>CM061141.1:287388382-287988382 GCA_030789695.1 Scilla litardierei
TAGTTGAGCCAAAGTGGGGCTGGGATCTGCCTATTCGACTCCTCTGACACTACACTTAGTATCTTCATGTGGATTAATTAATTATTGTAATCAAGAGATAATATTTAGAAATTTAGAATCCCATGATTTTCTCTTTTAAATAGAGGATGAAGACGTATTGGTCCAGGATATTTTTGTAATTTTATCATTGACCCATTAAATTGTTGTAGTTTGCTCAAAAGTGGGCAGGCTGCTGGAAATTTCCAGCAGCCCCCTCCTTTGAAATGTCCAAATGAAGACCGAGGGGTTGCTGCAGCAACTCCCACCCCCTTCATCCCTATAAAAGGAGGGTCGGTTTTGGTTATTTAGCATCGAGAATTTGGTAATCCATCTTTGAGAGAGTCATTTGTGAGGATTTCTTAGGAGTAGTTGAGTGTCTTTTGTATCTCCTAATAGAAATCAAGAGAAGTGTTCCATTGGTCGTTAAAGCGACCTAAATCTTTTGTTTGCTTTCCCTCTATTTGTTCTTCGTGCTAGTTACTTCTGCGATCTGATTGCTTCCGCTCGGCGCACAACAATTGGTATCAGAGCTTTGGCGACGAAGATCTAGACGGAGAAGATGAGCAAAAGTGGCGACGACAATCTGTTGGATCCTGTGGATGGCAAACAACCCTAGAAGGGGGGTTGAATAGTGTTGTATAAAAATAAACTTTTTTCTAATAGATTAGCACAATTCAAAGCCTTCTAAGGTTGCCTAAGAAACCAAGTAGAGTGATCTACGCTTGGTTCTTAATCAACTTAAGTAATCTTCAAAAGCAAATCAGAGATAAAACTCTTCTGGTAGTCGACTCCCTAAGAATAGTAGTCAACTCCCAGAGGAATATTATGAACAACTCAGTCAAGGGAATACTTAATGAAGATATAAAATATTACACAGAAATATAAGAGAGAATCTTTTATACAGCAAATACAGAAACTGATCTTGCGATGTATTATAAATGAGTTACAATATAATACTCAATGAATCAAGATAAATAAATAAAGATAAACAATCACAGAGAGTGCAAACGCAAACACAAGGATTTTTATCCTAGTTCTCCACAACCTTGGGTACGTCCAGTACCCGACCAATCCGGTACGAGATTTCCACTATCTTCCTTGGCAAATACAAGCACCTAACTTCACTTATTAGGATTTTTCCACACACCTAGCCTTGACCAGGATTTCCAATCATAACACCTAGACTTGTCTAGGGTTTTCAACACCCTTACAACAAAGGGCAAACACAAAGTGAAAATCGATATCCAACTCACCACAATGTTTGGTGGAGTTTGGATTTACACCCAAATTCTATAGCCAATAGTGATAGACAACTATGTGTATTCGTGGCTTAATAGAATAAGATTTTAGATCACACAAAGATACGAATAAAGTCTTTGTGATCTAAATCAATGTTTTCCAAAATCCTTTCAAATAAAATCAGAGAATACAAAATACGGATTTCGAAAACAAATAGCCAAATTAAAGTTGATCTTCAGAAAATAATATCTTAAAGAAAAACGAGATCAAGAATGTAAAAACAGATTTGGCTAAGAAAAATGAGAGCTGAGATCGTTTAGAACTTTTGCACAAGAGAGAATTTGAATTCAAGTATGTTGTTTGTATTTTCTCTCAAAAATAGTCCTCTATTTATAGGTAAAAATGGAGAACTCAAAATTCAAATTCGTTTGACTTTTGCCCCAAGAATCATGGGAGCAGTAAATGAGAGAGATGTCAAAAGTCAGGTCAAACGTTGAATTTCGACAGCTGGTAGTCGACTCCCTGGGATTGGTAGTCGACTCCCAGTCCTTGGTAGCCGACTCCCAGTGGAGTTTCTTCTGAGACATAGCTAGTAAGACATGTATTTAGCTCCAGGGTGTAATGGAGTTTAACTACCAAAATGCAAAGTGACTAGCAAAAGCTCTCAATAGTTTTGAAAATGATTTTGAAAACATTTAAAATGTCTAACTTCAAAATCATTTGTGTGTGTGGTATCTATACTTTTGGCTTTAACATAACCCTAAGAAGGCACAACTCACACACTATAGACTAGGACACGTCTTCGGAAGCTTGATCAGATGATGATGTAGATGCGAGCTTCTCTTAAGCTTCTGTTCCATTTGAGCTTGAGCTTCATCATCGAGCTAGCAACATTTGTCCTTGTCTTTGCAAAGTGAGTGTGCATTGCGCTTCTTTGGAGTATGTATAAGGCTGCGTAATCTGCACACTTAATCGTAGTGTTGTTAGTACACTAACTTTATTTGGTGTGCTCATCATCAAAACTACTTGGGGTGGAATTCAATTTCCATCACTCTCCCCCTTTTTGATGATGACACCCAAATATAAAAAATGAAGTAAGGTGACATAAATAATATGACATAGAAATGAACGTACTCCCCCTGCTTTGATGCGGTTCTCCCACTGCATCGAAGCTGTTAGCAAAACAATACATTCATACAATATATACATTTTTGCATTCCAAAGCTTTCTCCCCCTTGTCATCAACAAAAAAAGATGACATAAAACGATTAATCCTTACTTAATTCTTTTTCTCAAACAATACCTAATTCTCTACAAAGTTTAGAGAATGTATCTTTTTGTAGAGGTTTTGTCAGAATATCTACAACTTGATATTCAGAGGAGACAAATTTAAGTTCAACATCGTTTTTGACACAGTGATCGTCTATAAATCTGTGTCTAATGTCAATATACTTTGTTCTAGGATGAAGAACAGAATTTTTAGTGAGATTAATAGTGCTTTTATTATCACAATAAATTACACATATAGAAGTATTAATACCAAAATCTACGAGGACTTGTTTCATCCAAAGTATTTGAGCACAAGCAAGTCCGGCAGCTATATACTCTGCCTCAATGGTTGATAGTGAACCTGAACTTTGCTTTTTGCTAAACCACGAAACAAGGGAATGTGTAACGGCCGCTTTTCATGTATCTGGATTTAATATAATATAATATATGTTTTGGTGGATTTTCTCCTCATGTGTGGTTTTCGTCTCCGTAGCTTTCATTTTTGATCGATTCGTCGTATTTTCTCGTTTCTTCCTTAGGATTGTCGATTTCGAAGTATGTCACTCGTGACGGACTTCATAACGGTCGTATCTAACTATTAGATCAAGCCTAGGAGTCTTAGGAATCAATCCCGGGGCCCCGCGCTCCGTATCGGAACTTTTTGTGCTCATTAGCCGGTATAAGAAGGGGCACCGACCGACTAGATGACGATCCAGTCGGTCGGCAATCCTTCTTGGACCGACTAGTTAGCTTTCTAAATTTCCCAGGAGTTACTGTTTATCGTTAGTCGGTCTAAGAACGTTGGTTGACCGACTAGGTTGCAAACTAGTCGGTTGGCAATGCTTCTTTAACCGACTAACACATCATCTTAATTTTAGATGAGTTACGGTTTACTCTTAGTCGGTCTAAGAACGTTCATCGACCGACTAGATGCTAAACTAGTCGGTCAGTATTTGTTCATGAACCGACTAACTCTAAAATCCTATTTTTGTTCAGGAGTTACTGTTTGCACTTAGTCGGTCTGCGTTGGTCGACCGACCGACTAGTTGCCAAACTAGTCGGTCAGTGGTTGCTCTTTGACCGACTAACCGGTGTTGAAACCCTAATTTCTGGGTAGCCGCCAGCCCATCCTATTTAAACCCAACCCAAACGTTTTCTTCTTCCCCAACACGACCCAAAACCCTAAAATCTTCCCCCTTGAGCC
Source organism: Scilla litardierei (assembly GCA_030789695.1). Taxonomy (NCBI): domain Eukaryota; kingdom Viridiplantae; phylum Streptophyta; class Magnoliopsida; order Asparagales; family Asparagaceae; genus Scilla; species Scilla litardierei. The sequence continues at coordinate 287,392,134 of CM061141.1, forward strand.
CCCATCTTCCTCCAAGCTTCATTTATTCATTCCAAGCCCTAAATCCATCATCCAAACCATCCATCCACTCTTTCTACTGTCACGCCCCGCTTCCCAAAAATGGACGGAAGCGAAACGTGACGAGGCCCGCTTAGGCCAGAGCTGGGAAGCTCGGACCCAATAAGCGTCTGTAGAGGTACCATTTTAACAGATTTTTAGGTTCTTGCATTAATATAGTTCGAAACAACAAAAGTACAGAAAGGAAGTTGCATTCATTAAATAGAGATATAATATCCAACTGGTACAAAAGTCTGAAAGAAGCCTAAGCGTGGCAACAAACTATCTAAAAGAAACTGGAAGTAGTAACCTCTGAAAGTGGCGACTAAAAGACCTCAAGGTCTGGTCCTTGTCAGGTACGTACTCTGATGACGACGTCCTCGGCTCCACGTACTCCAGCGAGTCTGCCTCGTCCACGATCTCTGGCTGAACACCTGATGTACAGCACCCAAGAGAAAGGAACTGTACGTCAGGTAAAGTCTACAAGAAGGGTTAGACTTTACTGCAAGTGTATCAACTTTTAGACAACGGTTTACTGGTTGATTAGCATGCTGAGGTTCTTTTACACAACAGTTTACTGGTTGATTAGCATGTTGTGGTTATAACAGAGTAACACGACAGGAAGTAACGCAGCAGGAAAGTAAAACGGGACTAGTAGTAGTCGTAGCGTGTGCTACCAACTACGGGACTAACCTACAGGTGTCAAGACAAGACGGGACGTGACAGAAGCAAGGCAGGACAAGACAAGTGAGACACGAAAGGGTTCACGCCTTACGGTTCGAGGGGGATCAGACCCTTTTACCGTGCGCACGCTCAACCCAACCCCAAACCCCAAGACAAGACAAGACATGACACCAGTACAAGGGATCACTCGCTCTAGCTTGGCGAGTGCCCTATTGCTCGCAGGCTGAGAATCAGTACAAGGGATCACTCTCTCTAGCTTGGAGAGTGCCCTATTGCCCTCGGGCTGTGCATCAGTACAAGGGATCACCCTCTCAACTTGGAGAGTGCCCTATTGCCCGCAGGCTGTGAATCAGTACAAGGGATCACTCGGCGAGTGCCCTATTGCCCAGCGGGCTGTGCAAGACGGGACGTGACGTGACAAGACGGGAAGGGTTATTCTAGGGTGTCCACACACACGCACACACATGATAGCCCTATGATGTCAAAAATTGTTGTTGTCGGGCTCAGACTTCGTCGTCAAGTCTGAGCCGTCAAGAGTCGTCCCGGACGCTATCATTTCACGTCCGGTTCTATTTGTTCACAGTTAACAATTCTAACCAACTAAGGCCTAAACACGGCCAAAAGTGCAAGTGGATACACTTGCCTGCGATGGCGAGTGTGTCGTCCTCTCGAAGCGCCTCGTCCAAGCGTCTCGTCCGCGAAAGTCCGTCTGAAATATCACCACGGCGACGGTGTCAGGTCACGTTTTTCAATAATCCTATTTAGGTTCATTTCTAGGTTGTCGGGACTACCCTAATCGTCAAAGTCACGATTTTGGTGTTTTATCAACCTAAGTCGACCACTATCCTATGTGCACAGAAAATTTGTTCGATGGTCGATTTCTACAGTGAGCAGCGTTTTACTGGCACAGAAAATAAATTTAGTTATTGTTGTCCAATTTTAGTTAAGGTTCAGTTTGCTACGGTGCGGGTTTCGTTACGAGTTTAGAAGAACCAACCTGGTATGAGGTACGTGCATTTAATCTGACGTCGGGTCTGGAAACGGTGGCGGTGCTCGTGTCCCCGACTGCGGGTAGCGCAGTGGAGGTCGTCTCGGGATCGCCTCAAGATTGTAACGGCTGCGAGTAGCGCAGCGAAACTGCACGGCAACGGGAACGGCGTCGGAACCGCTTTGGTCGTGTGCAGTGCAAAGAAGCGGAAACGGAATCGCCTCGGTTGCGAGTAGCGCAACGAGACGGCATGTGAACGGTAGCGGTAACGGCCACGATGTCTGGAGAGTGTTCAGCCATTCAAACAATGTTTGCCAAATTTGCAACCGAACAGCTGCTACATCATCATTCTTGAGCTCCATCGACCCAAAGTTCATCTCTCCCCAATAACTCAGTAATTCCATTAGCCGCTGACTCTCTCACCAAAGGATAAAGATCTGTCGAACGTCCTAAAAATACTCTCAACATAAGCTCCGACCTCAACAATATACTATTCTTCACCAAAACATCAGCAATCCTGGACCGAGCTGACACAATCGAGCTCGAAGGCAAGCGAGTTCACAACATCCTCACTGATCACAGGGCATTCCCTTGGGGAATCGAGAACGGCGATCGGGTCTCGCGGGGGAGGTGGCGGAACGGCCTCGGTGAAGGCGGCGGCCTCGGATAGAGTGCAGGCGAGGCGCTACTGCACGGGGAGTCGGGGTCAGCGACGACGGTGACTGAGAGGGGAAGGCGGCGCGAGGGCGGTCGGCCGAGATCACAGCGGCGGAGAGCGGGATGCGGGATGCGGGTGGCGGCCTCGCCGCGGTTGTGAGGGATGATCAAGAGGTAGGGCGACGGCGGCGCGGGGAGGTGGCGGATCGGCGAGAAGCGTAGCACAGCGGTGGCGGCGTGGGCTCGAACGGCGGTGGAGCGCTCGGAGGGCGGCCGTGAGGGTCGTAGATCGCGGAGGGGGTGCGCTGAGCAAGGAGGCGCACGCTGCGGATGGGGCGCTGCGGCGGTGTCACGGCGAACGAAGGGCCTCGCAGGGGAGCCGGTGTGCTGCGGCTGCTGTCGTCGATCGAGGCGGTCTACAGCGCCGTCGGGGTCGCGTGGTGCTGTGGCGGTGTCACGGATCGGAAAGGAGGGCATCGCGGCGGCGGGTTGCCTGTGATCGGGATCGGCGCGGCGGCACTGGGAGAGCGAGGGCGACGCGATCAGGCATACGGCAACGGCAATCGGTGATCACCGACGGCGGCGCTTCGCCGTGAGCGCGACGTAGGAGAGGGAGAGACGGCGATCGGGGCGATCGGGCGCCGGTGGGAGAGAGAGAGAGATGAGGGAGAAAATTGGCCGGCGGTGCAAAAATGGACTTAGCCCTAGGCTGTGCGGAATTGGGAAAAAAAATAGAATTAGGGTTTTGGTAAGTTTTGGGTTTATTATTATAGTAATAAGTTTAGCTAAATAGACATTGCTTTGGGTTAAAAGGGTCAGGGTTTTAGGGATAGAAGGTGCGCAGGTTGGGGTAAGTCTAGGGGAGATTAGAGAGACAGTTTAGGAAAGATTTAAAAATGATTTGATAAGAGATTTAGCCAGATCTGGCTAACAATTTCGAAATTTGAAATCTAATCGGGGAAAAATCAACGGTTTGAGGTTAATCCGGGTGATAACTCGCAAACCGGTCATCAGAAAAATAATCCGAAAACACCAGGGCGATCGTGGAGACGAGATGCACAGATCCACTGAGCCCGATTGTGCGTAACGCCTACCAAGAATTTACGTAAAATTGGAAACGGCGTTTTGAGTCAAATGACTAAAACGCCCCTATCGTTCAAAGCCGTTTTGCGAGGGAATGAGCAGTGAAAAGACGTTCCCAAAAATTACTATAAAATTCAACACCCCAAAACGATCGCAATGATACATCGCATCGCTAATTTCGGAATCCAGAAATAGTCAAATAAGACACGTGCACGATAAAACACGTGCGCGCAGAAAATTACAAACGGTCGGAAAGCGGCCGTTACATTCTACCCACCTTAGAAATGATTCCGCCCTCGGAATCACTCATACTAAGACTAATTATAAATCTATAAATACTTAAGCTTATAACTCCCATCTTCCCCACAATGATCTCTAATTAATCCTATAACTTCAACATCGTTCCTCAACTAATCCATCATAACCCATCTTTTCACTGGATAAAGCCACGGCTAATCTCACATCCTAACACTCAACCATAGATCCATCATTACTGTTTAAATTTCCAACTCCAAATCCTCATAAAAGAATAACAATCATCTTCTCATTCCATATCGTTCCATTAAACATCATCGCTCAACAACATCTTCCAATTTCTCAATCTCTTCCCAATATTAATCAATTGCTAAACTTATGTTCTAGTCGATCACCAATCCAAGACGAACATTTGCCTATCTCATCATACCTTTCGCAAATCAACAATCGCCGTGTGCTCAATATATTCCTTGTCATATCTTCCGATAAGTCTATCCGCCAAAAAAAATTGAACTATCAAAATCACATCTTATCCCACTCACTATAGCTAAACCCAACCAATATCAAGTCCGACTATCTAACCATCCATTTATTCTCTACACGTCGTATCATTCTCGAAGCCTTCTCACGTCAACTCGACCACCAAGTCTTGATGCTTACAATGTTCTACTCATTCTCATGATCATCCTAACTCATACCATACTCTGTAGCCATCCCTATCTACCATTCGTCTAAGTCTCAAATCTGCTAAGTTCTCATCTTCACGCATATAATCTCATTCAACCAGAATTCTTCATTGAGTCCAACACACTTCGGTCTTATAAATAAGTCTTGGACAGCCCATTTTCATCTTCCGAACGAAATCTATTCCAATATTCTATTGTTCCAAAATCGGTTAATCAATGCTATAACAAATCTCATCTCTCCCTGAGCCTACCCGCAAACAAGATCTTACAACAATAATAGCTAGTCCCAAAACTATAACAAACATAACATAACATTCCAAAATGGAGAGAGAGAAGAGAAAGAGAAACTTAAAACCAGTGACATATATATTTTTTTACATTCGAAAAAAAACGTGTGGAGTCGTGGTAACGGATGGGGGGATGATTGATTTGTGATCTTGTGGGCTAATTTCAAAAACTTTAAAGATTTTGGTTTAAAAGAAACAAAATTTTGATGCAATCACATGATGTCAAAGATAAGCTATTCTATAATCGCGAAAAACTACGTCTAAGGAAATTGCTTGCTGTGACCCTATTCATATACGTATGAATACCGTCATTCAGACAACTTCAATCATATCATGGTTAACGCTGAGTACTCATTCAAGACACAAAAAGGCAGTCACTAATATCCTAAAGGTAGCACACTCGTACCGGCCCACACACTCTACCTATACACACGCACTACGACGACATCACAACCGAGTGGGCTCACTACTAACTAGAGATGACATAAGCAACTACAGGCACTGATGTCTACATAAAAGAAGGGGACCGAAACCAAAAGCGACACGAAACAAGATCGAAAGAACTAAGTCATGTAAGGCGAGGGTAAGAAGATAATCGGATAGACGGGACAAAAATATTGCTAAAAATGATTTAACGATGAAAGAAGGATTTTGTGCGAAATATGGTATCATATACCTTAATATATATATATATATATATTCATATGCTTAAAAGGTGAGCAGGTGTAGCAAATTAAATTTTGGAAAAAGTAAGACGAAGGAAGGATGGGTTGGGTGAGAAACGATTGTTTTGCAAATGAAATTAAGTTTACGCAAAGATTTTGAAATGTGGTCACGAAGAACATAGAACTGATATAATAATAATAATAATAAAATAATTGGAGTTTCCTCTAGTCTAGAAAATATTTTAAAAAGTACGTACGGCAAGTGATTAGAAATTTTGGTAGTTTTAGAAAAGTAAGATATATATATATATATATATATATATATATATATATATTGGATTATAGAATTTGATAATAAGGTTTAAAACTGAAATACGAAAGATACCGATTTGGAAATAGGCACGAGATAGTAAAATAATTTTACGACCAAGGAGGTTTTAAAAAAATCAGTGAAAGAATTTTAACTCAACCGAAGAAATTTTTTTTTAATAATAAAATATAGGGGTTTTTAAAGAATTTAAGCTAAGATAAAAACTTAAAACGGAATTTCGAAAAAAAAACTTTTAGGGGGAGCAGATTAGGCCAAGGAAGGGATTCAGAGGATCAACGATAATCGTCCGAAACGATCACGTGAATCGGAAAGAAGGAAAAAATGATCGCATGTTGGTTACACATAGGATAAGATGCAAGGGGGCTACGATGGGACCCTACGATTGATAACACAGAAGTATAATGATTAGAGAGACGCTAGAAGTCAGGGGTCCTAATTATCGGGTCGTCTAAAGATTAGGATAACTCAGCTCTAAGACTTCCTAATGAGCTAGACTATATTCAAGATCTAAAGGGAAGGTTCCTAAGAGAATCAAGGTTACGTTCTGCTGGGCCCGAAGTCGATGGAGCTGGGCGAGCGACTAACTAAAAGAAGGACTCTAGATATCTAATACGATCAGGATCAAATGGGGATGCTAAAATAGTCTAGGATGAGGACGACTAAATCTTAACCAAGGCGTCCGACTATCAACCTGGGACGTCTACCTAAGTCTTCCCACTATCTAAGACTGGGAAACTAATTCAGACTTGTACGTGGATATCAAATGAATGCGGTACTTTTATTGTTCCGAACTTTTGCATGACCTGCATGGGCCACCACTAAAACCTGTCACGCCCCGCTTCCCAAAAATGGACGGAAGCGAAATGTGACGATGCCCGCTTAGGCCAAAGCTGGGAAGCTCGGACCCAATAAGCGTCTGTAGAGGTACCATTTTAACAGATTTTTAGGTTCTTGCATTAATATAGTTCGAAACAACAAAAGTACAGAAAGGAAGTTGCATTCATTAAATAGAGATATAATATCCAACTGGTACAAAAGTCTGAAAGAAGCCTAAGCGTGGCAACAAACTATCTAAAAGAAACTGGAAGTAGTAACCTCTGAAAGTGGCGACTAAAAGACCTCAAGGTCTGGTCCTTGTCAGGTACGTACTCTGATGACGACGTCCTCGGCTCCACGTACTCCAGCGAGTCTGCCTCGTCCACGATCTTTGGCTGAACACCTGATGTACAGCACCCAAGAGAAAGGAACTGTACGTCAGGTAAAGCCTACAAGAAGGGTTAGACTTTACTGCAAGTGTATCAACTTTTAGACAACGGTTTACTGGTTGATTAGCATGCTGAGGTTCTTTTACACAACAGTTTACTGGTTGATTAGCATGTTGTGGTTATAACAGAGTAACACGACAGGAAGTAACGCAACAGGAAAGTAAAACGGGACTAGTAGTAGTCGTAGCGTGTGCTACCAACTACGGGACTAACCTACAGGTGTCAAGACAAGACGGGACGTGACAGAAGCAAGGCAGGACAAGACAAGTGAGACACGAAAGGGTTCACGCCTTACGGTTCGAGGGGGATCAGACCCTTTTACCGTGCGCACGCTCAACCCAACCCCAAACCCCAAGACAAGACAAGACATGACACCAGTACAAGGGATCACTCGCTCTAGCTTGGCGAGTGCCCTATTGCTCGCATGCTGAGAATCAGTACAAGGGATCACTCTCTCTAGCTTGGAGAGTGCCCTATTGCCCTCGGGCTGTGCATCAGTACAAGGGATCACCCTCTCAACTTGGAGAGTGCCCTATTGCCCGCAGGCTGTGAATCAGTACAAGGGATCACTCGGCGAGTGCCCTATTGCCCAGCGGGCTGTGCAAGACGGGACGTGACGTGACAAGACGGGAAGGGTTATTCTAGGGTGTCCACACACACGCACACACATGATAGCCCTATGATGTCAAAAATTGTTGTTGTCGGGCTCAGACTTCGTCGTCAAGTCTGAGCCGTCAGGAGTCGTCCCGGACGCTCTCATTTCACGTCCGGTTCTATTTGTTCACAGTTAACAATTCTAACCAACTAAGGCCTAAACACGGCCAAAAGTGCAAGTGGATACACTTGCCTGCGATGGCGAGTGTGTCGTCCTCTCGAAGCGCCTCGTCCAAGCGTCTCGTCCGCGAAAGTCCGTCTGAAATATCACCACGGCGATGGTGTCAGGTCACGTTTTTCAATAATCCTATTTAGGTTCATTTCTAGGTTGTCGGGACTACCCTAATCGTCAAAGTCAAGATTTTGGTGTTTTATCAACCTAAGTCGACCACTATCCTATGTGCACAGAAAATTTGTTCGATGGTCGATTTCTACAGTGAGCAGCGTTTTACTGGCACAGAAAATAAATTTAGTTATTGTTGTCCAATTTTAGTTAAGGTTCAGTTTGTTACGATGCGGGTTTCGTTACGAGTTTAGAGGAACCAACCTGGTATGAGGTACGTGCATTTAATCTGACGTCGGGTCTGGAAACGGTGGCGGTGCTCGTGTCCCCGACTGCGGGTAGCGCAGTGGAGGTCGTCTCGGGATCGCCTCAAGATTGTAACGGCTGCGAGTAGCGCAGCGAAACTGCACGGTAACGGGAACGGCGTCGGAACCGCCTTGGTCGCGTGCAGTGCAAAGAAGCAGAAACGGAATCGCCTCGGTTGCGAGTAGCGCAACGAGACGGCATGTGAACGGTAGCGGTAACGGCCACGATGTCTGGAGAGTGTTCAGCCATTCAAACAATGTTTGCCAAATTTGCAACCGAACAGCTGCTACATCATCATTCTTGAGCTCCATCGACCCAAAGTTCATCTCTCCCCAATAACTCAGTAATTCCATTAGCCGCTGACTCTCTCACCAAAGGATAAAGATCTGTCGAACGTCCTAAAAATACTCTCAACATAAGCTCCGACCTCAACAATATACTATTCTTCACCAAAACATCAGCAATCCTGGACCGAGCTGACACAATCGAGCTCGAAGGCAAGCGAGTTCACAACATCCTCACTGAGCACAGGGCATTCCCTTGGGGAATTGAGAACGACGATCGGGTCTCGCGGGGGAGGTGGCGGAACGGCCTCGGCGAAGGCGGCGGCCTCGGATAGAGTGCAGGCGAGGCGCTACTGCACGGGGAGTCGGGGTCAGCGACGACGGCGACTGAGAGGGGAAGGCGGCGCGAGGGCGGTCGGCTGAGATCACAGCGACGGAGAGCGGGATGCGGGATGCGGGTGGCGGCCTCGCCGCGGTTGTGAGGGATGATCAAGAGGTAGGGCGACGGCGGCGCGGGGAGGTGGCGGATCGGCGAGAAGCGTAGCACAGCGGCGGCGGCGTGGGCTCGAACGGCGGTGGAGCGCTCGGAGGGCGGCCGTGAGGGCCGTAGATCGCGGAGGGGGCGCGCTGAGCAAGGAGGCGCACGCTGCGGATGGGGCGCTGCGGCGGTGTCACGGTGAACGAAGGGCCTCGCAGGGGAGCCGGTGTGCTGCGGCTGCTGTCGTCGATCGAGGCGGTCTACAGCGCCGTCGGGGTCGCGTGGTGCTGTGGCGGTGTCACGGATCGGAAAGGAGGGCATCGCGGCGGCGGGTTGCCTGTGATCGGGATCGGCGCGGCGGCACTGGGAGAGCGAGGGCGACGCGATCAGGCATACGGCAACGGCAATCGGTGATCACCGACGGTGGCGCTTCGCCGTGAGCGCGACGTAGGAGAGGGAGAGACGGCGATCGGGGCGATCGGGCGCCGGTGGGAGAGAGAGAGATGAGGGAGAAAATTGGCCGGCGGTGCAAAAATGGACTTAGCCCTAGGCTGTGCGGAATTGGAAAAAAAAATAGAATTAGGGTTATGGTAAGTTTTGGGTTTATTATTATAGTAATAAGTTTAGCTAAATAGACATTGCTTTGGGTTAAAAGGGTCAGGGTTTTAGGGATAGAAGGTGCGCAGGTTGGGGTAAGTCTAGGGGAGATTAGAGAGACAGTTTAGGAAAGATTTAAAAATGATTTGATAAGAGATTTAGCCAGATCTGGCTAACAATTTCGAAATTTGAAATCTAATCGGGGAAAAATCAACGGTTTGAGGTTAATCCGGGTGATAACTCGCAAACCGGTCATCAGAAAAATAATCCGAAAAAACCGGGGCGATCGTGGAGACGAGACGCACAGATCCACAGAGTCCGATCGTGCGTAACGCCTACCAAGAATTTACGTAAAATTGGAAACGGCGTTTTGAGTCAAATGACTAAAACGCCCCTATCGTTCAAAGCCGTTTTGCGAGGGAATGAGCAGTGAAAAGACGTTCCCAAAAAGTACTATAAAATTCAACACCCCAAAACGATCGCAATGATACATCGCATCGCTAATTTCGGAATCCAGAAATAGTCAAATAAGACACGTGCACGATAAAACACGTGCGCGCAGAAAATTACAAACGGTCGGAAAGCGGCCGTTACATCTACCTCTCATCTTCCCCAAAATCTCATCAAATCCATCCAAAATCCCCAAATCCCCCAAAACCCTAATTCTCCCAAACTTCTCCAATCTTTTCCAGATCTGATCCTAGGGTTCCCCGGAGTGTTTCTTCCGTCTCCTCTTGGTAAGAAATCGATCTACCGTTATTTTCTTAACCTATTTATATTTTTATGAAACCCAAATAAAATTTCATGTTGTTTGATGATTGTTCCCCCATAACAGCGATTTCCCCGTAGATTGGCGTCCGTGTGACGAGGTGGTCGTCATCCCCGGTGCTAGGCAAGTGAAACTTGCCACTTATGGTTTAGGCCATGTTTTAGGCCATTTGCTTGTTGTAGGCGTAAAAGAGGCTAGGCGACGAAATGATACTCGCCTAGGCGCAAATTCGGTAACTAGCTTGACAACGAAGCTAGTTCCGACATTTAGCATGTTGCACAATTACCATGTCATGTTTACTTTCCATTAACGGTACGCAAATTAATTGTCATGTCATTGCATTCTTTAAGTGTTTCTGTGATTGCGTAGCTTTGCTACAAATGCTTGTGTTCCTGGCTCGTGTTCCAGAAGCGGGCCATGTGTTGGTTGATAGCCAATGCCCGAATTGCGTGTTTCCGGCTAGGTGCACCCATACGCCAAATGTTTAAGAATGCGAGCTCATGTGCGGGGCAACCCCAGGCTCACTAGCTGAGTTCATTGTGCGGGGACCCTGGCTCCATTACGTGTGGGTATTGGGGGTAAGAGTTAAGCGACCAATCAACTGGGAGTCTGCCCGATCAGCAACTACAGTGGTAAGGCGTAAACTCTTGGGTTTGGGGTAGTTGTTAAGCGGCCACTCAGCGGATGTGAAACCATTCAGCTGTAAGGCGTAAACATCTACAAAACAACGTGAATAGTGAATTGATTGAGATTGATAGTAGCGTGGCTACTCTTGTCTTGTCTCGTCTTGTCCCGATGATTGTTCTCTTGTACAAATTGTCTTGCCATGTTTCAATTGTGCACTCATGTTATAACTGTCATGTCATGCATACTAAACTGCTAGGTTGCTAGAGCCTTACTTTCAGTTTCCTTGCTCAAGTCTTTTAGACTTGCTGACATGTGCCCCTTTACTCTTTTTGGTGACACATGTTAGATCCTGAGCCCGAGTACCTTGTTGAGGACGAGGTGTTTGCTGACGCCGAGCCCGAGCTTGTGTTTGACGGGGAGTACGTGGACACTGAGGACCAGTCCTAGTGTCTTCGTTGTGTTTTACTTTTGTTAGACAGTTGTTTTGTTATCGGTGTGTAGCACCTATACTTTGTTGTTGTTGTTGCTTTTGTTGGCCTTGTTCTGGGCCTTTAGACTCTTTTCTTTTAGCCTGGTGGCTTTTCTGGATGTTGGACTTATTTTTCTTGTTGGACAATGTATGAGATGTGAGATTTTATTCCAGTCTCTCCTTGTGTTATTATCGTTATTCTGTTGTGGTTACAGGGACCTGCTTATGTTTTATTGACGCTTATCGGGTTTGGGGCTTCATAGCTCCACTCCCGTGCGGACCTTTTCACGTCTCGCCTCCATTTTAGGGAAGCGGGTCGTGACAGAATGTCCAATAAAGTGGCATATTCCACTTGTACTTTTTCTTGTGGCTTTACAACCAGCATAGTCTGCGTCACTAAACGAAGTTAAATTAAATGTGCCACCTTTGGGATAAAATAGTCCAAAGTCAGAAGTGGTTTTAAGATATCTAAATATGTATTTCACCGTTTTAAGATGTGATTCTCTAGGATCACATTGAAATCCAGCACATGCACAAACACTAAACATAATGTCAGGTTGGCTAGCGGTTAAATAAAGCAGAGAACCGACCATACCTCGATATGTTTTCTGATCAACCTTTTTACCAGTTTCGTCTTTGTCTAAAAAGTGGATGTTGCCATCGGTATGTTCTTTTCTGATGCAGTTTCCATTCCGAACCTTTTGATCAAGTCTTTGGCATACTTCGTTTGATGAATAAAGGTTCCTTCTTTTGCTTGTTTGATTTGCAATCCGAGAAAGTATGTGAGCTCCCCCATGTGGCTCATTTCAAATTATTCCTGCATTAACTTAGCAAACTCTTGACAAAGATCTTCATTAGTAGATCCGAAAATGATGTCGTCTACGTAAATTTGGATAAGAATAATGTCATCATGAATTTTCTTAACAAATAAAGTGGTATCTATCTTTCCAACAATGTAGCCTGAGTCAATTAAGAATTTTCTTAATCTTTCATACCAAGCTCTTGGAGCTTGTTTTAGGCCAAACAAGGCTTTGTTTAACTTGTACATATATCATATTTTCTTATCATGTTCAAATCCAGGAGGTTGTTCAACGTAGACTTCCTCCGTTATGTATCCATTCAGGAATGCGCTTTTCACATCCATTTGGTATAATTTAAAGTTTTTATATGATGCAAATGCAAGTAGCATCCTATTAGATTCTAATCTAGCAACAAGAGCGAAAGTTTCATCGAAATCTATACCTTCTTCTTGTGAGTATCCCTGTGTTACTAACCTTGATTTATTTCTGACCACATTTCCATCTTCGTCCAGTTTGTTTCGATACACCCATTTAGTGCCGATAACTGGACAATCTTCCGGTCTTGGTACTAACTCCCATACTTGATTTCGCTCAAATTGTAGAAGTTCTTCTTGCATGGCTTCAATCCATGCTTCATCTGCAAAAGCTTCTTCTACCTTTTTTGGCTCAATGTTAGAAACAAATGCAACATGTGTCAAGTGTTCTATTTGAGATCTAGTTATAATCCCTGCATCAATATCACCTATGACTTGTGTGTGTAGGAGATGTGTGACTTCAGGAAATGATTTTGGCAAAGAACTAGAAGTGTTGTTAACAGTGATAGGTTCATTATCGAAGGTAGGTGCAGTGAATATGTTATCATCATCATTATGAGCATTATGAGAAAGAGATTCATCAAATGTTACATGTAAAGTTTCAACAATAGTTTCGGAACTTTTATTGTAGATTCTATAAGCTTTACTACGTAAAGAATAACCGATAAATAAGCCTTCATCCGCTTTAGAGTCAAATTTATCTAAGTTATCTTTAGTATTCAGAATATAACATTTACAACCATAAACTCTGAAATAAGATACTTTTGGAATTCGTTGGAGCAACAATTCGTAAGGTGTCTTTTCAAAAGGTTTTCTAATTAAAACTTTGTTTTGTATATAGCATGCGGTTGCTACAGCTTCCGCACAAAAACTTTTTGGAAGGTTGCTTTCACACAACATTGTTCGTGCACACTCTTGGAGTGTTCTATTTTCCCTTTCAACTACCCCATTTTGAGGAGCAGCTCTAGGAAAAGCAAAAGTATGAGAAATACCTTTTTCTTCACAAAATTGTTTAAAATGTTCATTTTCAAATTCGCCACCGTGATCACTTCTTAAGGGAATAACTTTCAAAGAGTATAAACGTTCAATTCTTTTGACAAATATTTCGAATTCACGGAAGGCATCATTCTTATGGGTTAAGAAAAATACCCACGTATATCGAGTATAATCATCAACTATGACAAATACGTATTTAGAGTTACAAAGAGATGGAGTTCTAGTTGGGCCAAACAAGTCCATATGAAGTAGTTCAAGTGGCCTGTTCGAACTGAGGGCTCCAATATTCTTAAATGAACTCTTATACATTTTGCAAAATTGACATGAATCGCATATTTTATCCAATTTAAAATTTATTTTGGGAAGTCCTTGCACCAACTCTTTCCTAGAAATCTTATCCATGTTTTTGATGTTCACATGACCAAAGCGTCTATGCCACAGCAATGGGTCATTTGTTTAAACAATCAAACATACATTCGAGTCACATTCATTTAATCTAAGTACATGGATATTTTCTACTCGCTTACCTTTAACAAAGCCAATTATGTTTTTCATATCCTTGTCGTTTACTAAACAAGAGTCAAGTGTAAAGAGAACCTTCATACCTTTGTCGCATAATTGGCTTATGCTCAATAAATTATGCTTTAGCCCATTTCCAAGCTTACGTCTTTGATGTGTAATTTTGAAGGACTGCCGATGTTGCCTATTCCGATAATTTTACCTTTCTTGTTGTCGCCAAATGTCACGGTCCCGCCGTCATACATTTTTAGAGCGCTAAGTAGTTTTGCGTTCCATGTCATATTTGCAAAGCATCAGCTATCCATTATCCATATGTCCTGAAAGAAGATAATTTTGATACGTCTGGTACCCACTTATGATTGGGTCCGATTTGTTAGGGAGGAAAATTTCTATCATTATGTATAGTCTTAAATGTTGGGTATCAAAGGAATATACATGAAGCATGCGGATACCCTAATATATGCACATATGGTGTAATGCCCTACAAGCTACTGCACAAGTACTAGAGGGGGGGTGAATAGTACTTTAAAAATAACAAGGAGTATAATTCCTAATTATAATGCAAACAACTACCAAATCAATTTGCGGAAGCTTAAATTGAATGACAACAACAAAATTAACAATGCTAACAAGAGATGTTACTGGGTTCGGATCCACCCAAGTCTCCCCGACTTGTTCCCGGTGATCCTACGTCCCAACCACCCGGATCCCCTCCGGATACTTGAGTTAGAAACCCTAACTCAAGATTTCCACTATGAAATACTTGTGAAAATCCTCCATAAGTCAAATCATACAAAATGTAATTTGTGACTCCCACAACCCGGGATCACAACCATACTCTCACAACCGAGAGTGAAACTTACAAATCAAATATGAAATGAAATAAGAAAACTTCTTACCGAACAAAATACATATGCCTTGAGTATTGCTTACGAATTAGGGCAAGGATGATTTTGGGGAAGAAGTGGCACCAAACCCTAGCTCCAAGATGTAGATCAGCGATGGAGAGCTTTGGGGATGTTGGTGACCTAGAATCAAGCACATGGCTTGGAAGGCTTCACACTCAATGAATCTCTCTTTGGAAGTAAGAGTGCGGAGAGATTATTGAATGGAAAGAATGAGCTTTGAATGCACTTGGAATGATTTCTCTTGATCTCTAAACTTGCAATAATATCAGCCTTGGCAGCAATGAATGCAGCCCATCAAGTATATATAGGATAGAGGGGGGGAGAGAGAAAAACGTTTCAATTAAAGCTCCAACGGCTCTTTTCTGAACCCAACTAGTCGGTCAAAGAACAACCACCGACCGACTAGTTCATCAACTAGTCGGTCGGTCAATTAACGTAAACCGACTAATGAGTAAACTGAGAAAAGATCAAAGTACAGACTAAGGAACTAGTCGGTCTAAGAAGAGTAGCTGACCGACTAGTTTCACAACTAGTCGGTCGGTTACTCAACGTGGACTGACTAACAGATAAAACTGAAGTCTGAGAAGAATTAGACTTAGTCGGTCCAAGAACAAATGTTGACCGACTAATTCACCAACTAGTCGGTCACCAAATGAACATAGACCGACTAACAATAAACAGTAAGTATGGTGAAAAATTTGGCATGTACAGTAAACTAAACTAGTCGGTCTAAGAAGAAAAGTTGACCGACTAGTTCATCAACTAGTCGGTCGATCAATGAGCACAGACCGACTAAAGATAAACAGTAGCTCAAGCTCAAATGTGCATGTTCAGGGAAAGCTCAACTAGTCGGTCACAGAAGCATCTCTGACCGACTAGTTCACAAACTAGTCGGTCGGTGAGTCAACTTAGACCGACTAACTGTAAACAGTAAAGAGCAAAGAATTAACTGACTGAAACTAGTCGGTCCAAGAAGCTTGGCTGACCGACTAGATCACCATCTAGTCGGTCCGTTCTTCTTCTTGAACCAACTAACATGCACAAGAAGTCCCGAATCGAAGCGCGAAGCTTCGGGAAGAATTGTATGGACTTCTACAAAGATCCTAGAGCTAAGATATGAGCGTTATGAAGAATTAAAACGTAAGACCTACTCAAGGCTTAACATTCTACGAAAGAAGCTTAAAGACTATAAATAAAACTTGACGATACCGTCTTCAATAGCTTCAATCGAATCTTCATGACTTCTAAATATGTCCATAAGCTTCAACGAAGCTTTAGACATACGATCACGTGCTTTGAGAAGTCTTGAGACGTCGTAATTGATATTCATGTGAATTTGGCGACGATCTCCATAACTGCGCTCACAAAGTGTTAGTTCATATTATATTTATGTTTGTTCATCATCCAAAACCAAATCCGGGGAGTCCAATATCCAACATTCTCCACCTTTTTGGTGATGACAAACCAACATAAATAATAATCAAAAATAATAATTCAAATGAAATTTACTTACTCCCCCTGCATTGATGACACGTTAATTCCAATTTAAACAAAAATAATACGCATCAAGCAGACGAGTGAAGTATATTAAATGAGAATCGATTATTGGATTAATGAAATACCAAACGTAGGTTATTGAAATATCGGATTTAAAAATCCATTTATATATCTTAACTCCCCCTGAATCTAACACATCAAGTTAGATTCTTGAAGAATGATTTAAATTTTCATTTGGCACATCGTTATTATTATATCTCTCCCCCTTTGGCATAAGCAAAAAGAGCGGGCGGATAACAACGACAACAACAATGGCCTCAAATTAAAAAGCACGGGAGTCGTAGAATACGACGAAGGTTCAAGTGACACCAAAGAGAAAAATACGAATAGAATCAAGGCATGTCAATGAAACCAAAGTCGAAAAAGCGTAAAACGAAATCATCAAAACTCAAATCAATATTACGGATTGAGTTATGGAATATACTCTCCAATATCAACATTTCTTGGTTAATTTAGTGCATGGAAAACAATTCTATGTTTCCATAGAAGAAATTTCTATTAAACCAAGTGAATATCGTCGAGCGACGAAATCAAACATCAGAGACATAAAAATTATACATTGCACAATATAATGAAATGTCAACTGCGATGTATTTATATATATATAATATGAAGCAGAGTACATCACCGATATACAAAACATCGATTGACTGATCGGGGCACAAAAATACATCATCATATGACAAAATATCGGAGTGTCAAAAAAAATACATCATCATCAAACATAACAAAATACATCATCACAGATATCAAAAAGACATTAAAATGATCCAAAATACATAGCCACCCACACTATCCTACCCAACATCTCTCACAACTAGATATATCATCCAATAAGTATCAGGAGAGGCCTCGGAGAAACTCAAGAGGCAGCGGGAGGACCAGAAGCAACTGCAGGCTCAGCAGGAGCAGAAGAGGTGACTGGATCAGCAGGAACGTCCGGAAGATCAGCATGAGCGACAGCTGAAGTGGCAACCTCTGAAGCAGCAACCGTAGTGGCCTCGGGAGCACCAGTCGGAGTATCCACCACAGGAGTGACGGCAACAGGTGTGCTCTCGGGGGCACCGGCAGAAGAAGCAGCAACAGCATCACCGGAAGTGGTAGCACCAGCAGCAGCAGCACCAGCAGAAGTGCCCTTGGGGGCACGAGTCGAAGCACGACAAAGCTCCTCAACGTCCTCCTCAGCCATCTCATCTAACTCCTCATCCTCAGACACGGAAGGAGGAAGCTCAACACCCATAAGACGAGCCATACGGCAGACTACCTCCTCGGTACGAGCCAAGCGGGACTCATGACGACGAAGTATCCGTACGACATCATCCAGGGTGGCAGAGGGAGCAGCAGAGGCACTGGCAGAGGCAGGGGCAGACGCTGAAGGTGTCGTCCTCTGAACGTGACGAAGCGCCGCAAGAGATTTCTTGACGGCTGTCGCATTCAGGGGAGGACCAAGGGGACGCTCATCGTCACGAGGCAACGTGACACGAAAATGACGAAATACGAGGGTCAATAAGCAAGGAAATGGGATATGAGCCGATTTATTGGACTTGCGAATACACTCGAAAGAATCAATCTTATCGAGTATAATGCGAGCCCAATTAATCGAGCTCCCCATGAAGATAGCATAGATAAGCTTCAGAAAGAGCTGGGACGGGAGAGATGAGGAGCCGTACTTGGGAAGCAAGCACGACTTCAGAATCAGATTTAGGACCCATGCATTTGGCTTGAACGATTTAGATGGCACGCCAATCATGGCAGGAGGGATCTGATGGAAAATCTCTGAAAGGATGGTCTAATCAAGAGAAGAAATATCGTCAACCGAGATATCAGAGGGAAGGAGGCCAGACGAAGAGATACCCAAAATCTCTCCTAAGATTTCCGCTGTGAGGACTATATGAGTCCCCAAAACGGTCGTCTCAACAGAGTGGGTCTGATCGTACTGACCCCGGATCCTATTCGCATAGAAAAGCTTTACTAATCTAGGGTAGGGGTGAGGATTCGCCTTCGGGTCAAATCGAAGGTAATCGAGGAGACCCGACGACGAGAGAAGATCAGCTAACCCTATGAAGTCGCTAAACTGGACGAAATGCTCCAGAAGCAGAGGGCAATGTTCGATATGGTTGTACGCCGCGAGACACATAGGGTCATCGCGACACAACGAAATATCGACACCGCCCACCGGCATCGGAGCCTTTCCCTTGGGCTTACGGGTAGACGCACGAGGGTGTGTGATAGACTCGGGATGGATAGGAGGAGTGGGTTCCCTATGAGTCTCGGTCTCGGGGTTATACTCCGTATCGGAATCGGTAGGAGTATGGAATGAAGAACGAGAGGCAAGATCTTTGGTCTTGGGCTTAGGCTTGGGCTTGGGTTGACCTCTAGGCTTGGCGGTCGTCGTCCTCTTCTTCTTGAGAGGAGGCGAAGACGACAAAGGTTGGGTGGTCTTGGCACGGCGTTTCGGAGGGGTTGGATGCTCGGGATCCGAAGGGTTTTGTTCTACGGTCATCGGCGAGGGGCTAGACGGAGTGATCGGGATACGTGTTCTTGCCATAATCGATGCAAGACACAACGCACGAGAGATCAAAAACGAAGAACCCTAGCCGAAATAGAGAAACCCTATTCGAAACCCTAGCAGATGAAACCCTAGAGAAATACCTAAAGCTAACCAGGAAATGAGCCCTAGACAGGAGAGAGGGTGAGGGGAGGTTACCCTAGGAGGAGGACGACGGTCGGCGACGGCGAGGTTGGTCGGAAAGAGGCCGGAAGACGAAGGGTCAGTGAGGGGGGTCGGGGTTTTGATCTGAGGGAGATAGGATTTGATCGACTAGAATGAGAAAGGACCGACTAAAATGAGTTTAAGTCGGTCGAGATGGCAAATGACTAAACAGTCCCTGGCACAACTAGTCGGTCACAGTTCAAGCACTGACCGACTAGATCACGATCTAGTCGGTCGGTCAATGAGCTTGAACCGACTAGTTGCAAACAGTGGCTGAATCCAAGATTTACTGACAAGATTTAGTCGGTCTGTGTTCATTTACTGACCGACTAGATCTCCATCTAGTCGGTCGGTCACTGAACATGAACAGACTAAAGAGTTAAAATGAAGAGGAAACTCAAAAAGCATGAGTTAGTCGGTCTAAGTTCTTCTACTAACCGACTAGATGAACATCTAGTCGGTTGGTGGTTGAACTGAAACCGACTAAAAGAGTCCAAAAAGTGATAATCAAGTTCTCTCCTCAATACGCTTGGACGATATATCGCAAAACTCTCAATAATCATCTAAACTACCCCATTAAACATCGAAATCTTAAATACGACATTCAAAACATGAATTCGAGCAAAAATTCAAAATATCATATAAATTCTCGAAAAATCCAATAAGTCTAGCATGAACGAAATATTTCGAAATATAATACCATGCAAGATTATTGAATGAAACATGAATCCTATATCTCGGATTCACCCATAATCCCCAATTCTCGACGCAACCGCACAAAGGAGTCCTCCTTTAGGGGTTTCGTGAAAATATCGGCGATTTGCTTTTGGGTTTCAACGTACACTAAAATGATGTCCTTTTTAGCAACATGATCATCTAAAAAGTGGTGTCGGACATCTATGTGTTTCGAACGGGAATGGTGTACCGGGTTCTTGGAAAGACATATTGCACTTTGGTTGTCAACCATGATAGGGCAAGTATCACAATTAATACCAAAGTCTTTAAGTGTGTGTCTCATCCAAAGAACTTGAGCACACGCGGCACCGGCGGCAATATATTCCGCCTCGGTGGTTGAAAGTGACACGGAATTTTGCTTCTTGGAAAACCAAGAGACAAGGGAATTTCCTATAAAATGGCAAGTGCCACTAGTACTTTTCATGTCGAATTTGCATCCCGCATAATCGGCATCACTATATGAGATTAACTCATACGTGCTAGATTTTGGATAAAGTAATCCAAAATCAAGTGTATAACTTAGATAGCGGAAAATACGTTTTACCGCTACTAAGTGAGACTCCTTAGGTTGAGACTGATAACGAGCACATACGCATACGGAAAACATAATATCGGGCCTACTTGCGGTAAGATAAAGTAAACTACCTATCATACCTCGATATAGACGAATGTCTACATCCTTACCGCCCGTATCCTTGTCAAGATGTGTAGTCGTGCTCATTGGAGTCTTTTTCCCGGAAGCACTCTCCATTCCAAATCGCTTAAGCAACTCCACCGTATACTTCGTTTGGTGGATGAAGATTGCATCGTCCATTTGGCGAATTTGGAGACCTAAGAAATACTTGAGCTCACCCATGTTTCTCATCTCAAATTGTTCCTTCATAACATTAGAAAACTCTTCGCAAAGAGCAAAGTTAGTAGCACCGAAAATGATATCATCAACATATATTTGAACTAAAATTATATCATTATTCGCATGCTTAACAAAAAGTGTAGAATCGTCTTCTCCCATTTTAAAATTCAAATCCAAAAGAAAATTCTTTAGGCGATCATACCAAGCTCGAGGAGCTTGTCTTAAGCCGTAAAGTGCTTTCTTTAGTTTAAAAACATGATTTAGAAATTTTTCATTTATGAAGCCCGGAGGTTGAGAAACGTAAACTTCCTCAACGACATCTCCGTTTAAAAATGCACTTTTAACATCCATTTGAAATAATTTAAAATCCTTATGGCATGCAAAAGACAATAATAATCTAATTGATTCTAATCTAGCTACCGGAGCGAAGGATTCTTCGAAATCAATACCTTCCTCTTGTCGATATCCTTGAGCAACTAACCGAGCTTTGTTCCGGACGACGACTTGGTTTTCGTCGGTTTTGTTCTTGAAGATCCACTTTGTCCCTATGACGGTGTGGTTCTTCGATGGCATTGGAACAAGCTCCCAAACTTCATTCCTCTCGAATTGAATGAGCTCCTCCTCCATGGCTAAGATCCAAGCGCTATCTTCGCATGCTTCATTAACATTCTTTGGCTCTATCGAGGAGGCAAAGGCACAATGAGCGAAGTAGTTCACTTGAGATCTCGTCTTGACACTATCATAGATATTGCCAATGACTTGCTCATGAGGATGGTCACGAACGGTATGAAGCCGTTTGGGAATACCTTGGTCACTAGGAACATTCTCAACAACTTCATTAGTTGGGTTAGTCTCAATAGAATCAATAGAATTATTAGACTTAGAATTATCAAACGAATCACATAAAACATCCATAGAATCATTATCATTTGAAATTCTAGTTGGAAAAAATCCTTCATTAAAAGAGACATGAAGCGACTCCTCGATCGTTGAGGTTCGTTTGTTGAATATCCGGTAGGCTTTGCTACGCGAAGAATATCCAACAAAAATCCCCTCATCGGATCTTGGATCGAATTTGTCCAAACTACCATACGTGTTCTTAATAAAACATTTCGAACCAAAAACACGAAAATGTTTAACTTGAGGCAACCTACCAAACAACAATTCATAACAAGTCTGTTTAGTGCCGGGCCTCAAAAGTATTCTATTAAACACATAGCAAGCGGTGTGTACCGCTTCCGCCCAAAATTGATGGCCAAGTTGGCTATCATCAAGCATAGTGCGAGCATACTCCACTAGCGTCCTATTCTTTCTCTCAACTACACCATTTTGAGGAGGTGCACGAGGGAAAGAGAAGGTGTGAGTAATACCAACTTCATCACAAAATGTCTCAAAAGACTCATTCTCAAATTCACCTCCATGATCACTACGAATAGTGACAATGGTGGTTCCTAAAAGATTTTGTACTTTCTTAACAAAAATTGTGAAGTTTTCAAAAGCTTCATTTTTATTACATAATGAAAATACCCATGTAAATCTCGAATAGTCATCTACGATGACAAGTCCATATCTTGCATTTCCTAAGGAAGTAACTCTAGTTGGCCCAAATAAGTCTAGATGTAATAGCTCTAGTGGCCGTTTCGTAGAAATGCTTTTCTTAGGTTTAAATGAAGATTTAGGAAGCTTGCCACGTTGACAACAATCACAAAAACTTTTCTTTTCAAAAACAAGCTTCGGAAAACCTTTAATGGAATTTAATTTTGAAAGCTTATAAAGTGTTCCAAAGTTTACATGTCCAAAGCGTCGATGCCATAAGTGTTGTTCACTTGTGTTGGCAACGAGACATTGTTCATAAGACTTAGGAAGATCCAAAATATAAATATCTTTATGACGAGTGCCGGAAAATAATAATTTATCATTATCTTTTCTTAAAATATGACACAATCCTTTCGCAAAGCTAACTTTGTAACCTTTGTCACAAAGTTGGCATATTGAAATAAGATTATGATTTAAACCATTAACAAGATAAACATCACTAATTAAGGGTTTAGATGGGTTACCCACTTTACCAACACCTATGATGGTTCCGCTCTCGTTGCCTCCAAATACGACGCGGTTTCCATTAGCTATGGGAACCACTCCGGAGAGCAAACTAGCATCACCCGTCATGTGTTTTGAACACCCGCTATCGAGTATCCAATTTCCCTTGGAGCTAAATTTAAATTTGTTGCTCCTTTTCTTTTTCTTTTCCTTGAGTACCTAAAGATAGAGAATTTCATATCATGGTACCCAAGGTCATTGGGTCCAAAAGATTAGACCTTTGGAAGCCAAGTCCAATTGGACTTAGACTTCCCCACATAATTTCTACTATGCACAACATCCGAAAAATAAGCATTCATATACATTTGTTTTTCGTCCATGCTTGTGTCCTTTGGGCTCCAAATTGTGAAAATCTTGGGAGCCCTCATCCTATTGGGTGCATGCATTCGACGTTGATTTCTACGTGATGCATGTTGTGGATATGCATAAGGAACATGATGGAATGGTGCACGACAAGAATTATTCATATGATGTTGTGGGTGAACATATGCATATGTGGGAACACGTGCGTGAGGATGTCTCACATTGTGTGCACGTGCCCGAGAATGTGTTGCATAAAAATCATCATATGTGTGAGACGGTGGAGTAGGACGTGTGTTCCTACGTGGCATGGTATTGGTGTACATATAAGCATGCCCCTTCTTTGGAGGTCCACCCAAAGTGGGTTTCTTTCTGAAAGAGGGTGTGAACGAGGTGGAAGCACCATTGGTAGATGAACTACCAATAGAGTGTTTGCTACCACTCGTAGAGTCACCGGAAGTTGGCCTAACAAAAGTAGTGTCCGATTTGGATGGACATCCCATCGTATACCCCAAACCAATGTGGTGATTGGCCGGAAGTAAGTCACTTAGGATTTTATCCAAATGGTCCTTACCCTTATTGAATCTATTGATTCGGCCTAATGTGTTCTCATATTTCTCTTTGAGAGAACGCATAGAAGTATCCAAGTTGGATACTTGAGATGTGAGCACATAAACACGAGATTTAAGATTCTCGTTCTCAATACTCAAAGTCGAGTTTTGAGAAGTTAAATCCGCTATCCTATGTTCTTCCGGATCATCAATGCTAACATGTTCAAGTTTAGATTTGAGATTAATAATCTCATTTCTCAACTCTTCAACAACGGTGTCGTTGTTGGTGATGATAGTCTTAGGCGAGGTTTGAATGCTAGCTAGGTCATCTTTTACCTTAGTATATCTATTTACTAATTTAGTGTATTTTGACCATAATTGAGAGTTAGCATTCCTAAGATCATCCATAGTTACCTCATCGTTGCCTTCGTCATCACTATCATCGGAAGAGGAGGATCCTTGATCATGCTCCTCTCTTGCCATGAAGCACATGTGCGCTTGCTCCACTTGCTCATCGTCCGACTCTCCGCTTGAGGAATCCTCGGAGTCGGTGAATGTTGCTCCGACAAGTCCCTTCTTGTACCCCTTTTTGTACTTCTTGGACTTATCGAATTTTGGCGCCTTCCACTTCTCCTTTTGCTTATTGAGAGGACACTCCGCTTTCATGTGTCCTGGCTTATTACACTTGAAACACAAAGGAGAGGAAGAGGCGTTAGAAGAACCAAATTTAGCTTTGTTCTTATAGTTACCTTTTTGGAAGAAACGGTTGAACTTCTTGGCCATGAGTGCCATGGACTCCAAGTCCAACTTGTTTTCCGAGTCTTCATCATCGGTTGAGGTGGATGTGGATGGAGCGGCCTTGAAAGCAATGGCCTTCTTCTTTGGCTCGTCTTGCTTTAGATAGGACTTCATCTTTTCCTGCAATTTGAGCTTGCTATCCTTGCGTACCTCGTATGACATTAAAGTACCCATTAGTTGAACTACGGTGTACTTATTCATGTCATTACCTTCCTCGATGACGAAGGTACGTTTCTCCCAAGAAGAAGGAAGTCCTTCGATAAGCTTCGAACACTTCTCCTTTTGGGTGTAGGATTTGCCAAGAGCCTCTAACTCGTTTATGATGTCGACGAAGCAAGCGTAATACTCCTTCATCTTCTCGCCCTGTTGCATATGAAACATTTCGTAATCTTTGTTTACAACTACGAGTTTAGAGTCTCTTACCCTACTCGTCCCTTCATGTAGAATGAGGAGGGAGTTCCAAATTTGATATGCACTCTTACATGTGCATATCTTGTTGAAGTCCTCGGGCTCCAACGCGCATTGCAAGGCGTTCATTGCCTTGGAATTGCTTACCTCCGCGGCGACCTCCGCGGTTGTCCATTTCTCGAAGTCTTCTTCTTCGGGCTCGATGTATTCCTTCATTGTGGTCCTCCATAAAGATGCACTCCGGAGGAAGATTTCCATCCGGCATTTCCAGTACTCGTAGTTGGTACCGTTGAAGAATGGAGGCCTCGTAGAGGAATGTCCTTCCATCACCGAAGATGCTCCTTCACGGTTCCTGAAGGTGTCATAGTTGGAAGGTGGACGCACGGTCTTGTTGTCGTTGGCAGACATAGCTAAGTATCTGGCTTTGATACCAAATGTAATGCCCTACAAGCTACTGCACAAGTACTAGAGGGGGGGTGAATAGTACTTTAAAAATAACAAGGAGTATAATTCCTAATTATAATGCAAACAACTACCAAATCAATTTGCGGAAGCTTAAATTGAATGACAACAACAAAATTAACAATGCTAACAAGAGATGTTACTGGGTTCGGATCCACCCAAGTCTCCCCGACTTGTTCCCGGTGATCCTACGTCCCAACCACCCGGATCCCCTCCGGATACTTGAGTTAGAAACCCTAACTCAAGATTTCCACTATGAAATACTTGTGAAAATCCTCCACAAGTCAAATCATACAAAATGTAATTTGTGACTCCCACAACCCGGGATCACAACCACACTCTCACAACCGAGAGTGAAACTTACAAATCAAATATGAAATGAAATAAGAAAACTTCTTACCGAACAAAATACCTATGCCTTGAGTATTGCTTACGAATTAGGGCAAGGATGATTTTGGGGAAGAAGTGGCACCAAACCCTAGCTCCAAGATGTAGATCAGCGATGGAGAGCTTTGGGGATGTTGGTGACCTAGAATCAAGCACTTGGCTTGGAAGGCTTCACACTCAATGAATCTCTCTTTGGAAGTAAGAGTGAGGAGAGATTATTGAATGGAAAGAATGAGCTTTGAATGCACTTGGAATGATTTCTCTTGATCTCTAAACTTGCAACAATATCAGCCTTGGCAGCAATGAATGCAGCCCATCAAGTATATATAGGATAGAGGGGAGAGAGAGAGAAAAACGTTTCAATTAAAGCTCCAACGGATCTTTTCTGAACCCAACTAGTCGGTCAAAGAACAACCACCGACCGACTAGTTAATCAACTAGTCGGTCGGTCAATTAACGTAAACCGACTAATGAGTAAACTGAGAAAAGATCAAAGTACAGACTAAGGAACTAGTCGGTCTAAGAAGAGTAGCTGACCGACTAGTTTCACAACAAGTCGGTCGGTTACTCAACGTGGACCGACTAACAGATAAAACTGAAGTCTGCGAAGAATTAGACTTAGTCGGTCCAAGAACAAATGTTGACCGTCTAATTCACCAACTAGTCGGTCACCAAATGAACATAGACCGACTAACAATAAACAGTAAGTATGGTGAAAAATTTGGCATGTACAGTAAACTAAACTAGTCGGTCTAAGAAGGAAAGTTGACCGACTAGTTCATCAACTAGTCGGTCGATCAATGAGCACAGACCGACTAAAGATAAACAGTAGCTCAAGCTCAAATGTGCATGTTCAGGGAAAGCTCAACTAGTCGGTCACAGAAGCATCTCTGACCGACTAGTTCACAAACTAGTCGGTCGGTGAGTCAACTTAGACCGACTAACTGTAAACAGTAAAGAGCAAAGAATTAACTGACTGAAACTAGTCGGTCCAAGAAGCTTGGCTGACCGACTAGATCACCATCTAGTCGGTCCGTTCTTCTTCTTGAACCAACTAACATGCACAAGAAGTCCCGAATCGAAGCGCGAAGCTTCGGGAAGAATTGTATGGACTTCTACAAAGATCCTAGAGCTAAGATATGAGCGTTATGAAGAATTAAAACGTAAGACCTACTCAAGGCTTAACATTCTACGAAAGAAGCTTAAAGACTATAAATAAAACTTGACGATACCGTCTTCAATAGCTTCAATCGAATCTTCATGACTTCTAAATATGTCCATAAGCTTCAACGAAGCTTTAGGCATACGATCACGTGCTTTGAGAAGTCTTGAGACGTCGTAATTGATATTCATGTGAATTTGGCGACGATCTCCATAACTGCGCTCACAAAGTGTTAGTTCATATTATATTTATGTTTGTTCATCATCCAAAACCAAATCCGGGGAGTCCAATATCCAACATATGGGAGGATCATTTATTAGGAACCCAAATTCGTTTTGAATTTGATTTCCTATGTTGAATTTCTAACATGGTGGAAACATAAATATTCTTTTCATGCTTGCTTAAATGTTTTGGTACCCAAATTGTAATATTAGCAAAACTATTAGAATCATGCATGTGATGTACATTGTGTGTGACATGATTGTGACGAGAGACTTTGTGGTAGGATTTGTCACAGTGATTATGCTTGGCATTTTTGCTATAAACAAGAGTATTTTGTCTCATATTTTTATGAACAATATTTTGAACAATTTTATCATGAGAGGTGGATGCATGCATACTGGATATGATAGCTTTTGCATTTGGTTTGTTCTTAACCTTTTCAAGTCGTAGAACAAGTTCCTCATGTTTGAGCTTACTTGAAGATAAATCACTTGCAAGAATGTTGAATTTGTCATTCAAGGTAGAAATATACAAAGCAAATTCAGATTTCAGAGCATCGTGATCCCATACTAATTTTTCATACTTGTTTTTGATTATTACAAGAGAGTTTTAGAGACTCATGTTCATTAGCAAGAGCGTCAAATTCATTCTTGAGTTTATCATGTTCTTTATAAAGAGTCTTGTGCTTTTTGTCTAGAGTTTTGTGCTTCTTTGACAGACGTTCATATTCTCTATAAAGATTTTCATATGCGCTTGCAATATCAAATTCATTTTCTTCATCGGAACTAGAATCACTTACCTCGTTCTTGTCGTTCTGACGAGCCATCATGCATACTTCTTCTGAAAGTTCTCTATCGTTGGCTTGAGGTGTCTTCATGAGTGTTTGGATCTCATTAGATCTTGATCCGAATCTTTCGTCCAACAAGTTTAAGATTTGGTGTGCGGTTTCTGTCTTTTCTACACGATCTAGCATTTGATCAGTTAAGCCAATGTAAAGTAAATGCATTACCTTTATGTTGTTGAAATAGGCTTTCTCTTGATCCGAATTCCATTGTGTTTGAGGAATGGTTGGAATCTCATAGGATTCTCTGAGAGATCTTGAATAATTCAAATCTTGTGCTTCCAAGAAGATCTCCATTCTCATTCTCCATTGGCAATAAAAATTGCCGTCAAAGATTGGAGGAGTATGAGTGTTGCAGACGTTTGTTGATGCCATCGTTTTGACCTTGCTCTGTGATCGCTCCTTATTTTACAACTTTTTTCTGCATGTTTTCATGTCATTTCGATCACCCATATTGCATTTTCCACAATTATTCGACGATATCGCGTTGCTTTTCACTATTTCTTGTTTTTGTCGTATTTCAGGAGATATGGAGCGATCTGGAGTGAAAATGAGATCACGGGACTTTCACACATATCAGAGCGTCGCCCACAGCTTATTTAAGGAGTTAGCAGCGCTAGAGGATGAGCGGAAGAGGAAGAAATTCGATAGAATCGACGAGGAGGTGAGGAGGAGAAGAAAAGAGCACAGAAGCAGCTCACTGGACCGAACAGATAGTTCACTCGGCCGAGTGAAGGACTGCACTCGCCCGAGTGAAACAGATACATACTGCTAATTTTCGAAGTTCACTCGGCTGAGCCAGAAAGTTCCACTCGGCCGAGTGAGAAAACTCACTTGTCCGAGTCAGACAGGGATTTTCTTCCGAGAAGCAGCCAACTTACTGGAAATTTTGAGAAGACCCACTCGGCCGAGAAAGATTGCTCACTTGGCCGAGTGAAGAAGCCCACTCGCCCGAGTCAGACAGAACGACAGACCCCCAATCATCCTCGATTCTCTGTTTTATTATTAGGTCTATCACTCGGACGAGTGACATTGTCACTCGGCCGAGTGACGCAGTCCGACTGCTACGCAAATTAGGTTTTTGGGCTACGCCAGGGGCAATTCTATCTGGAATTTCTGGACGAATTTGACTTGTATATAAACCTAGTTTTGTTCCTAGTTTTAGGAGAGACTTGAATATTATTTGACGGCTATTATTATTGTAAATCTCAGCTGGAGATCATAGACGCGCAATTTGGTTTGTTCTTTCTTGCTAAAACACTTATTTTTATGAATTGCTTTCTCTCTACAATGAATTGTGCTTTGATCTATTGCTTTATTTCTGAGATTTCCATGATGAATTGTGAGTAGTTTCATCGTTCTAGGGCATGGGGATGAACCCTATGGATCCAATCTTTGAATTGTGATGAATGAATCGAATTGTTGCTAGGATTGAAGAAAGGTTAGGTTGTGATTGATTTATTGCGAGTAGCTAGGAATTTCCATCGATTGGGATTTGCAAGAGATTGGATCTCAATTGATGGGAAGGCCTAGATACTCGACTTAGGTTTGTAATTGAGATTCTCTAGATTTGGTTTGCAAGAGATTAGGCCAAAGCTAGGATTTTTATTACAAATCTATACTAATATTCGTTTGGAAGAGATTGGACGAATACGAAATATCATAACCTAGATCGTAGCTCGAGTTTGCATGAGAGTGGGCTCGAGATGCGATTGGACGATGATGTCGATCTTCACGCTAGTAGTTTAGGTTAGGGTTTGCACGAGAGTGGGCCCTAATCTAGGTTGCTATAGACCAGCAATAGCGCGAGAGCGTGAGCTTGGTTCTACATTAAGTTACGACTCGTTCACCTACATTCAAGCCTTGCAACGTTGAGATTCATGATCCACAAGGATAAGTGACGATCCGTAGTGGGGATTTCCTATCCCTAGACGCTTTATTATATTGAATTCTATTTACTATTTGAACGATCGTGACACTATTATCAAAACCATCCCATTATTCTATCAATAGCTAGGTGATCAAAATAGAGTACTGTCAATTGTCCTCCCTGAGTTCGATACCCGCTCGCCACTACGCCGTGCGCTTGCGGTAAGACTACAGTCATTTTCCGGGTGTATATCCGGGCGTGATCAAGTTTTTGGCGCCGTTGCCAGGAAGGCGACTGTATTTTATTTTCTTTACTTTGTTACTTTTTTATTTTTATTATTTTTACTTTTCTATTCCTCTATTGTGCTGACAATTCTATTTAGACTCTCTTTTTCTATGCTTGTACACGAGATCGAAGGCGTCACAAGAAGATATATTGTTTGATCTTAAGATCGAGCGTACGGCAAGGAGGCTTAGAGCTGAGAGGAGATTTGCTATAGAGGAAAATCATATGGGCACGGCGAAAACACCAGAGGAGTTATCAACGCGCATGGCTAGGCTTGTCTCCATCCGAGATAGGCAAGACCACTTCTACCACCTCTTCCATAGCCACGCCGGAGTTGGCGACAGATAAGAATTTTGAGCTGAAGACTGGACTAGTAGTGTTGATGCAACAAGACCCATTTGATGGGAACTCACATGAAATCCCTCACTACCATTTGTAGTCATTCTTGGCTAAATGTGCCACCTTCCAGATGCCTGGCGTGCCGGTTGACGCTATTCGAATGTGCCTCTTCCCGTTTACTCTCCGAGACAAGGCATTATATTGGTTGAGGACGCAAGCTGAGGTGATCTTCACTACTTGGGATGAGCTGGCAGGCGCATTTGTTAACAAATTCTATCCGCCATCCAAGACTATCAAGATAAGAAGCGCGCTCATGTCCTTCAAGCAAGGACCTCAGGAAACTTTATATGAGGCATGGGAGCGTTTCAAGGATCTCCAACACCAGTGTCCCCATCATAGTTTTGAGGCATGTGAGCTTGTGCATAGCTTTTATAACGGATTGCAACCAAGCACGAAGCAAATAATTGATGCAACCACCAACGGAGCTATTCTATCAAAGACGCCAAATGATGCTAAGGTCTTACTCGAGAAGATGGCCTCAAATAACCAACAATGTGGCGACGAGAGGGGACATTCTTCATCATCCTTGAAGCCGGCAAGTATATATGAGGCAAAGGCCGTAGCGGAGCTCTCTACAAAGTTTGATTTTATTCACAAGGTCATGGAGAGATTGGAGAAGTTGATTAGTGAACCGCATGGAGCCCCCACCGTTTATACACCGGGAGGAAGCATGAGCGATTGGCAAGGCCAAGCTCATGTTATGTTTGTTGGAGGGGAGCAAGGAGAAGGAGTTACAGAGCAAGTTCAATATCTTGCGGGAAGTACCGGTTATTGGACAAACCCAGCTACGAGAAATGACCCGGGATTTTCATATGATAATAATGATGGAGCCTTGAATCAACCACCGCAACAACCACAAGCCCGACCTCCACAACAACCGCAATATCAACCAAGAGGGCCCCGACAACAAAACTTGCCACCGAGGCAACAAGCGAGACCATATAGACCAACGAGGTACAATCAAGGATGGAGAGCTCCTAATCCACCGCAAGCACCACCAAGGTCGGAACATGAAGCGAGGGTTGAAGAATTCATGGCCGAACAAAAGAAGATAAATGCTAGATTGACAGCCCAACAAGACTCCCTCAACATTGTCGTGGCACTGTGCATCGGAGCAACTAGCATTGCTCAATAAGAACACTCAATAATTGCCGGCTCAACCGGAACAAAACCTACGGAGCAATACCGGCCACATAAATGCGGTTGTGGCGGTAACAACAAGGGGCAGGAAGGACACTACCCCCGCCATGATTCAAACCGAGGAGCCTAGGGAATAAATTTTGGATGACAAGGAGCCGGTCAATGAAGAGGAGGGCCCAAAAGAGCCAAAAGACGGTGAAAAATCTAAAATTGATAAGCCACAAAAGGAGCGCACTTACATGCCACGGTACCCTTTCCACAACGGTTGGCGAGGGCAAAGATTGAGACGCGGCTCGCCAAATTTCTGGAGTACTTGCGAGGAGTGAGCTTGAATATTCCTTTCTTGGATACTATTATAGAAATCCCGTCTTATGCTAAGTTCCTAAAAGACTTGATTGCGGGAAAGAAGCGGAAGGAAAAGATCATGCTCGCCGAGCAAGGTACATGGTTTACCTGGAAGGAGAAAGCACCTACAAAGTTTAAAGATCCCGGAAGCTTCCGCATTCCTTGCACGCTTGGAGGAGTCCCACTACAAAAAGCTTTGGTAGATTTGGGAGCAAGCGTGAGCCTAATGCCCCTCACGATGTTTAATAAATTAAACACGGGGACCGACCTAAAGGCGACGGATATGAGGATACAACTAGCGGACGGTCGGATCACTAGACCGGTTGGAATTGCGGAGAACATACCGCTACAAGTACCGGGAGGAATTTGCTTGCCGTGCGACTTCGTGGTAATGGACATTAAGGAGGAGGACGATACGTCGCTAATTCTTGGACGCCCCTTCTTGGCCACCGTCGGTGTGATAGTTGACGTGAGGGAAGGAACCTTGTCCTTGAACGTCGGAAACATTGAAGTTGAGCTCAATATTCCTAAGGCGATGAAGCATATGCCTTGGTAAGAGGATGTGGATTACGTGGACCTCCTCGACGAGGTGATTGATGATGCCATGCAATTCGCCATTGGAGCTAAGCACGATGACGGCCTTGAGGAGGGCCAATCTTCTAAAGATGGCGAGATGATGGAAGACCTGCCAGATCCTTCAATAGATGATGACAAAGAAGACGCTGATGTCGTAAAGATTAGAGAGCTATGTAAGCTCTCTACGACGAAGAATATGAAGAAATCCCCACCGGACAAGAAATTATCGCCGCCGGCAAAGAAAAAGGACGGTAAAAGCTCAAGCTTGGGAGATTCATCCCCCATTACCACCCATGATGAAGGGGAGCCGAGGAATGCCTATGAACATCAACAACCAAATCCAAGTGGCCTTCCCGGAAAATTTGACGTGCGCATCTCACATGCGCCAAACATCGAGCATTAAACGCGTAACTTAAGGGGTCGAGCTTAAGACCTTAAACGAGAGCTTGTCGGGAGGCAACCCGACAGTTTTTATCTTATTTCTAGATTGAATTTTTCCTTTTATTTTTTTTGTTTTAGATCTTTGTTAGTATTTAGAGTCAAGAGTCGATGAAAATCCTGACAACGGGCTCTATTTTTCATGACATGAGATGGAGAACAAGGGACCAGTTGAATGGAGGATGACCATGGCAACAGAGAGCGCTCCAGGAATGCGCTCAGGCCTCAGGAGATGGAAGAAACTGACGGGGAGAAGAAAAACAGAAAGTAGAGCAAAAACAGAGAGTTGGAGCTGAAATTAGCAGCCCACTC
This sequence comes from Scilla litardierei, assembly GCA_030789695.1. NCBI lineage: Eukaryota > Viridiplantae > Streptophyta > Magnoliopsida > Asparagales > Asparagaceae > Scilla > Scilla litardierei. The sequence continues at coordinate 287,425,529 of CM061141.1, forward strand.
GGCCGAGTGACTTTATCATTCGGCCGAGTGAAGACCCTACTCGGCCAAGTTGGGTACGGATCAGGAAAGACTCTGAAAACCCCTCGCTGTATTTTATATACCACTCGGCCGAGTAACTTTGTCACTCGACCGAGTGAATAAGACAATTTCAGCACTCAAAAAGCTCTGAGTGGCCTTGCTACTCGGCCGAGCAACCTTTGTCCACTCGCCTGAGTGGTAAGATGTACTCGCCTGAGACGCAACTTCTATGAAAATTTTCAAAAAAAATTTTAACTGCGCCACTCGGCCAAGTGTACGCGTCACTCAGCCGAGTGACTTATCCTATAAATCAACACGTCACGGCCAAAAATCCCAAATCCCAAAGTCTTTCACCCGAGCTCTCGACGTTTCATCTCCCCGCTCGAATCGCCCCGTTCTCCGCCCGAGCCGCACCACCATCTGCCCAAGTCGGTGACCCCGAGCCGCCGACCCCACCCTCCGATCGCTGCCGCAGGTGCCCTGTTCGTCGCCGGTAACCCCCCATTTCGCCCCAATTTTCCCCTTTTCTCCATTTCCCCACTTCGTAAGCCCAACTCAACCCCAAATCCAAATTAATCTCTATTTATGTCTATTACTCATGATCTTACCACATACTTATCGATTTTCATTGCTGATTTGTGAATTTGTGTTTCAGGCTAGCTTGGGGGAGATACAGGAGCTGATTTGGAGCTTCTCAGAGGAGACGACCCTTCGCACATATCCACAGCTTGCACTCGCATCGTGTTCGGGTACACTCGCTCCTTTTATAGGACACTTCGCATTCGGGTTGGCACGACACTCGGCTCACATGCCGCCATGCGATAGGTCGCGCACGCGGCCGCCACGCGCTAGGTCGCGCACGCGGGTGCCTGCTTCCAAGCAAAAGAGGACCGGCGACCCTGTCCCCTCTTCTGCTAGGGCGGACTCCCCTCCACCTAGCCCACCACCACCCACACTTCCGCCTCCTATCGCACCTATTCCACCTTCACCGGCACAGCCCGCCCCTGCTTTCGACATGATGGGGATTACGTTCAGAGATGACGCACACCGCGCCAGATTTGGGCGTATCTTCCATCGCTCGATCGTACCCTCTAGGTTCACGCACCTTGTATATTTCGAGCGCCTAGGGGTACTTGAGGGGATACTCCAGTTATATGACAACGTGGGATGGCGTGACTTTTTGTCGGTGTCGACGGACACTTACATCCGTCCGACACTAGAGGTTCTGATAACTATTGCTAGGACTCCTTGGGGTTGCTCTTTCCGACTGATGGATTGTGAGTGCGAGATCACTCTCGACATGCTTCGAGCCTACTTTCAGTGGCACCCAGTCCCGGACCCAAACCGAGCCTATAGTCCCACGCACATCCCCCTGTCGTCATTTGATGCCCACGCCTTCTGGACACGTATCACTGGATCACCCCTCGCCTTTGACCCTAGCCGGGCCAAGGCCTCCGCTATCCTCCACCCATGCCTTTGCATAGCACAGCGCCTTATGGCGACCACTTTCTTAGCGAGGTATGAGCCGGGTACGATGTCGACCCCTGAGCTTTACATGCTCTATGGGATGACTCGAGCGCGAGCCTTTGAGAGAGGTGGAGACATCTTACTCCCCGCAGTTCAGATTGACATAGCCAGTTGGTACTTAGACCGCATCATTATCTCTGTCGGTGCTAGGACGCCTATCTGTTGCGGCGGTCTGATTACTCTTCTGGCTCCCATGTGCGGAGTAGACCTACCAGCTGGCTTGCTATGACCCCCGGGCCCCACTTCCCTTTCCGTCGACGTTATGGCCCGTATGAGGATGATGCGTCCTCATGGTCAGCACCACTGGGTATGGCTACACGTCCTTTTGGCGCAGATTACATGGTTCTCCCAAGCCCCGCTCGGACCCATATTGGACCCGCAGGAGGGGTTTGGATTCCAGCGATGGACGTCCTCATCCCTGAGCGTACGTGCTAGAGCCTGAGGGCTCTCAGTAGGAGCCCCTCCTTCCACCTCTAGACCCGAAGATCCCTCAGGCTGCACCTGATTTGCCTGCACCTCCCGACACCTCTGTCCATACTTCTGTCAGTGTTGGGAGTACACTAGCTGAGACCACCACCACCTCCTCCTCCTCCTCCTCTGTGCCAATGTCCATCGATCCCATTTCTGCTATGAGCCCTAAGCGTCACATCGCCATTATTGAGAGATTCGAGCCTTCCTTCGCTTCCGCAGTGGAGACTCTGTCCACTTTCTTATTCTCGACCCCTGGGGAGTCATCTTCTGCACACTTCACGGCCACCCTAGTCGTCGACCCTTCCGTCTCCACTGCAGATGTCTTCACCGAGAGTGTCGTGACGTCTGTCCCTATTTCTGTGTCAGCAACCTCTCTGTCCTCCTCGCCCGTTGTCACCATTTCAGCCTCTGCTGCCGCTCCTTCTTCTTCGATCATTCCTGTGTCTCAGCTTCCCACAGAGGCTGAGCGAGTTCTAGTGAGCACAACACCACAGCCCCACCCGGTAGTTGCACCTGTTGTTTACGATAGCCGTGCGAGGCAGCCCCTTTCCTCACATGTTCGACTCTCTGCCCCACCGCCCCCCGACACCCTAGTTCAGCACATGCATGCTCTAGAGGGGGCCGTGAGTGGGCTCAGAGGAGATTTTCGGGCTTTCTCCGCCAACGTTAGTGATGTACAGTCTCGCATCGCTTTACTTCCTGGTATTCATGCTAGCCTGAACCAGATTCTTACGCGACTGTCACAGCTGCCACCTGCCACCACCCCTGCCACCACCCAGCAGCCACCACCTCCACCTCCACCACAGGACGGTGCTGGTGCTCCACCACCCACTTAGGCACACACTGGATGCCTCTCACACTTTTGGTGCTTCTATTCTGTCATTTTGTCTGCTGATTTTGCACCCCTCCTCAACACACATTTTGGTCACATTTTGCTCATATTTGTCTATATCATCTTGGGAGAGAGGAGGTATTTTTGGGGACCGTTATATTGCACCATGTTGATCTCTGCATGCACCACTTGCATCTCTGCATACATCATTTGCATATACATCTCATTTTCTTTAATTTTCATACTTTATCATGCATGCACCCTCACACACCCCACCCATATCATTTCTCTCGCACTACTACAAAAAAAACGCTTGTATAGCGCTTTTTTTACACTTGGATAGCGCTTTTAAGCGCTATCCAAGCTACCGCTATGGTAGCTTGGATAGCGCTTTAATAAGCGCTATCGTAGTGGTTTACTAAGATAGCGCTTATAAAAGCGCTATCCAAGCTACCGTTATGGTAGCTTGGATAGCACTTTTTTAAGCGCTATCTAAGTGGTTTACTAAGATAGCGTTTCTGAAAGCGTTATTGAAGATTACTCGAGAAATTTTGGACGGGCCGTGGCTAATACGCATTAGCCACGGACGGGCCGTGGCTAATACGCATTAGCCACGGACGGGCTGTGGCTAATACGCATTAGCCACGGACAGGCCGTGGCTAATTCATATTAGCCACGGAGTGGCCGTGGCTAATGTTTATTTTTTAAAAAAAATAGAAAATGAAACAAATTTCGTCCTGTGAATTTGTCTCTTTCTTGTCAAATATAAAAAGATTAGAGACAATGTTACACTGTTATTTCACGTAAATACAAATAAAAATCGAGACGAAACCATTGTCAAACAAGCACAGGCAGGTGATGAGCCAACTCGATATGTTTTGTACAAAACAATGTCTGCCACAACATGCGTATGTTCAAACTCTCACAATCAAATCCCAAGGTTGATGGTATTAACTATTAGGTCCTACTGATCGTCCCCAGTTACCACCCTAACCCGCCTTCGGCCGGTATTTGGTGGTCGGTAAGGGCCCAGAATACCATGGTCGAAGCTGCGACTGCTGCTTTCTTCGTTCCTCCATGTTACGGCTTATGACGATCCGCTTCTGATCTACCCGCACTCTCCTCCCTCTCCTGTTTGGTTCCGTCCCGCCCTCCGAATGACCGCTGCCCTCGTCTGCCCATTCTTGCTGGGGTGATCTTCGGATGGTCTCATCACCATCGTGTCGGAGCCTTCGAACATCATGTGACCTCCCAGCTGAGTCCATGCCCCACCCCGTCGAATTGTCACCGCTTTTTGTGGACCGGGCATCTATAACTTGGCGTGGTCTCACGTTGGGTGTAATCTCGGGGTTATCTGGTTGATGCTGGCTCCCAGAAGGCCTTCCTCTGTATTTCGTGCCCTTCTTGCCACATCTCTCTGTTCCAGATTGCCCGTTTCCAATGCACCCTTGATGATACTCTGTTGCAGCTGCATTACCTGGGAGAGGCTGAATGTTCTGAAGATCAGGCTCAGGGATGAAACCAATGGGATGCTTGGCTTCATCCATTTTCCTGAACATATAACAAGGATCAAGTTATGACCATTGCAAATAGGACAGATATTAACTATAACAGAATACATGAATGCCTTACACCTACATGTTTATAACTGAGTTGATTAAGTTTCATGAACAAACTGATATATATATAATTAGTTAAAAAGAATTCTCAGGATGTGTTTTTATAACAGTATACATGAATGCCTTATTTCTCATTTGGTTTCCTTGTTTGGGTTAGAGAGCTTTCCCTAGTAAACAGTTGATCAAACAATTCAGAAAATTAAAAATGCTTTCTATTACTTTCTTGTGAACTACGGCATGAGAACAATATTGACACGATCTTGGAGTCTGCAGTCCAGAAACTCTACCGTTTAGATGGAACAATTATATTTTGTTTCTTTTAATCCCATTAGTCCTTTCTTATACTTCAGAATTCCTCTTAGAACTATCAAGCACATGAAGTCATCTGAAAACTGAAAAGGTCGAAGCAGTTCCTAATTAGTGTAGTAGCTTTCCTTAAATGCCGACACATTTAAAGGGTGGTTTTGAGCATTTACCAGAATAAGGCATGAGTTTCATCTCTGTCCAAAATTGGTGAGGGTGTCTCGACCTTGAAGCATCTGGGGCTCATCCAACAAATTGTTGCTATGAATCCTGAGAATTAAAACGAAGATATTTATTTAGATTAAAGAAACAGAAGGATGATGATGATAGAATCCAAAAGAATCGGTCACAGAGAAATCGAAACGGACCTTGTGCAGAAATCTGGGGCGAAGGCGTTTGATGGGTATTAAGCTTGCATGCCATCACTAATCAATAATAATTATTATTAGGGTACTGTGTTCCTTAGATCGAGCCATCGAGACCAGTGGAGATGAAACTCAGGGGTTGTTGTTGAACTTGGGGCACATGAGGTACCCAGATGGAGAAATCCTCTGCAGCAACTAGATCTTGGTCCTGCATATATAGCATAAAGAAAAGAAAGCCCGCCTTATTTTGACATATACATATAAATCCAAACTGGAACTTGACTGAAAATATTTAAAAAAAACAAGGTGTCATCACCTGATGATCAGTTCCCTCTTCAGAAATGTCATTTGTATCCGATAGGAATCTTCCACTTAAATGGAAGTGAAATGTCCACCTGAAAACCAGTTGCAAAGATAAAACTTCTAATGTCCACTTGAATGGTTTTCTAGTTGATCACTCCTTGACTCATGAGGTGTACATTAAATCATGAAAATTTGAGGTATTTCTCCAAATATAAAACTAATCAGGAAGCTTGTATAAAGGATGTCAATGTGTGTAACGGTCACGTTCCGACCATACGTATTTTAGCACGTATCCGTGTTCTGTGTGCGTTTTGTGTATTTGATTTTTTTTAATACTGCTTTCCGTAGTTCAGACACATGACCGGACTCTGTATCCGCGATCCTCTCGGAGGCGCGATCACCCCAGTATTTTCCCTGTAATTTTTGGATGCAGTGGGATCAACATGCTATAACACTATTAGTTATTAATAAAACGTTTTATAATAACCTAACCTAATTACGTTACTGTTGGGTTCAAAACAAAGGAAAAAAAAGAAAGGGAATTTCAAACCGTTTTTTTTAAGGGAAACCCCAAGACTTTGACAACTTCAAATGGAAACGATGTGCAAACACAGATAAAATCTTTAAAAATCTTAACCATGTGACCCACTCCCCCTCTTGGTGCAACCGCCTCTCGACCCACTCTCCCACGTCAGAGCCCTCTCTCCCGTTTCTCTCTCTTTCCCTACAAAAATCAACAGAGCCTCTCCCCTATTCTAAAATATACGGCCTAACCCTAGGGTCATATAACCCATCAGCAAACACCTTAGCTTGATGCTCTCTCCCTCACCCCTCTCTCCCCCCGAAACCCAACGGACAACACCAACACCCCGCATCCCTCTCACCACCGGAGAACCCAACCCACAGCTTCGACCCCGACCTGCGACACACCGCCATCTCAGACCTCGCCCTCTCAGGCGAAACCCGAGGCACCCTCTATCCTCCGGCCACCATAACCACCGAGCAACACCGCCATCCATCTTCTCGATCTCCACACAAGCCCTCCGCCTTGCCTCAGACCTCGCCTACCACCATTCCCCCGCACAGATCGCCGGAGAACACCGGCCACACGTCCTCGCCTCCTTCCCGCGACCACCACGTGCCCCAACGCCGCTCAGAACTCCAAGCTCGCCGCTGTCGACGCACGGTCGACCCCGCCTCCTCCTTCAGACGACCGCTAGCCGCCGAGATCGCCTCTATTTCCTTCCATCGCACGAGGTAAGAGTCCATCCTCCCTTGCTTTTCGTATGGGATTCTCTTGTTTTGGGTTGCTGCAACTTTTTGAAATGAAACAAAGAAAAGCAAAGGGCTAAAGAGAGGAAAAGGAGGGACAGAGAGACAAGGAGGGTAGGGTGATTCTAAAAGTAAAATGTTAAAGAAGAGTGATAAACTTGAAACCATGTGCCTAGACCTTATATTCTTTTATAAACGATGAATTTTAGCCTGTGATCTCCTTTTTGGATAGCTCTAATATTACTTATAGTTGAAAACTTTTTATAGCTCCTGACTTGAAGGCAAATGTAAAGCCTGACATACAAACAGTACCTGATAGCTAGGAATGCTCATAGAGCTATTGAGTTGAATGCAAATAAAAGGATGTCTTACAAACAGTAACCCGATAAGTCCATGACTTGTCAAAATTCATATAGGTTTAGAAAACCAGTAAGTGACTTCTCCCCGTGAACAGTACTACCTGCAAGAAGAAGACATCTATTTGTGTTAGCAGAATTTTATTTTTGTACAAGATACATTATTATATTTGAGGCTATAATGTAGCAGTACATCACATGAACCAATGACTATGGGATGCAAGACAGAGTGTATAAAGAGTAATAAACAGTACCCTATCCCCATTAATGAAATATATAGGATAATAATTTATAACATTAGTTTTATGATAAGTTTAAGGTGTTAACTTGTTAATATCAGTAGGTCTTTTCTCATATCATGAGTTGGTATACCTCAGTACAATCATCAGAGGCATGAACATTTGTTAGTACGGATTATTTGTTGGTAGCATTAGTAACACGGTGTAAATAAGTGACTGTAGTTAAAATTTTGGTTGTAGGTTGGCAATGAGTAAATTTTATTATATAATATTAGCATATCTGCAGTCGGTTCATGTTAGGCTAAATAAAGGCATTAAATCAGTACTAATATTAATAAATAAAGTATGGCAGTTCATTAGAATCTTAGTGATATTGAGCACCACCTCTAGGGCAGAGAATCTAATAAAATTGAATCCTTAAAAGAATTATTTAACATTTTAATTCTGTCAAAGCAAACCTAATTCGGGCATGTGTTTAATCAAACAGAGAACCAGTTGTTCCATAGCGTAACGCCGTCAAGACGAACCCACGAACAACCGACACCACCGGAAACAGGCAAGTGAAACTTGCCAACTTTTCTTTAGGCCATGTCTTTAGGCCAATTCCTCGTACTAGCGTGAAAGAAACTAGATCGTGAAATGATAGCGATCTAGGCGTAACTTTGTGATCTAGCTTGACAACGAAGCTAGATCCGACACCTTGCCATATCATTTATGCATTGATATCTGTCATGTTTAAATTCCTTAACTGTACGCATTTGAATTGTTAACTGCCATGCAATGCATCATACATGTCATCCTAGTTAAACTTGCATCGTAGCACACGCTACACTACTTGTACAATCCATGTTTCCGTGTTACCGGCTAGGCACCCATTATGCGGGCATAACCCTACGCCATCCGTGTTAAAACACTTCCTGGCTCATGATCCAGAAGCGAGCATTCCGTGTTCGGGGGTAATGCCCTGGCTCGACACACGTGGAGGGGTAGGGATAAACGATCACTTGAGCGTAAGAGTTGGCCCGTACAGCCACTCTAGCCAAAGGGCGGAATCTCTGTGCACGACGTGATTACAATTCCAGTACTTGTCTTTACTTGTTTACTTGCCATGCCATGTCATTTGTCATTTTATATCCATGTCATACTTTACTTTAGAACTGTTAGGTTGCTTTACTTTTATAGTTTCCTTGCACAAGTCTTTTTTAGACTTGCTGACATGTGCCCCTTCTCTTTGGGTGACGCATGTTAGTTGCTGAGCCAGAGACAGTTGCGGAGGGTGACGAGTTCGTGGAGTTCGTGCCCGAACCCGTTGGTGACGTGGAGTACGAGGACACCGGTGATCAATCTTAGAGATCTTCCGTACTCTTCCTTTGTTAGTTGTGGTTGTCGGTGAATAGCACCGTTTTGTTAGTTTCTGTTGGCCATGCTAGGCCTTGTACTTTTGACTCTTTTGTTGCCTGGTGGCATTTCTGGTTGTGGACTTTTGTTGGACTATGAGTTGAATGAATGCTATATTATTCGCCTCTTTTGCTATTATTATTATCGTTGTTCTGAGTCACATTACAGGGACCTGCTACTTCGTTTTACTTGACGCTTAACGGACTTGCGGCTTTGCAGCTTCAAGTCCGTGCGGACCTTCTCACGCTTCGCCTCCATGTTTTTGGGAAGCGGGGCGTGACAGGTTTCTTTGGTGGCCCATGCAGGTCCCGTTTTTCTGTAACTGTGACTTAATCAGAATAACAATAAGAATTATAGAAAGTCCAATAAACAAAATTCAACGCCGTGCCTTGGGCTAAGAGTCTGATCTGTTTTGTTTCCTGTGTCAATAGATGGCTGGGAGACGGAATGCCCGTGGTGGTCGTGGTGTGCCCCCTCGCGACCAGGAGCCGGACCGAGAGCCCACCACCGGGGAGATGATGAGGATGATGCATCAGATGATGCAGGTGCAACAAGGAATTCTGCAGACTGTCCGGAATGATCCGCCTGCTCGTGCAGCGCCGGTTGTTCAGGCTGCCCCTCGCTTCGAGCCCGGAGCGAAGCAATTTCGGGAGCTGGGTCCCGCTTACTTCGATGGGACCGAGGGACCCCTGGCTGCAGATGAGTGGACCAGGAACATGGAAGACAATCTGAAGATGTCGAAGGTCGACCCGACTGGATGGGTTGATCTGGCAAAGCGGCAGCTGAAGGACAACGCGCGGAACTGGTGGGATGCCGAGGAGGAGTTGCTGGAGGAGCCGATTTCTTGGGCTACCTTCAAGTCCAGATTTAATGAGGAGTATTTTCCTAAGGCCGCCAGGAGGGAGATGGCTCAGCACTTCATTGACTTGAAGCAGGGAAATTTGACGGTGGATCAGTATCACCAGGAATTCACGAGGCTGAGTCGTTTTGCACCGAAGATGGTGCAGGATGCTGAGGAGAGAGCCCAGAGGTTTCTGCAGGGGCTTTCGTTGGATCTGCAGAGCTATGTCACTTCTCTGATGCGGAGACTTACCAGAAGGTTCTGATTGCGGCGAAGAGGCAGGAAAAGATTGTGAATCAGAAGAGGGGACAGATTTCTGGCACTGGGAAGAGGCCTATGGAGCAGGCCAGAGCAGTGGTGAGACCAGGGCACGGGCCCAACCAGCCTGTGCAGTTCAAGAGGCCCGGAGGACCTTCTACTTTAAAGACTTGCAATTTCTGTGGCAAGACGGGGCATATCAAGGATCAGTGCCAGAAGATGCTGGGGCAGTGTTTAGTTTGTGGTGATCCTGCGCACACCATGAAGGATTGCCCGAGGTCGAAGCAGCCGTGGAGGGCACCTGTTGCAGCTCAGGCGTTGCAGCAGAGGGCACCTGTTCCTGCTGGTCGTGGAGCGCCTCTCGTTCCGCAGAGGCAGGCGTTTCAGCAGGCTGTCCAGCCGAGACGACAGGCGTTTCTGATGACTGCTGCTGAGACCGAGACGCTGGATGAGGTTATCGCAGGTAACTTTCTAACTAGCTGTTCCTTTCTTAGTTAGTTTGGTTGTTAGATATGATTAGTTGTTTGCATATTTTTGTTGATAGAATAGAATTTGATTGTTAGACTGTCCGTTAGGTGTGATCTTAGTCTGCGCTTTTCCTGCACGAGTTCTCTTTGACTCTGGTGCATCCATGTGCATCATTTCTCGGAGCTTCGTGGAGAGGCATTCCTTGTCGACTTCCTCTCTTCCCCAGAGTTGGAACATCGTCACAGGGAATGGCGTGATCTCGGTGCATCTTGGGTGCAATTCCTGCCCGTTGGTGGTCTGTGGACACGAGCTGTATGCTGACTTTATTGTCCACGACATCATCAACTATGATGCTGTGCTTGGGATGGATTGGCTTGCAAGCTTCTACGCTACGATCGACTGTCGGAGGAAGAAGGTGGTGTTCGAGATTCCCGGACATCCAGTGTTTGAGTTCAGCCGTGGTAGCAGTTCGCTTGGTCCGGTCAGGTTTCGGGCCAAGCCGGTGGAGGCTGTGGCTATGCTGATGGAGCAGGGTAGGCCTGCTGTGGTGCGTGAATTCGATGACGTCTTCCCTGAGGAGATGTCTGGTCTGCCGCCCGATCGAGCTCTAGAGTTTTCGATTGACCTGATTCCGGGAGCGCAGCCCATTTCGAAGGCACCTTATCGTATGGCTCCAGCGGAATTGGAGGAGTTGCGGAAGCAACTGGACGAGCTTTTGCAGAAGGGTTACATAAATCCCAGTGTGTCTCCGTGGGGAGCACCGGTCCTGCTGGTGAAGAAGGACGGTTCGCGTCGCATGTGCGTGGATTATCGAGGGCTGAATGCGGTAACTGTAAAGAATAAGTACCCATTACCGCGGATTGATGATATCTTTGATCAGCTGGGAGGATCGAGGGTATTCTCCAAATTGGACCTGAGAAGTGGATATCACCAGTTGAAGGTGAGGAAAGAGGATATTCCGAAGACGGCATTCAGGACGAAGTATGGTCACTACGAGTTCGTGGTTATGTCTTTCGGTGTAACCAACGCACCCGCAGTTTTTATGAACCTGATGAATCTGATCTTCTACGACTTTCTAAACAAGTTTGTCGTTATCTTCATTGATGACATCTTGATCTATTCCAAGTCGGAGGAGGAGCACGCAGAGCACTTGAGGACTGTTCTGGAGATTTTGAGAAAGCATCGCTTGTATGCGAAGTATTCCAAGTGCGAGTTCTGGCTGGATAGAGTGGCTTTTCTTGGGCATGTGGTGTCAGGAGATGGTATAGCTGTGGATCCGGAGAAGATCAAGGCCATCAGAGAATGGCCTGTTCCGCAGTCAGCGTCTGAGATCCGGAGTTTCCTTGGACTTGCAGGTTATTATCGGCGCTTCATTAAGGATTTCTCCCGGATTGCCGAACCGATGACTAAACTGACGAGGAAGGATATACCGTATGTTTGGTCTGATGCTTGTGAGGAGGCTTTTTCTGTTCTGAAGGAGAGATTGACGACTGCCCCTGTTCTTGCAGTGCCTGATCGTAGTGGAGGATTCGAGATCTTTTGTGATGCTTCTGGCAAGGGTCTCGGTTGTGTGTTGCACCAGCATGGGCATGTGGTTGCGTATGCTTCTCGTCAGCTCAAGACTCATGAGAAGAATTACCCGACGCACGACCTGGAGCTAGCAGCAGTCGTGTTTGCACTCAAGATTTGGAGGCACTTCCTGCTGAGTGAGAAGGTGAAAATCTTCACCGATCACAAAAGCTTGAAGTACATTTTTACACAGAAGGAGCTCAACATGCGACAGCGTCGATGGTTAGAGCTCATGGCAGATTACGAGATCGAGTTGCAGTATCACCCGGGAAAAGTGAATGTGGTTCCTGATGCGTTGAGTAGGATTCCAGCGGTGATGATGTTGACTGCACAGTGGAGGTTGCAACAGGACTTTTGCGAGTCTGGAGTTGAGGTGGTTCTGCCTGGAGAGACTTCTTCGTTGATGTGTATGCATATACAGTCGACGATTGTGGACCGAATTAAGGCTGGGCAGAGTGGTGACCCGAAGTTGGTAAAGATACGAGAGATGGTGGAAGCCGGTCTGCGGACAGACTTCTTGATTCATGAGGATGGCTCGCTGAGGTATGGAGCCAGGTTGTGTGTGCCAGCTGGAGATATCAGAGAGGAGCTGTTGGTGGAGGCACACAGTTCGCCGTATTCTGTGCATCCTGGTGGGACCAAGATGTACAAGGATCTTCGTTTGAATTTCTGGTGGCATGGGATGAAGAGGAGCGTGGCTCGGAGTGTGGCCAAGTGCTTGGTTTGCCAGCAGGTTAAGGCGGAGCATCAGCGTACGGCAGGGTTGCTACAACCGCTTACGATTCCGGAGTGGAAGTGGCAACATATCACTATGGACTTTGTGACTGGACTGCCTCGGAGTCCGAAGCAGAATGACGCGATTTGGGTGATCGTAGACCGATTGACCAAATCCGCGCACTTTATTCCGTTCCGAGTAGGACAGTCCACTGAGGCGCTAGCGAGGAGATATATGGAGGTAAATCCTTACTTTCCCTTTTATTTCCTTTCCTAGAATAGTTAGTGATGTAACGTGTTCGTACAGGAGATCGTTCGACTGCACGGAGTCCCTGTGAGTATCGTGTCGGACAGAGACACGAGATTCACGTCTCAGTTCTGGCAGAGTCTGCAGAAGAGTTTGGGTACGAGTCTGAGTTTCAGCACGGCGTACCATCCGCAGACGGATGGCCAGTCCGAGAGGACGATTCAGATCTTGGAGGACATGTTGAGAGCGTGCATGTTGGATTTCAAGGGATCTTAGGAGGATCATCTCCATCATGTAGAGTTTGCCTACAATAACAGCTACCAGGCGAGTATTGGCATGGCACCATTAGCTGCGCTATACGGGAAGAAATGTCGATCGCCACTTAGCTGGGATGACATTGGAGATCGGGAGCTGTTAGGACCAGAGATGATCGTGGAGGCTGTGGATGTTGTGAGGAACATTCGAGAGAAGCTGAGGATCGCGCAGGACCGTTTCAAGCATTGGGCAGATGCTAAACGGAGGCCTTTGGAATTTCAGCCTGGAGATCACGTCTTCCTGAAGATCTCTCCGAACCGCGGAGTTATCCGATTTGGGAAGAGAGGCAAGCTGAGTCCGAGGTACATTGGGCCGTTTGACGTCCTGGAGAGAGTTGGAGCTGTGGCTTATCGCTTGGCGTTGCCACCGTCACTGGAGGGAGTTCACGACGTATTTCACGTATCTCAGTTACGTCGATACGTCGGTGATCCGTCCCATGCTGTGGATTTCTCGGAGATCACGGTTCGTCCGGATCTTACCTATGATCAGCAACCAGTTGAGATACTTGACCGACGGCAGAAGCAGTTGAGGAATAAGACCGTCGACCTGGTTAGAGTGCAGTGGCGTCATGGTTCACCTGGGGAGTCCACCTGGGAGCGTGAGAATGATATGAGAGAGCGCTTCCCACACTTGTTCCCGAGCAGTAGTTGATGTTGATTCCGAGGGCGGAATCATTTTTAAGGAGGGTAGGATGTAACTGTCACGTTCCGACCATACGTATTTTAGCACGTATCCGTGTTCTGTGTGCGTTTTATGTATTTGATTTTTTTTAATACGGCTTTCCGTAGTTCAGACACATGACCGGACTCTGTATCCGCGATCCTCTCGGAGGCGCGATCACCCCAGTATTTTCCCTGTAATTTTTGGATGCAGTGGGATCAACATGCTATAACACTATTAGTTATTAATAAAACGTTTTATAATAACCTAACCTAATTACGTTACTGTTGGGTTCAAAACAAAGGAAAAAGAAAGAAAGGGAATTTCAAACCGTTTTTTTAAGGGAAACCCCAAGACTTTGACAACTTCAAATGGAAACGATGTGCAAACACAGATAAAATCTTTAAAAATCTTAACCATGTGACCCACTCCCCCTCTTGGTGCAACCGCCTCTCGACCCACTCTCCCACGTCAGAGCCCTCTCTCCCGTTTCTCTCTCTTTCCCTACAAAAATCAACAGAGCCTCTCCCCTATTCTAAAATATACGGCCTAACCCTAGGGTCATATAACCCATCAGCAAACACCTTAGCTTGATGCTCTCTCCCTCACCTCTCTCTCCCCGAAACCCAACGGACAACACCAACACCCCGCATCCCTCTCACCACCGGAGAACCCAACCCACAGCTTCGACCCCGACCTGCGACACACCGCCATCTCAGACCTCGCCCTCTCAGGCGAAACCCGAGGCACCCTCTATCCTCCGGCCACCATAACCACCGAGCAACACCGCCATCCATCTTCTCGATCTCCACACAAGCCCTCCGCCTTGCCTCAGACCTCGCCTACCACCATTCCCCCGCACAGATCGCCGGAGAACACCGGCCACACGTCCTCGCCTCCTTCCCGCGACCACCACGTGCCCCAACGCCGCTCAGAACTCCAAGCTCGCCGCTGTCGACGCACGGTCGACCCCGCCTCCTCCTTCAGACGACCGCTAGCCGCCGAGATCGCCTCTATTTCCTTCCATCGCACGAGGTAAGAGTCCATCCTCCCTTGCTTTTCGTATGGGATTCTCTTGTTTTGGGTTGCTGCAACTTTTTGAAATGAAACAAAGAAAAGCAAAGGGCTAAAGAGAGGAAAAGGAGGGACAGAGAGACAAGGAGGGTAGGGTGATTCTAAAAGTAAAATGTTAAAGAAGAGTGATAAACTTGAAACCATGTGCCTAGACCTTATATTCTTTTATAAACGATGAATTTTAGCCTGTGATCTCCTTTTTGGATAGCTCTAATATTACTTATAGTTGAAAACTTTTTATAGCTCCTGACTTGAAGGCAAATGTAAAGCCTGACATACAAACAGTACCTGATAGCTAGGAATGCTCATAGAGCTATTGAGTTGAATGCAAATAAAAGGATGTCTTACAAACAGTAACCCGATAAGTCCATGACTTGTCAAAATTCATATAGGTTTAGAAAACCAGTAAGTGACTTCTCCCCGTGAACAGTACTACCTGCAAGAAGAAGACATCTATTTGTGTTAGCAGAATTTTATTTTTGTACAAGATACATTATTATATTTGAGGCTATAATGTAGCAGTACATCACATGAACCAATGACTATGGGATGCAAGACAGAGTGTATAAAGAGTAATAAACAGTACCCTATCCCCATTAATGAAATATATAGGATAATAATTTATAACATTAGTTTTATGATAAGTTTAAGGTGTTAACTTGTTAATATCAGTAGGTCTTTTCTCATATCATGAGTTGGTATACCTCAGTACAATCATCAGAGGCATGAACATTTGTT
The DNA here is from genome assembly GCA_030789695.1 of Scilla litardierei. NCBI lineage: Eukaryota > Viridiplantae > Streptophyta > Magnoliopsida > Asparagales > Asparagaceae > Scilla > Scilla litardierei. The sequence continues at coordinate 287,441,116 of CM061141.1, forward strand.
AGTACGGATTATTTGTTGGTAGCATTAGTAACACGGTGTAAATAAGTGACTGTAGTTAAAATTTTGGTTGTAGGTTGGCAATGAGTAAATTTTATTATATAATATTAGCATATCTGCAGTCGGTTCATGTTAGGCTAAATAAAGGCATTAAATCAGTACTAATATTAATAAATAAAGTATGGCAGTTCATTAGAATCTTAGTGATATTGAGCACCACCTCTACGGCAGAGAATCTAATAAAATTGAATCCTTAAAAGAATTATTTAACATTTTAATTCTGTCGAAGCAAACCTAATTCGGGCATGTGTTTAATCAAACAGAGAACCAGTTGTTCCATAGCGTAACGCCGTCGAGACGAACCCACGAACAACCGACACCACCGGAAACAGGCAAGTGAAACTTGCCAACTTTTCTTTAGGCCATGTCTTTAGGCCAATTCCTCGTACTAGCGTGAAAGAGACTAGATCGTGAAATGATAGCGATCTAGGCGTAACTTTGTGATCTAGCTTGACAACGAAGCTAGATCCGACACCTTGCCATATCATTTATGCATTGATATCTGTCATGTTTAAATTCCTTAACTGTACGCATTTGAATTGTTAACTGCCATGCAATGCATCATACATGTCATCCTAGTTAAACTTGCATCGTAGCACACGCTACACTACTTGTACAATCCATGTTTCCGTGTTACCGGCTAGGCACCCGTTATGCGGGCATAACCCTACGCCATCTGTGTTAAAACACTTCCTGGCTCGTGATCCAGAAGCGAGCATTCCGTGTTCGGGGGTAATGCCCTGGCTCGACACACGTGGAGGGGTAGGGATAAACGATCACTTGAGCGTAAGAGTTGGCCCGTACAGCCACTCTAGCCAAAGGGCGGAATCTCTGTGCACGACGTGATTACACTTCCAGTACTTGTCTTTACTTGTTTACTTGCCATGCCATGTCATTTGTCATTTTATATCCATGTCATACTTTACTTTAGAACTGTTAGGTTGCTTTACTTTTATAGTTTCCTTGCACAAGTCTTTTTTAGACTTGCTGACATGTGCCCCTTCTCTTTGGGTGACGCATGTTAGTTGCTGAGCCAGAGACAGTTGCGGAGGGTGACGAGTTCGTGGAGTTCGTGCCCGAACCCGTTGGTGACGTGGAGTACGAGGACACCGGTGATCAATCTTAGAGATCTTCCGTACTCTTCCTTTGTTAGTTGTGGTTGTCGGTGAGTAGCACCGTTTTGTTAGTTTCTGTTGGCCATGCTAGGCCTTGTACTTTTGACTCTTTTGTTGCCTGGTGGCATTTCTGGTTGTGGACTTTTGTTGGACTATGAGTTGAATGAATGCTATATTATTCGCCTCTTTTGCTATTATTATTATCGTTGTTCTGAGTCACATTACAGGGACCTGCTACTTCGTTTTACTTGACGCTTAACGGACTTGCGGCTTTGCAGCTTCAAGTCCGTGCGGACCTTCTCACGCTTCGCCTCCATGTTTTTGGGAAGCGGGGCGTGACAATGTGTGATTGGCCATCTCTCTTCTTATATCAGCAGGCTTCGCTTGCATATTGCATCAGACCATGAGCACATAAACTTACTTATGTAGCTAGTGAATGACAAGCTTCCTGTCATCATGTAGACAAATTGATCCATAAGATTATATTTATATGTAAATGGGTGATACTTTTCTTTAAGTTTTTCGTTCATTTCATCCCAATACATAATAGTTTCTTGGTTCAAATGTTTTAGATGTTTGATATTGGTCCAATAGATTTGGACTAAGCATGCAGTTTCATTTTAACAAACCTCACTTTACAAATTTTTGGGCATATCATACCAATTGAAGTAAGCTAATCAGAAAATAACAGGTGGCAAAGTTTATGTTTTATGATGATTGCACATAAACTTACTTCTGCTGATGTTTGCTAGGGCCACCTGTTATTTCACAAGGAATTGAAAATAAGATGTTTGCTAGTGATTTTCTCATGGCAACCTTCTACCATATCTGCTACCCTCACGTCGCACGACCTTCGAGAAGGGACGGATGCCATTGTAGAGCCATCTGGCGACCAACGCGTAGATAACACCGCTACTGAAGCACCAAAGTTAAAATATTACAAAAAATAGATATCCCTAAATAAAGATTGACTACAGGAGTACTCAGACCAAGATTCGTGATCTATTAATTAAGCCAGATGCTGCAATAATACTTGAAAAGAACAATGAAATGTTGGGAATCATGTACAGACTCCACTAAAATGAAAAGGACAAGAAACAAGAAAAAGATTGGAGCATTCTAACCAAATAACCACATAAATAAATGGGAAAGATGTGATATGGCTGCAAGTTGGGAAATGCATGATACAGGCTACAGTGTGGATGGCTGTTTCCACAACTTTATAAGGCTTGTAAGAGTCAGCAAGGCACTTTGGGACCACTGGACACGGTTGATAAGAAACAGAAAATGATAAAGATTGATGAGCTGACGTTTAAAAAATCATAGTATAATCGCATTTTTTTAATTGTATGAATCAAAGTGAATGCTTTTTTTTATTGTTATAATTGTGTTTTATGTATGTTGGCAGTCATGAATAGCATGCATAAAGAATTTAGAGAAATCAGCTGTTTAGCTTAAACTTCTATTAAGAGAAAGTCAACCTAATCATAGGGATAATCTATTGTCATTACAAGATAGACAAAAGCTTTTGCCTTAATTGGGCGCCACCTAAGTCATTCAGTAGCAAATATAACATATCTCCAAGGTTTAAATTCATCTTAATGTCCCTTTCAATATCAACAGCTCAAGCATTTAAACTTCATAATGAATGGGGCTGCCAATGAGGTGAGAACACATGCAACATTATAAAATTGAAATTGGTCCAACATGCAGGGCCCGAGAAACAATGAAGTAGCTTAATCAGCATGCAATTACAAGTTCTGAAAATACGCCCATTTTTTCAATTTATTAGACCAAATTGAAATTGATATAATAAATCATTTCCACCATTATGATGAACCAAGCCTTCAGCATGCAATTAAAAGGGGTGGCCAACTGGATGCAGCCGATTGCTTCTTTGGTGTCGTTTGTGGAGGGTTGCCCTACAATCTGGAAGTCAAGTTTTTGAGGCCCCGTATGTAGGGTATCTTCTTATCTTTGCGACTGTCTTCATCAATGTATCATGAGTGGTGTCATTTGAAATTCTTTGAATAAATTCCACCCTTTGTGTATGACATAAACTAAAGATTAGTAACCTAATCTCTTGAGTTGTGCGGTGTTAAGGACTACATTTTCTGTAGTGCATAATTTTTCTCCTCATTTTTTCAAACGAAGAAGGGAATCATCAAATTAATTTATACACACATCATTCGGGCTCATCAGCCAAAGATGTCTTCATGTGTTTGTCAGTGAACTTGTGTGTTTGAAATAGGCACAATCAAGTCATACCTTTAAAGCTGGGTTCAGAAAAATCTTGGAAGAATGCCCTACAATATATGTTGCATGTTTCTCATTAACGAAAGGCTAGATTAATCCCTCTCACATTCTAAATCTTGTAGATTTTGATGAAGTCCCTCCCTATTTTATAGAGCAGGATTGATGGTGGGAGAAGGGGTCAATATCAAAGGCTATAGGTGAGTTATTAGGAGAAATCCTCTAGTTTGCATATATACTTATGAGAGTTAACCTGCAATTGTTATGATTGCTAGCAAACATAAACTTAGGAGAAAATCACTAGCAAACATCCAATTTTTAGGGTTCAAATGTTTTATGTGCAATAACAGGTGAAGTATCAACAATTGCTAAATATGAGAAACATGCTAAAAGAGAAACAGTATAGAAACAAATCCAAGGTTAACCTGCAATTTAATTCTTGTCGCAAATTCTTGTCGCAAATCCAAGGATACACCGTCAACGTGTAAGGACTTCAGATGCGTTAATTCTTGTCGCAGAGCTTCAGGATCAACCAATTGGCAGTAATTGTTGATCATCCCCGTCTACAAAAGCAAAAACTATGAAACGATTAAAACAAGAACAGAAATTGAGAATGGCATCTCGGCTAGACTATGCAATATCACTTCCAAGTCTCCAACCAATGTGTTGTGTTACGCCGGTGTGGAATTATGAATGGAATGGTTTCGACAAGTGTAATCATGTCGGTTAAACATACACATGAATCAAACATTTTTGCATAAAATTCAAACTTTGTGAAACCCCAAAACATCAAAATATGCTTGCAAACTTACAGGGAGCATCACATAAACTGGAATGTAGGGACTTCCACCAAAGGTGCCATCAGATTCGCTCCCAGTATTTTAAACGTTTTTGTAGGGGTTGATGCATTCATATAACGTGTGGGGTTATCTGCAATTTACTTCATATTCTAATAGCCATGAAACCAAGTACAAGAAAGGCGACAAGTATAAATGTCGTGGCATCAACTATAAACAAAATAGAGGTCAATTATATAAAGACAAGATCATTTTCATGAATGAAGCATAGCAATGTTGGAAAACTTACTCTTCTACGCTGCAAACTACATCCTCGATGGTTTCAAAGTTACATTTTCATTTTATCCCTAAACACGTATGGTTAAAAAAATCCAGTTTTACATAAATATTGTTAAAACCCCCAAGATTTGTTGGAAAACTTACTGCAGTACTCGAATTCAGTTCTCTCCCCGGCGGTCTTAGAGGAGAGTACCCCGATCAAGACGCCAATCGCTACCACGAGCAAGATCAAGACGACGATCACCGAGAGGATGACGATTCGATGGCGACGAAAAAAGCTCACCTTTGGTGGTTCCTGAGGCACCTCTTCCTCAGGATCGCCATGAGGAAGTCGAGTGTACTGCTCTTCGCTCATTTTTATTCTTGAGAACGGTATCTAACTATGATCGAAGGGAGTGATAGAAAGAGAATGCAGCTCCAATTAATAAACGGAACCCTAACCCTAGTTGAGCAAATTGCAATAAAATTCCAGAAATTGGCTCAGCTAAGCTGAAGATTTGATTTTTGATTTACCTATAGATGAACGTATCCTTGCCGGGTCCAAGGTTTCTCTTACAAATCCCGCATGCCCTCAGAAACTCCGCCTCCTGGACCGCCACCGTAGCCTCCACCGGATGCGCCATCCTCTCCGGCGGCGGCGCCACCGAATCGACCGCTGTCCTCTGCCGCTGCCTCGGATTCGGATCCGGGGTGGGATCCGACCCGATAAGTCCCGGGGCGAAGACCGACATGCTGGTGGTCCGTTTCATCGCCCTCGACGACCGCGGCCTCTCCCCCTATGACATCGCTTCCACTTCACCAGAGAGAGAGAGAGAGAGATGAGAGGGGAGAGTTAAGAGAGCAAGAATAGAGATCGGGAAATTAACCTAGGGCTTGGACGAGGGTTCACGCGGGATCGGAAAATTTTTCCCCCCAAGTCTAATATTTTTGTTTAAGCGCTGTGTAAGAGAGTTTACAAATGTATATTTTTAAAATAAAAGTGTTTACGTAACGATTAGTACCATAGCGCTAAAGTAAAGCGCTATTTAAGGTATTACTTGGATAGCGCTTTAACAAAAAGCGCTATCTAAGTGATTTTTACCGTAATTTTCATTTATTTTTATTTTTTATAAGTGCAGAAGCGCTATACAAGAGCTCACTTAGATAGCGTTTTTTAGAAGCGCTATCTAAGTGGCGTTACCCAAGCCCAAATCTGTAGTAGTGTCGGTGTGCCACACTTTGCATATTGAGGACACTGTGCCGTCTAGCTTGGGGGAGTGAGTGTCTCACGCACTTTTCATTTTCTTTATTTTTATTTTCATTTTTTTCCACCTTTCTTTATTTTACACTTATTTCCACCCACTTTTTCATTTTTTTCTCATGCATCACGTTTTCTTGCTTTTTATGTATGCTGCATATGTATAGTAGTTCTCATTTTTCTTTTATCCTTATTTCCTTTATCCCTTTTTGGCTAGAGATGAATTTTCTGTGATGATGATGACGTGGTATTAGCTTATCTCTATATGCATATTACCTTACTATGCCATCGTTTTTATTTCAGATATCATATGCTATACCATGCTATGCATTCGAAATAGTAACCTGCACTTCCATTATATGAATGTGAATGAAATTCTACTATTAGCTGAGTCTGATGATTTATATTGTATACTTTTCATAGAAAACACGCCAAGCTTCACACATTAATTGCCTATATTTTACTACTACAGATTTGGGTTTGGGTAACGCCACTTAGATAGCGCTTTTAAAAAGCGCTATCTAAGTGAGCTCTTGTATAGCGCTTCTGTATTTATAGAAAATAAAAATAAATCAAAATTAAGGTAAAAATCACTTAGATAGCGATTTTTGCTAAACCGCTATCCAAGTAATACCTCACGTAGCGCTTTTTGTTAACGCTATGTTACTAATCGTTACGTAAGCAATTTTATTAAAAAATAAAAAATATACATATGTATTATCCTTAGATAGCGCTTGAAATTTCGCTGGTGCGACCGCCAATCTTTTTTGTTTCCCCACTTTTTATTCCAGGCCATTCTCCTATCTCAAAATCTCTCGCTTCTCCTCTCACAGACACACACTCTCTCTCCCCCTTCCTTCGCTGCAAGCTGATGGAGAGATCGGCGGGCGGACGCGGAGATCTTCGCCGATTAGGGGCGGATTCCGGGCGATCGCGGTATTGATCAGGGCCTGTGCCGATCGGGGAGGGGAGTTCTAGGGTTTGGATTAGGGAATTAGGGTTTTTGGCGATGGGATTCGAGGGGTGTTAGCAGTTTGGTAGAGGATTTAGAGGTGGATGTTGTCTTTAGGGAGTAGGGATGGAGGGAGGAAGGGGAACGGGATAGGGTTCCGATCGATGGAGGGTACGATGGAGGAGAACGAGCTTGAAGAAGGAGAGCCGTTCTCTGGCCATGAGGATGCTGCTTGTATAGATCCGGACAACGCTCTCTCTTACATCGTAAGGAAATCTCTTTTGTTTGTTCATAAAAATTTGAGCTTTTCCAGTTGAATGACCGGGGTTTGATTGAAAAATTGAAATTTGTTAAGGGTTTGATTAAATGAGAGAAATGGGTGCCCACTTTTCTCCTTGCGGGCGTTTCTTAGTAGCATGTGTTGCATGTTTGCTTCCTCCGATGGAAGGTGATCCTGGACTGCAAGCGCATATGCACCAGGATGCCCCAGGGGCCGGGGCATCCCCAATTCGACACCCGATTTCAGCTCAGCAAGTGATGTATGAGCTTCGCGTCTATTCACTCGAAGAGGCAATGTAAAATCTTGACTTTTTTCATATCTTTTATTGTGTTAACTTATGTTTAGACATGGTCGCATATGTGCACCATAATTGATTTTCTACTTGGCTTATAGCTTTGGTATGGTGCTGGCTTCAAGAGCAATCAGAGCTGCTCTTTGTTTGACGTCCATTCAGGTTAGTCACACAATGGTACCTCTGGCTAATACCTTTCCTTGTGTGATGAAACCGTGAGCACACGATGTATCATGTGCACTTATCTCATGGTGTGTTTGTATTATATTTATATGCGCTCCTTGTCTTCATGAACTTAAGTTGAATAGCATATGCTTCACTGCTCTCCTGTCTGATAATTGGTTTACGGAAATTCCTCTATTGTTTGTAGTTTCCGTTATAGAATTTTGGACAAACTATGGAATTTGGACTGTACTTAGGTTGAGATTAGGTTGATAAGGAGTAAAAAAGTATGTGTAAACTGTAAACTTTTCCGGCAGACCTTTAACTATGGAATTGCATTCCTTAAATGAGGGACTTGATGGGAAAGGGCTTAGGTATATGCTAGTGATGCATGCTTAGAACTAATCCTTGTTGTGAAAATGTTTATTGGCTTAACATGAATATTAATTCAACCTCGTGTTACGGTTTTCCCATTGTTTTTAATGATGCCTGCATGTAATGCTTTGACAATTTCTGTGATCACCAATCACATTTATAATATCTTAGAATTCCAATGGATACATCTTTTGGATTCCTAATTGCCTAGCGCACCATATGGAAATTATTGTACTTATCACTGCTCATTTATTTTCCTTTTTAGTTCTTAACCCCTTGGCCCCAAAATTTTGAATTAGATACTTTGTCTTTGATTTTGTTGTTACGTCCCTCACAAGTTATTGTTTAGATTACCTAAGCTTATTTATCTAATTGCATGGCATGGATGTATGTTTCCTTTAGCGCCTTCATGTTTAGGTCACACTATGTTTATTAATAGACGACATTAATGATGCTATATTTACTCAAGTTATGTTAATGTTTGGGTATGAGATTTATATCTTTCATGTGTTATGTGCCTTTTATTTATTTTATGTCTGTGACATTATCACTGATACACACTACTTGACATATGAACCTTGCATCTGGCGTGAAAGTAACATCCACTTTCTAAAATCACAAATTTACATGCACAATTAATGGCCCCCAAATCCTTGCCCCATCCACCATTGCATTTCCTCTATGTACAAGTCATGAACCTGTAGGTCAGGTACCAGATGTCATGATGTTGAAGGGCAAGCACTGGTCTGGAAAGCATCGTTCCTCTTTTGGGTACACTGGCACACACATCACACTCAGACACTGCTCCATACATAAATATTGTTTTAGTAAGCTAACTTCTAAAATTTTGGGTTATAATATGAAACAATAATGTAATAAACTCTATATCATGTTTGTTAATAGGTTCGTCTTTGTTATGAAGTTGTGCTTTCATTGGTTAGTTCCATAGGTTCCAAGTTTTAAAATATTTTTCTAAAGAATTCTACTATGACAGTTCTCTCCTACATCGGAACACATATCGTTAGCATACGGTCGCCGTCATAGTTCACTTTTGAGGAGCATCATCATTGACGAGAAGACTGCAATACCTATTTACACTATCCTAGAGGTAAATCATTATTTGACTGTTTTAAAATTTTATTGGGATGGAAATACCTACCTATAATGTGATATTCTACATCTATCGTAACCCGATAATATCGTAACCAGATAATGAGTCTTTTATGTAAGTGTTACAATATCATCTGTATGGTTTTTCATTTTCTTTTCTTTTCTTTCTTTTAATTCCATTTAAACTGAACTTCATTTGGGTTTCTATTTGGATTCTAACTGAACCTCATCTTCTATTGGAATGTGATGGATAGATTTCCATTTGTATTTTCTAGAATATGATGAATGAAGGTTTTGTTTGTTCTATCTTTGCCATCAAATTGACTTCATATTCGGAAATGCGAAATCCCTATATCAGGTTCGGAAACATTGTGAGAATTTGTGACAAAAATGCACACCATGGACAATATTTGCTTGTCAAATCATTATTCCTTAATTATTTAACCATATACCATGTGTGCATACACAAATGGCTGCTAGACTAAATTATAAATTTGAGCTACACATTATGATATTCTATAATGCTAACATTGTATTCTTCTGCCAATTTCCTTGCAATCGGACTAGCAAATATACGTTCTCGGCATGTGAAGTTTCTTGAGGCCTTGAAGCCTTTGGCTCGGGAGCTTTCGACGGCTCTGGTGTCACCTTAGGACTAACTAATAAAAGGTAAGTTGCGCTTAAATCCCTAGAAACTGGAATTTGGGGTAATTCAACGGTCTCAATGTTTGTATTTTAGTTACAGGTTGGTACCCCATAGAACACACGGTCTGAGTGCAATTTACCCTAAATATTTAAGTTCCAGCGTAAGTGTTTGAATGAATGCATGCATATGAGTGTCAGGAAGAAACTTTATACAAAAATGGCATACTCCGCTTTTGCCTCACTATTGCTTTCTTATTCTAATTCATAATGAGTTTTCTGCTTCATTCAAGACTAGTCAATATTGTATATGTTTGAAGGTAATTACAAATTTTCCATGCTTTTCCAAATAACTTCTGGCAGTTTTCTTCAAGTGTATGCCATTTTTATAATATAACTGTTTCAACAGCATGATTAAGCTGCTTATATGGGTTGCAGGCTAGCATGATTAATCTTCTATTATATAATTTTAATCTTGAGGCTTTTTCAATGTGACCCGAAGGATCAATTGACTGAGGTGTGTTTATCGGTTGGGAACTATTTTTTTCTTTCTATTTTTTGTTGCTGGGTTGCTGGGTTGCATTTCTTTGATTTATGTTGTTCCGTCGACAACCATTAGTTGGAGCTTTTGGGAAAAATAGTTTTCTAGATAATATTGTTCTTTCTGCTGCAACGTGCATTGTGTGAATTTGGTGCTGACCATTCTGCTCTGTGTAGGTGGGCATGCTGATAATTCTGTCAAGTTGATATCGCCAGATGGAGCAAAACCCATTGAAACCGCATCTGGACATTGCTCTGCTGTTACATGTCTCGTGTTGTCAGCAGATAGTAATTATTTAGTAACAGGGTCCCGTGATGCCATGGTTTTGCTGTGGAAAATTCATCGTGCATCGCCATCTCAATTGAACAACGTTGCAGATGCTTCCCCCACTTCTGCGAGAACACCAACTAGCCCGCTGGCAGGTAGTAACTTCTCAAACAGTGTTTCAGAAATTACCCGGAAACACCGCATCGAAGGCCCTATACATGTTTTAAGAGGTCATCTCGGAGAAATTCTTTGTTGCTCTGTCCGTTCTGATCTAGGCATCACAGCATTTAGCTCATGTACTTCAGGAGTGCTTCTGCATTCAGTGAGGAGAGGTCGGTTGTTACGGAGGCTAGATGTGGGAGAGGCTAATGTTGTATGTCTCTCGTCTCAAGGAGTTGTAATGACTTGGAATAAATTATAGAAACAGATCAATACATTTACTGTTAATGGGCTTCCGATTGCTTCTACAGTTCTTTCACCCCTCATGGGGACAATAATTGCATCGAGATATCTCTTGATGGAGAAAATGCTATTATTGGGACCTCTTCTGTTGTTAATGATCTGGAGAAAGAGGATGCAATCTGTAGTGGTGATGCTAATCAACAACCGGTAGCCGTAGGGATTTGTTTGATTTTCTATTTTTTTTTTAAAATTAAACATTAGCCACGGCCAGTCCGTGGCTAATGCGTATTATCCACGGCCAGTCCGTGGCTAATGCGTATTAGCCACGGCCAGTCCAAATATTAAAAAGTGTAATGCAACGTATAAATCAAAATTTCTCGAGTAATCTTCAATAGCGCTTCCAAAAAGGCTAAGGTAGTAAAGCGCTAGCTTAGTAAACCACTTAGATAGCGCTTAAAAAGCGCTATCCAAGTTACCATAGCGGTAGCTTGTTAGTAAACCACTACGATAGCGTTTATAAAAGCGCTATCCAAGCTACTATAGCGGTAGCTTGGATAGCGCTTAAAAGCGTTATCCAAGTGTAAAAAAAGCGCTATGCAAGCGTTTTTTGTAGTAGTGTTTGGAGTACTGCTTTGTTGTCTGATATCACTTCTTTTTGCATGAAAATTGTACGCTTCACTTTCAGGTTGACTGAATGTATGCTATGTTGATATAACTGGATTAGTTTACTTTCTGAAATCAAACTGAGTAGATTACATTACTCTGCTGAAAGTTGTCATGCACATTCTATAGAGTGAACTGAGCGTTGCATACTTTTCTTTCTCCACATATATTGAACATCATTTCTATTCCTAAAATCATTGGTGAATCTCCCTTTAGCGAATCCTATATTGGCATATCCCCTTTCCTATAAAAGTCCATGCTCCAACACCCCAAAATCAAAAAGAAAAATACGTGCATATCTCTTTATCTTTTGATTTGGGATCCTTGTTATATATATGTTATATGAAAAAAACAAAAACAAAAAAACAAAAAAAGAAAAAAAGAGAATAAAGAGATTCAGAAAAGAAGTTCATACATGATCCCATCTCATTTCTTTATTTCTTCCCTCTTTTATTTTTATTTTTATTTTTTTAGCTTCAAAAATGGGGAAGTCTTATTGTTTTATCTGATGCCACCACGCTTATGGATAAGCTTGGGGGAGGGGATCCAATGATGTGTGAGAGAGTGACTACTTGTCTGTGCATGACAACCTAAGCTAGGTAATTTTCTATACTCAGTGAGATTACTAGAAGTATAACGAAACCCAGGAATTGAGATTTGGCATGCATTTCATGAAAACCACTCCTTTCTATTCTTATTGTTTCATATTGTGTGATACCTCTTATACTCCAAATAGAAAGCGATCAATTGAAAAGTGTGTGGTCTATGATTATGTATATTACTTTAGATGCTTCAGACAATGCTAATTCTAGAATGATTTCATATTTCATATTGTTTTGATATTCTCGGGTTTCTATATCGAATGCATCCTTATATGATCATGATATCGAGTTAAAAATCTTTGGCATGTTTTTATTCGTTGTGCGCTATTTGAGTAAGCAAATCCACGTCCTGAGAAAATGATCTAGCATCTCCCTCTTCGTTTTATTTTCTATCTTCTTTTTCCTTTTTCCTTATTTTTATCCGCCGGGTTCGCTTTTTACTCATCTTCCTCGAGGACGAGTAAGAGGTAAGCTTGAGGGATTTTGGTCGCTCCTTATTTTACACCTTTTTTCTACATGTTTTCATGTCATTGCGATTGTCCATATTGTGTTTTCCACAATTATTCGACGATATCGCGTTGCTTTTCACTATTTCTTATTTTTGTCGTATTTCAGGAGATATGGAGCGATCTGGAGCGAAAATGAGATCAAGGAACTTTCTCGCATATTGGAGCGTCGCCCACAGCTTATTTAAGGAGTTAGCAGCGCTAGAGGATGAGCAAAAGAGGAAGAAATTCGATAGAATCAACGAGGAGGCCAGAAGCAGCTCACTCGGCCGAATAGATAGTTCACTCGGCCGAGTGAAGGACTGCACTCGCCCGAGTGAAACGGATACATACTGCTAATTCTCAAAGTTCACTCGGCCGAGCCAGAAAGTTCCACTCGGCCGAGTGAGAAAACGCATTCGCCCGAGTCAGACAGGTATTTTCTTCCGAGAAGCGGCCAACGTACTGGAAATTTTGAGAAGACCCACTCTGCCGAGCAAGATTGCTCACTCGGCCGAGTGAAGAAGCCCACTCGACCGAGTCAGACAGAGTGACAGACCCCCAATCATCCTCGATTCTCTGTTTTATTATTGGGTCTGTCACTTGGCCGAGTGACATTGTCACTCGGCCGAGTGACGCAATCTGACTGCTACGCAACTTAGGTTTTTGGACTGCGCCAGGGGCAATTCTGTCAGTAATTTCTGGACGAATTTGACTTGTATTTAAAACTAGTTTTGTTCCTAGTTTTAGGAGAGACTTGAATATTATTTTGACGGCTATTCTTATTGTAAATCTCAGATGGAGAGCATAGACGCGCAATTTGGTTTGTTCTTTCTTGCTAAAACTCTTATTTTTATGAATTGCTTTCTCTCTACAATGAATTGTGTTTTGATCTAATGCTTTATTTCTGAGATTTCCATGATGAATTGTGAGTAGTTTCGTCGTTCTAGGGCATGGGGATGAACCCTATGGATCCGATCTTTGAACTGTGATGAATGAATCGAATTGTTGCTAGGATTGAAGAAAGGTTAGGTTGTGATTGATTTATTGCGAGTAGCTAGGAATTTCCATCGATTGTGATTTGCAAGAGATTGGATCTCAATTGATGGGAAGGCCTATATACTCGACTTAGGTTTGTAATTGAGATTCTCTAGATTTGGTTTACAAGAGATTGTGCCAAAGCTAGGATTTTTATTACAAATCTATACTAATATTCGTTTGCAAGAGATTAGACGAATACAAACTATCATAACCTAGTGTTGGATATGGAAGACGTTTGTACACCCTTGTGGGGGATGTACGAGGGAATACGGATCTCGAACGTCGCGTACACGAAGTCGTGTGCAAAGGGAATCTGTTCCCTTGCGGAGAGGATCTCTGGATGAGTAGGAAAGTCGCATTATATATGCATAAGTGCATACGACATATGGCTAATAAAGGGGGAATATCTTAAGCTTATGTTGTACCATGCATATGGTACAACTTAAGCTTATAATGTGCCATGTATCATGGTACACCTTAGTTAAATTGTTTCAAAGGAACAATTTACCCTAAAATAACTACCTTGGGGGCTATAAATAAGACCCAAGGGTAAGCCATTTCTTACACTTTTGCATGGCATTCATGCATGCATCTTCATTCTAGCGAAGCTCTGCCGAAATACTTCCTCTCCTCTCTATCCAAGTTCTTAATCTAAAGTAGAGATTTAGATTGTGGATTTAGTAGCCTTACTCCGTTCGTGAGAAGACTCGATCCGTCGTGGCGAATCCGAAGGCAAAGTTCCGAGACTACCGTGCCGCATACGCAAGCGTAAGTCTCAACTTTAATTATCGATCCTAACTCTGTTTTGGCAGGATCTTACATTGGTATCAGAGCCATACGGGTTCACCCCGGTCAAACCGCCGCCCCGTCGAAACTATGAACGAGTCGTTGTCTTTTTCACGAATGGGTCTCCTACCATTACGGATATGGTAGGAACGCTTCGTGACGGAGAGAACGCAGCGGTTGTTCTTTTCCCGTTGGGGTCTCCTATCATTACGGATATGGTAGGAACTCTCTGTGACGGGAAGAACCGACCGTTCACGTAGTATGTTATTTTTCATTTTTGGCACACGGCCATTAGGAAATAACTAATTTCTCGACGAACGGGTGCTTCATCGACGAACGGGTGCTTCATCGAGGAAGATGATGGTAGTTATCTCCATCGGAGAAGATGAATTTTAGTGCATGTGCACCATGGCCAAATGGGCTATGAAGGCCATGCACCCCCCTCCCCATGCGGAGGGGGTTGGCTACGGCCAATAACCACTGGCGACCACCCCATCAAGGGGGAGGAGTGCATGCGGCCACCCCATGAAAGGGGGGAGACCGGCCATGGCTAAAGGGCCATGGCCGGTCAAGGCCAATAGGCCATGGCCGGGCCATGGTCGGCCGGCCTTGGCCGGCCCTGGCCATGGCCGGCCGGCCCTGGCCATGGCCGGCCGGCCCTGGCAGGCCAGGGAGCCCTGGCCGCGGCCTGGCCAGGCCAGGCCAGGGCCGGCCCTGGCCGGCCGCGGCCTGGCCAGGGCCTGGCCTCCCTGGCCGGGGCCAGGGCAGGGGCCCTGGCCCCGGCCAGGGGCCTGGCCTCCCTGGCAGGGGCCAGGGCAGCGCCCTGGCCTCCGGCCAGGGGCCTGGCCGCCCTGGCAGGGGCCAGGGCAGCGCCCTGGCCTCAGGCCAGGGCCTGGCCGCCCTGGCCGAGGCCAGGGCAGGGGCCCTGGCCGCCGGCCAGGGCCTGGCCGGCCCCGGCCCTGGCAGAGGCCAGGGCCTGGCCGCTGCCAGTGCCACGGTTGGCCCTGGCAGCGGTTGTTCTTTGGCCAAGGGCCGGTCTGATCGGTACTGGCCGAGAGTGGTGAAGACAAATTTTTGGTCGACCAATTTGGGTGTTTTTGTCGACCAATCCGGCGAAAGGTCTAGGTCGATCACGAATTTGCCGACTAGCCCATACGGGGTGTCAAAAGGCCTTGGTCAAACATGAATGTGCCGATTAGCCCATACGGGGCTAACATTTTATGAAGTTTTTTTTAACTTGGGCTCTACTCCTTGAAGACTAGCCATAGTGCTCTACTTCATGCGAGATTAGCCAAGTCATTGTGCTCTACTCTACGGAGATTAGCCAATGTACTTATGAAATTGTGCTCTACTCCTTGAAGATTAGCTGTAATGCTCTACTTCATGCGAGATTAGCCATGTCATTGTGCTCTACTCTACGGAGATTAGCCAATGAACTTATAGACGTTGTGCTCTACTCTACGGAGATTAGCCAATGTATTTTCAAATTTTTTGAAAAAGGCGTTTTCAAATAGGTTATGTCCCGTCCTTAATCGGGATAGCGCAATTTAGAATTCCAAGTCCTACCACGATCCGGCCATGGTTATCTAACCCATGGGTGTGTAGAACAGGTCTCGTGGCTTGGCAATTGTTGCGCTAAAATTCTTTGCGCAAACTCTCACCTATTCCGTTTTGAAAGATATGTTTTTCAAAAGTATTTTTCCGCTGCCGGTACCATACGGGTATCATTTCTGATTTCTTTTTACTTGAGATAAGTAAGATGGATACTTTGAAAGTTACTTCTAGATGGTAGTTGGGAACGTAGTGAACTTCTCGATTCTAGAGTAACATTTCAACGCATCCAAGGAACTTATCAAGTGTTTAAAGAATCGAAACTTTATGCATAGAATTTTGATCGTGTTTATCATCTTCTTTGCAGTTTTTTGAATCGAATATGTCTACCGCTTCTAAGAACATTGTCGCAGAGCTTAACAAAGGTGAAAAGCTCAACGGCGACAATTATAAACTTTGGTCAATAAAAATCCAATATGTTTTGGAGGAGCAAGATGTGCTTAAAACACTCCAAAACATAATGGAAGAACCTGAGTTGGGCAATACGGCCCAACACAAGAGGGACCGGGAAGCTTATGAGACTTGGACTCGAAAGAACAAAATAGCACGTATTACGTTACTGTCCGCAATGGACAATGACATAATGCGTCTATTTCGGGAATTCGACCTAGCCAAAGACATATGGTCTGAGCTAGAAATAAGTTTGGTGGAACTTCGGTTACCAAACTCCGCTCCTTAAATATTCAATTTGATTTGTACAAGATGCGGCGAGATCATTCTATGAAAAAGCATCTCCGCCACATGGCGAATCTCATAGCTGAATTGAAGGATGCGGGTCTTACGCTGTCTGACGAACAGCATATCCAAGCAGTCATTCGTTCACTCCCAGATAGCTGGGATAACATGAAAATGCACCTCACTCATAACGAGTGCATTAAAACTTTAAGCGATGTATCTAAACACCTCGAACTCGAGGAAGAGCGGATTCAAGCCGCAAAACCTAGTGCAGAAGTGCACATGGCCGCTAGTTCCTCACATGGAGGAAATAAGCGGAATAATAAATGCTTAAGGTTTGTGAACGAACAAAAGCAAGAACCGGAAACCTCAAAGAAGACAAAGTGGCAAAAGAATGTGCACTCAAAGAAGAAAAACTTGAAAAAGATCAAGTGCTTTAAGTGCAACAAGTACGGTCACTTCGCCCGTACGTGTACGGATGAAAGTGATAAGGTAACTTGTAGGGCTAGTTACATATGTGTTTCTAGTTCCATGTTTCTTGCTGAATCTAACTATTTTTGTTGATTGATTCAGGGGCCACAGACCACGTAGCGAAGGACAGAAGGTTCTTCGTAGAGTATCAAAGGATAACTCAAGGAACAAAGTGGATATACGTCGGTAACAACACTCGTGTTGAAGTCAAGGGCGTCGGAACATGCAAGCTTGTTCTCAACAACGGCCGGACTCTATTATTGCACGACTTCCTCTTTGCTCCAGATATTCGAAGGAATATCGTATCCGTGGTCATGTTAAAGTCTTTAAGTTATGAATGGAGGTTCTATAAACAAAATGTTGACCTTGTTTGTAATAGTTCTTTAGTTGGGTCGGGTAATGTTTGTAATGGATTGATTGTATTAAACACTATGTGTGATGATTCTTCTTCTATTAATGAAAGTTTCCATTTGACAAATGCTTCTAACTCTGAATCTGAGATCATTTGTTGGCATGCAAGACTTGGTCACATTGGACCAACTAGAATGGATAGACTTGCCAAAAGTGGCTTGCTATCTAATGTTTCAAAAGTTGAAATGTCAACTTGCGAACATTGTCTTGTAGGGAAAACTTGTCGCAAGCCATTTGGAACTGGCACAAGGGCCGAAGTTCCATTACAGCTTATCCATTCGGACATTTGTGGTCCAATGAATGTTAAGACAAGACACGAGAAGTCCTATTTCATTGATGACTTCACCCGTTTCGGTCACATTTATTTGATTTCCCACAAACATGAAGCTTTAACTTGCTTCAAAAACTATATGAGTTTAGTGGAAAATCAACTAAATCGCAAGATAAAGGTCTTGCAAACCGATCGGGGTGGAGAATATCAATCAACGAGTTTTAAGGAACTCTGTGATGAAAAAGGCATAGTTCATCAAATAACTATGCCTTATACTCCGCAACAAAACGGTGTTGCGGAAAGAAGAAATAGGACATTGATGGAAATGATCCGATCAATGATGTCTCAGGCAAATTTGCCTATCACCTTTGGGGGTGATGCATTATTGACGGCAGCATTCATCTTAAACCGTGTACCCTCGAAGTCGGTAAGTTCTACTCCTTATGAGTTGTGGAACAATAGAACTCCAGACTTAAGCATTCTAAAACCTTGGGGTTGTGCCTCTTATGCACATTTATCCTCTCACAAATATGGCAAACTTGGGCCACGTGGGAGGAAGTGTATCTTCATCCGATACGCTGAAAACTCCAAAGGATATGTTTTCGTCGGTCAAGAGGACAATGGGGGTCTTATAGAATTCGAATCGAGGGATGTTGTCTTCTTGGAAAACGAGTTTCCAAGACAGGGTGAGATAAGTCAAGACTTATCCTTGTTTGAGACTTGGGATCAAGAAGGATCGGAACGTTCGAGTGGGAGAATTCTTGGTGAAAAAGAAAATACGTTTCAAACTTCACCTATGAATGATACGAACGATACCAATCCTATTCCGAGTGGGAGTGATGTTATTCCAAGTGGGAGTGATATCATTCCAAGTGGGAGTGATCAAACTCAAGCAAGACGTAGTAATCGAACGAGGCTAACACCTCTGAGATTTGAGGATGAATTTCCTCAAACATTCATGACATTACTACAAGATGATGACGAACCTGCAAATTTCAAACAGGTCGTCACATGCCCTGCTAAAGATAAATGGATAGCGGCGATGGAAGAAGAACTTCAATCCATGAAAGCAAACCAAGTCTGGGACTTGGTTGATTTACCTAAGGGACGTAGAGCCATTGGGAACAAGTAGGTTCTCAAAATCAAGCATAAGGCTGATGGCTCCATCGAGAAATATAAAGCTCGCCTTGTTGCGAAAGGTTTCACGCAACAGGAAGGAATAAACTACGAAGAGATTTTTCTCTCCTGTCGTGCGTTTTACCTCCAAAGGCGAGGGTCTATGTTTGGAAACGTGTCCCAAAGATCCAAAAGAAAGCTATGGAAAAGGTTCCATACTCCAGTGCTGTCAGGAGTCTGATGTACGCCATGATGTGTACCAGACCGGACATTTGCTATGCTGTTGGTATGGTAAGCCGTTACTAATCCAACCCAGGACAGGCACACTGGAAAGCGGTAAAGAGGATATTAAGGTACCTCAAATGGACTGCGGACTATGCATTATGCTATTTGTAGCATTCGGCATGGCGGTCCAAGAAGCTATTTGGCTTAGGAAATTCTTAGACAGGCTGACGGATGCCACTGACTCAAGCACTGTTCCTATATACAGTGATAGTCAAGCTTCGATTGCCTATGTCAAAGATCCTAAAATTTCATTATAAGACCAAACACATTGATATTCGATTCAAGTTTGCGAAGAACTATGACAAACAGAAGAAAGTAGACATAGGATACATATCCACGCATAAGATGATAGCGGATCCCCTTACTAAGGCGATCCCCAGAGATGTGTTTTTTCAAACACTTATCATCTATGGGAATGCGTAGGTGCTGAGCTGTATCATATAATATTTCCCATGTCTATAGAAGATCAAAGTTTAATTTGCATACAAGTTTCTTACAAATGATTTTATGTACATTTGTGTTTAAGTCTCAGCTATTTTATTGTGTGTATGTCGGACAGATTAAGGTTGGCTCTCTCACATGAGCAACCGCCTTATCTTATCAGATGGATAAGATAGAGATGAGACTAGTTTAAAGTCAAAATCATTAAATGATTTAGAGTCGTGACTTAAACAAGATAGTCGAATAAAAGATCTGCATCATATGGATGCTTACAAAAGATCTGAGATCTATATCACAAGGATATTTGAAAGAGATCTCATAGGATTTTTTAAATCCTATCTGTCTTATGCAGGATGAGAGTCCGGGAATATTTCATGAGTAGTAAGGGGACTCAAAAGATAGGCACTGTGGTGTCTGATCTTTCATCCGTACAACATCATTAAGACATACTCTCCCTGGGAAAGGAGTGATGTTGTAATACGTGTTCATACCACGTATGCATTTCGACCACTTAGTTAGTAGCAATAGTGTTTGTTATTATGTGAGACTCAAAAGGCCATACGGGTCTTAACTCTTACCCTCAAGGACTCTAATTGGTTCCTTTAGATTTGACGAGATGATCGCTATCTTAGCGTGTTGCTAATGGGCTATGATAATTCGGCTCGGCGGGGCACGTTAGAAAAGCGAATCAAGTCAAGATCAGAAGGTTCGCAAGAAGAGGAAGATTGATTTCATATTCACATTTGGACTTTAAATGATTCAAAGCTGGCCAGCCAATTGAAATCCAGATGGGATTCAATTGTTGAATATAAAGTATGAGAAATGTGAAGAAATAATCTAGGGTAAAGCATGCGTTGAACTACTCAACTTTGCACCTTCGAGGTCGTTGTGTATCTCTAACAAGTGCACAACAACAGAGTCTACGCGCATGACGGTCGCACGGTCTATTTCTCGGTATGATAGATGAAAGAACTAAGAGAAAGACGTTCTCTTACTATCCCCTCAAGTGTAAGTGGGAGATGTTGGATATGGAAGACGTTTGTACACCCTTGTGGGGGATGTACGAGGGAATACGGACCTCGAACGTCGCGTACACAAAGTCGTGTGCAAAGGGAATCTGTTCCCTTGCGGAGAGGATCTCTGGATGAGTAGGAAAGTCGCATTATATATGCATAAGTGCATGCGACATATGGCTAATAAAGGGGGAATATCTTAAGCTTATGTTGTACCATGCATATGGTACAACTTAAGCTTATAATGTGCCATGTATCATGGTACACCTTAGTTAAATTGTTCCAAATGAACAATTTACCCTAAAATAACTACCTTGGGGGCTATAAATAAGACCCAAGGGTAAGCCATTTCTTACACTTTTGCATGGCATTCATGCATGCATCTTCATTCTAGCGAAGCTCTGCCGAAATACTTCCTCTCCCTCTATCCAAGTTCTTAATCTAAAGTAGAGATTTAGATTGTGGATTTAGTAGCCTTACTCCGTTCGTGAGAAGACTCGATCCGTCGTGGCGAATCCGAAGGCAAAGTTCCGAGACTACCGTGCCGCATACGCAAGCGTAAGTCTCAACTTTAATTATCGATCCTAACTCTGTTTTGGTAGGATCCTACACCTAGATCGTAGCTCGAGTTTGCACGAGAGTGGGCTCGAGATGCGATTGGACGATGATGTCGATCTTCACGCTAGTGGTATAGGTTAGGGTTTGCACGAGAGTGGGCCCTAATCTAGGTTGCTATAGACCGGCAATAGCGCGAGAGCGTGAGCTTGGTTCTACATTAAGTTGCGACTAGTTCACATACATTCAAGCCTTGCAACGTTGAGATTCATGATCCACAAGGATAAATGATGATCCGTAGTGGGGATTTCCTATCCCTAGACGCTTTATTATATTGAATTCTATTTGCTATTTGAACGATCGTGACACTATTATTAAAACCATCCCATTATTCCATCAATAGCTAGGTGACCAAAATAGAGTACTTCAATTGTCCTCCCTGAGTTCGATACCCGCTCGTCACTACGCCGTGCGCTTGCGGTAAGACTACAGTCGTTTTTCGGGTGTATATCCGGGCGCGATCACTCTGATACCAAGTGTTGGATCCTGTGGATGACAAACAACACTAGAAGGGGGTCGAATAGTGTTTTATAAAAATAAACTTTTTCTTTCTAATAGATTAGCACAATTCAAAGCCTTCTAATGTTGCCTAAGAAACCAAGTAGAGTGATCTACGCTTGGTTCTTAATCAACTTAAGTAATCTTCAGAAACAAATCAGAGATAAAACTCTTCTGGTAGTCGACTCCCTAAGAAAAGTAGTCGACTCCTAGAGGAATATTATGCACAGCTCAGTCAATGGAATACTTAATGAAGATATAAAAGATTACACAGAAATATAAGAGGGAATCTTTTATACAGCAAATACAGAAACTGATCTTGCGATGTATTATAAATGAGTTACAATATAATACTCAATGAATCAAGATAAATAAATAAAGATAAACAATCACAGAGAGTGCAAACAAAAACACAAGAATTTTTATCCTGGTTCCCCACAACCTTGGGTACGTCCAGTCCCCGACCAATCCGGTACGAGATTTCCACTATCTGCCTTGGCAAATACAAGCACCTAACTTCACTTGTTAGGATTTTTCCACACACCTAGCCTTGACCAGGATTTCCAATCACAACACTTAGACTTGTCTAGGGTTTTCAACACCCTTACAACAAAGGACAAACACAAAGTGAAAATCGATATCCAACTCACTACAATGTTTGGTGGAGTTTGGATTTACACCCAAATTCTATAGCCAATAGTGATAGACAACTATGTGTATTCGTGGCTTGATAGAATAAGATTTTAGATCACACAAAGATACGAATAAAGTCTTTGTGATCTAAATCAATGTTTTCAAAATCCTTTCAAATAAAATCAGAGAATACAGAATATTGATTTTGAAAACAAATAGCCAAATAAAAGTTGATCTTCAGAAAATAATTTCTTAAAGAAAACGAGATCAAGAATGTAAAAACAGATTTGGCTAAGAAAAATGAGAGCTGAGATCGTTTAGAACTTTTGCACAAGAGAGAATTTGAAATCAAGTATGTTGTGTGTATTTTCTCTCAAAAATAGTCCTCTATTTATAGGTGAAAATGGAGAATTCAAAATTCAAATTCGTTTGACTTTTGCCCCGAGAATCATGGGAGCAGTAAATGAGAGAGATGTCAAAAGTCGGGTTAAACGTTGAATTTCGACAGCTGGTAGTCGACTCCCTAGGATTGGTAGTCGACTCCCAGTGTGTTTCAGGAGAAAATAATTCTCAGCTGGTAGTCGACTCCCAGTCCTTGGTAGTCGACTCCCAGTGGAGTTTCTTCTGAGACACAGCTAGTAAAACATGTAGTTAGCTCCGGGGTGTAATGGAGTTTAACTACCAAAATGCAAAGTGACTAGCAAATGCTCTCAATAGTTTTGAAAATGATTTTGAAAGCAATTAAAATATTTAACTTCAAAATGATTTGTGTGTGTGTTATCTATACTTTTGGCTTAACATAACCCTAAGAAAGACACAAGTCTCACACTGTAAACTAGGACACGTCTTCGGAAGCTTGATCAGATGATGATGTAAATGCGAGCTTCTCTTAAGCTTCTGTTCCATTTGAGCTTGAGCTTCATCATCGAGCTAGCAACATTTGTCCTTGTCTTTGCTAAGTGAGTGTGGATTGTGCTTCTTTGGAGTATGTATAAGGCTGCGTAATCTGCACACTTAATCGTAGTGTAGTTAGTACACTAACTTTATTTGGTGTGCTCATCATCAAAACTACTTGGGGTGGAATTCTGATAACTCCATATTTTACACTTTTTTCCCGCATGTTTGCATGCCATTTAGATCGCCCAAATCATGTTTTTCACGATATATCGACGAAATTGCGATGCTTTTCATGATTTGTTGTTTTTGTCGTATTTCAGGTGATTTGGAGCGATTTGGAGTGATCTCGAGATACGCTTACTCCAGAGTGTCACCGACGACCTCCCCGAGGGGTATTTTGCCATTGGAGAGGAGCGGAAGAAGAAAGAACGTCGCAGGAGCGACGAGGAGGCCAAAACAAGCTGTTTGGGCATTTTTGGGGTCTCACTCGGCCGAGTGAAGGAGTCACTCGGCCGACCAGCGAGACACCGCTCGGCCGACCAGATCGGACACGTTTTATATGTGCACTCGGCCGAGCATCGGAAGCCACATCGGCCGAGTGACGAGACCTCGTCCGCCCGAGTGGCACTCAGACGAAGCCCATCAAAAATCGCCAACTTACTGTTT
Source organism: Scilla litardierei (assembly GCA_030789695.1). NCBI lineage: Eukaryota > Viridiplantae > Streptophyta > Magnoliopsida > Asparagales > Asparagaceae > Scilla > Scilla litardierei. The sequence goes on from CM061141.1 coordinate 287,465,057, forward strand.
TTCGTCTGCCTGAGCTTCAGAAGACCCACTCGGCCGAGTGGCAAATGCCGACCGCCCGAGTACTAAGAAGCCATCGGCCGAGTGACGACAACTCACTCGGCCGAGCGACTCCCGAAGTGAAGACCCCCGAAGACCCAGACTTACTGGAAATTTACAGGGTTTGTCACTCGGCCGAGCAACTTTGGTCACTCGGCCGAGCGACTTTTGTCACTCGGCCGAGTGCGACGCGATGCCTGTAGCGAAAATTACGGATTTCAGGCTGCGCAGGGGCATTTTGATCAAGTTTTTTGGACGATTTTGGGGGGGTATTTAACCCCTGTTTTTACCCTAGGTTGGAGAGCTTTTTCTCTTTAATTTTTGCAGCTTTTTAGATTAACTTTTTAGCTTTTATTCTTGTGATTGGAGAGGAGACAAAAGTGGATTTTTGTTGGATTATTGGAAGAACTCCATTGGTTTGTGTCTCTCTCCTCTAAAAATACTATTTTTATTGCTTATCTCAATATTGTGATGAATTCTCTTGTGATTTCCAATGATTATTTTTGTATTTGTGCCATGAATTGTGAGTAGTCCTTACGTCTTGGGGCGTGGGGATGAACCCCACGAGCCCAATTTCAGATTTGTGATGAATTGGTAGGAATTTTGCTAGAATTGCCTATTAGGGTTAGTTTGGGATCGATTTACTACGGATAGCTAGGTATTCATATCAATTGGGATTTGCAAAAGATTGGATCCCAATTCGATAGGAAACCCTAGAAATCCGAATTGGGTTGAAATCGAATTTCTGTAGTATCGGTTTGCAAGAGATTGGACCGATACTAGGGTTCTCGGTTGCAATTCCATGCCAATACCCGTTTGCAAGAGATTGGACGGGTAAGAACTATCCCAACCTAGGTCGCGGCCCGAGTTTGCACGAGAGTGGGCTCGGGGCGCGATTGAACGACGATGTTGATCCTAATGCTAGCATGCCTAGGCTAGGGTTTGCAAGAGATTGGACCCGAACCTAGGATAGCTATAGACCGGCAACAGCGCGAGAGCGTGAGCTAGGTTTTACATTCAGTTGCAACTAGTTCATCGAGATTTTATCCTAGCAATTTTGATACCAACGAATCACATTGCCGAGATACGGTGAGTGGCGGGAATTCCCCATTCCCTAGACGTTCTTTATTTGATTTGATATCTTTGTACTTTGTCTGACGATTGTGACAGGATCGCCAAAGGAAAAATTCTCTCTTTTCTTTTCTTAATAGCCAGGTTGTTCGGAGCAAGCACTTTCATTCGTCCTCCCTGTGTTCGATAACCCGCTCGCCGCTACACCGTGTGCTTGCGGTAAAAATACACGGTCGCACTTTTGGGTTACATTCCGGAGCGATCAAATTCAATTTCCATCACAATCCTTCTACTTCAATGGTGCAATCTTCAATAACACGAACTATCGTGTCCAGTACGAAGTTCGAAATTTAGAAGTTCGATGGACGTATCAACTTCAGCATGTGGAGATGCGAAGTACTTGACATCTTGAACCAACTTGATAAAGATCAAGTAATAAATGAGAGGCCGACTACGACGTCGGATGCGGAGTGAAAGATGATGAACCGGACCGCTAGCGGCACGATCCGGCTCTACATGACAATGGAGAAGAAGTACCCTTTCATGGAGGAGACGAACGTGAAAGCATTATGGGATGCGCTTGGTGAGAAGTACATGAAGAAGAACATTCAGAATCGCCTACACCTAACGAAGAAGCTTTTTGGCCTCAAGATGGAGGAATGAGTTTCAGTTGAAGAACACCTCGACTACTACAACAAACTCCTCACAGATTTGAGGAACATCGACGTCAAGGTGGAAGATGAGGACAAGGCGATGATTCTCCTCAACTCACTGCATAAAGACTATGAGCACATCGTTTCGATCTTAACCTATGGTAAAGATTCTATCACCTTCAATGAAGTCTTTAACACTCTTAGTATCAATGAATTTAAAAAGAAGGATGATGATAAGATGAGGGGTCAAGGGTCCGAAGTGCTTATCGTGGTTCGAGGTCAGAGCAATGAAAGAGGTGGAGGTGGCAAAGTGAACCATAGATCTGAGACGAGAGATAATAGTAGAGCTCCGTGCACATACATCGAGAGGGATCAATGTGTCTTTTGCAAGGAAAGAGGACATTGGGCGAGGGAGTGTCCAAAGGCCAATAAGAAGAAGAATGCTACCGCCAACATCGTCAAAAGCGAGGAGGTGGATGAGTGGGTCCTAGTTGGTGCGACGGAGGGGGTGATGAAGGGAGGATGGGTGCTTGACTCGGGTTGCTCGTTCCATATGACACCCCACAGAGAGTACTTTACTACTTTCCATGAAGGTAGTAAGAGTAAAGTCCTTCTTAGAGACGATGGAGTATGCACGACAGCAGTCATTGGCACGGTCCACATAAAGATGAGTGATGGTGTTACACGAGACATAGACGATGTTCATTATGTGCCCGACCTGAAGTACAACTTGATATCACTTAGTTCATTAGAAGCATAAGGGTGCAAAGTGACTATGGAGGACGTCGCTTTAAAGGTGACACGAGGAGCAATGATCCTGATGAAGGATAAGAGTGAAGGCAATCTCTATTACTTGGATGGTACGGTGATGATGAAGACGACGAGAGTTTCAGATGAGTGAGCTACCGACTCAAGCTCGCACACACCAAAGACATTGTCATTGGATGATCTCCAGAGAGGTGGTGCTAATAGAGGTGATGGTTCAAGTCAGTATAGTGGAGATACCTTGTCCCCATAACTTGCATAGCAGATGGATTCTATCAAAGTTTGGAGACCAAGGTATGAGAGCCGCCAACCTGTAAGAAGGGGCTCGTTTGCGTTCTTTGTCAGGTGTGATGAGTCTTCGACCTTATTCGGTGAGGTGGAGCACAATGACGACCTATGTGGACGAAGGAAAGATTAGTGTGATGAGATGAATCAACGACGACTGATGAAGCCAAGGATCGGGTTGGATTTACTTGGTACTAGTGATTGTTCGACGAACAAGCTTTGAAGATCGATATTGGAGTCAAGTTCGAGTATGGCTCGGACTTGTATGTTGATGATATGAGATGACTTTAGTGGTCCCTTCTGGGGTAATGAGGCTCTGCGGAGCCATATGAGCATTTCGAGGTAAGATGAGGCGAACACTAGATGATTCTTACCAAGGAGGAGCGTTGACGGTCGATTGTGTGACATAGACCCATGATCTCACCAAGGTGGAGATTTGTGGTAGTTGGCTCAAAAGTGGGCAGGCTGCTGGAAATTTCCAGCAGCCCCCCTCCTTTGAAATGTCCAAATGAAGACCAAAGGTGGGCGGTTGGTGCACCAACCCCCACCACCTTCATCCCGATAAAAGGAGGGACGGTTTTGGTTATTTAGCATCGAGAATTTGGTAATCCAATTGAGCTTCTATTAAAGCATTGGGAAAACTTGTATGAGGTCCTAATGGAAATTCCATAGTATCATTGAGAGCCATCTTTGAGAGAACCATTTGTGAGGATTTCTTAGGAGTAGTTGAGTGTCTTTTATATCTCCTAATTGAAATCAAGAGAAGTGTTCCCTTGGTCGTTAAAGCGACCTAAATCATTTGTTTGCTTTCTCTCTATTTGTTCTTCGTGCTAGTTACTTCGATGATCTGATTGCTTCCCCTCGACGTACAACATAAATACCTGATGGCAGGCCTTGGTATACTAGTGTCAAGTTGAACTTTCATTCGGCCTAATCAATATTTAGTAGGCCTTAGTAGGCTGAACCAACACTAACCACATTTGTTCAATCCGAAACTGTTTTGGATGAAACAATTAGTTCTTTGTATCTTGGCGGCTGAGCTTAGTACCAAAACCGTAAACAACATGATGTAACAATTTGTTTTGTCATCTTTTTAGAGGCAATATATCAGCCAACGGGTAGATAATGATTGCATATTTTAGCGATACATTTTTAAAATGACAAAATGATGTCTTGAAGATTTACAGACTTTAACATACAAGCATGATGATACATTAGGTGATCAATAGTACATATCGATTGGAGGTGATAGTAAGCGATATGTGATCGCGCCCGGATGTACACCAGAAACAATGTAGTTTTACCGCTGCGGGTATCGAACCATGGGGAGAAACTGTTGGTATTATATTTTTTTACTCAGCGGAGATGGAATAATGATTGAGGAATGTTTGGTCTCACAAGTGTATAAAATATCATTTGTGAATTCAATTAATAAAAGTGCCTAGGGCTAGGGAATCCCCACTATAGATCTCAAGTATCAATGTGAAATTATATTCTTCCATATCACTACTCTTGGTTTAGGGTGAAATTGTCGCAACTATGTTGTGAACCAACGCATGCTCTCACGCTACGCAAGTCTATAGTAATCTAAACTAGAACCTCGCTCTCGTGCAAGCCTAGTTCAAACCACTAGCATTAAGATCGACAATATAATTCAACTCCAACTCAAGTTCGCTCTTACGCAACGTGAGTTTGAATATAGATCATGATGGTTTGTATTCGTTTTACCGTCGTACAAATGAATATAATCATAGAAATATAATATAGATGCTAGCTTTGGTCGCTCTCACGCACCAATTCTAAGTTATCTCGATTATAGATCTAAATCGAATATATATGGCTTCCAATAGATCAAGATCCTCTCTCGAGATCTCAAGATCCGATAGAAATTCCTAGCTATCCGTAGTAAATCAATCAAAATCTAATCCTTAAACAAGTTTAGCAACATGGGTTTTCAATAGATTTCACATATCAAACTTTAGATCCATAGGGTTCATCCCTTTGCCCTAGAGCAAAGAGACTACTCATAATTCATCATAATAGAAACAATAAAATTGAGATATGCAATAGAATTCATCACAAAAGATAGATTTAAAATGAAATTTATTATAGAAATTAGAAATAGCAAGAGTTTAGACAAACCAAATGAAGTTCCAAGGTTTCAAATACAAGAGAATTAAGATCCTTGCACTCTAATTCTTAAGCAAAAACAAGATGAAACAAAACTTCTCTTCAGAACTCTAGCCGTCACGTCTCTCTTCTTTATGGCTCTCAAAACTAGCTATTTATACTCTCTCAAAAAATCCAGAAAAAGCTGACAAAAATACCCCTAGGAGGAGGCAAACCCTAATTTCTGAACCTGGGCCATCGGCGCACTCGACCGAGTGAGTTAAGTCACTCGGTCGAGTTCAATTCTGCAGAGAAATCGTCGAAATCAGCCTTCTACCATCGGGGCTTCGGTCGAGTGGTCAGCTCACTCGGTCGAGTGAGCTTCTCACTCGGTCGAGTGGGGTATTCTGCAGACTCCTTAAAAACAGTAACCTGCCAGTTATTTTTTGTCTCTCCACTCGGTCGAGTGGACTTCTCACTCGGTCCGTCGGTCGAGTGGAAATTCCACTCGGCCGATTACATTGTTGCACTTCTTTGGCTGGATTGGAGCTGTATCAGCCTCACTCGGTCGAGTGAGATGTGTCACTCGGCCGAATAGGCTGATATTTCTTCGTTTTCTCCTTCTTCTCGCTTACTTCCTCTTCGCTCGTCTTCCCTCCGCTTCTTCTCATCTTCAACAACTATGAGCTCTTAGATATCGTCGTCGTTGACGCTCCGACACGTGCGTATGTGCTCATAGCTCCCAATTGCTCCCGATTGCTCTATATTTCCAGAAAATCTAACGAAACATAGAAATAGTGAAATTCATCGTGAAATCGTCGTTTAAGCATTAAATTCACGATATGAGCAATCGTTATGGCATGGAAAAATGCAGAAATAAAGTGTAAAATATGAGCATATCAAAATCCCCCAAGCTTACCGCTTACTCGTCCTCGAGGAAGATAAGTAAAAAAGCGAACTTGGAAAATAAAGAAAATCAAATAAATTGAAGAAGGCGAAGAGGGGAAATGCTAGATCATTCTCTCAGAACTCGAATTCACTTACTCAAATGCACCAACAATGAATATAAACATCACTATAGCTTTTATTTCGATATCATTTCATACGAGGTACACTTGATATATAAAAACTGAGAACAATGCGAATCTTATGAAATATGAAATCATTTTAATGTTAAATGTCGTCTAAGGCATAGAAAACGATATACATAATCATAGATAACACACTTTTCAATTGACTGCTTCTACTTGGAGTATAAGAGATATCACGCAATTCATACATATAAGAATAGAAAGATGTGGTTTTATGAATTTCATGTCAATTCTTCAACTCATAGATGTCATTATACTTAAAGTCATCTCCCTAAGTATTAGAAATTACCTAGCTTAGGTAGTCATGCACATATAAGTAACCACTCTCTCATATATCATTGGATTTTCTCCCCCAAGCTTATCTATAAGTGTGGTAGGACCGAATATAGAATATAGTTTTTCCCAAAGTATTGTAGCTCCATAAAAGAAAGTAATGAAAGAAAAGAAAGGGAGGGATCGTGTATATACAATGAGGTTCTCCCTTTTTTTTTCTCTTTGGGTTTTCTTTTCTTTTTCTCTTTTTTTTTTTTTTCTTTTTTTCTTTTTTCTTTTTTTCTTTATACACAAATAAGATCCCAAAGAAAGATGCATACACATATTCCTTTTTTTTCTTTTGAGGTTTTGGGATCATGGAGCTTATTTTTCTTTTGGGTAGTATGGGAAAGATGCACAAATAAGAGTCACTTTAGGGGAAAATCTCCAATGATAATATGTATAGAAATGTTTTTCAAGATATGTGGAGAAAGAATATATCATATCACTCAGTTCATTCTCTGTATGCGCATAACTACTTTAGGAGGGTAATTTCATCTGCTCAGTTTGATTTCTAAAAGCAAACAAGTCTATTCATATTAAATGACAATCAGTTCATTCAACCTGAAGATTTAATACACAATTCATGCAATAAGAAGTGATATTAAGATAAGAAAGCAGTACTCCAAATATAATGCAGTCAATGCGTGAATCTTGATGTGTTTTCTACAAAAAGTATACAATAAAGTAATTCTTAGACAAGTCAACATTAAAATTCATTTATGGACAAATAATATCACATTGGAAGTTCTTTTTCTCAAGTGCACAACAAGTATATCGTAAATGATATCAGAAATAAAGACAATAGCATGGCAAAAGATATGTGCACAGGTAAAGCGAAATTCAAGCTATATTCATCACAGCGAATTCATTTCTAGTAAAGAAAGTAAAAGAAGTAAGCATAAAATAAAATCTAACAATACACATGCAAGAACTCCAAAAGTAAGGAAAATATGATGCATGAAACAAATGAAAAAATGCATGAAAATAAGTGGAAAATAAAGGAAAATAAAGATGAAAATAAAGAAAATTAAAGTGCATGAGTGCACTCACTCCCCCAAGCTAAACAACACATTGTCCTCAATGTGCAAAGTGCGGCACAAGGACATAGAAGATAGGGGTGGGTGGGTGTGGATGCGAGTATGATGCAAAATAAAAAATAAGGAAAAATAATAAAAGAAAAATCTGATGGTATATGTAGTGAATATATGCAAAGCAAGCATGAAAACTGGTGGATGGATGCAAAGGTGGTCAAAAATACTCTCCCCCAAGCTAGAATCCATAGTGCCCTGCAAAAAGTGAAGACAGATGGGCATGCAAAATGATGAGGCGAGAAAGGAGCAAAAGTATAACATGCATCAAGTAAAGTGCCTACTCAGGTGCGTCTTCATCACCTACCTGTGGTGGGGGTGATGGTGGCAGAGGGGCTGGATGCTGCTGCTGCTGACGCTGCAGGGTCTGGTTCAGCGTATGCTGAATACCAGGGATAAGGGCTTATGGGTTTGTTGGGCAGCAATGGCTTGTGTGAGAGCTCGAAAAATCAACTCTAAGTCCAAATACCGCCGACTCGACCGCACGCAGGTGCAAGTCTCTGTCATCAAAAGTAGAGGTAGAGGGACGTGAACGTGTATGAGCTGGACTCCCACGGCCTCCAAAAACTAATGGGGCTGCTATAGTGTGTGCGTGTGGAGCGGAGCTCACGGCAGAACGCTCAGCCTCAAGGTGAGGACGAGACACAGGAATGCTCTAAGAAATCTGTGCAACAGAGGTAGTGATCGAAAAATTAGCAGAAGTGGAGGAAGGTGCAGAAGTGGTGACAAACACCACGACACTCTCAAAGAAAATGGCAGCGGTAGAGACTGGAATATCGGATTGTGGATTGGGCATTAAAACAGAGGATATGGTTACCCCAGAAGTCGAAAAATCAGATGAGATGAGGGTCTCTACAGTTGCAGAGGAAGAGGATCGACACTCTTGGAAATGAATGGGGCAGCACGCTCAGAAGTAATATGTGTAACGTGTTAAACACTCTCCGAAATGGTAACGGAAGGGTCAAACACAGCCGATGTACTCTCAGTGATGGGCACAGACGTGGAACTATCAGCATGAGCAGAAGTGAAGACAAAAGTGCTGGGTCTAGGGAGTGGATCAGAGGCAGTCTGGACAATGGGGATCTCAGGGTGGTGAGGCTCGACGGGGTGCTCCTGCTACTCTTCATTGGGCTCTAGCACATATACAGGTGGGATGAGAAGGTCCATGGGGAACCTCCACTCCGCACCTGCTGGTCCTACGTGGGTCTGAACGGGGTTCGAAAGCATGATATAATCTGCGAAAAAAGGACCATGTAACCAGAACCAATGGTGCTGTTCGTGAGGATGGATCATGTGCATGCAGACCAAAACATAGTCAGATAAGGAAGTGGGGCTCGTAGCACGGTGCAGGTCAGTGGGAAACTGAATGTCGAAAATAGGGGCCAGGAGTGTGATCAAATCGCAACAACAAATCGCCTTGGCGAAGGCGAGCGTGGAGTAGATGCGATCGAAATACCAACTGGCAATATCAATGTATATGGCGGGGACTAAGACGTCCCCACTAGACTCATATGCTCTATCCCGTGTCATCGCCCAGATCATGTACAGCTGGGGTATGGACATAGTCCCTACCTTTGGCCTGGCTAAGATGGTGGTTGCCAAGAGGCGATGTGCAAGACGCAAGCAGGGGTGGACTATGGAAGAGGCCTTCGCCCTGCTAGGGTCGAAGTGTGGTTTGCCTGAGATCATCTCCCAAAATGCATCGGCAGAAAAGGTGGAAGGGGTGTGGTGTGTATGACCATAAGCTCTATCGGTGTATGGGACATAGTGCCAGTGAAAGTATGCACGGACCATGTCATGCGAGATCTTGTACTCTCGGTCCATGAGTCGAAAAGAGTAGCCCATTGGAGTCCAACGAATAGAACTCAAGACCTCGAGTGTCAGGCGAATGTAAGTGCTCACCGACACGGATAAGCAATCACCCCAACTGACGTTATCGTACAGCTGGTGCAGCCCCTCGAATACCCCTAGGCGATCAAGTGTCTAAATGTAAGCGAACCTAGTGTGGATGATCTGATGTGCGGAGAGCTTATCAAATTTGGTGCGGTGTTTGCCATCTCTGAAGGTGATCCCAGGTGCAGGAGGTACTGGCAGTGTTGGGATAGGGTCTCTATGTGGTGGGGCAGGCGTTGTCCTATATGAAGAAGGACCGGGGTCGCCAGTTTTCTTCCTCTTGGCAGCGGGCTGCCAATCACTAGAACGGGTGCGTGGAGGCATCGGTGGATTCCGTGAATGTGATGCACACTACGTGAAATTCAAGTGAAATGCTCGAAAATGATAAGGAACAAGTGTACTGAGAAGTCGATGCGACTCCCAAGCAAATATATAAGCGTAAGGTGGCTCCCCCAAGCTTCGTCTCTGCAATCGTCACGAATGATCTCCCCCAAGCTTTCCGGTTGCACAAATAATGATGATTATTTTTAAGAATTCAAAATCATTGGGGTTGATCGAGATAAAATTGAGATTAATAGGGTTGATTTGGATTAGGGGTTGAATTAGGGCTCACGAGATGGAAAGGAGAAGAAAGGGGAAGAGATGGGGCTCGATGGGAAGGATGACAGTCGGACTCGGTCGAGTGGGTGTCGGCCGGTGGTGGTTGGGGATATCATCGCAGTCGTGTGGCTCGGAGATGCGGTCGAGTGGATGGGGTGAGAGGAGGACAGGTGTGCTACTGATTTGGGGGTGAAACCCTCGATCGAGTGTGATTCGGCCTTAAATAGAGGGATGTGCCACCTAAGTCACTCGGTCGAGTGATGATGGTCACACGGTCGAGTAGCCCTATTGCTCAGTCCAAAAATGTGCTTCTCTCAAGCGAAAGAGTCCGTACAAGTAATATAATCTTGGAGTCCAGATGTCGAATCCTCGGGAGAAAATCTGTTGCAACCACAAAGCTTAAATCAAATAAAAATCCAACGTAAAGACACTAACCACTTTTGATGACGATGATTTTGATGGGTTTGGACGTGGTTTTTAATACGTGAACAATACGAACAAATAAAGTGTCGTGTATAAAAATATATATGAGAAGTATGCACATGGTATGGGTTCATTAGGATCTATGATTCGTATTAATTTGGTTGATTAAATATAACTCAATGAATTCTCTTTTTGAGAGCAATTCACCGGAAAATACCCTTGTGGGTATTAAAACACAAAATTCAATAAAATCGTTGCTAAAATTTTAGTCTTTTAAATATAAGCGATGAAAGTCCCTTTTGGGGAAATCAAAACTCACCCTTGTGGGGTGATCATCTACTCAAACACGTTCTTTTGGAAGATGAAGAGAAGATTTAATAACAAAGACTATAACTTTACCAACGTGACAATTTTAGCGCGAATATTCAACCAAACGAATACAAATCATATCACCTAACTACACCATACCATGCACAATAAGAATTTAGCTACTCATACTGAAAATAATCAACAATTTCATCACAATAACCATAGTTCTAAGCAATAGAAATAATTAGAATTCAAAATACACAATAAAGTTCAAAAGATATCACCAAATACGCTCGCTTTTAGCCTAAGAAAACCCTTCTTCTTCCTCTAAAAAGCCACTGAAAATTCCCTCAGGTTGATCTCTGTAATGTCAGGGATTTTCTGCAAAAATCGGCTCCAAAATTGCCCAAATACGCCAAGAATACGAAGCAAAAACCCTAGAATACCTTAAATACTAAACAATGCGGGTTTTAATGTGCTAACGGGTCCCAAAACCGCACCCAAATCGCACCCAAACCCGCTCTAACAGCCGCCACAAATCTCGACCGCTCGATCTCGGCGGGATGCAACGTGGACTTGCCACGTTTCCTTCAAAAATCGTGCGCCCACATCCGCTCTTCACGCATCCGACTTCAGCTCGAATTCTTCAGCGCCGTTGGATGAACGATCTAACGGATTTGTGCTTGCCACGTCGCCACAATTTCGACTCGATGCGGGTATCATTCTAGCTGTTGGATTCGAGCGGGCGCTCGACAGGATTGCGCCACGTGGCCTTGTATTCGCGCTCTCCGCTTCACTGCTGAGGGTCGATGTCGTCCGTTTGATCTCGATCAAGCGGTCTTTATTCGGCCGTGTTGCGATTGATTATGGCCGTAGGATGAAAGCGCGGGCGATCAGTTGCTGCCGCGTGTCCATTGCTGAGCGTTGCCGCCGCCTCGAATTAGGCAGTCGCCAACCGTTCGATCGCGATCGGACGTCCCATATTTAGCTGCGTCGCCCTAGTGTCATCACCGTCTGATGCGGGCGGGAGTCGCTTCGATGGCTGCCATGTGTCCCAGGCTGGCGGAGCAGTAGAGGGCTATGCCGCCTAAGTCACTTGGGCGAGTGATGACGGTCACTCGGTGGAGTAGCCCTATGCAGCTGAGGATTGAATTTTTGGCATAGCAGATGTGTCGAGTGACTCGGCCGAGTGAGTGTAGTCACTCGGTCGAGTGAGAAGAGTCACTCAGTCGAGTGAGAAGATAAGACAGAGTGTGAATTTTTGAGGCTTCTGCTACAGTCTCCCACTCGATCGAGTGGAATTAGTCACACGATCAAGTGAACTAATGACTCAGTCGAGTGGAGAGGCCATACTGAGCATTAAAATTTGGGTTTCTACTACATTGGTTCACTGGATTGAGTGACAAAGTCACTCGGTTGAGTGGCATAAAGTTACAAAATGGGGTTTTTACTACTTCCCTGATCATTGTGTCACTCGGTCGAGTGAGCTCTTCACTCGGCCGAGTGAAAATTTCACTCGGCCGAGTGAGCCTGCTTTTCAGCTTTCTGTTCTCTGTTTTTTATAATCTTCTGTTTCTCATTCAGTCTTCAGTTTCCTCCTTTTCTCGTTTAAGCATGTCCATAGCTTGGCTCTCCATCACCATGGGTACTCTCCATTAGAATGATATTCTCGTATCTTCTTCCTACAATTAAAAACGTTGCACATTGTCAGTTCTTCTATTAGCTCTTGATCCATTGAATCAATAAAAATCTAAATCAAAAATAAAACTAAAAAATCAACTAAAACTAAGATAGAAATGTCGTTTTGCCTCCCGATAAGCGCTCGTTTAAGGTCTTGAGCTCGACCCCTCATGATATTATGTTAAGCGCGTGATATTCGACGCATAGGAGATGCACGTGTCAAATTTGGTGATGAGACCGGTAGGATTTGGATGCTCCACATCTTCTAGTTTGGAATCCTCGATTTACATCTCGTTTCTTATTATGGTGGGGGGTGGCTCCCCATAACTTTTGTTCTTGGCCTTCGAAGGCTCTATCTTCTTTCCCGGTAATGTTGAAGTCTTTTCCGGGTAGCGCGTGCTTTTGTTGCTTCCCGGAAGAGAGCTTGCAGAGTTCTCTTATCCTCATGACATCAGCGTCGACGTTCTTCTCTTCTTCAGTGAGAGGGTTCTGGGGTGTCTCCAAGTTGGGGGGCTACTTTCAGAATTTGGCTCCCCATCAAAACTATCCATGTGCAAGGCGTTGATGGAATCCGACGTAGTTTCCTTGATGACATCTTCAAGTAGGTCAATGTAATCATTCTCCTCAAGCGAGGATCTATTCTTCATGGCATGCGGGAGATGGAATTCAACCTCAATATTTCCAACATTGAGTGGCAACGTTCGCACGTCCACGATGACTCCAGCGATGGCTAAGAATGGGCGCCCAAGAATAAGCGATGTGTCTCCCACTTCCGTCACGTCCATGATGACGAATTCACATGGCACGCAAAGTCCTCTCGATATTTGTAATGGCACATTTTCATCGAACCCCATCGGCGTAGTGATACGCCCATCAGCGAGTTGAATATTCATGTCTGCAGGCATAAAATCGGTCCCTGTATTTAAATTCTTGAACATTGTAAGAGGCTTGAGACTCACACTCGCAACCGAATCAACTAAAGCTTTTTGAAGGGGGACTCCGCCAAGTGTGCATGGAATTCTAAAGCTTCCGTGGTCTTTCAACTTCTTTGGCAACTTATCTTCCTTGACAAACCACGTTCCTTGGTCAGCGAGCATAATCTTCTCCGTCCTTTTCCTTCCTGTAATCAAGTCTTTAAGGAACTTTGCATATGTCAGAATCTCGATGATAGCATCTAGGAACGGGATATTTAGGCTTATGCCTCTCAAGTACTCCAGAAATCGAGTGAATTTCTTCTCCAATTTAGCCGTTGCCAACCTTTGCGGGAATGGTACTGGTTGCACATATACTCTCTCCTTCTGGGGCTCATCGGCTTCAGATTTTTCTTCTTCACTAATGACCAGCGTGGGTCTCTCTACTTCATTGTTCCAATCTATCTCAACCAGAGTGTCATGCTTTGGGCTTTGAGTTTGAATCATGACGGGTGTAGTTTCCTTCCCACCTCTGGTAATCACCGCCACCACTGCATTAATATGGCCAATGTTGCTTCTTGGGTTCACCTCTAGTTGAGCCAGCAATTGGTTTTGGGCTCTATTCAACAATGTAATTTGCTCCGCCAATTGCGACACTTTGTGTTGTGGCTATCTTGGCCCGTCGATAATTTATCATTTATCTTCTTTTGTTCGTCCATGAACTCCTCAACCCTTGTCCCATGCTCGGATCTCTGCGGCTCCGGTGGTGGGTTTTGTGGCCTCCAACTTTGATTATATTCGGGTGGGTCTATAATGCCCCGCTTGTTGCTTTTGTTGAAACAGTTGTTGTTGTGGTGGCCTTGGCTGGTACTGTTGCTGCTGACATGGTGTGCGAGCTTGTTATTACTGTGGTGGTTGTTGAGGAGGAGGTATTAAGGTTCCATTGTTATTTGCATATAAAAATCCGAGGTGAGCTTTCCAAGCCGGATTCACCCAAGATCCACTATTTCTAACACCGGGCTTGTAATTTGAAACATATTGAACCTGCTCCATAGGATCCTCATTCGTATCAGCCCCAATAAACATGACTTGGCCTTGGTCTTGCCAATCATTCATGCTCCCACCAGATGTTGATGTACCTTGAGCGCTAGATGGCTCACTCAGTTTCTTCTGAATCCTCTCTACCACTCTGGATAGATCATGAAATCTCCCAGTCAAGTCCGCCACTGCTTTCCCCTCATATATGATAGCTGGCTTCAAGGATGAAAATGACTGGCCTCTCTCGTCGGTCCACTGCTGATTATTAGAAGCCATCTCCTCAAGTAGTGCCGTGGCCTCTTCAGGAGTCTTTGATAGTATTACCCCATTGGCGGTGGCTTCAATTATCATTTTAGTGTCCGGCTTCAAACCATTGTAGAAGCTATGGACCAACTCACAATCGTCAATGCTGTGGTGGGGGCATTGATGTTGAAGATCTTTAAAGCGCTCCCACGCCTCATATAAAGATTCCTGTGGTCCTTGCCTGAATGACATCAAAGAATTCTGTAGCCTGACGGTCTTTGCTAGTGGATAGAATTTGTTAATGAAGGCGCTTGCAAGATCGCCACATGTAGTGACAATACCATTCTCTTGCGTCCTCAGCCAATACAATGCTTTGTCTTTAAGTGTGAAAGGAATGAGCCGTAGGCGGATTGGCATCCTCTAATAAGCTAGGGACCTGAAAAGTGGTGCACTTCGCTAAGAACATCTGAATGTGGTAATGCAGGTTCTCATACGCATTCCCATGGAAAGGATCTTGTTGCATCAGCACAACTAACCCTGTCTTTAACTCGATTTTTTATCTAACGACAACTCTGGCATAAGAATGGATGAAGTGGCAGAGTTGTTCGAAGTAAGTCTGTCTCTGATAGAAATAAGTTTGACGTTCCTCGGTTGATTATTTTCTGCCGCCATTTTATCTTCCTCTAGAATATGTCTCCTCTTTGCTCTAAGCTTCCTTGCAGTGCGCTCGATCTCGGTATCAAATAATATTTTTCTGTCAGTAGCCCTTGATCGCGTGTTTATGCACATAGAAAGAGAATCTGCAAAAAGTGTCAGCACAATATAGGAATAAAAAAAGAATAACTAAGCAAAAAATAAAATACCGTCGCCTTCCCGGCAACGTCGCCAAAAACTTGATCGTGTCCGGATGTACACCAGAAACAATGTAGTTTTACCGAAAGTGCACGATTAAGTGGTGAGCGGGTATCGAATCACGGGGAGGAATTGGTATTATATTTTTTTTACTCAGCGGAGAGGGAATAATGATTGAGGAATGTTTGGTGTCATAAGTGTATAAAATATCATTTGTGAATTCAATTAATAAAAGTGCTTAGGGCTAGGGAATCCCAACTATAGATCTCAAGCATTAATGTGAAATTATACTCTTCCATATCACTACTATTGGTTTAGGGTGAAATTGTCGCAACTATGTTGTGAACCAATGCACGCTCTCGTGCTATGCAAGTCTATAGTAATCTAAACTAGAACCTCGCTCTCGCACAAGCCTAGTTCAAACCACTAGCATTAAGATCGACAATATAATTCAACTCCAACTCAAGTTTTCTCTCGTACAACGTGAGTTCGAATCTAGATCATGATGGTTCGTATTCGTTTTACCGGCGTACAAACGAATATAATCATAGAAATATAATAAAGATGCTAGCTTAGTCGCTCTCGCGCTTGAATTCTAAGGTATCTCGATTATTGATCTAAATCGAATATCTAGGGCTTCCTATAAATCAAGATCTTCTTTCGAGCTCTCAAGATCTGATTGAAATTCCTAGCTATCTGTAGTAAATCAATCATAATCTAACCCTTTAAAAAGTTTAGCAACATGAGGATTTCACATATCAAACTTTAGATCTAAAGGGTTCATCCCTTGTCCCTAGAGCAAAGAGACTACTCACAATTTATCATAATAGAAACAATAGAATTGAGATATGCAATAGAATTCATCACAAAAGGTAGATCTAAACAGAAATTTATCATAAAAATTAGAAATAGCAAGATTTTAGACAAGCCAATGATGTTCCAAGGATTCAAATACAAGGGAATTAAGATCATTGCACTCCAATTCTTAAGCAAAAACATGATGAAACAAAACATCTCCTCAGAACTCTAGCCATCACGTCCCTCTTCTTTACGGCTCTCAAAACTAGCTACTCTCTCAAAAATCCAGAAAAAGATGACAAAAATACCCATAAGAGAAGGCAACCCCTAATTTCTGAAACTGGGCCAACGGCGCACTCGGCTGAGTGAGTTAAGCCACTCGATTGAGTGGCAATTCTACAGAGAAATCGTCGAATCAGCCTTTTGCCATCTTCGGGCCACTCAGTCGAGTGGTCAGCTCACTCAGTCATGTGAGCTTCTCACTCGGTCGAGTGGTCGGCTCACTCGGTCAAGTGAGCTTCTTACTCGGTCGAGTGGGGTCTTCTGTAGACTCCTCCAAAAACAATAGCATGCCAGTTATTTTTCGTCTCTCCACTCGGTCGAGTGGACTTCTCACTCGGTCGAGTGGAAATTCCACTCGCCCGAGTACATTGATGCGCTTCTTTGGCTGGATTGGAGCTGTATCAGCCTTACTCGGTCGAGTGAGCTGTGTCACTCGACCGAGTAGGCTGATATTTCATCGTTTTCTCCTTCTTCTCCCTTCCTTCCTCTTTCGCTCGTCTTCCTTCCGCTCTTCTCATCTTCAAGCACCGTGAGCTCTTCGATATCTTCGCCATTGACGCTCTGGTGCGTGCGTATGTGCTCATTGATCCAAATTGCTCTTGATTGCTCCATATTTTCTGAAAATCCAACGAAACATAGAAATAGTGAAATTCATCGTGAAATCGTCGTTTAAGCGTTAAATTCACGATACGAGCAATCGTTATGGCATGGAAAAATGCTGAAATAAAGTGTAAAATATGAGCATATCAATATGTATAGCTACAAAAGGCATTAATTGTGTATTATGCATGATTTGTGAGTTGGAGTATGAGTTAGGCTTTTCAATCATGCATGATTGGTGAGTTGGAGTACGAGTTCGGTCATTCAATCATTTCGTCTATTTTTCATGAAAGATCATGGCTTTTTTTTCTTATAATCCCACTAAAGTCAGGATTTCATTATGTCACCAATCTTGTCACTTTTGAGTAGGAGTTGTCTCATGGTTATGAAGGATGTGATCTTTGGTTAGGGTTGGGGCTTTTGAGCTGATTCCTTAGCCGTCGCTCCTACTTGGGTAGGAGAGGTACAAGAACTAATTTTATACCAATTCCCTTCTCTCATCTTTGTTCTTTCCTCTCCCATTGAACCTCATTGGATTTGGAAGAGGTACGTTCTTTGTTGAGGATCTCTTAGACATGTGTATCTTCATTCTTTTCTTGGTTCCACTCGACTACTCCTGAATGTCCTCTTCTTGGTTACCTCACAATTCGCCATATATAATGGGTTCAAAATGATTAAAAATTAAAGAATTTTTAGGATTTTAGGGCTTTCAGAATTTGATAGAAGTTTTGAGGAAGATAAAGTAACGATGTGTACGAAATGCTTTATTTGAGCAATGCTTAAGCGATGAAGATGATCCACTCAAAAAATGCACTGTCAAATACATGGATCGAATTAGATTCAACATGATTTGAGTTACTGATTAGTCAATATTTATAAGAATGGCCAAGTCTAAATGTTAACTCAATAGCTTAAGCTTATCAGTGAATCAGTGAAGCAATTGATGGCTTAAATCAACTGTTTTATCGGGTTGTAAAATGGGCCAAAGTTTTAATTTTTGTTGAATATAAACATGCTTATATTGATACAATAAACTCGGAGAATCACGAGGGTACTAAATGATAATAAATAATTTCTAAAAATTATCTTAACTTAAACATAAGAAAGGTCATGTTCAATCAATATATATTTATATATCAATCACTATTAGAACACATGCCTAATTACCTTATGATTAATAAGAATTAATCTTTAGGCAATGTTTTACTAAAGATAATTACCGGTTAATTTTTTAATATCGCTATATTGAAATAAAATGGCACTACATTCACTATGATATCTCACATCAATTTGTTTTGTACGAGAGTGTAATACATAATTTTCGGATATGTTGATCGTGTTGGTGCTATCACACAAGATTAATAGTGTTGAATACAATATTATAGTTTTTAAATATTTGTTTCATTCAGAGAACATGTGCACCGTAAAATCCTATCGCAATATATTCCACATTTTTTATTAGACAATGCAAAATTTTGTTTCTTAGAGAATCAAGAAACAAATAAATGTCTAAGAAGTTAGTATTTGTCACTAGTACTCTTGTACTTTGCTTTTCTTCCATCAAAATTTGTATTGCTATATGCAATCATGTCAAAAGACATGTGTTTAGGATAAACCGGTCCTAAATCATATATTCCCTTAACATATCTTATAATCATCTTGAACTCTAAGTGTTGGTGTGGTTCATTAGGAGAGGATTGAACTTTAACATATAAAAATATAATAAACATGATATCGGGTCTACTCGTAGTAGGATAAAATAAACTATCAATCGTACCTACATAAAGATATCCATAACTTTACCTAAGTCATTCTTATCGTGTTTTGTTAGTGAGCTGATTAAAGTATTGCTTGATTTGGAGTCCTCCATGTGTAACATACAAACATGTGCTTTGGCATACTTATTTTGGATAATGAATATCCTATTTATTGTTTGTTTGATTTATAAACAAAGAAAGAAGGTGAGTTCATCCCCAATATTCATGTCGAATTCCTTCAGGATACGTTTAAAAATTTCTTTGCATTAATTTTTATTAGTAGATCCAAATATGATGTCATCGACATAACTATAAACAAGCGATATGTTTGAATTTTTTGATTTAATAAATGAAGTGAAGTTAATACTACATTCAAAAAGCTATTTTCTAGTAAAAATTTAGATAGTCATCATACCAAGTACAACATGTTTGTTTGAGACCGTGTAGTGCTTTTCAAAGCTTGGAGACATGATTTGAAATTTTTTGATGAAAACAAAAAGGTTGTTGGCAAAAACTAAATCCTTGATAAAATTCTTTTAAAATGTACTTTTTGTTGGGGGTCGTGCGTGGGAATTAAATGGAACACGTGATGTGCACGCAGCGGAATAAGAAATAACATGCCACCAACTCTAACAAATAGAGTATAATCTTGAAGAAATCATAGAAAGCACAAAGATAAACCACCACAATCACAGATTAAGCAATCATATAGAGAGGCGTAAGATCTATATTGGTTCGGCCCAATGTGGCACTTACGTACAGCCTTTCTTTGTCACTGTTTCCACTAGATCAGAGATGTAGCACAAGAGAGATTACACCGACTACCAAGATCTCCTCCAACAATAAATGAAACTTCTTAACAATGCAAATCTAGCACTTTAGCAATTACAAAGTCTCATGCACACTAAACAAGGGATATCTTACAAGAAAACCCTAGAACAAGGACTATTCATCTTCCAAAGCTTATAGCCATCTCCAAGAACTCTTGCTGCCAATAACCAATGTATTCATCTTAGGAATCCGTCATTAGGGTTAAAGAGGTTGTTTTAAGTCATGGTCGTTCGATCTCATCACGTATCAGACAAACAGGTCAAAACAAAACCCGTGTCAGACTGGAATTGGACGACTAGTCAACTGGTGGCAAGACATGAGTCGACTAGGAAACTCTCTATTTCCTGGAAACTGGCACTAGTCAACTAGTGTTTTGTCACTAGTCGACTAGGTGAGTACTAGTCAACTAGTGACAAGGCACTAGTCGACTAGGAACTCTCTGTTTCCTGCAAAATGGCACTAGTTGACTAGTGCATTGTGACTAGTCGACTAGGTGAGTAGAAATTCAGGGAATGAGAGTTTGAAGCATAAATTTCGACACTCTACCCTGCTTCAAACTTCCTCCATCACACAACCACTGCTCCATCTATACCACGACATCTCCAGACTCTCCACAACGGCTATACCTAAATTCCAAATATTTTTACTCAGATCTAGAATTTCTGAAAATCAAATGACAACAGCATTCAGTCAAACAACTCACCAAGTGTATATCAAGATCAAGCAATGACTGAGCATGACTGCAACAGCTGTCTTCGTAAGCATGTTTGCATGATTGTTATCTTTTGATTTCTTCTCTAGTGCTATGCCATTCTTCTCTTCCGATAGAAAGAAGTCTCTCACCTCAATATGCTTGATCCTCTAACTATAGGCTTGATGTTTTGCTAAGTGAATAATGCTTTACCCATCACAATATACCTTATTCACCGCTTGCAAAATATCCAAGTCTCTCAGTAGACTTCGCATGTATTTTCCTTCCTTTATCGCATTAACTATAGCATCAGTTTTGGCTTAGTAGTTGACAATGCTACAACAGACTAAAGGAGTGATCTCCAAGACATCGTATAAGTCATCAACATAAACACGTATACAACTGTCGACCACATCATGTCTCTGTCACCCACATAATCCGAATCACAGAATCTAGATATTACCAACCTGTCACCCTTTTCATAACACAATCCAACGCTAGCTGTTTCCTTCAGGTACCTCAGTATCTACTTTACAGCTTACCAGTGTTCTTCACCAAGATTCGCCATATATCTACTGACGAATCCAACTGTATGGGCCAAGTATTAACATCTGCAAACCATCGTGAACATTAGACTTCCCATAGCACTCACATAGGAAACTTTAGATATGTAGCTTATCTCGTGTTGGTGCTTGGTAACTATTTCGCAGAAAGTTAGAAGTGGACCCCTAGTGGTGTAGTAACATGTTTTGCCTTCTCTAGTGTGTATCATTCTAGGACCTTCTTACTGTATCCATCCTAGCTTAATTTCAACTCTTCTCTTTTTATGTCTCTGTTTATCTGCATTGCACTGTTCTTTTCCGCAGGTCACAGATCCTTCGTATCAAACTCCTCTACAAGTCTCCTCTTCAGCCTATTGACACTAGCAGAAAATGGTATATTAGCCACGGACAATCTGCCACGTCCTTAATCCGTGGCAAATGTTTGAATAACTGTCACTGAATAGCTCGTAGTGAATTTTCCGTGGCTAATAAGACTAACAGCTACGAAACATCCGCCAGGGACAAAATCCATGGCAGATAAAGATAACTGATTTTTCCGTGACAGAGGAATTTTGACCACATGACACATCTGTCACAAACAGATTCGTGGGAAATACATGGACAGATCGTGGGGGATATGTAAAATTTTCGCCCAAATCGAGGGCGGGCAAGCACGCTGGAATAAGCATGCGCTCGCTACCCTTCGTTATTTTTCCCCTCTCCCGCAAATTTTACCTTCATCTCTCTCGTTGTCTTCCTCCAGATCTCCCGACTCACTTGCGGCCAAGAGGCGACGACTCCCTGGCGGAGGCCGACGGCGAAGGTGCACCTCATCCCCTTTGCTCTCTATCCCTCTCCAAGGGTTAGGGTTTGCGGCTGCCGGCAAAACGAGGCGGGGAGGGGTGCCGATTCATCCTTCCCTTGTATTAACGAACATCTACAAGCGACGGGTAGGTGAAAGCGGGTACGCGAGGGCTGGGCTTGGCTGGGGGAAGAAGAAGAGACGATGAAGGGCAGGTCGAAGAGACGATTAAGTTCGACGCCCTCGCACTCCTCTTCGTCTACTGCGGCACCTCCTTCGCCCCCGGTATCCACAAGTTCCACGCCGACGCCGACGACACCGAATCCTCCTCCTTTTCTCACCGCAGAGTCGAAGACGACGATGAAGGGATTCGATCCGTTGACTCCCAATTCCGCCTCAAGTCTTTTCCGGTAACAAAATGCGGCCTTGGTTCTCTTTGTCCAGATCTGGATTTTTTTAATTTTGATACTAATTTTGATAATTCGGTATTTTGATTTTAGGTTTGTGACATGAGATACTCGGAGCTGATCCAGTGCTTGGATCGGACCCTCATATACCAGCTCAAGCTCAAGCCTAATCTTGCTGTAATGGAGCATTACGAGCGATGCTGCCCTCCCCAAAATCGAAGATTCAACTGCCTCATCCCTCCTCCTATTGCATACAAAGTACGTAGCAGTTAAAAGAAAGTTTTCTTCTTTGGATTGGATTGAATTAGTCTCTCATTCTTTTTAATTTGTGCCAAGGTGTATAGAAGCAAGAATATCGATGATTCTGGCCAAGGTGTGTGAGATTTACCATAAATGACTTCTTTTTGGTAATGAACTCAAACTAATTTGGGTTTAATCCCTATATTTTCTATCCAACTTTCGTTGAAATCACAACATTTTTTGTTTAATCGTTCACAAAACAAAAATGTTATTTTATCCAAATATTAACAAGTCTTAATAATTGTTCTTCGTTAAACAGCTAAAGCAATCATTATTTAGTTGTTAATTAAACATTTGGTTGATACTTACAGTAAGGTAATTAGTTGAAATCAGTTATTGTGTTTGCATGTGATTGTGAATGCTTGGGCATATGAATCTCTAAATTCTAGTCTGTTAAATAGAGCGTGTGATTATAATTGTTTGAAAGGGTGAGCTTTAGTTATGTTTGAATGATCCTTTTTTAATTTGCTGGTGGCTAACTGATCCTTATTTAATTTTTACATTTTGGAAGGAGCATTGTGGCCTACTAGCTAAACTTATATCTTTCTTTTAATATCTGCAAAATATTTGGAAGATGTGTAATTACTTGGTTTTGGTTGTGTGCACATAGATGCATGACTGCTCCTAGTTCTTATTCTTCAAGTGTGGAAACACATGCATGTGTGCACATCGATACATGCTACGATTGGATGTGCATGGGTGTCTATATCACACATCACCTGTATACTGATTGAATCGAGGAATTTTTCCCTTATAATTAGGGTGGGTGTGGGTCCTTGGGGCATCTCATATTCATTTTTCAGATATCTACGGAGACATACAAAGGGGCATGCATAACACTGCATCATTCGCTCAAAGTTCTAGTTTGTTGTACTTTTTCCATTTTTCTTGTTTTTAAACGCATCAAACAAGCTGGTCAACTGTAGGATGCATGCTAAATTTGTATAAGTTGTCAATTTTTTGACTGGTTAAATATCTAAATTATTTGTCATTTTAACCATAAATGTTCTCAATGATGAGATCTTCGGTTATATATTAAAGTAACAGATACTCCATTGAAATTGTGAAATACGATCTAAGGCCATAAGGACTCTATTATCTTGATTACATTAGAAAACTTCAGGAGTGCCTCAATTATCAGGGTTTCTATAAAGAATTGGGAGAATCCATGAAGAACCAGCACATCAGAACAAAGTGTTTTAGTTTGATACGTGACTCATAATAAAGATTCCATGTAGGCGTACCATTATATGATTAAAGCATTATATGATTCTTTACTGATTTGGAATGTTCATGTACATTCTTCCTCGGTGTCAGATGATCCTATTTGTTGTTTTCTTCTTTTTTTAATAAAATGAAAGATCCATGAGACTAGGTTGATGTTGATAAATATAATACAAATACCAGACTCGATGGTAATGGCAAAAACCACAATTTCCATGCACTGGCTAAGAGAACAGTTCCACATAATCACTAAGGTCTGGTGTTATTTGACTACATTATGCTAACTTTAAGATTTGCAGAATTTCTTTAGTTGCAATCATAATATATTGCTCTTCTTTAATTTCGTATGGACCAATCGAGTATTCATGAAGTTTGCAACATTTAACATCACCTATAATGATCATGTCGAAGTGTATTGCAAATATGATATATCAATTGCTTGATGTGTGCCATTTTTCTGTGGCTATACAAACAAAAGATATGTCTTGGACTATTAATAACTTAGAACTGCCTTACGAATTTAGTGACATATATAAACAAAGTTTCTCTCTTTTCTGGATCTATCATCTACATCAAAGTTGAAACCCAAATATTTGTTTCATGATGACTCCATATATTTGACATCACATACGCTGTTTGTAAGAGAAACGATCTATAAATTAAGAAATATCAGGAAACAACAAATTTATATCTCTGTCTTTTCTCGGAGAAGCTCACATTTATGTAGATTTCAATAACAAATTAACTGATGTGTCTAAAATGAAGAAGAAGAATGAATCTGATACCATTTTCTTCTCACCTCTGGGATTGGTTTCTCTGTTTCAGCTTCTGCCATTGCATCCAGCTTAGATTGCTTCAGATCAAGATGGAGGAGTCCTCTGGAGTTTGCTCATTCCTTTTGTAGCTGTACTTTGGTAAGTATCTATATATACTCATCCGCTTTCTAATTAAGGATGATGTATCATGAGGAGGCAACAGTGATACAGAAATAATGAATCTATATCCAAAGTGACATCATACTTGAAAAAAATTTAAATTAAGTAGAACTAATGATCTTTCGGTTGGTAAATTACTGTATTTTTTAGAACTATGAAGGAAATGGTAAAATGCCAACTCTTTTATAAACACTTCTTTTGTTGCTGGTCAGATCGAAGGTCACTTCATTTGGTCAATATATTTGCTTTGGTTGGTTCCTTTTTTTATTTTCTCTATTATTGATATGGATTTTCAAACTATACTTGAGAATAATAGGTATTATGTGCCATATGAGCTAAAGTGTCATATTATACCCAAAATGTACACTCTTCTCTCTTTTGGAGTATCGGCTACGTTATTTAGATGTTGATATTTTTAAAATAACAACACATCAAATATGGAGCGAACTCAAAAAAATTCTGATTGTCGGTTTAGGGATGACAAAAATTCTAGTGTTGCAAAACCATTAATTTTTTTTTCCGGAAATAGACCGCCAAGTAAAAAGCTCTAGGTTTATTTGATATTTGGTGCATTCTATTTAGAGAAAACCAAAAAAGCTATTATTGGAAATAATTCTATTCTATGGCACTTTAGTTTTTCCAGTATATATTTCTTTTTTTAATAACCGACACCATTTATATTAATTAGCGTGTTTTTCCAATATCTATTTCTTCTAATATTTCCAATATCTATTTCTTCTTACATTTATATTTCCAGTATCTATTTCTGAATTTTGGTTGCGATCTTTTAAGATGTTTTCTGTAGACAAATACCTCACGTATGAGGATTTTTGAATTCTTCATTTGAAGCACAATCTGAACAATTAAACTTTTTTAGTCTATACTTCTAATGTTGTATTCCATGACTTGACCGATTCGTATTGCTTATAATTTTGGTTTCTGGTTTTCTTTTTGTTCGCAGACTATGGTTTTTTCCTTTCAAGCATTACTTGCGTGTGATACTTTGCTGAATTGAGTCTCAGAACTTTTTATGGCAAATGCAGGGGTGTGGGATTCGAATCTAGCTGGTTGCTACCATGGCCAAATTCAGGAACTGACGGCGTGGGTACATCCAGTTCAATTGGGTCAGTTGGGCTTGGTGGAGTCCAGTTGATGATGAGACAGTTGGCATCTGTTAGAGAAGGCTATGCACATGGATCCATGGATAATGCTGCTGCTTGGAACTTGTGGTTGTCTCATCAGGCCATGGCTTCTTCCTCAACACCACCATCAGTGTCGATACCTAATTCTATGCCATATTCCTTTTTCCAGGATATTCGGATGACAAAACAATATCAACAAACAATATCAACGTCATTGTGAATAACCTACTTTTGGTGCAATGACCACGGTACACGTGCGTACATAGTTTTCTCTCGTGATTTGTCATCAATTTGTATATTAGAAGCGCAAAGGCTTGTAAGTAATAACTGATGGAAATTGAATTCCACCCCTAAGTAATTTTGATGATGAGCACACCAAATGAATGCTTAGTGTACTAACTACACTACACTTTAAGTATACAGATTTCGTGAAACTCTACTAATACTCCAAGAAGCATCGTGAAGCTCTACTAATACTCCAAAAAGCACGTATCAACGCTCCACGACAAAGACGAACATGGCTAAACTCAAGTGATGAAGCTCAAGCTCAAACAAAACAAGAAGCTCAAAGAGAAGCTCATCAAAGCATCATCAAGTTAACTAAAACTGCCGAAGACATGTTCAGAGTCTAGTGTGAGTGTGTCGTGTCTTTTAGGATATTTGTCAAAGCCATATCAAATAGACAACACACACACACACACACAAATGATTTCGAAACAATTTTTAACTACCTTCAAAAATAGTTTTTAAAGAGCTTTTCTAGTCACTTCATAATTCTCGTAGTGAAACTCCACGCACCCTGGAGTTAACTACTCTTTTGACTAGAACAACAGGAAAAACTCATCTGGGAGTCGACTACCAAAAGTAGGGAGTCGACTACTTGTCAGGGATGAAAATTTCCTACACTCCTCTGGGAGTCGACTACCTATATAGGGAGTCGACTACCTGCTGGAAATTTTCAGACGTTTTGAATTTGAATTTTAAAATCTTTTGAGCAATTTACTCCGAAATTTTTGGGACAAAAGTCAAACGAAATTCAAAATTCAAATCTCAGTTTTTCCCTATAAATAGAGCTTAATTCTTTTGTGAAAAACACATTATTGAAAATCAAAAATTCGTAAAAGCTCTCGTGAATCAAAGCTCTCTCAATTCTTCTCTAGCCAATTTTAAATTCAGTTTTGATCTTGCAATATTTTCTCATCTTATTTAAGATCGTATTATTGTTTTCTATTGGCTAAATTGTTTTTCAAAATCCTCTCTATTATTTCTCTCTAATTTTATTTGAAGGATTTTTGAAAAAGCTCTAGATCACAAAGAACTTATCTCGTATCTTTGTGTGATCTAGATTATCATTCTATTAAGCCACTACACAATTGTATATCTTTTGATTGGCTATAGAATCGGGTGTATTTTCAATCTCTATCATTTATTGTAGAGTATTGAACAAATCTCTTATTGTGTTAATTGTTGGAACACTAGACAAGTCTAGTTGTTGCCAGTTGGAAAGTCCTCGGTTTGTGAGGCAAGGGTAAACCCTAGACAAGTCTAGGTGTTGCGTTCAAAATCCTGGTCAAGGCTAGGTCGTTGGAAATCCTAACAAGTGAAGTTAGGTGCTTATATTTGCCAAGGCAGATAGTGGAAATCTCGTACCGGATTGGTCGGGGACTGGACGTACCCGGGTTGCGGGGAACCAGGATAAAATCCTTTTGTTTGCGCTTGTTGATCTGTGTTTGATTATCTTTTCATTCATATCTTTTATTTACAGCAAAGATCAATTTTTCTATATACGCTGAAATTCATATTTATAATCTTATTTGTCCTAACATATTCTCTGGGAGTCGACTACTGCTCATAAGGAGTCGACTACCTGCTGTGAAATTTTGTTGTGCATCTTTAATTATATTGTTGATTAAGAACCAAGCGTAGATCACTCTACTTGGTTTCTTAGGCAACGTTAGAAGGAATTTATTTGTGTTAATATCGTTGAGCGAAAAAGTTTTAGTATTTGATCAACACTATTCAACCCCCCTTCTAGTGTTGCTTGCCATCCACAGGATCCAACACTTGGTGTCAGAGCAAGGTTACAATAGTGATGGCGTCAACATCCTTTCACTCCGAAGGACTGAACACCATGCGACCACCTCTATTCAACGGAACCAACTACGCCAGCTGGAAGATCCGAATGAAGACTCACCTAGAGTCATTGGACATTGAAGCATGGACTATCACCAAAGTCCCGTACATCGCACCCACCGACGTTGAGTTTGGAAAATGGTCTATCGATGACAAGAAGAGAGCTAATCTCAATGCAAAAGCAATGAATGCCTTGTTTTACGCTGTTACAGGAAATGAGTTCAATCGAGTTTCCCAATGTGAGACAGCACATCAAATTTGGCACACTCTTCAGGTAAGTCACGAAGGTACAGAAAAGGTAAAAGAATCTCGTATAAATGTATTACATTCAAAATTCGAAACTTTTAAAATGGAAGAAGGAGAGAGTATCACCGATGTGAATACTTGTTTTACTAACATTACAAATGAGCTTGCAGGACTAGGAAAGAAACTTTCCGAGTATGAACAGGTAATGAAGATACTAAGATCCCTCCGACCCGAATGGAAGGGAAAGACCACGGCCATTCGAGAAGCTCATAATGTAAAGGATCTTACCATCGAAGAACTGATGGGAAATCTCATGGCATATGAGATCGAGCTTGAAGAAGACAAGAAAATCGAAGAAAAACCAAAGAAGAAAAATCTTGCATTCAAAGCTCAAGAAGAAGACTCCGACTACACGGACAAAGAAGATCACATCGCGTTCATTTCAAAGAACTTTAAAGAGTTCATCACAAGTAAGTATGGAAAACGATCTTTTAGACCCACTAACGGTATTATTTGTTTTGGTTGCAATAAACCAGGGCATGTCAAGAGAGATTGTCCATTGGAAAGAAACAACCGTGATTCCAGAGATCGTGGGAAGAACAAAGAGAATAATGAAAGACGAACCAATACAAGAAACAAGTTTCGACGACCAAAGAAAGAAGCCTATGCAGCCTTCGATCAGAGCGACGATTCTTCATCCGACGAATCCTCAGACGAAGATAATGATGAAAGAAGAGAGACATCACATATGTGTTTCATGGAATCTACATCCTCCAAGGTAAGCTCGCATCATGATTCATCTAGCGACAATGAGTCATCGTCAAGCGATGATGAAGACTTGGACTATAGGGGAGCATATAAAGAGCTATGCAAAATGCATGAAAAGCTCATTAAAGAACATAGAAAAACACTTAGAATTGCTAAAAGAGAGACTAAGGAAAAAGAGGAAGTCATTAAAGAAAATAGCCTTCTTAAAGAGAAAAATGATTTTTTACAAAAAGATATTTTGCTAGTAAATGAAAAGGTTGAAAGTCTGAATAATCTTCTCGTATCCGTCAAAGATAAATACGACGCTACGATGAAAATTATTGAGAATTTCAATAAATGAAAAGGGAAGCTAGATAATATAATAGATAATCAAAAAGCTTCATCTAGCAAAACCGGACTTGGCTATGATTCACATCATACCAAGAGACGGGTTAAGCACACTAGGATGCATCATGCTAACGATAATGTTTTAAGCATCTGGGTACCAAAGAGATTATCTGATCAGCAAAAAGAAAGGTACGCTACTAACTTTATTCAACAGATTCATAGTAACAAAAATTATAAATATATTGTTCATGAAGGAACTAAACCATACTGGGTTTGGTTTCCTAAAGACTAACTCCTCGGACTCAAAGCCAAAGAGTACCATAAAACGCTTATCTTTCAGGTGCTCTAAAAAGGAGGAAAACAATGAAGAAAATTCAGGAAGTCAAACGGCTGAATCGGAACAAATATTTTTTATATATATTTACATAATTATTTAAATGAGTTGAAATAAGTTAAATTTGTATGCATGATTGTGTTTTATTGCTTAAAATATTTTTTGTTAAAAGAGCTCGTTCAACCTGGACCAAACCTTCTCCGGGATGAGAAAACGACTCAACCCAGCAGGGAGTCGACTACCTACAGGAGGGAGTCGACTACCAGTGCGTAAAATTCTGGGTTGCCTCTTTTTTGACTATCTCCTATTGGGTTCTATTTGGGTGAATGGGTCAAATCCGTTAAGATAACTTACCCACTAATACCTAAAATCCATCCTAGCCACCCAAATCTAGATCTAATGGCTCTCACTTCTCTTCATCTCTTCACCTCTTCAATCAAAACCCCAAGAAAACCCTAGAGGTAGCCGACTACCTCCTTTTCCCCTCTCCTCTCTTGGGTTTTCATCTTGGAGCTTGGACCTTTGAAGCATTTTTTATCTTCCTTCAAATTTACCCAAGGTAAAAATTTTTCTTTTACTTCCATAAACTTCATTATTTCATTTCTCTTGGTTATCTAGTAGTGTAAAAATATTTTTTTTTTTGTTGTTTTACTCTATCTAGATGCCTTTCAAAGGAGCTTTCCCTAAGAAGAGAAAAATTGCTACTGCTAATGTTGATTCTGAGAAAGAAATCATCCGACCCTATCTCTTCAAATCAACTACCTATGAACATTTTGTTAAAGTGTCTAAGAAACCAATCTTGCATGAAAGATTTGTCAAACTTAATGATGTTATCACTTACGGTATTGACAGTCTGCTAGATTTCCAAAACTTAGCAAATTTGTTCTCCTCTGAAAATGTGTATCTGTGTTATCCTAGGCTTGTTCATCTCTTTTATGCAAACATGGATTATGATCTCGTGAAAAGTCGTTTCATTACTAAGGTTCTGGATACCAAACTTGCGATAACTGTAAAATCCCTAGGTGAAGCCCTAGGAATCCCATACTCATGTATGATCCTTGACAAAATTGAGATGACTGACGAGAATACCCTAGAGAGAATGTATCTGCCTGGCAAACACTTTCAGACTAAACTTCCTTGTAGCCATCTTCGCTATCCGGCTAGAATCTTAGCTAATATTCTGTCGTATAACATAACTCAAAAATCTGGGAGTCATGCTATCCTCTCTGAAAAACAAGCTAAATGCATTTATGCCATTCTTGGTAACATTCGTGTGAATTGGGCTAAAGTCATCATGGATTCCATCCTACTTTCAGCTTCATCTGACAGACCTTCCTCCACTCTTTCTCATGGGCACTATCTGACCATTCTATTCATTAGCTTTAATATGCCTTTGGATCATGAAACAACCATTCTAGAACCTGCCCGTGTCTTTGATGTTCATGCTCTTGGGAGAATGAATCTCCATCATGACCTTGATGAGAATGTCCCTGAAGAGCAAATCGCTACCGAAGGAGGATCATCATTGTAACGGTCACTTTCTAACCGTGTGTATTTTAGCGCGTAGCCGTGTTTCGTGTGCGTTTTGTGTATTTGATTTTTATTACTGATTTCCGTAGTTCAGACGCGCGACCAAACCCCATATTCACGATCTTCTAGGAGGCGCGAGCGCTCCGGTATTTTCGTTGTAATTTTTGGGCGTCGAGAGGCCAATCTACTATAACATCATTAATTATTATTAATTATTATTATTATTATTATTATTATTGCAATTCAAATGGAATTGATGGGTTACGTATAAAATCTTATAAACATTTAATAATTATTAAAAGACCTAGCCTAATGGAGTCACTTTCCAAATGAGACCTAACTAAGTTCACAGGTCGGTGAATCAAACATTATTATAATAATAATTTAAAAAAATGAAGGGATGAAATCAAATCCTAACAAACACTCCACATCTTATCCCTTCTCCCAACCGTACCTCCACCTCCCCCTCTCTCTCCCACGTCATGAAACCCACTCCCCACGTGAAGCTTCCCCTAACAACTCCCTACAAAAGGGCTAGCAGGAGGCCCCTGTTTCTTGCGCACAAGCAAACAAAAAGAAAAAAAAACGTACTCTTCAATTTAAAACCCCCAGTCCTCCCTTTATCTCTCAGCCACGCCAACACCCCGTCAACCGTGCGCCACCCCACACGCGCCTTAACTCCGGGCATCCAAAGTTCTCCCACGCCCAGCCTTCATCCCTCCGACCACCCGCGCGCAAACGCCGACGGCGCCTCCCTCCTCTCCGACCAGCTACACACGCGGATACCGCCGCCTTCTCTCCCCTCTTCCGCAGTCGCCGAGCGCTAGGCACCGCTGCCCTTTCTGCTCTCCTCCCGCCTCCTTCAACCTTGCTCCGCCCTTACGGCGAACTCACGCCGCAAGCCTGCCTTCCTCCATGCATACCGTCGCCTCTCACCTGCAAATCACAAACGGTAAAGAATAACCATCGTCAAACATGTGAGTTGTGCATATATTTTCTTTTATAAGTTAAACAGCAGAAGATGGGCTTGGGTTTCTTTTTATATAAAGTGTAGTGAGGTGATAAAATCATAAACATGTTAATAACAATTTGAAATTGACAGCATGTTCTAGTACTAGTAACTTATATTCTGAGAGGTTAATTATCTTTTAATCTGACTCATGTCAGTAGCCCTCCTCTCCATGGTTGACATCATGAGGAGCCCATCTTGCATGGGGTTCCCTGTTAGTTTCAAGGGAGAATTGATAGTTTGAACATGAGAGTTGATAAGAGACCATGCACCTCAATCATTGAACTAGATGGGTATAACATAAGGAACAAGGAGATGTAATCACTAACCAGGCTTATCATCTCATTGTGGGTTGGCTCTTTTGCCCATGCTTGGCCTTTCCATTCACGTGCACCAAACGGATGACATGAAACTTTGAGTGTGGGGAGTTTTCTTCTCAGTATCGAGCCGCCCACCTTAATTAATCATCAGTACTCACTCAGTCCTCTGAGTCCTTCACATTCAATTCCTCAAACATATTCATGCTAGGACTAGGAGTTGCTAGTGCTGATTGCTGGTATCTGCGGTGACTGTAGAAGATAATTGTTTAAAGGCTAGCTACGTATCTATGAGTTAACTTGTAACTAGATTGTTAGTATTTTAGTTTATATAAAATTTTATGTCAACCTATAATATCGGAAATTATATTAGTTAGTTCACAGATGCATAATACTAATTAGCCTAGTTATTAGTTCCTATATGAAAATGACTTATATATGAGACCATATCGCAAATGAGTTATTTTTGGTAATTTTATATGTTATAACAGCACATGTCCTAAGTTAAATACTTATACGGTAATATTTGATGATGAATGATATGACATGAACATCCCTAGGTTAGAGAACCTAATAAAATGACTTATTATTTAAATATGTTGGAGTGAGACTAATTCAGATATATTTAATCGAAACAGAGAATCGGGCGTACCCTACCAATCGCGCCTTCCGTACGGATCCACGTCAACCGATATCACCGGGAGCAGGCAAGTGAAACTTGCCAACACTTCTTTAGGCCATGTTTTTAGGCCAATTCCTTGTACTAGCGTGAAAGAGACTAGATCGTGAAATGATAGCGATCTAGGCGCAACTTTGTGATCTAGCTTGACAACGAAGCTAGATCCGACACCTTGCCATATCATTTATGCATTGATATCTGTCATGTTTTAAATTCCTTAACTGTACGCATTTGAATTGTTAACTGCCATGCATTGCATCGTACATGTCATTCTAGTTAAACTTGCATCGTAGCACACGCTACACTACTTGTACAATCCATGTTTCCGTGTTACCGGCTAGGCACCCGTTATGCGGGCATAACCCTACGCCATCCGTGTTAAAAACACTTCCTGGCTCGTGATCCAGAAGCGAGCATTCCGTGTTTGGGGGTAATGCCTTGGCTCGATACACGTGGAGGGGTAGGGATAAACGGTCACTTGAGCGTAAGAGTTGGCCCGTACAGCCACTCTAGCCAAAGGGCGGAATCTCTGTGCACGACGTGATTACAATTCCAGTACTTGTCTTTTACTTGTTTAATTGCCATGCCATGTCATTTGTCATTTTATATCCATGTCATACTTTACTTTAGAACTGTTAGGTTGCTTTACTTTTATAGTTTCCTTGCACAAGTCTTTTTAGACTTGCTGACATGTGCCCCTTCTCTTTGGGTGACGCATGTTAGTTGCTGAGCCAGAGACAGTTGCGGAGAGTGACGAGTTCGTGGAGTTCGTGCCCGAACCCGTTGGTGACGTGGAGTACGAGGACACCGGTGATCAATCTTAGAGATCTTTCGTACTCTTCCTTTGTTAGCTGTGGTTGTCGGTGAGTAGCACCGTTTTGTTAGATTCTGTTGGCCATGCTAGGCCTTTTGCTTTTGACTCTTTTGTTGCCTGGTGGCATTTCTGGTTGTTGGACTTTTTGTTGGACTATGAGTTGGAATAATGTTATATTATTGTCTCTCTTTTTCCTATTATTGTTATTGTTGTTCTGAATCACAATACAGGGACCTGCTACTTCGTTTTATTTGACGCTTATCGGACTTGAGGCTTTGCAGCTTTAAGTCCGTGCGGACCTTCTCACGCTTCGCCTCCATGTTTTTGGGAAGCGGGGCGTGACAGGTTTCTTTGGTGGCCTATGCAGGTCCAATTTTTCTGTAACTGTGACTTAATCGGAATGACAATAAGAATTATAGCAAGTCCAATAAACAAAATTCAACACCGTGTCATATGCAAAGAGTCTGATTTGTTTCGTTTTCCTGTGTCAATAGATGGCTGGGAGACGGAATACCCGTGCTTGTGGTGGTGTGCCCCCTCGCGACCAGGAGCCGGACCGAGAGCCCACCACCGGGGAGATGATGAGGATGATGCATCAGATGATGCAGGTGCAGCAAGGAATTCTGCAGACTGTCCAGAATGTTCCGCCTGCTCGTGCAGCGCCGGCTATCCAGGCTGCCCCTCGCTTCGAGCCCGGAGCAAAGCAATTTCGGTAGCTGGGTCCCGCTTACTTCGATGGGACCGAGGGACCCCTGGCTGCAGATGAGTGGACCATGAACATGGAAGATAATCTGAAGATGTCGAAGGTCGACCCGACTGGATGGGTTGATCTGGCAAAGCGGCAGCTGAAGGACAACGCGCGAAACTGGTGGGATGCCGAGGAGGAGTTGCTGGAGGAGCCGATTTCTTGGGCTACCTTCAAGTACAGATTTGATGAGGAGTATTTTCCTAAGGCCGCCAGGAGGGAGATGGCTCAACGCTTCATTGACTTGAAGCAGGGAAATTTGACGGTGGATCAGTACCACCAGGAATTCACGAGGCTGAGTCGTTTTGCACCGAAGATGGTGCATGATGCTGAGGAGAGAGACCAGAGGTTTCTGAAGGGGCTTTCGTTGGATCTGCAGAGCTATGTCACTTCTTCCGATGCAGAGACTTACCAGAAGGTCCTGATTGCGGCGAAGAGGCAGGAAAGGATTGTGAATCAGAAAAGGGGACAGATTTCTGGCACTGGGAAGAGGCCTATGGAGCAGGCCAGAGCAGTGGTGACACCGGGGCACGGGCCCAACCAGCCGGTGCAGTTCAAGAGGCCCGGAGGACCTCCTACTTTGAAGACTTGTAATTTCTGTGGCAAGACTGGGCATATCAAGGATCAGTGTCGGAAGATGCTGGGGCAGTGTCTGGTTTGTGGCGACCCTGCGCACACCATGAAGGATTGCCCGAGGTCGAAGCAGCTGTGGAGGGCACCTGTTGCAGCTCAGCTGCTGCAGCAGAGGGCACCTGTTCCTGCTGGTCGTGGAGCGCATCTCGTTCCACAGAGGCAGGCGTTTCAGCAGGATGTCCAGCCGAAACGACAGGAGTTTTTAATGACTGCTGCTGAGACCGAGACGCTGGATGAGGTTATCGCATGTAACTTTCTATCTAGCTGTTCCTTTCTTAGTTAGTGGTTGTTAGATATGATTAGTTATTTGCATATGTTTGATTGCTAGAATAGAATTTGATTGTTAGACTGTCTGTTAGGTGTGATTTTGGTTTGCGCTTTTCCTGCACGAGTTCTCTTCGACTCTGGTGCATCCATGTGCATCATTTCTCGGAGCTTCGTGGAGAGGCATTCCTTGTCGACTTCCTCTCTTCCCCAGAGTTGGAACATCGTCACAGGGAATGGTATGATTTCGGTGCATCGTGGGTGCAATTCTTGCCCGTTGGTGGTCTGTGGACACGAGCTGTATGCTGACTTTATTGTCCACGACATCATCAATTACGATGCAGTGCTTGGGATGGATTGGCTTGCGAGCTTCTACGCTACGATCGACTGTCGGAGGAAGAAGGTGGTGTTCGAGATTCCCGGACATCCAGTGTTTGAGTTCAGCCGTGGTAGCAGTTCGCTTGGTCCGGTCAGGTTTCGAGCCAAGCCGGTGGAGGCTGTGGCTATGCTGATGGAGCAGGGTAGGCCTGCTGTGGTGCGTGAATTCGATGACGTCTTCCCCGAGGAGATGTCTGGTCTGCCGCCCGATCGAGCACTAGAGTTTTCGATTGACCTGATTCCGGGAGCGCAGCCCATTTCGAAGGCACCTTATCGTATGGCTCCGGTGGAATTGGAGGAGTTGCGGAAGCAGCTGGATGAGCTCTTGCAGAAGGGTTACATAAATCCCAGTGTGTCTCCGTGGGGAGCACCGGTCCTGCTGGTGAAAACCAAGGATGGTTCGCGTCGCATGTGCGTGGACTACAGGGAGCTGAATGCTGTGACCATCAAGAATAAATATCCATTGCCTCGCATCGATGACATGTTTGATCAACTTGGAGGATCGAGGGTGTTCTCTAAGTTGGATCTGAGGAGTGGTTATCACCAGCTGAAGGTGAGGAAGGAGGACATTCCGAAGACGGCGTTCAGGACGAAGTATGGTCACTACGAGTTCGTGGTTATGCCATTTGGTGTGACCAACGCGCCCGCGGTATTTATGAAACTGATGAACTTGATCTTCTATGACTATTTAGATAAGTTTGTCGTTATCTTCATTGACGACATTCTGATCTATTCTAAGTCAGAGGAGGAGCATGCGTCGCACTTGAGGACGGTATTGGAGATTCTGAGGAGGCATCGGTTGTATGTCAAGTATTCGAAATGCGAGTTCTGGCTGGATAGAGTGGCTTTTCTTGGACATGTGGTCTCGGGAGATGGCATATCTGTGGATCCGGAGAAGATCAAGGCTATCAGAGAGTGGCCGATTCCGCAGTCTGCGTCTGAGATCAGGAGTTTCCTTGGTCTTGCAGGTTACTATCGGCGCTTTATTAAGGACTTCTCCCGTATTGCAGAGCCGATGACCAGACTGACGCGGAAGGAGGTACCATTTGTTTGGTCTGATGGTTGTGAGAAAGCCTTTGGTGTTCTGAAGGAGAGATTGACGACTGCCCCTGTTCTTGCTGTGCCCAACCGAAGTGGAGGATTCGAGATCTTTTGCGATGCTTCTGGCAAAGGTCTTGGATGTGTGTTGCATCAGCATGGGCACGTGGTTGCGTATGCTTCTCGTCAGCTTAAGGCTCATGAGAAGAATTACCCGACACACGATTTGGAGTTGGCTGATGTCGTGTTTGCGCTCAAGATTTGGAGGCACTTCCTGCTGAGTGAGAAGGTGAAGATCTTCACCGATCACAAAAGCTTGAAGTACATTTTTACACAGAAGGAGCTCAACATGCGACAGCGTCGATGGTTGGAGCTCATGGCTGATTATGAGATCGACTTGCAGTACCATCCCGGCAAAGTGAATGTGGTTCCTGATGCGCTGAGCAGACTTCCAGCGGTGATGATGTTGACTGCACAGTGGAGATTGCAGCAGGACTTTTGCGAGTCTAGTATTGAGATTGTCCTTCCTGGAGAGGCTTCTTTGTTGATGTGTATGCAGATACAGTCGACGATCGTGGATAGGATCAAGGCTGGACAGGCTGGAGACCCAAAGTTGGTGAGGATTCGGGAGCAGGTGGAAGCCGGTCTGCGGACTGATTTCGTGATTCACGAGGATGGCTCGCTGAGGTTTGGAGCCAGGTTGTGTGTGCCTGCGGGAGATATCAGAGAGGAGTTGTTGGTGGAGGCACACAGTTCGCCGTATTCTGTGCATCCTGGTGGGACCAAGATGTACAAGGATCTTCGTTTGAATTTCTGGTGGCATGGGATGAAGAGGAGCGTGGCTCGGAGTGTGGCCAAGTGCTTGGTTTGTCAGCAGGTAAAGGCGGAGCATCAGCGTACGGCGGGGTTGCTACAACCGCTTCCGATCCCGGAGTGGAAGTGGCAACACATCACTATGGATTT
Source organism: Scilla litardierei (assembly GCA_030789695.1). NCBI lineage: Eukaryota > Viridiplantae > Streptophyta > Magnoliopsida > Asparagales > Asparagaceae > Scilla > Scilla litardierei. Next base: position 287,502,908 of record CM061141.1, read on the forward strand.
CGTGACTGGACTACCTCGGAGTCCGAAGCAGAATGACGCGATTTGGGTGATCGTAGACCGATTGACCAAATCCGCGCACTTTATTCCCTTCCGAGTAGGACAGTCCACTGAGACGCTAGCGAGGAGATATATGGAGGTAAATCCTTTTACTCTCCGATTTTATTTCCTTTTCTCTAGTTTAGATAGTGATGTAACATGAATCGTGCAGGAGATTGTACGACTTCACGGAGTCCCTGTGAGTATCGTGTCGGACAGAGACACGAGATTCACATCTCAGTTCTGGCAGAGTCTGTAGAAGAGTTTGGGTACGAGTCTGAGTTTCAGCACGGCGTACCACCCACAGACGGATGGCCAGTCCGAGAGGACGATTCAGATTTTGGAGGACATGCTGAGTGCGTGCATGTTGGACTTCAAGGGTTCTTGGGAGGATCATCTCCACCTTGTTGAGTTTGCCTATAATAACAGCTTCCAGGCGAGTATTGGCATGGCACCATTCGCTGCACTATACGGGAGGAAATGTCGATCGCCACTGAGCTGGGATGACGTTGGAAATCGGGAGCTGTTAGGGCCAGAGATGATCGTGGAGGCTGTGGATGTTGTGAGGAACATCCGGGAGAAGCTGAGGATCGCGCAGGACCGTTTCAAGCATTGGGCAGATGCTAAACGGAGACCTATGGAGTTTCAGCCTGGAGACCATGTCTTTCTGAAGATTTCGCCGAACCGCGGAGTTATCCGATTTGGAAAGAGAGGCAAGCTGAGTCCGAGGTACATTGGGCCGTTTGACATCCTGGAGAGAGTTGGAGTGGTGGCTTATCGCTTGGCATTGCCACCGTCACTGGAGGGAGTTCACGACGTATTTCATGTATCTCAGTTACGTCGATACGTCAGTGATCCGTCCCATGCTGTGGATTTCTCAGAGATCACAGTTCGTCCAGATCTGACTTATGATCAGCAGCCAGTTGAGATTCTGGACAGACGACAGAAACAGCTGAGGAATAAGACCGTCGACTTGGTTAGAGTGCAGTGGCGTCATGGTTCACCTGGGGACTCTACCTGGGAGCGTGAGAAAGAGATGAGAGAGCGCTACCCACACTTATTTCTGGAGCTGTAGTTGATGTAGATTCCGAGGGCGGAATCTTTTCTTAAGGTGGGTAGGATGTAACGGTCACTTTCTGACCGTGTGTATTTTAGCGCGTAGCCGTGTTTTGTGTGCGTTTTGTGTATTTGATTTTTATTACTGATTTCCGTAGTTCAGACGCGTGACCAAACCCCGTATTCACGATCTTCTAGGAGGCGCGAACGCTCCGATATTTTCGTTGTAATTTTTGGGCGTCGAGAGGCCAATCTACTATAACATCATTAATGATTATTAATTATTATTATTATTATTATTATTGCAATTCAAATGGAATTGATGGGTTACGTATAAAATCTTATAAACATTTAATAATTATTAAAAGACCTAGCCTAATGGAGTCACTTTCCAAATGAGACCTAACTAAGTTCACAGGTCGGTGAATCAAACATTATTATTATAATAATTAAAAAAAATGAAGGGATGAAATCAAATCCTAACAAACACTCCACATCTTATCCCTTCTCCCAACCGTACCTCCACCTCCCCCTCTCTCTTCCACGTCATGTAACCCACTCCCCACGTGAAGCTTCCCCTAACAACTCCCTACAAAAGGGCTAGCAGGAGGCTCCTGTTTCTTGCACACAAGCAAACAAAAAGAAAAAAAAATGTACTCTTCAATTTAAAACCCCCAGTCCTCCCTTTATCTCTCAGCCATGCCAACACCCCGTCAATCGTGCGCCACCCCACGCGCGCCTTAACTCCAGGCATCGAAAGTTCTCCCATGCCCAGCCTTCATCCCTCCGACCACCCGCGCGCAAACGCCGACGGCGCCTCCCTCCTCTCCGACCAGCTACACACGCGGATACCACCGCCTTCTCTCCCCTCTCCCGCAGTCGCCGAGCGCTAGGCACCGTTGCCCTTTCTGCTCTCCTCCTGCCTCCTTCAACCTTGCTCCGCCCTTACGACGAACTCACGCCGCAAGCCTGCCTTCCTCCAAGCATACCGTTGCCTCTCACCTGCAAATCACAAACGGGAAAGAATAACCATCGTCAAACACGTGAGTTGTGCATATATTTTCTTTTATAAGTTAAACAGCAGAAGATGGGCTTGGGTTTCTTTTTATATAAAGTGTAGTGAGGTGATAAAATCATAAACATGTTAATAACAATTTGAAATTGACAGCATGTTCTAGTACTAGTAACTTATATTCTGAGAGGTTAATTATCTTTTAATCTGACTCATGTCAGTAGCCCTCCTCTCCATGGTTGACATCATGAGGAGCCCATCTTGCATGGGGTTCCCTGTTAGTTTCAAGGGAGAATTGATAGTTTGAACATGAGAGTTGATAAGAGACCATGCACCTCAATCATTGAACTAGATGGGTATAACGTAAGGAACAAGGAGATGTAATCACTAACCAGGCTCATCATCTCATTGTGGGTTGGCTCTTTTGCCCATGCTTGGCCTTTCCATTCACGTGCACCAAACGGATGACATGAAACTTTGAGTGTGGGGAGTTTTCTTCTCAGTATCGAGCCGCCCACCTTAATTAATCATCAGTACTCACTCAGTCCTCTGAGTCCTTCACATTCAATTCCTCAAACATATTCATGCTAGGACTAGGAGTTGCTAGTGCTGATTGCTGGTATCTGCGGTGACTGTAGAAGATAATTGTTTAAAGGCTAGCTACGTATCTATGAGTTAACTTGTAACTAGATTGTTAGTATTTTAGTTTATATAAAATTTTATGTCAACCTATAATATCGGAAATTATATTAGTTAGTTCACAGATGCATAATACTAATTAGCCTAGTTATTAGTTCCTATATGAAAATGACTTATATATGAGACCATATCGCAAATGAGTTATTTTTGGTAATTTTATATGTTATAACATCACATGTCCTAAGTTAAATACTTATACGGTAATATTTGATGATGAATGATATGACATGAACATCCCTAGGTTAGAGAACCTAATAAAATGACTTATTATTTAAATATGTTGGAGTGAGACTAATTCAGATATATTTAATCGAAACAGAGAATCGGGCGTACCCTACCAATCGCGCCTTTCGTACGGATCCACGTCAACCGATATCACCGGGAGCAGGCAAGTGAAACTTGCCAACACTTCTTTAGGCCATGTTTTTAGGCCAATTCCTTGTACTAGCGTGAAAGAGACTAGATCGTGAAATGATAGCGATCTAGGCGCAACTTTGTGATCTAGCTTGACAACGAAGCTAGATCCGACACCTTGCCATATCATTTATGCATTGATATCTGTCATGTTTTAAATTCCTTAACTGTACGCATTTGAATTGTTAACTGCCATGCATTGCATCGTACATGTCATTCTAGTTAAACTTGCATCGTAGCACACGCTACACTACTTGTACAATCCATGTTTCCGTGTTACCGGCTAGGCACCCGTTATGCGGGCATAACCCTACGCCATCCGTGTTAAAAACACTTCCTGGCTCGTGATCCAGAAGCGAGCATTCCGTGTTCGGGGGTAATGCCCTGGCTCGATACACGTGGAGGGGTAGGGATAAACGGTCACTTGAGCGTAAGAGTTGGCCCGTACAGCCACTCTAGCCAAAGGGCGGAATCTCTGTGCACGACGTGATTACAATTCTAGTACTTGTCTTTTACTTGTTTAATTGCCATGCCATGTCATTTGTCATTTTATATCCATGTCATACTTTACTTTAGAACTGTTAGGTTGCTTTACTTTTATAGTTTCCTTGCACAAGTCTTTTTAGACTTGCTGACATGTGCCCCTTCTCTTTGGGTGACGCATGTTAGTTGCTGAGCCAGAGACAGTTGCGGAGAGTGACGAGTTCGTGGAGTTCGTGCCCGAACCCGTTGGTGACGTGGAGTACGAGGACACCGGTGATCAATCTTAGAGATCTTTCGTACTCTTCCTTTGTTAGCTGTGGTTGTCGGTGAGTAGCACCGTTTTGTTAGATTCTGTTGGCCATGCTAGGCCTTTTGCTTTTGACTCTTTTGTTGCCTGGTGGCATTTCTGGTTGTTGGACTTTTTGTTGGACTATGAGTTGGAATAATGTTATATTATTGTCTCTCTTTTTCCTATTATTGTTATTGTTGTTCTGAATCACAATACAGGGACCTGCTACTTCGTTTTATTTGACGCTTATCGGACTTGAGGCTTTGTAGCTTCAAGTCCGTGCGGACCTTCTCACGCTTCGCCTCCATGTTTTTGGGAAGCGGGGCGTGACAATCATCCTCAAGACGAGGTAAGAAGGTTGTTATTTCAGATTCAGATGAAGAAAGTGAAGAAGAAGAAAAAGAAAGCGGCGAGGAAGAAGAAGAAGTTCCTGCTTACATCCTTGAACTTCAGGAGATGCTCCTGAAAAAGATTGGAAAATTGAAGATCTCACAGAAAAAAGGATTTGAAGATCTCCATCAAAAGGTGGACGACCTCAAGGAGATCGTCGTGAAAAGCAACAAAATGACTGAGGAGACGCTTGTTATGATCCTTGGAGAGATCAAGGAACTGAAAAAGAACAGCGGTCATCCTTAGCCTCATGAAATTCTCTTTCAAAACAATGGTTCTCTTTTCAAAAACAATTTTTTTTTAAAACTATGGTTTGTAATAACTCTTATTGTGTGTTGCTAGCTACTATGAAGTTATCTACTATGCCAAACTTAGTTGTTCTATGAACTAACATCTCCATTGCAGGCATATGGAATTGAATTCCTCTTACTTTTTAATGATCCATAGAAATTACTGTTTTATTTTTTGTTGATGACAAGGGGGAGAAAAATATATAATGCAAAAATGTGAATTGTATTTCTAATAGCTTCGATGCAGGGAGGGTACCGCATCAAAACAGGGGGAGTAAGTATACTTAAAATATTATTCATATTCATGTTTTACTTCAAATTTTGCATGTGGGTGTCATCATCAAAAAGGGGGAGAGTGATGGAAATTGAATTCCACCCCTAAGTAATTTTGATGATGAGCACACCAAATGAATGCTTAGTGTACTAACTACACTACACTTTAAGTATACAGATTTCGTGAAACTCTACTAATACTCCAAGAAGCATCGTGAAGCTCTACTAATACTCCAAGAAGCACGTATCAACGCTCCACGACAAAGACGAACATGGCTAAACTCAAGTGATGAAGCTCAAGCTCAAACAAAACAAGAAGCTCAAAGAGAAGCTCATCAAAGCATCATCAAGTTAACTAAAACTACCGAAGACATGTTCAGAGTCTAGTGTGAGTGTGTCGTGTCTTTTAGGATATTTGTCAAAGCCATATCAAATAGACAACACACACACACACAAATGATTTCGAAACAATTTTTAACTACCTTCAAAAATAGTTTTTAAAGAGCTTTTCTAGTCACTTCATAATTCTCGTAGTGAAACTCCACGCACCCTGGAGTTAACTACTCTTTTGACTAGAACAACAGGAAAAACTCCTCTGGGAGTCGACTACCAAAAGTAGGGAGTCGACTACTTGTCAGGGATGAAAATTTCCTACACTCCTCTGGGAGTCGACTACCTATATAGGGAGTCGACTACCTGCTGGAAATTTTCAGACGTTTTGAATTTGAATTTTAAAATCTTTTGAGCAATTTACTCCGAAATTTTTGGGACAAAAGTCAAACGAAATTCAAAATTCAAATCTCAGTTTTTCCCTATAAATAGAGCTTAATTCTTTTGTGAAAAACACATTATTGAAAATCAAAAATTCGTAAAAGCTCTCGTGAATCAAAGCTCTCTCAATTCTTCTCTAGCCAATTTTAAATTCAGTTTTGATCTTGCAATATTTTCTCATCTTATTTAAGATCGTATTATTGTTTTCTATTGGCTAAATTGTTTTTCAAAATCCTCTCTATTATTTCTCTCTAATTTTATTTGAAGGATTTTTGAAAAAGCTCTAGATCACAAAGAACTTATCTCGTATATTTGTGTGATCTAGATTATCATTCTATTAAGCCACTACACAATTGTATATCTTTTGATTGGCTATAGAATCGGGTGTATTTTCAATCTCTATCATTTATTGTAGAGTATTGAACAAATCTCTTATTGTGTTAATTGTTGGAACACTAGACAAGTCTAGTTGTTGCCAGTTGGAAAGTCCTCGGTTTGTGAGGCAAGGGTAAACCCTAGACAAGTCTAGGTGTTGCGTTCGGAAATCCTGGTCAAGGCTAGGTCGTTGGAAATCCTAACAAGTGAAGTTAGGTGCTTGTATTTGCCAAGGCAGATAGTGGAAATCTCGTACCGGATTGGTCGGGGACTGGACGTACCCGGGTTGCGGGGAACCAGGATAAAATCCTTTTGTTTGCGCTTGTTGATCTGTGTTTGATTATCTTTTCATTCATATCTTTTATTTACAGCAAAGATTAATTTTTCTATATACGCTGAAATTCATATTTATAATCTTATTTGTCCTAACATATTCTCTGGGAGTCGACTACTGCTCATAAGGAGTCGACTACCTGCTGTGAAATTTCGCTGTGCATCTTTAATTATATTTTTGATTAAGAACCAAGCGTAGATCACTCTACTTGGTTTCTTAGGCAACGTTAGAAGGAATTTATTTGTGTTAATATCGTTGAGCGAAAAAGTTTTAGTTGATCAACACTATTCAACCCCCCTTCTAGTGTTGCTTGCCATCCACAGGATCCAACAATAACTTATGTTTAATAATATTGTTCATATTAAGTATAAATTTAATGTTGGTTGCATTTGTTTCAGTCTCTTCTACGTCAGGCTGCAGCAGAACTCAGGTCACACTCTGAGGCAGGCTCAAGTTGCTCTGGACCGCTCACCAGGGAGGATGAGGACGCCCTCGTTGCAGGGGTGCTCGGAGGGCCGAGGAAGAACCGGTATCGGTATAGAGGTTCAGAGAGTAGAGACTATGGACAGTCGACCAGTTCGTCCTCATCAGGTCCCGAGAGGGTGGAGTTTACCGCCACGTTAACCAAGATGATAGAGATGATGGAGAAGCATGACCAGGAGTACCAGTTATTGCTCGCTTGCATGCCTCCAGAGATGCAAGAGAAATACTATTGGCTCCATACTATTCTGGTAAGAATTTATATTAATTATTGAATTATGTGACTTTAATGGCATTTAATTAGGATTAGGGTTAGTGTATGGGTGGGGAAGGAATATATATGATATGGGAATATGTATCATATATGAGATTTCAAATATATATATGCATTCCTATTGGTCTTTGAAGTTATGCTTTCGTTTTCAAAAATAAGGCGTAGAAGCAGATAATCATTTCCATGCAGACCTGATCTATGTGCGAACATGAAAGATAGCCATGTCATGTCAAATACTCGAGTCACATTACCCATACTCGAGTCACATTACACATTACACATACTCGAGTCATGGAGAAGTTCTGCCTTCTTATTTGTATGTTCTATTCTTTTTCACATGACTCCTCTCTTAAAAAAACTGAAATTGCTCCTTTACAGAAACCTAATGCCTTAAAGAATCTATGTTTTTTGTTAGTTTAAGACATTAAGTTTAATGTTAGCATCATAATATGTGTAGTTTAATGGGCTATGCTTCTACAGTAAGTTAGATCCTTGTTTAGGCTTCTAGGAGGGATGTGAGCAAGTTCAGTTGATACAAATGACTACTAGGCACATGATATTCTGTAGATTCCTGGTAAAATGGCTCAGAAAGAGTCTTGTGCATGCAAGAATGGCATAATACTTAATACCCAAGAAAACCATAATGTTTGTTAAATTCAACAAAGTAATTCATTCACATGTTGTTAGCTTTTGCGCTAGAAAATAATGGTTCTATGATCTCCAAGATGCTAAGTGTTAAAAGTGCATATTGTATGTATGCTTATCGAACTCAACTGTACATGGAGGGCTGTCAAATTATGCGGATGTCCACACAATTAGGCATTAGTATTGCTAGTAGCAAAACATTATTCTTCTTTACATGGCACATATATTGCTATACCATCCAGCTGATCAATGGCTACAGACTACACAACCTTTAGAATGAGAGAGGGGTTAAAAATGATTTTCTGGGGATGGAAGTCCTAAGACTTCTTACATCTCGGAGGAGATTTTTGGTGTCAAGGATTCAACTCTTGCTAGCAGGGAGGAGATGAATTTCTCCAGCGTTAGTTTCCCATTGCAAGACATTGATGCCCCTGTGTCTTTTTACCATATGTGAAGGAGTAGAGGGTAGAGATGAGGCTTCTGGTTTTGGTGCATCTCTTGGCCTTTCAGAGCTACAAGTCGGATGTTCGGATCCAGAATCATGGTTTATACATTTGGAAGTGTCAATCATTTTGCTCCATCTCTCTGAAGTACATGTTCCCTGGATAACATGTGCATAACAAGTTTAAATTAATTTCATGTATTCTGAGAGTGAGAATAACATGTGCATAACATGTTCCATGGATGTAACAATAAATTCTCAGTTACAATCTGAGCATGATTTGAACATGATTCATTGTTTGTGATGAAAATACAGATAGCATAACCAGCTACAATGTAAGCATGATTCATTGTTTGTGATTAAAATGCAGATAGCATGACTACTCGTGTTTGTGTACGCATGCATTAAAGCAATTATAACTGAAATCAGCTGTTATATCCTATATTTTTCAGATGATACAATTATAATTTCGGAAATTTTCTCAGATTTTCCCAATTTTATTTCTTTCTTATTTTTCCTTATGCCAACCCACTCGATCCTTATTATTTTTTCCTTTTCTTAACATTTCTTTCTTTTTGTTTCAGGAATTGCGTATGCAAGGCGGAGAGGGTGGAGGACAGGGTGGAGATGAGCATTGAGGGTTTAATAGTTTTTTACTCGGTGTGATGTTGAGGGGGTCGAGGGACTGTTATGTTTAGTTAGATTGAGAGTGTACTTTTTGTATTGAGGAGGCCGATGGGCCGTTGTGTTGATGACTTATGTGGAAACTTTTTGTATTGAGGGGACCGATGTAACTTTTTGTATTGAGGGGACCGAGGGGCCTTTACGTATATGTGGAAACTCTTTGTTGTATTGTTTATTAGAATTTGTTGATGATGTGTAAATTTTGATTGCACACAGATGTTTCTTGTTTTCTGTGAATTGTGAATTGACTGTACAGAGATTTTTTAAGAATTTCTACTTTTTTAAAAAAATAAATAAATAATTAGCCACAGAAAGTCCGTGTCTAATACACATTAGTCACGGAAGCATCTAGGGAAATGGACCGTGGCTAACTTATTGTTGCCACGGAATATCAGTGGCAATTAAATTTACTATAGCCACGGACTCTCGTGGCTAATTTATAGTAGCCACGGAAATTTTTCCGTGGCAAAAATTTTTTGCCATGAAAAGGCCGTGGCAAATAAAATGTGTATAGCCACGGATGTCCGTGGCTAATATCTTTTAGCCGCGGAAACATTAGCCACGAAGTCCGTGACTAATGTTCCGTGGCTAATGTTTCCGCCACGGAATTCCTTCCATTGGCCACGGAATTTTTCGCACTAACAACTACACTTTCACTCACAGAACATTAGCCACGGAATTTCTAAAAGTCCGTGGCTAATGGCTTTTAGCCACGGATTTCAGAGTATTAGCCACGGATTTGTCCGTGGCTAATGCACAATTTTCCAGCAGTGTGATTTTTGCCATATTACGGACGCAACCAGCATATCAACGTACAAGAGCAAGTATATTCTCGATCAATCATCAAGTGTGCAAACATAAACACACTGATCCTTAACACTTCTCTCGAAAACAATAGTCAGTATGAAGGAATCAAATCTCTTATACCATTGCCTTGGACTTTGTTTCAATCAGTATAGAGATCTCTTTAGCTTGCATACCATCTACTCTTTGCCCTCCATCACGAATTCTTCAGGCTGGCACAAGTTAATTTCCTCATCAAGCTCTCCATGCAAGAAAGCTGATTTCACATCTAGCTGTTCTAGCTCTAAATCCTGAGCTGCCACCAAAGCCAACATCACACATATTGACGTGTGTCTCACCACATGTGAAAAGATCACGTTGTAGTCTTTCCCTTTTCTCTGTGCAAATCATTTGGCCACCAGCCGGGCTTTGCATCTCACATCGCCACAATTGCCTTCCTTGACTTTATACACCCACTTACATCCAATGGCCTTTTGAACCTTGGGCAACTCTACCAGTTCCCAGGTGCCATTCTTATAAAGAGACTCCATCTCTTCTTCCATCACAAGTCACCACTCTGCAACCGCGCTCGATGTTTGGGCTTCCTCAAAAGTCAGCGACACTTTGTGATCAATGTTCAGGGTATACGCTTGTAAATCCTCGAGTGCAAATGTCGAAACGGAGTAGTTCTACTCTCCAAGTCTCTACAGTGCTCTCATAGTCATCGTTGACCTTCGCACCTTCATCTGACCTTGAGTAGGAACCTCATCCTGAGCCTGAACCTAATCTGTCTGTGTAATCTGATTCTCTACAGTAATCGGATTTTGACCTGTTTCAGCACCTTGTCTCTCAATGTCATGGGAAAATTGCTCGACCTCGGTATCGGGCTCCTTAGACGTCCTATGATCAACATTTGATCGAGTCATCTCTGCACTGACCATTGATAAATCATCAAATGTAACATGTCTGCTGAAAAATGTCTTCTTGGTCACAGGATCCAGCAACTTATATCCCTTCAATCCTACATGGTATCCTAGCAGTATTATGAAATGTAAGCCTCGAGCAAGGATCCAATCCATTCTATATATACCAAGATTCAATTCAAGACCAAACGACTCGTCACTTAGTTACCCCAAGTACTTGCGTCAACTGGCACTCTAACCAAAAACTTTAACTTGCCAAGCAACGAACCAAACAACCAAAAGATAATATGAATTCAATTTTTTCAAGTATTAACTAACTCTTCTCCTCAAGTAGAAACATAGAACCAACATTTCTTTGCGAGGGACCCATGATACAATCACAACAGCCAGCACTAATAAATTTCGTGATGGAATATGCCTTGCTTCCTTCGATCTTATCCACATAGGAAACTTTAGACATATAGCTTATCTCCTTATTGGTGCTTGGTGATTGTTGCGTAGAAAGTTGGAAGTGGGCCCCTAGTGGTGTGATAACAGGATTTACCTTCTACATTCCATACCGTAATAGGACATTCTTAATGTAGCCCTCCTGCCTTAATTTCAACTCCACTCTCTTTATGTCTATGCTGATCTACATTCCAAGGATCTTTTTTGCACGTATTGGATACTTCTTATCAAACTCCTCTGCAAGTCTCCTCTTCAGCATATTGATTTTCGCCATATTATGTGACGTAATCAGCATATCTTTCACGTAAAAGAGCACATAGATCATCGATCAATCATCAAGTGTGCAAACATAAACGCACTGATCCTTAACACTTCTGTCGAAACTAATAGTCAGCATGAAGGAATCATATCTCTTATACCATTGCATTGGACTCTGTTTCAATCCATATAGAGATTTCTTTAGCTTGAATACCATATACTCTTTGCCCTCCATCACGAATCCTTCATGCTGGCACATGTAGATTTCCTCCTCAAGTTCTACGTTCAAGAAAGTTGTTTTCACATCCAGCTATACCAGCTCTAAATCCTGAGCTACCATTAAAGTCAACAGTAAGCGTATTGACGTATGTCTCACCACATGCAAAAAGATCTCGTTGTAGTCTTTCCCTTTTATCTGTGCAAATCATTTGGCCACCAGCCGGAATCTGTATCTCACATCGCCACCATCGTCTTTCTTGACTTTATACACCCACTTACATCCAATGACCTTTGATCCTTAGGCTACTCTACCAGTTCCTAGGTGCCATTTTTATAAAGAGACTCTATCTCTCCTTCCATCGCAAGTCACTATACTCTACGACAGCGCTCGATGTTTGGGCTTCCTCAAAAGTAAGCGGCTCTTCGTGCTCAATTTTTAGGATATAGACTTGCAAATCCTTGAGTGCAAATGTTGTAACGACTGCTTTTCATGTATCTAGATTTATTATAATATAATATATGTTTTGGTGGATTTTCTCCTCATGTGTGGTTTTCGTCTCCGTAGCTTTCATTTTCGATCGATTCGTCGTATTTTCTCGTTTCTTCCTTAGGATTGTCGATTTCGAAGTATGTCACTCGTGACGGACTTCATAACGGTCGTATCTTACTATTAGATCAAGCCTAGGAGTCTTAGGAATCGATCCCGGGGCCCCGCGCTCCGTATCGGAACTTTTTGTGCTCATTAGCCGGTATAAGAAGGGGCACCGACCGACTAGATGACGATCCAGTCGGTCGGCAATCCTTCTTGGACCGACTAGTTGGCTTTCTAAATTTCCCAGGAGTTACTGTTTATCGTTAGTCGGTCTAAGAACGTTGGTTGACCGACTAGGTTGCAAACTAGTCGGTCAGCAATGCTTCTTTAACCGACTAACACATCATCTTAATTTTAGTTGAGTTACTGTTTACTCTTAGTTGGTCTAAGAACGTTCATCGCCCGACTAGATGATAAACTAGTCGGTCAGTAATTGTTCATGGACCGACTAACTCTAAATCCTATTTTCGTTCAGGAGTTACTGTTTGCACTTAGTCGGTCTGCGTTGGTCGACCGACCGACTAGTTGCCAAACTAGTCGGTCAGTGGTTGTTCTTTGACCGACTAACCTGTGTTAAAACCCTAATTTCTGGGCAGCCGCCAGCCCAACCTATTTATACCCAACCCAAACGATTTCATCTTCCTCAACACGACCCAAAACCCTAAAATCTTTCCCATTGAGCCCCCATCTTCCTCCAAGCTTCAATCCTTCATTCCAAGCCCTAAATCCATCATCCAAACCATCCATCCACTCTATCTACCTCTCATCTTCCCCAAAATCTCACCAAAACCATCAAAATCCCCAAATCCCCCAAAACCCTAGTTTCCCCAAACTTCTCCATTTGCTTCCAGATCTAAACCTAGGGTTCCCCGGAGTGTTTCTTCAGCCTCCTCTCGGTAAGAAATTGATCTACCATTGTTTTCATAACCTATTTATATTTTTATGAAACCCTAATAAAACTTCATGTTGTTTGTTGTTTGTTTCCCCATAACAGCGATTTTCCCCATAGATTAGCATCCGTGAGACGAAGTGGTCGTCATCCCCGGTGCTAGGCATGAAACTTGCCACTTAGGGTTTAGGCCATGTTTTAGGCCATTTGCTTGTTGTAGGCGTAAAAGAGGCTAGGCGACGAAATGATACTCGCCTAGGCGCAAATTGGGGAACTAGCTTGACAACGAAGCTAGTTCCGACATTTAGCATGTTGCACAATTACCATGTCATGTTTACTTTCCATTAACGGTACGCAAATTAATTGTCATGTCATTGCATCCTTTAAGTATTTCTGTGAATGCGTAGCTTTGCTACAATGCTTGTGTTCCTGGCTCGTGTTCCAGAAGCGGGCCATGTGTTGGTTGATAGCCAATGCCCGAATTGCGTGTTTCCGGCTAGGTGCACCCATACGCCAAATGTTTAAGAATGCGAGCTCATGTGCGGGGCAACCCCAGGCTCACTAGCTGAGTTCATTGTGCGGGGACCCTGGCTCCATTACGTGTGGGTATTGGGGGTAAGAGTTAAGCGACCAATCAACTGGGAGTCTGCCCGATCAGCAACTGCAGTGGTAAGGCGTAAACTCTGGGTTTGGGGTAGTTGTTAAGCGGCCAATCAGCGAATGTGAAACCATTCAGCTGTAAGGCGTAAACATCTACAAAACAACGTGAATAGTGAATCGATTGAGATTGATAGTAGCGTGGCTACTCTTGTCCTGTCTTGTCTTGTCCCGATGATTGTTCTCTTGTACAAATTGTCTTGCCATGTCTTGATTGTGCACTCATGTTATAACTGCCATGTCATGCATACTAAACTGCTAGGTTGCTAGAGCCTTACTTTCAGTTTTCTTGCTCAAGTCTTTTAGACTTGCTGACATGTGCCCCTTTACTCTTTTGGATGACACATGTTAGGTCCTGAGCCTGAGTACCTTGTTGAGGACGAGGTGTTTGCTGACGCCGAGCCCGAGCTTTTGTTTGACGGGGAGTACGTGGACACTGGGGACCTGTCCTAGTGTCTTCGTTGTGTTTTACTTTTGTTAGACAGTTGTTTTGTTATCGGTGCGTAGCACATATACCTTGTTGTTGTTGTTGCTTTTGTTGGCCTTGTTCTGGGCCTTTAGACTCTTTTCTTTTAGCCTGGTGGCTTTTCTGGATGTTGGACTTATTTTCCTGTTGGACAATTTATGAGATGTGAGATTTTATTTTAGTCTCTCCTTGGGTTATTATTGTTATTCCGTTGTGGTTACAGGGACCTGCATGCTTATGTATTTTTGACGCTTATCGGGTTTGGGGCTTCACAGCTCCACTCTCGTGCGGACCTTTTCACGTCTCACCTCCATTTTAGGGAAGCGGGTCGTGACAAATGTCGACAAAGAGTAGTTCCACTCTCCAAGTCTTTTCGGTGATCTCCTAGTCCTCGTTGACAGTCGCACCTTTATCTGACTCAATCCTGAGCCTGAACTTAATTTGTCTGTGTAATCTAATTCTCTATAGTAATCGAATTCTTACATGTCTCTGCATCTTGTCTCTCAATATCACAAGAAAATAGCTCGACCTTGGTGTCAGGCTCCTCAGACCTATATTCAACATTTGACTGAGTCATCTCTGGGCTGACCATTGACAACTCATCAAATTTAACATGTCTGCTGAAAAATGTCTTCTTGGTCACATAATCCAACAACCTGTATCTCTTCAATCCTTCAGGGTATCCTAACAGTATTATGATGTGCAAGCCTTGAGCAAGGATCCTATCCATTCTATATATACAAAGATTCAATTCAAGACCAAACGACCCGTCACGTGGTTACCCTGCGTCAACTGGCACTCTAACTTTAACATGCCAAGCAACGAACTAAACGGCTAATTAAGATAATACGAACTCCATCTTTCAAGCATTAAACTAACTCTTCTCCTCAAATAGAAATCCAGGACCAACATTTCTTTGCGAGGGACCCATGATACAATCGCAACTGCCAGCGCTAATGAATTATGTGGTGGAATAGGTCTTGCTTCCTTCGATCTTATCCACGGGGCAGAGCAAACAAGTGACACAGCGCATGTAATCTATATTACAACTCTTTGCCTTAACAGAAGCTTTTATCAATCCATGAAGCTTCTAGTTTCTATCACCGGCGCAGGCCATCCAGATGGATCAACTCGCTAATTATCTCCTTTATAGCCTGATGATTCTCCTAAGCTTACGCAAATGAAATTGAGACAACGTTGAAGTAATAGGATTAACACTGTAATTTCTCGCACAAATCCAAGGGAAATTAGAGAAGGAAGTCAACGACGTCCATTATAAGCAGTTCGTGTCACTTGCGTTCTAATTTCCTTAATTATCTTTTGGCAATCCAAGTGAAGTGCCACAGCGCCTTCTTTTTTTGCCACCTGGCTTTTCTTCATGCGGGATGAATCATTATTTGTATGATCCTGAGTCAATGGAGCTGTATGGATTTCAAGTAAGCAAATAAATGTTCTTGTTATCTTTTGGTACAGGAAGGCACTGGAGCTTAATTAATTTTTATTTTATTTTTCTTCTTTTACAACATTAACCGTGGGAGCTTAATTAATAGGTGATACAGCACTGAGCTGGCCCAAAAGCCCAATAGAGCACATAGCTTCGGCCTAACAGCTCGGTGGCCACGCCGATCGTTTCTTCATTTAAGGCGACAGCCGAGCTGACTGTTGTGCTCATTTATTTAAGACATCGGTCCATAATGAAGGCATTCAATGACCCGACATTAAGCTCGTCGCCAATAGAGCTGTAAGTATCAACGACGCGTAAAACTGACATCAAACAACAGAAATATCGTCGGCCAAAGCTTTTGTGTGTGTGTTTTGCATGCAAGCCGATATACACCGCACGGAGTATATAGCACACCTCAGATTTTTTATAGAGTGTTTGGAGGGTGTTGAGGTTACTATAGCAAAA
This sequence comes from Scilla litardierei, assembly GCA_030789695.1. Taxonomy (NCBI): domain Eukaryota; kingdom Viridiplantae; phylum Streptophyta; class Magnoliopsida; order Asparagales; family Asparagaceae; genus Scilla; species Scilla litardierei. The sequence continues at coordinate 287,518,998 of CM061141.1, forward strand.
CAACAACCCTAATTATAAGCTGGAATTGTGATGTTGCGACATTAAACAAATTAGGAGGAGGATTTTGATGGTTTTAAGTTAATTTAAAGCAACACCAACGGTACTCTTCAAATTTGAATGTTTGGACAGTGGTTGGAAAGAGACAGGCGATTGCCATCTCAGCGTATTATTGCAGTCTATATCTTAACATATCATTAAACCTCTCACTTATCGTTACCAATCCATCTCGTTAGCTTATGGTAACAAAATTGATGGAACAAATATTTTTTGTGGTGCACCAAACAAACAAATTGAAGCATATTTTCCAGCAACAAAATGTTGAGTGCAGCCCGCAACGTTCGATCATCGAATTTCCAAATTAAGCTGCAAACCAAATAGCCCACTGCATACATGATTCTAACTCAAGGCCAAGTTGACGACACACTTTCACTAATGTGAAGTAACTGTTATATTTGTCCAGCAAGTAACGATACTCGTACCCAGGGAATATAGAGTATAGACCCGATGATGTGGCGTCGATCAGGTGCAAGGGAACACATTGGACTGAGTGTTGTTAGGGTTCGAAGCCACCCCTTCCCCTGTGGCTATTCGATCAATCAGCAGTCAGGTTGGCGTCTTACAATAAAGAAAGGCATAATTATTGGTGCCTTGATATGCGACCACAATAATAATAATTATAATATAACAGAGATCTTTGTGGCAGTACTTGAGGAAAAACTTTTCAGCAACAGACGAAGAAAAATGTACACAGAACTCGGCTAGCCAGGGAGACTATGTGCAGATCACGTACGTACGTATCGCCTCCTCTTCTTCTAACCGAGCTTCCTCTATCCTTCTCATCCCTATTTTTTTCAGTTCAACATCGCATGTACTTGTACTCCGGCGTCGCGGCCGCTGCCTTATGCTGGATCATAAGCTGCTCGTAGAACCTCTTGATGAATTCGTCGGCCTCCTTATCGACCTCACCATCATCAGCAGCCTCGTCTTCCTTTATGGGGAAAGGGGAGTCGGTGATCCTGAGCTGCCTCACCATCATCGGGCTCTTCCCGAACCCCACGATCATCGGCGACGGAGCCACAGACGGGGGATTGGATTCCGCGTCGGGGAAGAGGATCTCACTGTTGTTGTTGCTGAGCAGCTCGAACGCCTTGGCGATGGCGGCAACGGCCTCGTAGTCATAAGAGTAGTTCCTGCGATGCTTGCGCTTGTGTCCGCTGCCATTAATGTTGAGATGGAAGGGCGCGTAGGACGGGGTGCTGCTGCAGCTGAACTCGACTTCCCGAGGGTTGTAGTAGGACTGCGGGGGGTGGTATGCTGAATGGCGGTGGTGGTTGAAGGCCAAGAGGCTGGCGATGGACTTGCCGGCGAGCTTCCACCGCTTGAGGAGGAGGTGGAGGTCCGTCGTCAGCTTCTGCCTGGAGAGGATGCCATTTCGTATCATGTTATACACCACCCTCAACATTCGTATCATCTTCGCGGCTACCGTTTCCATTTCTGGTTGCTTCTCAAGTACTGTTTTCTTCCCCTAATAAAATTCTTGGAGACAGAGAGAATGTAGAGAGATGGAGAGTGTTATTTGCTTGAAAGTTGGGTTGGTTGGGGCGAGTAAGAGGGGGAATGGGGAGAGGGTATTTAAAGGCCAAGTAATACGAAGGGGCACCACAATAATCAAATTAATTTCTTCATATTTTCAGGAAATTGAAAGAGATGATTGTTTCGGCAATTATTTGATTGAGTAGATTACTATAATACCCTCCAGAAGACGTGGACATTGGAAGCCGGCGATGGTGCTGATTGAATGCACAATCGGTGGGGGGGCGGCAAATAACTGGATGTTTGCCCAGATATTTTGTGAGGCCAATCGGGAGACGAAAGCGGGTGGGCGAGGACATTAAGGTAATTTGAAGCATGGGGGACTCCGGCTGGCGGTAATGCCAAGTGGCGCGAAGGGTCGGGCCCGCTATAAGGGATGAATGCCAGAGGGTGCACGGTTTCCTTCCTTTAGCTAGGGTGCTTTGTTGAGTGGACTTCCTTTTTCGTTTCGGTCGGTTTTGGTTTGCATAATTACCGCTTCAATCAGTCGCTTGTATGGACCATCAAATTCATTGGAAGCTTCTTTTAAAGAGACATGGAAGCTCCAGAAATACTAAAGATTAAGGTACTCCAGCAACTTATTCTCTTACTTCCACCGTACATTTCTTCGTCCAAAGCTCGGCGTGACAGTGATCCAACAATCTCTGAGCATCCTTTAAGTCTCTTTCTGACTTAAGCATTGGAGAGGATTGTTGTCCTAGTTAGCCAATTAACTAGGTCATATGATTAATTTTGATGATGACAAACAAGTCATGCGGGACTAATGTTTTCAATAAGTGATTTCAGGGGTAAACGTGCAAAAGAAATGTTGTTTGCAAAAGCGAGATTATGTGTGGACAATGATGCAAAAAGAAAATTCAAAATAATCCAACATCAACAATATTGTAGATGCAGATTTGAATTGGCCAAAGAAGGAGATTTGATTGGATCCTCAAGGGAGTAGTTTCTTTCTTGTATTCGAACTCCATGCTCATCCAAGGACAAGTCAACATTGAAACCCTAGGTCGGCCAACAACACATCATCTCTCAGCTCTCTCCATCAAAAATCAAAAATCAACATTTGAGGCCGCAGGATCTAGCGCAACCAAAAATCAAAATAAAATAAAAACAGCTTTCTCCAACAAAAAAACATCCAGCTGCAGTTTTTTTCTCAGAAACACAAAAAACAGATCCCTGCAGCATGGTTTCTTTTAAACGCATGGTTTCTTTTTGACGCAGGGTTTTCTTTTTGATAAATTCTCATACTCTAAGATTAGATCAATATTATCTCTCTTCCCAACAAAACTGCAAGAGCCCCACGTCTTTTAATGGGCAGATTTCAATCTCCAAACTCACGGCTTGTGCAAGGGCAGATTTTAAGGGCAGATTCCAGATTCGCGCAGTCCACTTTGTACGCACATATCTCCTAATCCAGACGTCGGATCGACTCGCTGTTTGCACCCACGCAATCACATCTTCATGATCTTTGCAATGATGATAGTCTCCTTTGCTTAGTCCATGGGATCATATTCAGTTCCGGCCTTTTTCTACAGGTTAGTCATTGCAGATTCCAGATTCGCGCAGTCGACTTCGTACGCATATATCTCCTAATCCAGACGTCGGATCAACTCGCTGTTTGCACCCACGCGATCACATCTTCATACCCTTTGCAACGGTGGTACCCATCCTCTGCTCAGTTCTCAAATATAGATCTAGTTTGGGCGTTTTCCACCGAACTGCCACTGCAGAATTCAGATTTTCGCAGTCATCTTCTGAAGACTATATCTTCCAATCCAGACATCGGATAAGCGAATCGTTTGCACCCACACGATCACAATCTCACCAACTTAATCAGGTGATATCCCTCTGATTTTTCACCGGAGTATTAAAACTATTTAAATCTGTTTTTACTGTGGGATTGTTTTGTGAATAGCTTTACTCTGAAGCTATCTCTGCGCTTAATCTCTTGAACTATATCTTTGTACGGTGAGATCACTACCCGTAAGTGTGATCAGTTTTATTGAGTGAAATCCTCATAGGTTTTGGGGTCGGAGTTTTGGCGGAAAGCCACTCCGTTAAAAATATCTGTGTCTGTTTATCTTTGTATTGTGATCATTTTTTATTCTTGTGCCATACACCCTATTAATCCCCCTCTAGGGTGTTTTTCAATTGATATCAGAGCGGGATTCCTTTTAGACTCAAAGTCTTGTGGAATTTCGATCCTATGGCACAAATTACGCACATATACTCATTTGACACGCACAATCAAAGAGAAGGACAGTTGTATCTCAGATCACCTCTATTTGATGGTACAGACTATAGCTACTGGAAACAACGCATGTCAATACACATCAAAGGTATCGATATATCATTATGAAAAATAATCAGTGAAGTCTTTACCCGATTTAAAAAACCCACTCCTGAGTGGCAAAAATAAAATGATCGGTTACAAAATCTAAACTTTAAAGCCATGCGCATTTTGTATTGTGGTCTTAGTAAAACTGAATTTAACCGCATTAGTTCTTGTTCCACTGCTAAGGATATTTGGACGAGACTTGAAGTAACTCATGAGGGAACTAGTGAGGTTAAGAAAAATCGTATTAGAATGTTATTACACAAAAATAAAAATTTTGTTATGATGCCTAATGAGTCTATTGATGATATGTTTTATCGCTTTGCAGATATCGTCAATCCATTGAAAGTCTTAGGGAAGGACATCCCAAAGGAAGATTTAGTTGGAAAGATTTTATATTCTTTATCTAGAGATTGGATTCAAAAGAGGACGGCGATTGAAGAAACACATGACTTGGCCGATATCAGTTTCGAACAGTTAATGGGAAAATTAATGGCTTATGAGGTTCAATTGAAGATGGCCAATGATAGCACACCAAAGAAGGAAGAGAAATCTAAGGAGGAAACAAAGGAAAAGAATTCAGCTTTTCAAGTATCCAAAATGTTCAAGGAGGAGATGAATGAATCAAACGATGAAGCATGGCTCTTGTTACAAGGAAATTTGTGAAATTCATGAAAAACAACAAAAGAAGGATGGGAAGAATTTGGAGAATCAAGAAAAACGAAGGAAATGATGAAGAAAGTTCTGCACCTCAGTGTTTCAGATGCAACAAGAGAGGGCACATGAAAGCAGAATGTTCACTTCTGAAAGGAAAAGGAAAGGAAAAGACTGGTGATGGAGAAAAGAGGACATCAAAGCAAGGAATGGTGACTACATGGGGAGAAAGTGACGCAGAGGAGCTCTCCTCAGATGATGACTGGAACGAAAACACTGGAACTTACTTTATGGCTGGAAACGAAAAGGTAAAAATTAGCTCTCTTGTTCAAAGTTTTGATGATGAAATGAATATTAGTGATGATATGTTTTCTACCATGGAGGAAGCTTATGAATTTCTTGTATAACTCCTTCAAGAAATGGGTCCTAAATTTCTTAAACTCAAAAAAGTTCGTGATTCATTAAACGAGGAACTAGGGGCATGACAAGAGAGAGAGATGAGCTTTTTGTTAAGTGGAAAGAACAAAAGGAAATAATATACAATTTTGACGAAACTCAATTAGAAACAAAAACCTTAGAGCTAGAAAATGCTAATAAAAAATTGACTACGTTAGAGCTTCACAACTTTAATCTAACTAAAGACTTAAAGGATAATATTATCATGCTTGGCTCTAAAGATTCTGAAATAAAATTGTTGAACTTAAAAGTGGCTAGCTATGAAGAAAAATTGGAAGAGTTTAAAAAAGAAAAATCTAATTTAATAAAAGGAAAACGCATAGCCATTGATTTAGAAACTACCGAAAAAGAAAAAAGATATGAGACTAGAATTACTGAACTTAAGAAAGAAAATCAAAATCTTAGCTTGACATTAAAGAAATTCACAAATAGTCAAGAAAGTTTTAATAGGATGATAAATGGGCTTAATGAACAATCTAGTAAACATGGTCTAGGATTTCAGAAAAGTCAACCTAAGAAAAAAAAGGAAGACCATTGAAAAGAATTTTGCAAGAGACATGAGCTTTCAACATTGCATGCACGAAAATTACATGTCATATACCAATAAGCATTTCAATGTTACATATTTTTACTGCAACAAAAAAGGGTCATGTTATGTATGATTGCTTAGCTAGATATTATCCTGAATATTTTATTTGGATTTCAAAGCATCGTACTAACAATTGTGGATCCAAGATGTGGTTACCAAAGGGTGCATCTTCAGGTGGAAAATGATAGCATATGGTACCTTGATAGCAGTTGCTCGAACCACATGACAGGCAATGAATCCCTCTTCACGACGCTATCAAGAAAAGATGGAGGGACGGTTATTCTTGGAGATGGAAAAAAGTGCAAAATCTTGGGTAAAGATAACATTGGTAAGCATCCTCTTGTGGTTATTGAGAATGTTAATCTTGTTGATGGTTTGGCACATAATTTGTTAAGTGTGAGTCAGCTATGCTCTGTAGGCCTTAAGGTGCATTTCGAAAATGACAAATTATATATTTTGAAAGGTGATGAAATTCTTTTCAAGGGTACATCTTATAATAACATCTACACTATCAAACTTAGTGACTCAAATAATCTAAAATGTTTAGTTGTATCACATGAGACTAGTTGGCTTTGGCATCAAATATTAGGCCATGTCGGCATGGACCTAATCTCAAAACTTGCTCGAAAGAAACTGGTGAGAGGTTTACCTCAAATTAGCTTTGATCGAGATAAGCTTTGCAATGTATGTCAACTAGGTAAGCAACATAAAAGTAGTTTCAATCCTAAAAATGTTGTAACTACTTCTAAGCCATTGCAACGAATACATTTGGATTTATTTGGACCCACAAAGGTTGCTAGTTTAGGTGGTATGCGTTATTGCTTTGTTATTGTCGATGACTTTTCACGTTTCACTTGGGTTTATTTTTTGACACACAAACATGAAAATTTTGATGTTTTTAAAATGTTTGTAAAAAGGTTGAAAATGAAAAAGGGTTTTCAATTGTCAAAGTTAGAAGTGATCATGGAGGAGAATTTGTTAATACTAGCTTTGATGATTTTTGTATTTCAAAAGGTTATTCACATAATTTTTCCACCTCGAGGACACCACAACAAAATGGGGTGGTTGAGGGGAAAAACCGCACTTTGCAAGAAATGGCTAGGACAATGATTCATGATTACAAATTGCCTTTATATTTTTGGGATGAAGCCATACATACTTCTTGCTACATTTTAAATCTTGTGTCCATTAGACCCATTTTGAAGAAAACACCTTATGAGGTTTATAGAGAGTTGACTCCCAACTTATCACATTTAAAACCATTTGGATGCAAGTGCTATATTCTGAAAGTAGGCGTAAATCTAGATAAATATGATGCAAAATCCGATGAGGGTATTTTTGTTGGATACTCTCCACATAGCAAATCTTATCAAGTATTTAATAACAGAACTCTTACAATTCAAAAAACTGTGCATGTGAAATTTGACGAGAAAAGTGCTATTAATGAATCTTCTAGTGCTGCAGAATCTTCAGATATTGCAGGTGGTTTGGATGGACTAGAGATAAACACTAGCAATTCCAATGAGCAAGAGAACAACAATGATAATGCACAAAGAGAAGAAGCAGAAGCTACTACGTCATCACAAGATCTTCCTATGGATTGGCACTTCAAGATGGATCATCCAAAGAACCAAAATCTTGGAGACACGGCGGAAGGTATACGCACTAGAAGTAGCTTTAATTTGATGGTTAACTTTGCATTTATATCCATTTTGGAGCCTAAAAATGTTGATAGTGCTTTAGAAGATTCCTATTGGATTATGGCAATGCAGGAGGAATTATCACAATTTGATAGGAATCAAGTTTGGAAACTTGTTCCTAAACCAAAAAATCAAACAATTATAGGCACTAAATGGGTATTTAGAAACAAACTTGACAAAATGGGAAATGTTGTGTGTAATAAAGCTAGATTAGTAGTCCAAGGTTATAACCAAGAAGAAGGGATTGATTTTGATGAAACCTTTGCTCACGTCGCAAGATTGGAAGCAATTATGATGCTTTTAGCATTTGCTAGTTTAATGAAATTCAAACTCTTTCAAATGGACGTCAAGCGTGCCTTTTTGAATAGAGTTTTATCTGAGGAAGTCTACGTCTAACAACCTCCTGGGTTTGAAGACTCCATCCAACCCGACTATGTTTTCAAGCTTAAACGTGCTTTATATGGGCTCAAACAAGCGTCTAGAGCTTGGTATGATCGACTTAGTAAGTTTTTGCTAGAAAATAATTTTTCCATGGGAAAGGCAGATAAAACTCTATTTGTTAAACGGCAAAGTAAAGATCTACTTGTAGTACAAATATATGTTGATGATATCGTTTTTGGTGCTACTAACAATCTACTTTGTAAGGAATTTGCTACATGTATGTCTATGGAATTTGAGATGAGCTTGATGGGTGAACTCACATTCATGCTTGGATTGCAAATCAAACAATGTGAGGATGGAATTTTCATCAATCAAGCAAAATATGTAAATGAGTTAGTGAAGAAGTTTGGACTTGAAAATGCTAAGGAATGCTCTACTCCTATCTCAACGACGGCAACGATGGATAAAGTCGAAAAGGGAAAGAAAGTGGATGAACGCTTGTACTGAGGTATGATTGGTAGCCTATTATATTTGACAGCTAGTAAGCCTGATATAATGTTTAGTGTATGTTTATAATGCTAGGTTTCAATCTTGTCCAAAAGAGTTCCATCTTTCTTTAGTTAAACGAATAATTCAATATGTTAAAGGGACCTTAGATTTTGGTTTATAGTATCCTTGTTCCACATCATTTGAGCTTGTAGAAAATTGTGATGCGGATTTTGCGGGAAGTAAGACCGATCGTAAGAGTACCACAGGCACTTGCCAACTACTAGGTATGTCTCTTGTTTCATGGTTCTCCAAGAAGCAAAACTCCATTGCATTGAGTACAACCGAAGCCGAATATGTTTCAGTAGATTGTTGTGCTCAGATTCTATGGATGAGACAACCCCTCAGAGACTACGATCTTACTTTTCAACCTAAAAACATTTGGTGTGACAATAAAAGTGTTGGTAGCAACGATCTATGAACTTCGTGTTTGATGATAACAAACATGTGTGAATGATTTAACGTGTGTGTTAAGTGTTTCAGGAAAGGGAAAGCGTGGAGAGACTCTTTGTGATACATGGCCAATATGATGGGAAGGAGGAGATACTCTATTTTTTTAGTCCATATCTACTTGAGCCCATTCTTAATTTCTACCAAACCAAGTCCAAACTTCCAACTTCATTACAAATCATCCTTCCATCAGGGTTTCTCATAAAGCAACTCATTCCTAGCCATTGGACCATATTACCGAATTAATCCTAGGCCATGTGTATTGGTGATCAAATAAAATTAACACATGCCGAAAAGATTGAGCTCTCCACTTTTGAAAACCTAAACACCAGAGCCGCAAAAAGGAGCAGCTGTCGCACTTTTTTGTTCTCTCCACAATCCCTTTGATGTCGTCCCTTTTAAAAACCCCAAACAAAAAAAAAACTGGCCAAAAATTCCCAAAGAGCTGAGGGCCGTTCCATTCTCTGGTGTGAAAAAAAAAATCTCAAAGAGTACAATATCCTCTCCCCTTTGAAAAATCAATGTTCCTTTAAAAATACAAAAAAAAGGCACATGCCAGAAATATCTCATCCCCTTTGAAAACCCTAGAAAAAAAAAGAGAGCCTACCGATTTTTTGGTTTTGAGTTCTGCCTTTTTTTTGTGAAGAGCCGCAACTTCTTGTCTCCTTGGAAAATCTCAGATTCCAGTGCTTTTTGAGAGAGGATTTTTTTTAAAGAGGCTGCCGTACAAATCTCGTTGAAAGATCCAAGAGCAATCCGCAACTGGCCCCGTTAAATCTCCAGGAGGTGTTGCAAGTTTCAATATTTGGGGGAGGACACAAGTTCCATCGAGAGAGAGGTCAAGCAATTGAGGGGTCATCAGATTTTACTACTTGGCAGAGCTTATCTGACCACGCGCTGAACGACAAAGACACCAACGCCATCACGACTGAGCGATTCTAAACTCTGAACTTTATTTTATTTGTGATTTGGTGTTGTGATTTCTGTGAAACTATTTTATTGTTTTTTTGGGGACTTGGCTAGTTGGGACTAGCCAAGAGAGAGAGGCTTTACTAGTATTGTTATTGTTTGGGCACTTTGGTGAGTGCAGGTACTGATGGCCAGGTGAGTGTAGGGTTGGTGCCCTAGCTACAGGTTGTACCAGTTAACTTTAATAAACTAGTATTGCTTTTGGGGCTGGATGTAGGTCGTGGGTGCGACCGAACCAGGGTAAAATCTGCTGTGTATCTGTGGTTGATTATTGCTTACCCTGCCTGTGGCTATAACTGCGTGTGATTTCTCGTGGGTTGCACGAGAATTTTTATAAGCCTATTCACCCCCCTCTAGGCTTAGATCCAGATCCAACAAGTGGTATCGGAGCCAGTTTAGAGGATCTAGCCTAGTTGATCATGTCTATGAATATGTCTGATAGTGCTTTTGCTGAGGGACAGTCTATTTCCCGTCCCCCCAAGTTTAATGGTGTTGACTTTGCCTATTGGAAAACTAGGATGAGGATTTATTTGGCTGCTGTTGATTATGATGTATGGAGCATTGTAGAAAAAGGCTATAAACCTCCCACTATTAATGTTGCTAATAATGAAATGATTAAACCAGAAGATAAGTGGGATGACTTTGATAAGAAGCGTTTTTCATTGAATATCAAAGCTATGAATGCATTGATCTGTGCTTTAGATAAAGCTGAGTTTAACCGTATATCTCAATGTCAAACTGCGCAGGAAATTTGGCATACTCTGGAGGTGACTCATGAAGGTACATCGCAGGTTAAGGAGTCCAGACTTGCGCTACTCAGCACTGAATATGAAAGCTTCCGCATGCTTCCATCAGAGTCAATTAAAGAGATGTTTGCGAGGTTCACATACATCGTTTACAAATCTACCTCTCTTGGAAAGCCGTATTCGAGTCTGGAGCAGATCAGAAAAATCTTAAGAGCATTGCCTAGTACCTTCCGTCCTAAAATCACAGCTATTCAGGAAGCAAGGGATTTATCACAGATGAAAGTGGAGGATCTGATAGGGAACCTGATGTCCCACGAGCTAGAGCTGCAGAGCATTGAACTGAGAGAGAAAGATGAATTGAAGACTTCAAAGGCAATAGCCCTTCAGGCTAAGGAGGATGAAGATGGAGATGAAGAGGAGGCCTTTTTGGTGAGAAGCTTCAAGAAATATATCAGAACTGGCAACGGGAGATCAGAGATGCTGAAAAGGTTTAATCGCTCTAAATTTAATTCTAATAATAAATCTTTTGAGCAGAATACTACTGATCCGGTTACATGTTTTAAATGTAAAAAGCAAGGACATTTTATGAAACAATGCCCTCAAGGAAAGAATAGCGCTGCGGAGCAAAAGGGAAAATCTTTGGTGCTCACATGGGATATGGACAGCGAGGATGAATCTCAAGAGGAAGTTGCACATTCATCCATTTGTCTGATGGGAGAACTAGATCAGGTAAAATCTTTAACTAAAGCTCAACTTGTGACTACCTTTAAAGAAATGCAAGATGAAATTGAAAGGTTGGAATCAACTGTTGAGTTACTTGAATCCCATGTAGAGAAGTTTAAAAATGCTAATTTTGAATTGCAACAAGACAATTATAATATGTCTTTGGAAGTTGATGAAATTAAAGAGAAGCTTGTTGCATGTGATTCTACTATTAACTCTTTGAAAAAGGGAAAATCTTGTATGTCTACTGAAACTGAGTGTTTGAACTGTTCTACTTTACTTAAAGATATTAGCATGTTTAAACTAAATATGATCAAGCTAGAAGTAGAAAATGAATCGCTAAATGAGAAGATTTGCATGCTAATAAATGAAAATAAAGAGTTAGAAAAGAAGATGGCTAATCTGAAAAAGAGTGAAGAAGAGAACAAGAAGGCCTTCATTAGTAAATGTACCATGCTTGTTAATGAGAACATGTTTTTAAAGTCTAAAATATCTGATCTTGAATTGTCTATTAAAAAATTTGGTGTTGGAAAGCATTCACTAGACATTATTCTAGGTAATCAGATACACGGAAATAACAGGCGTGGCTTGGGATATGGAAATAAAATTGATGAGAGGCCTAAAATTTATAGAAAGAATCAAAAAGAAACTGGCGTAGGAAGAAGCATGTTTGCTAAATGTTATACATGTGGTGGTGTTGGCCATGCTTATTATAATTGCAAGTATAGGAATACCAACATCAAATTTAAGCAAATTTGGGTTCCAAAAAATAAAGTGACTAACACTAGTGGACCTATTTGGATTCCTAGGTCACACATATCATGCTCTTCTTATGTGTAGGTACATGGCACGACTAAGGAACAAAAGTGTGAGTGGTACTTAGACTCTGGCTGCTCAAGACACATGACAGGTGAAAGAGAAAAGTTCCTTAGCCTTACAAAGCATGAAGGAGGAAGTGTTACTTTAGGGGACAATGGAAAATGCAAGGTAATTGGTAAAGGTGTTGTAGGTAACGACACCTTTCGGCTTACAGATGTCCTATTAGTTGAAAAGTTGAAACATAACCTCATTTCTATCAGTCAGCTGTGTGACAAAGGTATGAAAGTTGAATTTGATGAAAAACTTTGTAGAATCATTGATAGATCCACAGGTGACATTACTATTACTACAAATAAAAAGAATAATGTGTATACTCTTATGATTGAAGAACTAACTGTTTCTAAATTCTTGCTTGTAGGTGAAGAAGAGGCCACACTATGGCATAGACGATTAGCACATGCAAGCATGGGATTGATAAAGAAGCTCGAAAGCAAAAATTTGGTAAGAGGACTACCGCATCAGACATATGAGAATGGTAAGTTGTGCGTGGCATGCACCAAAGGTAAGCAAACTAGATCTACTTTCTCTAGCATCAACGAAATTGCCACCACACGTATATTGGAATTAGTGCACATGGATTTATTTGGTCCAACAGACATTGCTAGCCTAGGAGGTAAAAAGTATTGTTTAGTATTGGTGGATGACTTCTCTAGATATACATGTGTATACTTTCTAGCCAAAAAATCAGACTCATTTGACCATTTTCAAAACTTTTGCATACAAGTTTCTAATGAGAAAAATTCTTCCATTGTAAAAATTAGAAGCGATCATGGAGGTGAGTTTGAAAATGCTATTTTTGAAAAATTTTGTTTTGAAAAAGGAATTTTACATGAATTCTCTTCTCCTAGAACACCTCAACAAAATGGGGTGGTCGAGAGAAAGAATCGCACATTAAAAGAGATGGCTAGGAGTTTGTTAAATGAATATAACTTGCCTATGTCTTTTTGGGCTGAGGCCATTAATACGGCATGCCATGTATGCAACAGAGTTATGCTTAGACCTATACTAAATAAAACATCTTATGAACTATGGCATGGCAACACCCCGAAAGTTTCTTACTTTAGAGTTTTTGGATGCATGTGCTTTATATTAAATACTGCAGATCAGCTTGGCACCTTTGAATCAAAATCAGATGAGGGAGTGTTCGTAGGATATTCAGCAAGGAGCAGAGCATACAAGATTTATAATAAACACACACTTGCAATTGTTGAATCTATAAATGTAAAGTTTGATGAATCTGATATAAATTCTTTGGATTGCAGGCAGAACAGTGAAGAGGAAAATGTAGAACAACAAGGCATTCCAAAAGCTAATGAGGAGCAACCTGAAATACAGAAAGAAGCTTTAACTGATTCGACAGAAATACTAGATGACGCAGTTACCAGAGGAGAGTTGAGATTCACTCCAAACCACCCACCAGACTTAATCCTAGGTGAGCCTACGGCAGGTATTCGCACACGTTCCTCTTTTAGAGATCTTTGCGCTCTATGTATTTATGGTGACTTTATTTCTGTAATAGAGCCTAAGACTATAGATATTGCTTTAGAAGAGGAAAGTTGGGTTTTGGCCATGCAAGAGGAATTAAATCAATTTGTCAGGAATAATGTCTGGAAACTAGTACCTAGACCCACTGATTATCCTGTAGTTGGTACTAAATGGGTGTTTAAGAATAAGCATGATGAATCTGGTAATGTTATTAGAAACAAGGCTAGGTTGGTAGCTAAAGGGTATAATCAAATTGAAGGGATTGATGTGGATGAGACTTTTGCACCAGTTGCTAGGCTTGAGTCCATTAGAATCTTGCTAGCTTTTGCAAGTTATAAAGGGCTCAAACTGAAACAAATGGATGTAAAAAGCGCTTTTCTTAATGGCTACCTAAAAGAAGAGGTATTTGTTGAGCAACCCCCGGGTTTTGAAAGCCATAATTTTCCAAACCATGTTTATAAATTGGAGAAAGCTTTGTATGGTCTTAAGCAAGCTCCACGAGCTTGGTATGACCGTCTAAGCACATATTTGTTGGAAAATAATTTTAAAAAGGGGAGTGCTGACAATACACTATTCTTGATGCATGAATCTGAAGACTTTCTCATTGTGTAAATTTATGTTGATGACATTATTTATGGTGCTACTAACGATCTTCTTTGTCAAAAGTTTGAGAAAGTCATGCAGGATCAGTTTGAGATGAGCCTTGTGGGAGAGCTGAAATATTTTCTGGGGTTCCAAGTAAAGCAAGGAAAAGAAGGCATCTTTCTATCTCAAACCAAATACATCAAGGAACTTCTGAAAAAGTTTGGGATGGAGAAGTCTAAAGGAATTGGAACGCCGATGTGCCCCAACACGAAAATGGACATGGATGAACAAGGAGTTGCAGTGGACCAAAAGCTATATCGAGGTATGATTGGTTCTTTATTGTACTTGACTGCATCTAGGCCTGATATAATGTTTGCTGTATGTTTGTGTGCACGATTTCAATCAAACCCAAAAGAATCTCATTTAAAAGCCATTAAAAGGATCTTTAGGTACCTAATCAGTACACCTACTTTAGGCCTTTGGTATCCTTCTAGTGGCAACTTTGATTTGGTGGGTTATTCTGATGCTGATTATGCGGGTAGTTTAACTGATAGAAAGAGCACTAGTGGCACTTGTTTTATGCTAGGACACTCTTTAGTTTCATGGTCTAGTCGTAAGCAAAATAGTGTTGCATTATCCACTACTGAAGCAGAGTATATTGCCCTCGGCAGTTGCTGTGCTCAAGTACTATGGATGATGCAAACATTATCTGATTACGGACTAGCTCTTAAAAGAGTTCCTCTTCGATGTGATAGCAAGAGTGCCATAGATCTTTCTAATAATCCCGTACACCACTCTCGTACTAAACATATTGACGTAAGACACCATTTTCTTAGAGATCACCTCACTAAAGAGGATGTGTCTGTGGAGTTTGTTCCTACGGAATCACAACTTGCAGACATATTCACCAAACCTTTGGTTGAGGCTCGCTTTTGTCGTCTTCGTCTTGAGCTTGGTATTATTGATAAAACTTAGTACGAGATTCCATACTTTCTTGTGTGCTTGAACTTTTTTCTTGTTTGTGTGCTCGTAGTTGCATTGTTATGTGTGCATGACTTGTTTTTATTTGTGTGATTGCATCTCATGTTTGCTTTAGTATCTCATGCATTAAAAACAAAAAAAAACAAAAAAAATTGAAAAACAAAAACACAAAAAAATGGTGCTTCAATGTGTATCTTTCTCTTTGATTCATTCAAAAGAAGTATTCATGAATGATTTTCATATCTATGTAGAAATTGTTGTATTATTACTTTTGCTACATGCGCATGTCCATCTCTCTAAATATTCATGGCATGTTCAATGACTGAAAATAACTTGATTTCTACACCACCACTTCACTTCCACATATACTATTATTGTTGCACATTTGGCAATATCGTTTTGAAATTGGAAATGTGAATGTAGGAGGAAAACTTAACTGATAATCTAAGGGATATGATATACCTTGCCATGGATAAAAATTGAGCATTAAAAATGTTACTACAAGTATAAAAATTGAAAAGAAAAATACATGCTCTGTATGAAAAATGGATACAATCCTTGGCAACGGTATTACCCACGAGTATCCAACATAAGCTTTATGGGTAAACTTTAGCGTTGGTGTATTTACTCGTCAAGCAATGCCACCCCCACATCTAAGAGTCCTTATAGGCTATGTTTTTGGGGTGCGGTAACTTGAACTCATTTTTACTGAGGTTGGAAAAATCAATCCTAGGTGATAGAATGTTATTTGGAAAAAGTGGATTGTTTTTGGTTGATTTTCTTAACGATTCTCCTTATGTGCTTCAATTTTAATCATCGCACGTCCACGTTGGTGTTGAAGTCTTAGTTGTTTAATTTTATTGGATTTTGACTTGATTATTCTATGAGTGTATGCATGCAATTATTGGTAATGACTAATAATACACTCTTTTTGCATAATATATGATTTTGACTTCGTGGTATGGCTTTTGATGATAACAAAGGGGGAGAAACCCTTGTGGAAAGTTTTGGTTTGGTGTAGATTGGTTTGGTGTAGATTTTGTATTTACTCATTGTGCTTGGTATTTGGCTTTTGGAACTATCTTGGTAATGCTCGCAAATATATGATTATTTGATTAAGGGGGAGCATTAATGAATATTGGGGAAGCACAAAAGTAGGGGGAACATGCTTATTGATATTCCTTATACATCATTGTTCACACATCTTTTCATCTCAGTGCATGTCACCCACTTTTGCCACACTCATCACACACACTATTTGGAATTTCATTGCACAAATCTTATACGTAGTTTGTCATCATCAAAAGGGGGAGATTGTTGGTAGCAACGATCTATGAACTTCGTGTTTGATGATAACAAACGTGTGTGAATGATTTAACGTGTGTGTTAAGTGTTTCAGGAAAGGGAAAGCGTGGAGAGACTCTTTGTGATACGTGGCCAATATGATGGGAAGGAGGAGATACTCTATTTTTTTAGTCCATATCTACTTGAGCCCATTCTTAATTTCTACCAAACCAAGTCCAAACTTCCAACTTCATTACAAATCATCCTTCCATCAGGGTTTCTCATAAAGCAACTCATTCCTAGCCATTGGACCATATTATCGAATTAATCCTAGGCCATGTGTATTGGTGATCAAATAAAATTAACACAGGCCGAAAAGATTGAGCTCTCCACTTTTGAAAACCTAAACACCAGAGCCGCAAAAAGGAGCAGCTGCCGCACTTTTTTGTTCTCTCCACAATCCCTTTGATGTCGTCCCTTTTGAAAACCCCAAACAAAAAAAAACTGGCCAAAAATTCCCAAAGAGCTGAGGGCCGTTCCATTCTCTGGTGTGAAAAAAAAATCTCAAAGAGTACAATATCCTCTCCCCTTTGAAAAATCAACGTTCCTTTAAAAATACAAAAAAAAGGCACATGCCAAAAATATCTCATCCCCTTTGAAAACCCTAGAAAAAAAAAGAGAGCCTACCGATTTTTTGGTTTTGAGTTCTGCCTTTTTTTTGTGAAGAGCCGCAACTTCTTGTCTCCTGGGAAAATCTCAGATTCCAGTGCTTTTTGAGAGAGGATTTTTTTAAAGAGGCTGCCGTACAAATCTCGTTGAAAGATCCAAGAGCAATCCGCAACTGGCCCCGTTAAATCTCCAGGAGGTGTTGCAAGTTTCAATATTTGGGGGAGGACACAAGTTCCATTGAGAGAGAGGTCAAGCTATTGAGGGGTCATCAGATTTTACTACTTGGCAGAGCTGATCTGACCACGCGCTGAACGACAGAGACACCAACGCCATCACGACTGAGCGATTCTAAACTCTGAACTTTATTTTATTTGTGATTTGGTGTTGTGATTTCTGTGAAACTATTTTATTGTTTTTTTGGGGACTTGGCTAGTTGGGACTAGCCAAGAGAGAGAGGCTTTACTAGTATTGTTATTGTTTGGGCACTTTGGTGAGTGCAGGTACTGAGGGCCAGGTGAGTGTAGGGTTGGTGCCCTAGCTACAGGTTGTACCAGTTATCTTTAATAAACTAGTATTGCTTTTGGGGCTGGATGTAGGTCGTGGGTGCGACCGAACCAGGGTAAAATCTGCTGTGTATCTGTGGTTGATTATTGCTTACCCTGCCTGTGGCTATAACTGCGTGTGATTTCTCGTGGGTTGCACGAGAATTTTTATAAGCCTATTCACCCCCCCCTCTAGGCTTAGATCCAGATCAACCAAAAAGTGCTATAGATCTATCTAAAAATCCTATTCTGCACTCTAAGACAAAACATATTGATATCCGTCACCACTTTCTTAGAAATCATGTTGATAAGAAAGATATCTCTTTAGGATATATTGATACCGAAAAACAATTACCGGACATATTCACCAAACCCTTAAACCAAAAACAATTTTGCTTCATTCGAAGGGAGTTGGGGATTATGTCACTAATTGAGAATTAGCACGCATATCTAGGCACATACACATGCTTAAACATTGTATCTAATCTACACACATTACACACTAAACCATGTCAACATGGGTTTGCTCATTCTTTGTATGTGCATGCATGTTCGGTATGAATATTATTGATTTTGGTTGAGAATTTGATATGAACCATGTTAGACATCTTAGAAACATTAAAATGTTTTTGATGATTTTTTGTAAAATCCACATGCTTAAATTATTAATGAAAAAGTGAAACTCGTAAGCATGCCAAATTGTATGAATCAAATAGATTGAGTGTGTCTTATAAAATATGGAGATAATTGGATGTTCTTAGATTCCAAAGATTTTGAACCTATATTTTGTCTTTACAAATTTTGTGTGCTTAAATCTCTATGGAAAATTATATATTAGGAGTCGAATATGTCGATGCCTTCATGCGTCACTATTCTGAGACACCAACATTGTAATATTAAAAAAATTGCAATGAGCATTTATAAAAAGGGGGGATTAGCAAAAAATCTTCAAATATTCTACATTTGATACCGGCGGCTAGTAACCGGATTTCGGGGGGTTGTTGAGCAATGCATATGAAATATGGTAGATGAAGTAACCACTTAGCGCAACTCAATTCTAAAGGACCTGAAATTTAACTTCATGGTATTCCTTGCTTGGTGTCTCCCTACACTTTACTTATTGATTATTCCATGCAACGAAACCTCACAAGTTGTATTAGATAATTTTATATTTTGATCTCTTAGTTTCTAAGCACCCTTCATATTGTCAAAGTGTTTCATAATACTACATCCTCCTGTCAATTTTTTTTCAACGAACACGTGCTTTCAACGCTCATGACATCTTTATAATTTGAGTTCGTGGGAAAAAAGCATTAATATGAGCATCGTCATCAATTTCTTGTTTCTTTGATATGCTAAACTTGTTTCATGTCTCATTTTTAACCTCTTCAAATTTTTTGTGACCTTTTCGATTAATGGCAAAAGAGGGAGAGTAGAAAAATAATGCAAGGGGAAGAGATGCACATTTTGAGGGGGAGCTTGTCACAACTTTTCTTGAGAGCACATCGATAGGAGGAGCTTTGTATGATGTTTATAATCATCTGCATTATATGACTTGCTCTTTACTATCATCTCTCAATTTTTCTAGACTTGTTTGCCATCATCAAAAAGTGAGAGATTATTGGCCTAGTTAGCCCACTAACTAGGTCATATGATTTAATTTTGATGATGACAAACAAGTCATGGGGGACTAACATTTTCAATCAGTGATTTCAGGGGTAAACCTGCAAAAGAAATGTTGTTTGCAAAAGGGAGACTATGTGTGGACAATGATGCAAAAAGATAATTCAAAATAATCCAACATCAACAATATTGAAGATGCAGATTTGAATTGGTCAAATATGGAGATTTGATTGGATCCTCAAGAGATTAGTTTCTTAATTGTATTCAAACTCCATGCTCATCCAAAGACAAGTCAACATTGAAACCCTAGGCCGGCCAACAACACATCATCTCTCAGCTCTCTCCATCAAAAATCAAAAATCAACATTTGAGGCCACAGGATCCAGCACAACAAAAAATCAAAATAAAAAAACAGCTTTCTCCAACAAAAAAACAACAACTTCCAGCCGCAATTTTTTTCTTAGAAACACAAAAAACAGATCCATGCCGCATGGTTTCTTTTTAACGCATGGTTTCTTTTTGACGCATGGTTTTCTTTTTAATAAATTCTCATACTCTAAGATTAGATCAATATTATCTCTCTTCCCAACAAAACTGGAAGAGCCCAATGTCTTTTAATGAGCAGATTTCAATCTCCAAACTCACGGCTAGTGCAAGGGCAGATTTCAAGGGCAGATTCCAGATTCACGCAGTCGACTTCATACGCATATATCTCCTAATCCAGACGTCGGATCGACTAGCCATTTGCACCCACGTGATCAATTCTTCATGCTCTTCGCAACGGGGATAGTCTCCTTTTCTCAGTCCACATGATCATATTCAGTTCCGGCATTTTTCTACAGATTAGTCACTGTAGATTTATCACGCGATCACAATCTCACCAAATTTATCACGGTGATATCCCTATGATTTTTCACCGTAGTATTTGGTTGGCCCAAAATAGTGCTTCTCTCAAGCGCAAGAGTCCGTGCAAGTAATATAATCTGGGAATCCAGATGTCGAATCCTCGGGAGAAAATCTGTTGCAACCACAGCTCAAATCAAATAGAAATCCAACGAAGAGAAACTAACCACTTCAATAATGATGGTGATGTGAATGGAGTAGATCGTGGTGAACAATGCGAACAAAGAAAATTCGTGAAAATATCTATGAAAAGTATGCACATGGTATGGGTTCGTTAGGGTCCATGAGTCGTATTAATTTGGTTGACGAATATAACACAATGAATTCTCTTTTTGAGAGCAATTCACCGGAAAATACCCAATATAACTCAATGAATTCTCCTTTTGGGAGCAATTCATCGGAAAATACCCTTTTGGGGGTTCAAGCACAAAATTCAATAAGATCGTTGCTAAATTTATAATCTTACAAATACAGCATGAAACTCTCTTTTGGAGAGATCAAAACTCACCCTTGTGGGGGCGATCATCAACTCAATCACTTCTTTTGGAAGATGAAAAAGAAGATTTAATCACAAAGTTCACAACTTTATCAACGTTAACGATTTAGCACAACGATTCAACCAAACGAATACAAATCATATCCCCTAACTACACCATACCATGCACAACATGGTGCAAGAAAAATCAAGTTTCCTAGCAAAATACATCATTCTAATAGCAAAATACAATAGAAAAGCACCAAATACGGGGTATAAGTTTAAGAATTTATCACCAAATCTCCAATATAGACCTCAAAACTCTCTGAAAATAAGAAGAATAGCCTCTGGAATTTTACAGAATTTTTCAGAGGAGAAATACGGCTCCTAGAGCCTCCAATACGCCCATGATACGCCAGAATACGGCCAAAAACCCTAGAATACAGTTAAATAGGCACATTGCGGGTTTAAGAGCCTTAATGGGTTCAAAACCGCACCCATTAGCAATTAAAACCAAACCCGCAGCCGGATCAAATATAGGCCGTTCGATCGATGCGGGATTAACCCAGGAGCCGCCCGTGTGCGCCAATTTTTGTGCGCGCTCTTCCAATTCGAATCGGAGTGTTTGCAGCCATTGGATCGTGATCGCTGGGCTCCGCTTACTCCACGTCGCCGTATAATCGCTGCGCTCTCCGAGTTTGGGCGGGGTCATTTTCAGCCATCCGATTGCCATCGGACGCATCAGCGTCGCCCACGTCGCCGCTTGGTTTTGCTCCCGCTTCGCTCGCACGTACCCCATTGGATGGAGGATCGACGAACGCAGTTGAGCCATGTTGCCATGCAGAGCTGCGCTCTTCGCTTCGTCTACGGGCGATGGGAGCCGTTGGATGCGGATCGAGTGGACGACGTATTGCCGCGTCGCCGCATTGCTGAGCGCCGTCCGATACGGCGGGGAAACGCGGGGATGACGCCGCGTGGCACTCCAAGATTCGTGTGCCGTATTTTAAAATGTATTTCTTCTGTATTTCTTCAATTAAATGGTATTCTGCATTCAAAAATTCATAGTAATTAGCACAGATCTCAGAAAAATACAAATAAATAGTCGTTGGAATCGTAAGATCGAGACCAAGCTAGGAAAAATATAAAACGTGCAGAAATACTCCATTAATTGATGTTTTGTGCTCAAATAAGGTGATTTATCTAATAAATGATTGTGTACAAAATACGTATGTATTAAAGAACAATATAGCATCACATGAGCACAAAATAGGGCTAAAAGGGGGGGGGGGGTTAAATATGTAATATTGAACCCGAATCACACCCCCAAATAGCATTTTGCTAGTCTCTAGCAAAAAGAGCGATTAATTCGGATGATTAATAAAACAGTAAGTTCTATCAATTGCTCGGGGCATGGCTCGATAATACGCATTCCAACATGATCTTGACTATCAATATGCACAATCCATGACTAAGATCAATAACACGATATTTTCTCTAATTTAATTTGAATAAATAGCATGCAAGCATCGTTTTGCCCAAGCGAAAGTATAACACGCCGTTATATTCTAGTTTTCTTGTTTCCAAGGAATTGGCATCTCAAAAAGATCGTTCAAGTCATGGGCATTGAGGTTGCTTAGCTTATTCGTCACTTCTTTTCTTTTATTAGTTCCGCGTAACACGCATCAAACAACATTCGCAGAAAAATGTATAACTTGGATCGCTCCATCAAATGAGTGAGTTTCCGGTCAATGGCTCCCAAATCAGACGATAATAGGGCATTAGGCCAAAAAGGACCACTCGGACTGTACTACTCGAGCCAGCCAAGTTATTTATTAGTGACATACTTATTCATTCATTTTTCTTCATTCATTTATTTTTGCCTCTTTTGTGTGTGCATAAACAACTTAGCAAGATAGCTTCCTTTTCTTTAATCTTTCACAAGAATGGGTTATCCTAATCATTTCAAAAGACGGTGTACATTTTTCTACCCAAAATCATACCAAGCATGCAAATAGCAATGAATACGAGATAAAAAGCAATGCTCCAGTTATTTTATGAATTATTGGTGCATGAACTTTGGTGTGTTCCAATGAAAGCATACTACTTGCTAATCCATAATTTCTAGATTCATTAAGTCATCAAGTAATCTTGCCATTGAGATGTATCAAAAGGAATTTTACCACAAGTACTCGCATTCATGTAAAATGGGACTGAAACATTTAACAATAGTGGTGGAGGAAAATAAATCACGTGTGTACGGTGGTGAAAAAATATTGAGAAATTTCATCACATGAGGTTCATCTCTAGGTAAAATAAGTGTTGGTGATATATCTTGACTCAATTTTTGTTTTTTTTGTTTTTTTTTTTTTTTGTTTTTTGTTGCAAAAAGGGAACTAAAAAATAAAATCCTAAAGAAAAGAAAAAAAAGGAAAAAAACTAAAAGTTTATACCCTCCCCCCAACTTAAAATAAAAATTATCCTCAATGTTAGGAAGAGGGAATCATGGAAAGAACACACCTGATTAGTCCCCACTCGAAGGTGGGTCTGTGAGATCCATGGTGCTCGCTTCCTTGGTCCAAGGCTCGTGAAAATTCTTCAATCTTTGACCATTCACCTTGAACTCACTCCCGTCTTTTTCATTCAGCAATAGCACTGCGCCATGTGGGAAAACTTCTTTGACTGTGAAAGGTCCATACCACCTAGAGCGAAGCTTCCCAGGAAAGATGTGTAGCCTGAAATTGTATAGAAGAACTTTTTGGCCTGGGGTGAACTCCCTCCTTAGGATCATCATGTCATGGACGGATTTCATCCTTTCTTTTGATATTTTGGCGTTATCATAAGCATTTCTCCTCAGCTCCTCTAGCTCCAACAACTGTAACCTGTGAGAAGCAAAAGATGAATCAGTATCAAAATTCAATTTCTTTATAGCCCAATATGATCTATGCTCCAATTCAACAGGTAAGTGACAAGACTTCCCAAAAACTAGACGGTAAGGTGACATCCCCAAAATTGTTTTGTAGGCTATCCTGTAGGCCCACAACGCTTCAGGTAAGCGCAAACTCCAATCTTTTCTTGATGGATTCACCGTTTTCTGTAGAATTCCTTTGATCTCTCTATTTGCCAACTCTGCTTGACCATTGGTTTGGGGGTGATACGGAGTAGAAACTTTATGTGTGACCCCAAACCTCTTCATTAAAGTAGCGAACATGCGGTTGCAAAAATGAGACCCTCCATCACTGATCAAGGCCTTTGGCACTCCAAATCTAGAGAAAATGTTCTTTTTGAGGAACTTAAGCACAACGGAAGTGTCGTTCGACCTGCAAGGAATAACTTCTGACCGGCGCCCCGTTTACGGTTTGGGCGCGGTGTCGTTTTACAGCAAGTGAACGGTTAGTGTAGGGTGCAGGTTTATTGAACTCAAGGAGGTGGATGGCTTGAATGGCTACTAGCCTTGCCTAGGTTGTGTGCTAGCTATGCGGACAATGTGGGTGGAAGTGTAGAAATAAAAGAAAGAAATGAAAATAACACAAAATGAATCCCCGCTAACACGGGCTAGAGCACTCATGACACTTGGCATTTGACTTGACCCAGGGTGAGACATTGCCCCAAAAGGTGGTACCTAGCATCCATGGCCCGATATTCCAGTCGGTGCCAAGCACGCTAGGCCTACCCGGTTCCGGACGGTGGGCATTCCCATGTCCATTAACACCTTCCGCAACCGGGAGCATTAAGGCCACAATGATAACTCCCAGCACTTCGTCCAAGCCGTTCCCACGCACGAGGACTCAATGTCAACACTAGGGGTGTGAGCTGTGGCTAGGGAGTCAACCGCCAAGTTTATTCCCCCTTGGCCCGACGGTCAGAGGCGGTCTTTCTCCCGCCATTGACAATGAAACACCCCCGCGTAACCCTAATGGCCAAATAGGTCAAATGTGATTTCTAGCAATACATCGAAGCGGATCTTGACTGGACAAGCACCGGACCCCAACCCCCAACACAACTAGTGTGTTACTGTACGAATTGGACTCAGATTGCTAGAAATCCCCATTGACACATTTCATCGAACACATGCCATGCAACCAAGCCAAATGAAACAACCCAAGCATCAATCCTACTCTAACCCGTATTAGGGTTCATCGACACTACTCCATGGTGAGAAACATAAAAACAAGCAAAACAAATAACATACAAACATTCACCATTGAGCAAAAAGAAAACAACACAATACAATAGAAAATGAGAGAAGAAAAATACTTATCTTGATTCGAATCCAACAATCCGGTACAAGATTTATTGCGCAAAGACCTAATCTAATCTACCCTAAGCCTCCCAACAAAGGGGCTGAAAAAGCCCTAAAAATTAGAGGAGAATCCTCATCAAGTCGGCCAGCCTCGTGTATTTATAGCCCCACTTCGAAACCCTAATGGTTCGGGTCCAAACCCGCAGAAAATCCGCCACCCGATCGGTTGATGAGTCAACCGATCGGGTGAGAGCTTCGAAAATCTTCAACCGGGCGCTGAGGCGAGCGGGTGGCTCAGTCGGTTCGCCAAATGAGGAATTGCAGCTACAGGTGAACCGATCGGGTGATAAGTCACCCGATCGGTTGGAATTACGCTCCATTTGGCCGAGAGCTCTGTCGGATTCAAACGGTCCACGAACCAGTCGGTTGAGCTGTCCGGGTCGTCTCTTAGAAAATTCTGTTACAGGTGAACCGATCGGGTGATAAGTCACCCGATCGATTGGAATTCAGCCCAAATGACAGAGAGCTCCGTCGGTTCACCCGATCGCTGAACCGATCGGGTGAGCTGCTATTCTTCTTCAGCTGCCGCCCGGGTAGGATACGCGTGCACCAACCGATCGGGTGACTGGTCCACCCGATCGGTTGAGGGCTGAGGAATATCAATCTTCATCGCTTTGACCCTCTGGATCGCACGTGACTCCTCCCGTTGCACTGGGGACTCACTATATCATCGTTTTATGTCCCAAATGCTAGAAATTCCTGCAAAATACCAAAAACACGGAAAAGTGAAAGAAAACGAGAAAACACGAGAAAACGAATACAAGACGACGGTAAATAATGGAAAAACACGGGAGAAAACGTGCACAAATATATGAAAAAATAAACGCACGTCAAAATCCCCCAAGCTGAACTCTTCCTCGTCCTCGAGGAAGACGAGTGAGAGTAGGAGCTCGGAGAGAGAAAATAGAGAGAAAGAGAGAAAAAGAAAACTCTATATCCTAGATCGCCCGTCAGGGCCAACAAAATCAAAAACGACACGCCAAGCAAGCAAACACCAAATCACATCACTAAACCAAGGAATACGAGTCCCGACAAATGTCGTGGGCCCACGCGGTGAAGCGCGAGTGAGTGTGGTCATGTGCTAGCAGACGATGTCACTATCTACATTGTGCAATAAAGCTCGATATACACAAATCCAGGAAATGACCCAAATATCAATTCGAATTGAATAAGGCGGTGAATATATGTAGTTCAAGCATGCATGAGAATAAAGAGAGAATCGAAACATATCATGCGTCAGGGACTCCACAACTAGGGTTAAGGAAATCACCACACTAAGGCCTAGATAATAGCTAAAAAGTTCCTAAGCCAAGTGTTTTCGAAAACGACGGGGGTTGAGATGATGTGGAGTAGGACACTCTGTGCAAATTCTCGCCTTCCCTTTATTCTCGGCAAGTAGGAAAAGATATTCATACGGGAATTTTTTTGGGTTTTGGGTATTTGTAAATTTTTTTTGGATTTTCGGCTATACATATTTTTTTTCTGTTCTCTTTTCTTTTTTTTTTATTTTTGGATATTGGGATATATACATGTGTACTCTCCCAAGTTGGAGAACGGTACAAGACGAGGGGATTTGCACCAAGTAAAATAAAAATGAAATCGGATTCTAAACACTTGGGCAAGGAGATATTTCTTTCTAATCAGAGCATATGCTAAATGGGTTATCCTAGTCCTTAATTGTGGAATCCCGACACATGCGAAATGAAGCACACGATATATATATATAGCATGCAGAAGCAGACAGGGGAAATAAATACCGCATATTCAAATCGAAGCATGATAATCTAGGGGTCATTCCTGGACAGGTATATAAAGTAAAATCACAAAGTAGAAGCACACCAAACAGCTAGGCACGACGCACGACTCACAAAAAGCTAAGTGGACCCGCGATGCATGAAATGCAAGAGGACTCGATATCCTAGGGTTAGTGAATGTGATTATCGAAGCCATGCTAGGTGTGTGAGATTTTGTGGCAATTCATCATAGGGTTCATCTCTAGGAGAAAGAGATAAAAAGAAGAAAAGAAAAAGAAAAAGAAAAAGATGGAGAAAAACGACTCAAATAACAAAGAAAAAGAGACAAATGACGCACGAAGTGCGACTCCCCCAAGCTGAAACTTGCATTGCCCTCAATGCAATAATAGTTTATACGGGAGGGCAAAGAAAATGGGGGGGGGGGGTGCGCACCGACGCAAAAAGTGAAAAACATGAAAAACACAAGAACGAAACTAAAAAAATAACAAAAAGAAACACTCAAATAAAAGATATAAAACGCAACGAATGACTCAAAGATACAAACACACGACAACGACACACGAAAACATGCACACAAAAGTCGATTTCCCCCAAGCTGAACATGACAATGCTAGCAAAATGATATGATCAGGGAGGATGTAGAGATATGCTAGGGGAAAATCGGAAAAGAAAGAAATCAGAATGCAGGAGAGACAGTGTGCTCATTCTCCTCGGAAGAGGATGTGGGGTGTGGGCAGTAGAAGTGATAGAAGGGCACGACATGATGGGTTATTATGATGCAAAAGCAAATCCTAGATACGCTCCCCTCGCTAATGAGAGGAGACGAGATTATTCAAATCTAAACTAGAAAGCTGTAAATTTTTACACTACTGGATTAGGATACACCTGAGCATAGGCGGATCCAAGATCTGAAGTGGGGCAGGTAGCTGCTCTAACTGCTCCTTCTGTGGCTCCGCCAGAAGCGCTGTGTCACGTGTGCCAATGGACCCAAGCAATGCACCTCCAAGCATCCCTCGTAGGTGTCCACCTGTGACCTGCAAAGGACGAGGTGCATTAGTCCATGGCAAGAAATTATTTCCCAAAATAAATGTATCCCAGAGATAGTCGCCGATAAATGATGGTAAAATATAAGAAATGTGGCGAACACTCCCTGGAAATGGTATGCTATCCTCTGTGCTAGCGACGATCAAATCCCCGCTCTCCATGTGAAGTTGCTCTCCAGGTGGTGACACACCGCAGCATACCTCAAGGGAAGTTGATCCTGTGTCCTGCGAGAGATATGGTGTGTCAAAAATATATAAGTCTAAAGGAATAGGACGTGAAAAGCGAGACTTAAATGTGGAGTGAGAGTGAGTATGAAAATCTCCCTGAATAGGGGCAATATGCTCAAGTAGATGCTCAGCCGCAGAAGAAGTGGAGAGCGACGGTAAAGGTAGATGTGACTTGGGCTCCATGGAGTGGACCATCGTATCCAAGCCCTCATGCACGTCCTCCTCGATGATATGCTCATACTCCACCATCTGCCCGATGTCCTGAATGACATCCTCGTGGTTGACCACCGACCAAGGAGGAAGCTGTGACAGAGATGGCTGTGGAGGTGGATGTGGAGCGGACCCCTCGTATGTGGTCATCGTGTCCTCGTCCTCACGCACATCCTCCTCGCCCTTATGCATAAGCTCTGTAAACTCCTCGGTCCTCTCATAGGACTCATGTGGGGTATCTAAATCAAGACAAGAAGTCTCTCCCACAGATCCTAGAGAAATCTCCCCATCCTCACTATCATCATCAAAAAATGCTTCGTCATC
The DNA here is from genome assembly GCA_030789695.1 of Scilla litardierei. NCBI lineage: Eukaryota > Viridiplantae > Streptophyta > Magnoliopsida > Asparagales > Asparagaceae > Scilla > Scilla litardierei. Next base: position 287,547,422 of record CM061141.1, read on the forward strand.
CAAGTGGTAGTGATGGAAAAATGGGGGATCGGCATGAGATGTGTCTATGGTGGCCGACGGCATGGTAGTCTCAAACATGAAAGTAGGTATATCCTCTCCTTCATCCCCTCTCCTCGGTGTAGGCTCAATGATTGGTACCATCAAGTTTTGTAATGTTTGGCCTTGGTTAAACATGGCACTTTCAAGGAGAGACACGAGGTTTGATTCTTCTTGTGTTGGTGGAGGGATATAATGTTGAGGAAATGGATGGGAGGTGTTTGGGCAATGGTTGTGGGAAAATGTATGGCCTTGGTGTAGGGGGACGCTCTCGAGCGTAAATGGGCAATCATAATACATGTGCCCAACCATCCCACAAGTCTCACAAACCACAACTGAATAAGGATCGTATCCTCCCATCTGAGCATCGAAATTTGATCTCCACATGGTAATATCAAAGATACCTGGACAACAAAAATAAGAAAACTAGAGAGGAGCGTCAAAAACACAAGAGAATAACAAAAAGATAATATAATGGTGGGGGAAAAAATTTATTTTTTTTTGAAATTTTTTTTTGTGTTTTTATGCGTAATCTAATGAACCCAAGCTAAGCTAATATCAAACCGAACGCCTCCCCGACAGCGGCGCCAAAAACTTGACCGGCGCCCCGTTTACGGTTTGGGCGCAGTTTCATTTTACCGCAAGTGCACGGTTAGTGTAGGGTGCGGGTTTATCGAACTCAGGGAGGTGGATGGCTTGAATGGCTACTAGCCTCGCCTAGGTTGTGTGCTAGCTACGCGGACAATGTGGGTGGAAGTGTAGAAATAAAAGAAAGAAATGAAAATGACACAAAATGAATCCCCGCTAACACGGGCTAGAGCACTCATGACACTTGGCATTTGACTTGACCCAGGATGAGACATTGCCCCAAAAGGTGGTACCTAGCGTCCATGGCCCGATATTCCGGTCGGTGCCAAGCACGCTAGGCCTACCCGGTTCCGGACGGTGGGCATTCCCATGTCCATTAACACCTTCCGCAACCGGGAGCATTAAGGCCACAATGATAACTCCCAACACTTCGTCCAAGCCGTTCCCACGCGCGAGGACTCAATGTCAACACTAGGGGTGTGAGCTGTGGCTAGGGAGTCAACCGCCAAGTTTATTCCCCCTTGGCCCGACGGTCAGAGGCGGTCTTTCTCCCGCCATTTACAATGAAACACCCCCGCGTAACCCTAATGGCCAAATAGGTCAAATGTGATTTCTAGCAATACATCGAAGCGGATCTTGACTGGACAAGCATCGGACCCCAACCCCCAACACAACTAGTGTGTTACCGTACGAATTGGACTCAGATTGCTAGAAATCCCCATTGACACATTTCATCGAACACATGCCATGCAACCAAGCCAAATAAAACAACCCAAGCATCAATCCTACTCTAACCCGTATTAGGGTTCATCGACACTACTCCATGGTGAGAAACATAAAAACAAGCAAAACAAATAACATACAAACATTCACCATTGAGCAAAAAGAAAACAACACAATACAATAGAAAATGAGAGAAGAAAAATACTTATCTTGATTCGAATCCAACAATCCGGTACAAGATTTATTGAGCAAAGACCTAATCTAATCTACCATAAGCCTCCCAATAAAGGGGCTGAAAAAGCCCTAAAAATTAGAGGAGAATCCTCATCAAGTCGGCCAGCCTCGTGTATTTATAGCCCCACTTCGAAACCCTAATGGTTAGGGTCCAAACCCGCAGAAAATCCGCCATCCGATCGATTGATGAATCAACCTATCGGGTGAGAGCTTCGAAAATCTTCAACCGGGCGCTGAGGCAAGCGGGTGGCTTAGTCGGTTCGCCAAATGAGGAATTGCAGCTACAGGTGAACCGATTGGGTGATAAGTCACCCAATCGGTTGGAATTACGCTCCATTTGGCCGAGAGCTCTGTCGGATTCAAACGGTCCACGAACCGATCGGTTGAGCTGTCCGGGTCGTCTCTTAGAAAATTCCGTTACAGGTGAACCGATCGGGTGATAAGTCACCCGATCGATTGGAATTCAGCCCAAAGGACAGAGAGCTCCGTCGGTTCACCCGATCGCTGAACCGATCGGGTGAGCTGCTATTCTTCTTCAGCTGCCGCCCGGGTAGGATACGCGTGCACCAACCGATCGGGTGACTGGTCCACCCGATCGGTTGAGGGCTGAGGAATATCAATCTTCATCACTTTGACCCTCTGGATCGCACATGACTCCTCCCGTTGCACTGGGGACTCACTATATCATCGTTTTATGTCCCAAATGCTAGAAATTCCTGCAAAATACCAAAAACACGGAAAAGTGAAAGAAAACGAGAAAACACGAGAAAACGAATACAAGACGGCGATAAATAATGGAAAAACACGGGAGAAAACGTGCGCAAATATATGAAAAATAAACGCACGTCAGCTTCCACCCATTTAGAAACATAATCGATACAAACCAATATATAAGCATATCCAAAAGAAGGTGGGAAAGGTCCCATGAAATCTATGCCCCAACAATCAAATATTTCAATTTCTAAAATGGGGTTTAAAGGCATCATGTTACGTCTAGTAATACCCCCGAATTATTGGCATGCAGCACAAGTCTTGCAATAATGAAATGTATCTTTAAATATAGTTGGCCAATAAAAGCCACATTGCGAGATTTTTGCCACAGTTTTGTTCGCAGAAAAATGTCCACCACACACTCCATCATGACAAAATTGTATCACACTGGTTATTTCATGGTCAGGAATGCATCTCCTAACAATTTTGTCACTACAATATTTATAGAGGTACGTGTTGGAATTTCATAAATTCAATATTTCTATTCCCATATGGTTTTGATATGACAAACACATTCAGTGCTACTAACTCTATGTATGCAGATACATATCAATGCTGAGTTCCACACAAATCAGATATCTTCATGCATACTCAATCAGATATATCAATCATGAAGCTGGAAAGACAAAGGCACCTAATCCACGACTTGGATATATAATCACTTGATAAGGATCTCCTGCAAAGAAGCTTCTCAGATTCAGTTGCAGATGCAGTCCTATCTACGGCTTTATGTAATCAATGTAAAATTTACTTTATTAGAGTCACAAAGCCTTGTGATAATATATCTTAGTCATCTAGGTTCCATTTCTCAGAGATCTACACTTCCCAATTTCGAAAATTCGCCACTTTGAAAATTGGCAGCCAATAACCCCATTTTGGTCGACCAATTTTAAACCTTCGAATTTGATTATGGGATTGCATATGCAAACTCCCCTAACCGTGTAGATTCTAGAAATGTCTTCCAACGGTCGAAATTCCCTCTTTAAATTTTGGTCGACCACTTTGTCCTTTTGGTCGACCAATTTCAAAACTAGCCGTTTTGATCCCAAATTTTCAGGGACGGTTCCTGCCCGTTTTCCAACGTTAACTACAGTCCCCAACCGTCCCTAAACACTATAAATAAAGGGGTAGACCCTCTCTTTTCTTTCACACACTTTTCTCTTCTTTACTCTCTTATTTGTTGGAATCAAATCTTCTCTTTTCTAAAGCTTTAGGCCATTAGTTGTTCTTTTCTTATTTGTAAGAAGAAATCATTAGATTTCCTTCTTCATTTAAGAACGGAAGAACTTGGATTTTTCAACATCATTTTGGAAAGTTGTTTGTGTTCATAATTGCAAGAAGAAATCGATTGATCTCTCTCTTCTTTTATGAACCAGAGAACTTCAAGTGTTGCTCTTCATTACATATCTTTTACATCTTGAAGTTCATCTTCTAAACACCATCCTTGAATTCTTTCTCTGAAAATAATAACAAGGCTATAGGTGTTTTTCTATTTCATTATTTAACAGGTTTGAATCTCTGTCTAGAGATTGTACAAAGTTTGGGACACGGGGAGTGTCGCCATTTTTGTAAGTTCGTGCTTGCGGGGCAAGTGATTATAGTGGATTGAAAATCTCTACGGGGTAGAGGACTGGAGTAGGATCACAAGGATCCGAACCAGGATAAATCTCTGTGTTTGCGATTGATTTAATTTCAGTACTTGACTTTTTATTTCTGTGCCATCTTTGCAAATATTACTAACATTTTATTTGCGACAATTTTTTAATATACACTATTCACCCCCCCTAGTGTATTGATCCTTACAGGCTAAAATTACATTTGGTATCAGAGCAAGGTTAAGATGGCAGCAAGTTCCTCAAACATGAACGCAGTTCCATACAACTACAATCAGCATCCTGAAGGGCACTCTCAAACTCGTCCTCCTCTATTTGATGGTTCAAATTACTCATATTGGAAAATACAAATGGAGATTCATCTCCAATGTATGAATTATGAGATTTGGGACATCGTAGAGTCAGGATACAAAAAGCCAACAACTCCTGTTGCTGATTGGACCACCAACGACAAAGCTGCAAAAACTAACAACTCAAAGGCCATGAATGCTTTATTCTGTGCAATGGATAAACATGAGTTTAATCGAGTATCCCAGGCCAAAAGTGCAAATGATATTTGGCACATACTCGAGGTAACTCATGAAGGAACCAATAAAGTGAAGAAAACCAAGATTGCCTCTTTGGTTCATAAGTATGAGTTGTTCAAGATGCAAGACAAAGAGACGATTGGAGAAATGAACACCAGGTTCACTAACATTATTAATTCTCTTAAGTATCTTGGAAAAGTTTACTCTTCTCTTGATCAGGTACGCAAGATTCTTAAGGTACTCTCCCCAGAATGGCGTCCAAAGATCACTGCTATTGAGGAAGCCAATGATCTTTCCACATTATCCATGGAAAATCTAATTGGTAACTTAATGGCCCATGAAGTTACATTGCAAGATGTGAAAGAAGAATCAGATCAGAAGAAGAAAGTACTCGCCTTCAACGCAACATCAGATAATGAAGATTCAGATGATAACATGACATTCTTTGCCAAAAACTTCAGAAAGTTCTTTCAAAAAGGTAAGTATAATAATAAATCTAAAAATACCGATTCTTCACTTTGCTTCAATTGTAACAGGCCAGGACATATGAAGAAAGATTGTCCACTTCTCAAAGCAAAGTTCAAAACTTCCAACAACAATGATCAATCCAGAAGAGAAAAGAAGTTTGACAAAATGAAAAAGGCATTTGCAGCAACATGGGATGATTCATCAGATGATGAAGGTGATGATCTAAATGAAAGTGCCAACATGTGCTTTATGGCACAAGATGATGAAGATGAGGTAAGTTCTTTTAATAACGAAGAATTACTTGATGCATTAAAAGATCTCTATTATCGTTTCAAAAAATTGAATAGTCAACATAAATCATTGAAACAGAATAATGATGATCTCCTTATTAAATATCAAGAATTATCTTCTTCTAAAAACACTGAGAATACATCTTCTCAAAATTTGGATCTTAGTAAAGAGAATGATATTCTCAAAACTAAGAATCTAGAACTACATACTCAAATATCCGAAATGGATAAAAATATTTCATCACTAAAGATGAAATACGACGAGATGTCTTCCAATATTAATAAATTTAATAAAGGAAAGACTAATCTTGATGATTTGATAAAAATACAATATCCAGCAAATCATAGACAAGGTCTGGGATATTCTCATAAGGATGCACCCAAATCTTATAGCACTTCTTCTTCTTGTGGAAAAACTACTTTTGTTAAACCTCAAAAGAAGAATCACGCATTTAGTTACACAAAGAAAGTAAACATTCCTGCTTCTTCTTTACAAAGAAATGTTAATAACATTTCAAAATCATCTCTTAGGAAACCTACTACAATTAGTGTATGGGTTCCTAAGAATACATGCTTAGAAAATAGAAATTTTTATATTTCTCATTTTATGCATTCTATTGTTCATTCTAGTGATTACATTAGAAAGCCAATTCCACTTGGGTTTGGCTTCCTAAAATCTAATCCCAAGGACCCTCAAAACAAAGGGTACCAATGCTTAATGTTTATCTTTCAGGTACATAGGAAAGAAAGATGGATTTTGGACAGTGGATGTTCAAAACATATGACAGGAAATATCAACTTGCTTTCAAACATTAAATATAAAGACGGAGACACACTTACCTTTGGTGACAACAAGAAAGGAAAAATCATAGGCACTGGAACAGTTGGCAGTACAAATCGGCCTATCATTGAGAATGTTCACCTGGTTGACGGTTTGAAACATAATTTACTTTCCATTAGTCAGTTATGCGATAAAAATTACAAAATAGTTTTTGAACAAAATGATTGCATTATTTATGATTCTAATATGTCATCTGTTTTGTTTCGTGGTAAGCGTAAAAATAACATTTATATTTTATGCATGTCTGTTACCACAAATAATCATTGTTTAATGATTACATCTGATGATACACTTTTATGGCATAAACGTTTTGGACACACTAATTTCAAAAATCTAGCACACATTTCGAAACACAAATTAGTAAATGGAATGCCAAATATTTCTTTCAAACACAAACATTTTTGTGATGCTTGTCAACAAGGAAAAATGCACAAATCTTCTTTTAAATCAAAGGATGTTATCTCAACAAAGAGACCATTAGAACTCTTACACTTAGATTTATTTGGTCCTTCAAGAGTAGCTTCTTTGAATAGAAGTAGATATGCATTTGTCATTGTTGATGATTATTCAAGATATACTTGGGTTATATTCTTACAAAACAAGAATGATGCATTTGAAGAATTTTCAATATTTTGTAAAAAGATACAAAAAATCAAATCTTCTAACATTGTCACTATTCGTAGTGATCATGGAGGAGAATTTGAAAATGAATCATTTACCAAGTTTTGTAATGAAACTGGCATTACTCACAATTTTTCTTTTCCTCGTGCTCCTCCTCAAAATGGACTAGTTGAAAGGAAAAATAGAACTTTACAAGAATGTGCAAGAACAATGCTTTGTGATAGTAATTTACCGAAATATTTTTGGGCTGAAGCTGTTGCAACTGCATGTTACATTATGAATAAAATTCTCATAAGGCCATTACTTAATAAAACTTGTTTTGAATTATTCTTTGATCGTATTCCACGTGTATCATATTTTAAAGTGTTTGGATGTAAATGTTTTATTCTTAATACTAAAGATGCACTTGATAAATTTGATTCGAAATCTGATGAAGGTATTTTTGTTGGATACTCAACACGTAGCAAAGCCTACAGAGTATATAACAAAAGAACTTCAGCAGTTGAAGAATCACTACATGTCACATTTGATGAGAATCCCTCGTCTAATTCTCCCATCATTGATGATGAAGAGAATATATTACCTGTATCTAATTCTTTAGATAATATCAAACTTGATGAAATTGATGCTACTAATCATTCTGTTGAGTCTATTTCAGATAATACAGATCTTCCCAAAGCTTTTGCACAAGTTCCAAATCATCCATCAGAGTTAATCATTGGAGATATCACTGATGGAGTTAGAACTCGTCGTCAAATTGAACAAATGGCGCATTGTGCTTTCCTCTCATCCATCGAACCAAAAAACATCAAAGATGCATGTGAAGACAGTTCATGGATTATTGCTATGCAGGAAGAACTCAATCAATTTCAACGAAATGATGTTTGGGAATTAGTTCCTAGACCAACAGATCATTGAATTATTGGTACCAAGTGGGTATTCAAAAATAAATTGGATGAATCTGGTCAGGTAATTAGAAACAAGGCACGATTGGTTGCACAAGGTTATAATCAAGAAGAAGGTATTGATTATGATGAAACCTATGCACCAGTTGCTCGTCTTGAGTCCATTCACATGTTGTTATCATTTGCATGTTTTAAAGATTTTAAATTATTTCAAATGGATGTCAAAAGTGCTTTTTAAAATGGATTTCTTAAGGAGGAAGTTTATGTTGAACAACATCCTGGTTTTCATCATGAAAATTTTGAAAATCATGTTTTCAAATTAAAGAAAGCTCTTTATGGTCTCAAACAAGCACCTCGTGCTTGGTATGAAAGACTTAAAAGCTATCTTTTAAATTCTGGTTATAATATTGGTAAAATAGATTCCACTCTTTTTATTAAAATATTAAATCTGACATAATCATTATTCAAATATACGTTGATGATATTATTTTTGGTTCTACTAATGAATCTCTTTGTCAAGATTTTTCTAAGATTATGCAGAAAGAATTTGAGATGAGTCACATGGGTGAACTCAATTACTTCCTCGGTCTTCAAATCAAACAATTGAAGGAAGGAATCTTCATTCACCAAAGCAAGTACTCTAAAGAACTCATCAAGCGTTTTGGTTTAGAAAGTTCTGCAGAAAAACGTACTCCAATGAGTACATCTACATCTCTCGACAAAGACTTAAATGGTAAGAGTGTTGATCAACGTCTTTACAGAGGTATGATTGGCTCTCTACTCTATTTAACTGCTAGTAGACCAGACATTATGTTTTCAGTATGTTTATGTGCACGTTTTTAGGGAGATCCTAAAGTTTCACACTTAACTGCCGTAAAAAGGATTATTAGATATGTTAAGCACACTTCTGATTTTGGTTTATTTTATCCCAAGTCAAGCACATTTGATTTATTATCCTATAGTGATGCAGACTTTGCTAGTTGCAAATCAGATCGTAAAAGTACCAGTGGTACTTGCCACTTTTTAGGTCATGCTTTACTTTCTAGGTTTAGCAAAAAGCAAAACTCCGTTTCATTATCTACAACCGAGGCACAATATATTGCCGCCGGTTTAGCATGTGCTCAAATCTTATGGAAGAAACAAACTATATCTGACTATGGTATTGATTGCTCTACTTGCCCTATTATGTGTGATAATACTAGTGCTATTAATCTATCTAAAAATCCTGTGCATCATTCTTGTACAAAACATATTGATGTACGTCATCATTTTCTAGATGATCATGTTTAGAAAGGAGATATAGTTCTTAAATTTATAGCTACTGAACATCAGACAGCTGATATTTTAACTAAACCATTGAAAGAAGAGACTTTTATTAAGCTTCGTAGGAATTTAGGGATTATTAGTGAATCAGACTTATGACACTTTTTTATTTTTATTTTTAGAATTTTTCTCAAATTTTTTCAAATTTTTCTGACTCTTTTTAAAATTGGTCGACCAATTCACCAATATTGGTCACCAATTGTCGAATTTTTAATTATTTTTTTAACTTTTTTGGTAACTGCTTCGTCTTTCCGCTTATTCTCGTTATCCGTTCCCTCCATTTTTGTTTCAGAAACTGAACCCATCCCTTCGTTTTCAAATTTTGGTGGGATTCGTTTCATAAACTTCTCGGCCGATTGGAATTCTATCCGTTCCAACAACTACCCGTAACTAATTTTAATCCTATTTAAATTCTTGCCTAGGGATGCTAAATCTCACAAAATATCTCTGACCATTAATTTCTCTTTCCCAACGCACCCATTCCTTCTCCCCAAAGAAACCCGCCGACCTCTCCCAAATCTCCACCGACCTCCCCTCAAATCGTCGGCCTCCACCCTCTAAATCCGCCAGTGCCTCCCTCCATCCACTCGCCCGTGGCCGATCCTCCGCCTCTTCCCTTCAATCGATCCTCCGCCGCTCTCCTAGGCCGCCCTATCTTCGTTTTCGACGGATCCGACCCCGTCTTCGCCGGCGACCACCCCCTTTCGACGGATCCTAGCCCCTCGTTCGGTCCTTCTTCGATTTCCTTCCCGATGGCTCAGCCCCCTCCAGATTTCATTGCAACCCCAGCACCGGCCTACTTCCATTCTCCGATGGCTTCACAGCATTTCTGCCTCTTGGAGCGCCTCCCATTCCACCCTGAGCGTCACGTTGACTTCAGTGACCACGGCTTCTCTCGGATCTTGGCCCCTCTCCATTCCGCCGGCCTCGTTGGTCTCTGGTCAACTACGAACCGGACACCCTACTTTCCGGCCCTCGTTCATGAGTTCTACGCGAACCTGGATTCCTCTAAACAGGCCGGTATGCTCTCCATTTCCACTATCGTCAATGGTTTCTTTTTCCGCCTTACTGGTCCTATGCTCTCTTCCCTTCTGCACTTGCCCTCACACAATGTTCAGCCTCTCCCTGACACACTCAACGACCCCTCGATTAAACAGCTTCTGTCTTCTGATTTTCGTCCCAAGAAGTCCGCTGCGACTCTTCATCCGCCCTCTAGAATGATTGTAACGACTGGTTTTCGTGCGATTGGATTATCTATATTAAAATATATGTTTTGGTGGATTTTCTCCTCATGCGTGGTTTTCGTCTCCGTAGCTTTCATTTTCGATCGATTCGTCGTATTTTCTCATTTCTTCCTTAGGATCGTCGATTTCGAAGTATGTCATTCGTGACGGGCTTCATAACGGTCGTATCTTACTATTAGATCAAGCCTAGGAGTCTTAGGAATCGATCCCGGGGCCCCGCGCTCCGTATCGGAACTTTTGGTGCTCATTAGCCGGTATAAGAAGGGGCACCAACCGACTAGATGACGATCCAGTCGGTCGGCAATCCTTCTTGGACCGACTAGTTGGCTTTCTAAATTTCTCAGGAGTTACTGTTTATCGTTAGTCGGTCTAAGAACGTTCATCGACCGACTAGATGCTAAACTAGTCGGTCAGTATTTGTTCATGGACCGACTAATTCTAAATTCTATTTTCGTTCAGAAGTTACTGTTTACACTTAGTCGGTCTGCGTTGGTCGACCGACCGACTAGTTGCCAAACTAGTCGGTCAGTGGTTGCTCTTTGACCGACTAGTCTGTGTTAAAACCCTAATTTCTGGGCAGCCGCCAGCCTAACCTATTTATACCCCTCCCAAACGTTTCTTCTTCCTCCCTCACGACCCAAAACCCTAAAATCTCCCCTATTGAGCCCCCATCTTCCTCCAAGCTTCATTTCTTCATCCCAAGCCCTAGATTCATCATCTAAACCCTCCATCCACTCTTTCCACCTCTCATTTTCCCCAAATCTCCATCAAACCCCCAAAATCCCCCAAAACCCCTAATTCTCCAAACTTCTCCAATTTTTTCCAGATCTGATCCTAGGGTTCTCCGGAGTGTTTCTTCTGCCTCCTCTCGGTAAGAAATCGATTCCTTGGTGTTTTCATAACCTAGTTGTATTTTTAAGAAACCCTAATAAATTTCATGTTGTTTGATGTTTGTCTCCCCATAACAGCGATTTCCCCGTAGATTAGCATCTGTGAGACGAAGTGGTCGTCATTCCCGGTGCTAGGCAAGTGAAACTTGCCACCTAGGGTTTAGGCCATGTTTTAGGCCATTTGCTTGTTGTAGGCGTAAAAGAGGCTAGGCGACGAAATGATACTCGCCTAGGCGCAGATTGGGGAACTGGCTTGACAATGAAGCTAGTTCCGACATATATCATGTTGCACAATTACCATGTCATGTTTACTTTCCATTGACGGTACGCGAATTAATTGTCATGTCATTGCATTCTTTAAGTGTTGCTGTGATTGCGTAGCTTCGCTACAATGCTTGTGTTCCTGGCTCGTGTTCCAGAAGCGAGCCCTGTAGTTGGAAACCCCAACGCTCGACATTGAATTGTGAAATAGGAAAACAAGCTCCCGTGCGGGGCAACCCTGGCTCACTTGCTGGTCTCATGTGCAGGGACCCTGGCTTGTTTACGTATGGGATGGGGTAAGAGTTAAGCGGCCATTCAACTGGGAGTCTGCCCGATCAGCAACTGCAGTTGTAAGGCGTAAACTCTGGGGTGGGGTAGTGTTTAGGGCCGATCAGTGTGAATGATGTACCATTCAGCTGAAGGGCGTAAACATCTACAAACAACAGTGAAACGTGAATTGTGTTTAGTGCCGATCGGTGTGAATGATGTACCATTCAGCTGAAGGGCGTAAACACCTACGAAACAATGTGAATTGATTGAGAATGTTAGTAGCTTGGCTACTTTTGTCTTGTCCCGATAATTGTACTCTTGTACTTGCTGTTCATCATGTCTTAATTGTGCACTCATGTTATAACTGCCATGTCCTGCATACTAAAACTGCTAGGTTGCTAGCTGCCTTACTTTCAGTTTCCTTGCCCAAGTCTTTTAGACTTGCTGACATGTGCCCCTTTACTCTTTTGGGTGACACATGTTAGATCCCTAGCCTGAGTACCTTGTTGAGGACGAGGTGTTTGCTGTCGCCGAGCCCGAGCCTGTGTTTGGCGGGGAGTACGTGGACACTGGGGACCAGTCCTAGTGTCTTCGTAGCGTTTTACTTTTGTTTGGACAGTTGTTTCGTTATCGGTGCGTAGCACCTATACTTTGTTATGTCGTTACTTTTGTTGGCCTTGTTCTGGGCCTTGAGACTCTTTTCTTTTAGCCTGGTGGCTTTTCTGGATGTTGGACTTATTTTCATGTTGGACAATTTATGAGATGTGAGGTTTTATTTCAGTCTCTCCTTGTGTTATTATTGTTGTTCCGTTGTGGTTACATGGACCTGCTTATGTTTTATTGACGCTTATCGGGTTTGGGGCTTCACAGCTCCACTCTCGTGCGGACCTTTTCACGTCTCGCCTCCATTTTAGGGAAGCGGGTCGTGACAGGTTTTGTTGGTGGCCCATGCAGGTCCTTCTGTAACTGCTATTATCGGAATAACGATAATAATATTAGAATGTCCAATGAACTAAGTTCGACATCCGAGTCATTAAGCTGTGAGTCTAATTTTGGCCCGTTTCTCTGGCGCTAGATGGCTAGAAGACATCAGACCCGAGCTGGTGGTGGATCTGCTCTGAAGGCTTGCTATTTCTGCGGCAAGACCAGGCACCTCAAGCGGTCGTGCAGAAGCTTTCTAGGTCAGTGTTTGGTTTGTGGTGGTGCTACTCATTCGGCGAAGGATTGTCGGCATGCAAATCGGCTGCGGAAGGCATCGGATGGAGTTCCGCAGCAGCAAGCACCGGAAGCTGGGCCGAGTCAGAAGGTGTGCCACCATTGTGGCAAGATTGGTCATAAGAAGGAACAATGCAGGTGGAGGCTGGGCCAGTGCTTGATTTGTGGCACCGCGGCGCATACCTTAAAGGACTGTCCGAGGGTTAAGCGTCTGGAGAAGGCGCCAGTCGGAGCTCAACTACGGAAGGCGCCCGTGGCTGTTAGACGTGGGGCAGCCCTTGTTCCACAGAAGCAAGATTTTCGACAGGCTTTTCCGCTGAGGAGGCAGGCTTCCCCGATGGCCGTAGTTGAGGCTGAGACTATGGATGTGGTTATTGCAGGTAACCCTCAGTCTGGTTGCCTTCTTCCTTTTGACAGTCCTGTTTGTTAGAATATGTTTGGTTGCTTGGATATGTTATGTTTGCTAGAATGGAGTTTGATTGCTGGGTTGGTTGTTGAGTGTGATTTTGGTTTGCACGTTTCTGGCACGAGTCCTCTTGACTCTGGTGCGTCAATGTGCATTGCATCCTGATGCTTCGTGTAGAAGCAATTCTTGATGGCCCCTTTCCTTCTTAAATATTTAATTCCTTCCTATTCGATCGAGTTAAAATCTCTTCGTAGATTTTGAAGTCTATAGGTTGAAATTTTTAATCTCGTAGCTTCTGCTAACCGATATCTCTCGTATTTTGGTTTTAAGAGCTTTACTACTATTTTGATTACTTTAGAATATCTTCCAAGATAAGTAGAACTTCAATTATTTTCATATATCAGTTCTAGGTTCATTGAACTCGTACTTTAAGGTCTGGTATAAATCAGTTGTTTGGCAAATCCGGGTCCCTCTAAAAAGTATTTTAAATGATATTTAATTGGAGTTCTCTTCAGTTTTAAAACTTGTAAGCATTTAGCATGGGCTTAAATTTTCACACTATAGTTGATCGGATTTCATTCGTTGAATTTCAAAATTTTACCGAAATATTATATTAAGCTCTGCCGTAAAATATTTTCGGACCTCTCCGTTGTAAATCTTGACTTTTCTGAAGGTATCCATTCGACTTCCTTTTCCTAAGTTTAAATTCGTTTGAAATTTTAATATTTATAAATTTATACTTCATGCTCCTTCGTTGACTTAAAGATCTCTAAAGCTTTTGTCGAAAATTTGGAATACTAACCCATTGTGTTTTGCCAGTCTATACCTTCCGTACCCATGAAAATACCCTGTCCTTTCTTATATAAATTTTATTTTGAACTGTATCTTTATTTTTGCCCAATTCGATTTATAAATTTTCCTTATCTTACGTATGCCATACAATTGACTCATCGCGTTTCCTTTAATATACTTTTCAAGTTACACATGATTCCAGCTTTCAACCAACCAATGATATGTTCAACATTTTCCCTATTACAATTTTTGGAAAAAAATTACGTCTTCATAACTTTCTCACGATCTAGACCTTCCATAATTTGGTTTTAAAGCTTATTACAAATTTTGACAAACCTACTACTGAGTTTTCCGTCCACCACACATGCTTTTAGAATAATTTCTAAACTAAATTGAATTTCGAATGTTTTCATATATCCGTATTAGGCTCATTAGCTCGTATGTTAAGAGCTTTGTGTAAAACGGTTTCTTTTGGCAAATCCCGGTTACACTAAAAGGTGGTTTCAATATTGATTATTTGAGATTTTCCTGGCTTAAAGACTTTGAAAGTATTTGGCATGAATTTAGAATTCTTTCGTTAATTAAATTTCGTTTCAAGACTTTTGCCAACATTGTTAAATCACTGCCGTATAATATTTTCTAAAACTACGTCCTTAATGTGCGTATGAACGCTTTACTTCCCTTCATAATGATTTCTGTTAAGCCAATAAATCATTTCCTCTTATTATGAGCATTCAACTCAAACTTATTTCGAACAAGTGATTTTATCGATCCTCAAATATCGTTTATACGAAGGGGAACCCCAACTTTTCAAAATATGACCGTTTTATACTTCTAGTGTTTTTGGTGATGTTGCCTATTGTGTGATATATACATACTCAGAGTTATTCGTGATATTATGAAATTGTAAGTGTGTTAATATTTATGGATATGTGCGAGGATAGCTATGCCACTCTAGGGGCGTCTATGTATATAAGATTCTGTATTGGAATGTCTGAATAGGGTGTACGTAGTTGGAGATACTTATGATGGTTGAAATAATATGATTGGTGAAACTGTATGTATGCTGGGTGTGATAATAATGGGTGTACGTATAGTTAAAGTGGGTAGGCCTATTATGTGACCTATGTGTTGTACGTGTGAGTGTGTGCTCGTACGTAGTTACGTATTGTGCGTAGACGCGTGTAGTTATGAAATTGCTGCGTGAGTATATAGGTGATATATATATATATATATGGTAGTAGAAATATAATTTTGATTGGTATTGCTTACTATCGTGGCTGTCGTATGCGTGTATACCGTGAGGTATACACGGCTATTGCATATCTTGTCTAATGGGTGAAGTAAGTGTATTGGTGTGCCAATTATGGGTGGATGGATATGGTATGAAGATATACGATGCTTGGGTGTGACAATGGGTAAATACTTTTATTAGGGAGAGTATTGCAATTATAGGTGTGCTGATGTTTGTAAGAATATCATGATATGTGAAGTGATTGAAGTATGTGATATTACCTGGCTAGATATTAAGGGTGTTTGACATTTAGATATGTATGTGGTTATGTTGGTAGACGCGTATGCATTAGATAGTTGGCATACGTATGGATGCTATGTTATGTGTATGGGGTTATTCCGCCATGATTTTGAGTCTCACTCAAGCTGGGTGGGTACACTCTATGTACATTGGTGTATTGTATGTGGTTGGTGTATAGTGATGAATGATGTATGTATAGTGTCAGGATTGTTTGTGCCGGTTGTGTTACGCACACGATTGTGGGTGGCCATACCAATATATAGTTATGTGAGTTGGTCTTGTGGTATAGTTTTCACTAAGGACTTGGTTGCGTGAGTATATGTGCGCTAGCTAAACTAGGTGCGTAGATGTGCTAAGCATATAGTGGTGTGATTGGTATATATATATGAATGAAATATTAGCGTGTGTGGGTGTGCACCATGCACGGGTGAGTATGTGATAGTTATAGGAATTGGTGACTATGGTATGTATGGCGTGTCGTGATTATAGCTATAGGACTATATATATATGAAGTGGTAATACGGTGAAATGTGTGCATGTATTTGAATGATTATAAATGGTGGAATCATAACGATGGTGAATGTATGTTAGATATAGTGAACTTGTTTTAACAATTGTATGGTGTGATTTCGCATGTTGGTTGTTTTGGCGTATACTAGGAGGTATAGGGACTAGAGTATTCTTATTGTCATGTCCATAGGTAGTTACTTATACGTGTAGATTCCGATGGTATTTTCTAGTGTGAAATTATTTTCAAATAAGTAAGAGACTTGGTTATTTTCATATAGTGTGTAATAAGTGTTTTATAGCTATATGGAATATACTTGCCTATATGAATGATTTGAATACGTGAATGGAGTTGTTTGATTATGATAAGTATAAGAGAACTAGGTGCATGAATATGTATTTACTTCCGTGGTGTTAATAATTGACCACCTGGAGTATATATATATATAAGCGCCTGAAGTGAATGTACTTGGTTGAAATTTTGATGTGATGTTGATTGAGGGTAGCTACAAGGGTGACTAGATATATCTATCATTAGCAAGTCCGAGGACGGACTTTATTCTAAGGTGGGTAGGATGTAACGACTGGTTTTCGTGCGATTGGATTATCTATATTAAAATGTATGTTTTGGTGGATTTTCTCCTCATGCGTGGTTTTCGTCTCCGTAGCTTTCATTTTCGATCGATTCGTCGTATTTTCTCGTTTCTTCCTTAGGATCGTCGATTTCGAAGTATGTCATTCGTGACGGGCTTCATAACGGTCGTATTTTACTATTAGATCAAGCCTAGGAGTCTTAGGAATCGATCCCGGGGCCCCGCGCTCCGTATCGGAACTTTTGGTGCTCATTAGCCGGTATAAGAAGGGGCACCGACCGACTAGATGACGATCCAGTCGGTCGACAATCCTTCTTGGACCGACTAGTTGGCTTTCTAAATTTCTCAGGAGTTACTGTTTATCGTTAGTCGGTCTAAGAACGTTCATCGACCGACTAGATGCTAAACTAGTCGGTCAGTATTTGTTCATGGACCGACTAATTCTAAATTCTATTTTCGTTCAGAAGTTACTGTTTACACTTAGTCGGTCTGCGTTGGTCGACCGACCGCCTAGTTGCCAAACTAGTCGGTCAGTGGTTGCTCTTTGACCGACTAGTCTGTGTTAAAACCCTAATTTCTGGGCAGCCGCCAACCTAACCTATTTATACCCCTCCCAAACGTTTCTTCTTCCTCCCTCACGACCCAAAACCCTAAAATCTCCCCCATTGAGCCCCCATCTTCCTCCAAGCTTCATTTCTTCATCCCAAGCCCTAGATTCATCATCTAAACCCTCCATCCACTCTTTCCACCTCTCATTTTCCCCAAATCTCCATCAAATCCCCAAAATCCCCCAAAAACCCTAATTCTCCAAACTTCTCCAATCTTTTCCAGATCTGATCCTAGGGTTCTCCGGAGTGTTTCTTCCGCCTCCTCTCGGTAAGAAATCGATTCCTTGGTGTTTTAATAACCTAGTTGTATTTTTAAGAAACCCTAATAAATTTCATGTTGTTTGATGTTTGTCTCCCCATAACAGCGATTTCCCCGTAGATTAGCATCCGTGAGACGAAGTGGTCGTCATTCCTGGTGCTAGGCAAGTGAAACTTGCCACCTAGGGTTTAGGCCATGTTTTAGGCCATTTGCTTGCTGTAGGCGTAAAAGAGGCTATGCGACGAAATGATACTCGCCTAGGCGCAAATTGGGGAACTAGCTTGACAATGAAGCTAGTTCCGACATATATCATGTTGCACAATTACCATGTCATGTTTACTTTCCATTGACGGTACGCGAATTAATTGTCATGTCATTGCATTCTTTAAGTGTTGCTGTGATTGCGTAGCTTCGCTACAATGCTTGTGTTCCTGGCTCGTGTTCCAGAAGCGAGCCCTGTAGTTGGAAACCCCAACGCTCGACATTGAATTGTGAAATAGGAAAACAAGCTCCCGTGCGGGGCAACCCTGGCTCACTTGCTGGTCTCATGTGCAGGGACCCTGGCTTGTTTACGTATGGGATGGGGTAAGAGTTAAGCGGCCATTCAACTGGGAGTCTGCCCGATCAGCAACTGCAGTTGTAAGGCGTAAACTCTGGGGTGGGGTAGTGTTTAGGGCCGATCAGTGTGAATGATGTACCATTCAGCTGAAGGGCGTAAACATCTACAAACAACAGTGAAACGTGAATTGTGTTTAGTGCCGATCGGTGTGAATGATGTACCATTCAGCTGAAGGGCGTAAACACCTACGAAACAATGTGAATTGATTGAGAATGTTAGTAGCTTGGCTACTTTTGTCTTGTCCCGATAATTGTACTCTTGTACTTGCTGTTCATCATGTCTTAATTGTGCACTCATGTTATAACTGCCATGTCCTGCATACTAAAACTGCTAGGTTGCTAGCTGCCTTACTTTCAGTTTCCTTGCCCAAGTCTTTTAGACTTGCTGACATGTGCCCCTTTACTCTTTTGGGTGACACATGTTAGATCCCGAGCCTGAGTACCTTATTGAGGACGAGGTGTTTGCTGTCGCCGAGCCCGAGCCTGTGTTTGGCGGGGAGTACGTGGACACTGGGGACCAGTCCTAGTGTCTTCGTAGCGTTTTACTTTTGTTTAGACAGTTGTTTCGTTATCGGTGCGTAGCACCTATACTTTGTTATGTCGTTACTTTTGTTGGCCTTGTTCTGGGCCTTGAGACTCTTTTCTTTTAGCCTGGTGGTTTTTCTGGATGTTGGACTTATTTTCATGTTGGACAATTTATGAGATGTGAGGTTTTATTTCAGTCTCTCCTTGTGTTATTATTGTTGTTCCGTTGTGGTTACATGGACCTGCTTATGTTTTATTAACGCTTATCGGGTTTGGGGCTTCACAGCTCCACTCTCGTGCGGACCTTTTCACGTCTGGCCTCCATTTTAGGGAAGCGGGTCGTGACAATGATGGTCAAGATTATTCTGACCAACCTCGCCCCTAAGATTGGTTCTTTGAATTATGTTAGTAACAACATAGCACGCTGTCTCTATGCTTTAATGGGCGAACTTCCCGTATGCTGGGGATCTGTCTTACTTGACACATTGGCCAAGCCTGTTAAGACTCATATTTTTTTGCCATCACTGATCACTAGGATTTTAGAGGCATTTCAGATTCCATTCGCCAACTCTGCCGCTATTTTCAATCCGGTTGATTTTACTTCTGCCACACTTACTCACATGCAATTGGTCATATCTGACACTTCTGCCTCTGATGGTGATTCCGATACCGATGTCACTGACCCTGACACCTCTCCCACTCCCTCCCGTCCAGTCACTCGGTCCATGTCTCGCTCTCCACGCACACGTAATCGTTCTCCGCGATCTCGTCCCACTCCTACTTCCCGACCCACTCCCACATCCCATACTCCCGGTTCTTCTCGCACTCGTGGCCGTGTTCCGGTTCGGAAACGGTATTCTCAGTCTGCGGCATCTCCTACCACTCCTATTACTCCGTCGTCTGGTCATGATGATATTCTGGGTGAAATTCGTGCGTTGCGTCATTCGGTGACTCGAGGATTTCAGGATATTCAGGGTGAGATGCACGATGGTTTTCGTGGCATTCAGACCCACTTGAGTTCTGGTGATGCTACATTACAGGAGCATAACAGGCGGATGGACGACCTTACTACTGATGTTGCCTCTTTGGCAAACCACTTTGAGTCGCTCCACTTTCGGGTCGCTATACGTTCGTCCGATGATCCTCCTTCCGGGCCTGGCTCCTCCTCTCGGCCATAGTCATCCAGGGCTCCTGTTTGCTATTGTTCTTCGTTGTTTTCCGGTCGGTTGTCTGTTAGTTCTTTGCTGGTTGATTTGGTTCTTCTGGATACTATGTTCCATAGGCACTTTGGTGATATTTCTGACGATAGTTACTTGGGTTGTTGCTAGGCACTTTGGGGACATTATGGTTTTGTTGGTTATGTTGCTCTGTTTAGTTTGTTGTATCTGGGATATCTGTTGTTTAGGACTATGTGCTATTTTGTGTACTTGTCTCTGTGGGCTATATGGTATTGTTGTTCATGCCTAAATATCCTTTAGTCTTCGTTCTTGTATGCTACTTTGGTGATATTATGTCAGTGGATGTTTTGTTGTCACTAGTTGTTATGTTAATATCGATATGTGGTTCTTTTTGTTTTTTTGTTGTGATTACTCTGGTGTCTCTGCTGTATGTTGTTCAGTCACTCGGCTGTTTTTGGTTACTACACTATATGGATGTCTGTTTTCGTTTTTGTATGTTGATTGTTCTTCCCTCTGTTGCTCTTCTGTACGTAGTTATGTTGTTTCCTTTGTTCTTCAGTCTCTGTATGCTGTTGGTTCTTCCCTTCAGTAAAATTTATGTACATGGTTGTTATAGTATTCCTTTGCATATTTTGTTAATTTGGACAAGTTTTGTGCATATTCTCCTGATTATTTGTCTACTTGTTTTCTAATGTTCATTTTGCCTATGTAACCTTGGTATACATGGTTCTTTATTCTGTTTTTCTTCTCGTGGTTCTGTACAGTTACTTTGGTTATATTCCATGGTTCTTTCTCTCATTGTTCTCTGTTTATATTGTCTTCTATACATTTTTATTTTAGGGCCTTCTCTTCCGTTTCACATTTAGTTCTATATGTGGCTCTCTTGCCTAGTTTAACTTTTGCACCTTTATCCTCTATTTTAAAGTTCTGTTTATGGTCTCTTTCTACACTTTCTACACAACCTTCGCACAATATATTCAGACCATCTTTTACGACAATTTTTTTCTCTCATTTCTTGCTTGTTTTGCCAACTTTTACTGCTATGCACTTTTGTTCCTCATCACTCACAGGACTTTGTTTCTCCACGTTCTATTCTGTTCATTTTTAAAAAAAAACACATATCCTCAATACTTCGGCCTGCCTTATTATATATTTTTTTACTGCCTTGTCCATTGATTATTTTTTAAGGCAAATTTCGGCCACTGCCAATGACCATATTTTGTTCATTATTTCACTTAGGCCTCCCTTACATATTACGGCCTCCATATTTTTTTGCCTACACCTCATTTTCCAACTCTGGCCAAATTCGGTTCAATTTTTAAAAAGGCTATCTACTTTGACCGCATTTTATATTCCCCTCATATTTTCCCGTATTACCTACTCTTTACTTTGCCTCTTTTTGAGGATTCCAAAGGGGGAGAATATATTTCATCTACTCAGGGGGAGTATTCACTAACTCCACATATTCAGGGGGAGTATATCTGATATGTTCAATTTTACTTATATATATATTTTTCTTGTTTGTCATCATCAAAAAGGGGGAGAATGTTGGAATTTCATAAATTCCATATTTCTATTCCCATATGGTTTTGATATGACAAACACATTCAGTGCTACTAACTCTATGTATGCAGATACATATCAATGCTGAGTTCCACACAAATCAGATATCTTCATGCATACTCAATCAGATATATCAATCATGAAGCTGGAAAGACAAAGGCACCTAATCCACGACTTGGATATATAATCACTTGATAAGGATCTCCTGCAAAGAAGCTTCTCAGATTCAGTTGCAGATGCAATCCTATCTACGGCTTTATGTAATCAATATAAAATTTACTTTATTAGAGTCACAAAGCCTTGTGATAATATATCTTAGTCATCTAGGTTCCATTCCTCAGAGATCTACACTTCCCAATTTCGAAAATTCGCAACTTTGAAAATTGGCAGCCAATAACCCCGTTTTGGTCGACCAATTTTAAACCTTCGAATTTGGTTATGGGATTGCATATGTGATCGCTCCAAAATGCAACCCAAGAGCACGACCAAAAACTTGGTCGGCCCCGGATACACACCCGGAGAACGATTGTAGTTTTACCGCAAGCGCACGGTGTAGCGGCGAGCGGGTATCGAACACAGGAAGGACGGATGACAGTGCCTTCTCCAAACAACCTGGCTATAAGAACAGAAAAGAGGGGATTTGCCTTTCGGCGATTCTGTCACAATCGTCAGACAAAGTATGGAGATATAAAATCAAATAAAGACGCCTAGGGAATAGGGAATCCCCGCTACTCACCGTATCTCGTCAATGTGATTCATTGGTATCACAATTGATAGGGTAGAATTTCGGATGAACTAGTTGCAACTGAATGTAAAACCTAGCTCACGCTCTCGTGCTGTTGCCGGTCTATAGCTAACCTAGGTTTGGGTCCAATCTCTTGCAAACCCTACCCTAGGCAAGCTAGCATTAGGATCAACATCATCGTTCAATCGTGTCCCGAGCCCACTCTCGTGCAAACTCGGGCCACGACCTAGGTTGGGATAGTTCATACCGGTCCAATCTCTTGCAAACGGGTATCGGTATGAAATTGCAACCGAGAACCCTAGTATCGGTCCAATCTCTTGCAAACCGATGCTACGGAAACTCAATTTCAACCCAATTCAGATTTCTAGGGTTTCCTATCGAATTGGGATCCAATCTCTTGCAAATCCCAATCGATATGAACACCTAACTATCCGTAGTATATCGATCCCAAACTAACCCTAATAGCAATTCTAGCAATAGTTCTACCAAATCATCATAAATCAGGAATTGGGCTCGTAGGGTTCATCCCCACACCCCAAGACGTTAGGACTACTCACAAATCATATCACAAATGCAAGAATAATCAATTGAAATAGCAATAGAATTCATGGCAATATTCAAATAAGCAATAAAAATGAGATTTTTAATGAAGAGGGAGACAAACCAATAGAGTTCTCCAAGAATCCAACAAAAATAATCTTTTCTCTCCTCTCCAATCACAAGAATCAAAAGCTAAAAAGTTTAATCTAAAAAGCTGCAAAAAGCAAGGGAAAAAGCTCTCTAACCTAGGTTAAAAACTGGGGTTAAATACCCCCCAAAATCGCCCAAAAAACTGTGACAAAATTGCCCCTGCGCAGCCTGAAAATCGCAATTTACGCTACAGGCAGCGCGGCTCACTCGGCCGAGGGACAAAAGTCGCTCGGCCGAGTGGGAGACCCTGAGAATTTCTAGTAAGTCTGGGGTCTTGCGGGTATTCACTTCGGGCGTCGCTCGGCCGAGTGAGTTGTCGTCACTCGGCCGATGGGCTTCTCTTCACTCGGGCGGTCGGCAATTGCCACTCGGCCGAGTGGGTCTTCTGATGCTCAGACAGACGAAAAACAGTAAGTTGGCTCTTTTTGATGGGCGTCGTCTGAGTGCCACTCGGGCGGACGGGGTTCGTCACTCGGCCGATGTGGCTTCCGATGCTCGGCCGAGTGCACACTTGGTGCGTGTCCGATCTGGCCGGCCGAGCGGGGTCTTCTGGTCGGCCGAGCGAATCCTTCACTCGGCCGAGTGAGACACCAAAAATGCCCATTCTGAGTGTTTTTGCCTCCTCGTCGCTCCTACGACGTTCTTTCTTCTTCCGCTCCTCTCCAATAGCAAAATACCCCTCGGGGAAGTCGTCGGTGACACTCTGGAGTAGGCGTATCTCGGAATCACTCCAAATCGCTCCAAATCTCCTGAAATATGACAAAAACAACAAATCGTGAAAAGTATAGTAATATTGTCGATAAATCGTGAAAAACGTGATTTGAGCGATCTAAATGGCATGCAAACATGCGGAAAAAAGGTGTAAAATATGGAGTGATCAAAATCCCCCAAGCTTACCTCTTACTCGTCCTCGAGGAAGATAAGTAAAAGGCGAACCAGGTGGATTCAGAAAATGAAAACGACAGAAAAACGGAAAAAGAAAAACGAAGAAGAAAGCGGAGAAAGCGAAGAAGGAAGATGCTAGATCATTTTTCTCAGGACGTGGGTTTTGATTACTCATATAGCATGCACCGAACGTAAAACACATGTCAAAGACTTTTATTTCGATATCATAGTATAATGGTGCAAATAGAAATAGAAAACCCAAGAATATTGATATAGCATGAAAAACGGAATAATTCTAAAATTAACATCGTCTGAATCATTTAAAGCGGTATACAATATCGCAGATCACACACTTTTCAATTGAATGCTTTCTATGAGGAGTATAAGAATATCACGCAATAGAATAGAAAGAATAGAAAAGTGTGGATTTCATGAAATGAGTGCTAGGCATAGATTTCTGAATTTCGTGAAGCTAAAACAATCTCACCGAGTATAGAATATTACTTAGCCTAGGTTGTCGTGCACCGTCAAGTAGTCACTCTCACACACATCATTGGATTCCCTCCCCCAAGCTTATCTATAAGCGTGGTGGCATAAAAAACAATATTTACATCCCCATTTTTATGAAGCTCCAAAAGTAATAAAAATAAAAACAAAAAGAGGGAAGAAAGAGAGAACATGAGATGAGATCGTTTATTGAGATTCTTTTCTCTTTTTCTTTTCTTTTTCTTTTCTTTTTCTCCCTTTTTTTTCTTTTTTATAGCATATATACACGATGATCCCAAATCAAAGAGAAATAAGGATATACAAGATTTTTTTCTTTTTCTTTCTTTGGTTTTGGGAAATTTGGAGCTAGGATTTTAATAACGGGGGAAATGCCAAATACTAGAATCACTAAGGGAAGATTCACCAATGATTTTAAAATAGAGAATTGATGTTCAAGATATGTGGAGAAAGAAGTAAATATGTCTCTCAGTTCACTCTATAAGACGTGCACGACAACTTCAGCAGGGTAATCTAATCTACTTGGTTTCGATTACAAAAAAGCTAACTAATCCAGATTTATCATAGCTAACATCATTCAATCATCCTGAAGTGAAGTGTACAAATCATGCAAATAGAAGTGATATAGGAAAAGAAAACGGTACTCCAGATATAAGCATTCAATGCGTGAATCTTGGTGTGTTTTCTGCGATAGCATACATATGAATATTCAGACTCAGCTAATAATAAAATTTCATCCATTTTCATGCGGAAAAAGTGTGGGTTACTATCTCTAAGTGCAAGGCAAATCACAGCATATGATATCAGAAATAAAATCTAAGACATGACAAATATAGCATGCATATAGAGAAAGCTAACTCCACGTCATCATCATCACAGAAAAGTCATCTCTAGCATGAGATGAAAAAGAAATAAAGATAAAGAGGGAAAATAAAGCTATTTACAATGCAGCACACGAAGAAAATGGGAAAAAAGTGATGCATGGTAAAAAAGAAAAGTGATGAAAGTGAGTGCAAAAGCGGAAAATGGCGTGAAAAAACTGGAAATAAAGGTGGTAAATCGAAAAGAACGTGAGAACTCACTCCCCCAAGCTAAAGTGCACAGTGTCCTCAATGTGCGAAGTGTGGCACACCGAGAGACGTGTAATGTGAGGGGAAGGTGAGGATGCATGCATGATGAAAAAAAGAAAATAAAAATAAAAATAACGAAATGAAAAATATGATGCGGACATGATGCATGCAGATATAGGAGTGAATCAGATATAAAAGTGTGACACCAAAAATCTCTCCCTCTCTCCCAAAAATGATATAGAAAGATGTGAACAAAATGTGGACCCAAAAACAGTGAGGGGAGGGGGGGTGGGCAAAAATCATCAGGACCCAGCAGAGACGGGCAGTATGACGACAAAAAAGATCAATGGCATCAAGGGTGCCTAAGAGGGTGGGGCTGCGCCGTCTCTGTCCTGGGGCGGAGGAGGAGGAGGAGGTGGATGGTGAACAGTCTGCTGGGTGGGTGTGGGTGTGGAAGCAGGCTGGGGGTGTGTAGGAGTGGGGGTGGGTACCTGCTGGGTGGGTGAGGTCGGTACGCGAGGAAGACGCTCGAGAATCTGAGTGAGGCAATAGTGAATGCCCGGAAGTAGGTCGAAGCGACTGGCCATAGCGGTGACGGTGGCGGACATGGTACTGAGGTCACCTCTGAGGGCACTCACCGCCCCCTCAAGAGCACGAATGCTCTGAAGTACAGTGTCGGGGGGAGGTGGTGCAGAGGGACGCACCTGTCTGTGCTGTGCAGGACGGGGCTGGCGGACTCGGGTAGTGTAGTGGATGGGCTCAGCAGGCATGTGGAGGAAAGGTGCTGTGCTCACAAGTGTGGGCCTAGCCTCAGTGCGAGGCTGGGGCACAGGCTGGTATGCGGTGGAAGCAGCAACAACGGAAGTGGAGTATAAAAGTGGCGACGAGGCAGCCAGAGAGGTCAGTGACACAGACGTGGGAACAGACGTCACGACACTCTCGGAAAAAACGGCTGCGGTGGAGACAGATGTGACAACCACGGTCTCCACGATGGCAGCAAAAGAGGGCTCTCCGCTCTCAACTATCATAGGTGGGCGCTCGGGTAGGGCGGAGGAAACGGGCTTAACGGACAGAGGGCCAGCTGTGGTGGGAGTGGTGGTGGGCGCGGAGGTAGTGGAGGTGGTCTCAGCGAGTGTACTCCCAACACCGGCAGAAATGTGGACAGAGGTGTCAGGAGCAGCAGAAATATCAGGCTGCTGAGGGGCCACGGGGTCAGCGGGAGCTGCGTGTGCAGCGTGTGCCTGCTCGGCCTCCTCGGCCTCAAGCACGTAGGCGGCGGGGATCAGGAGATCCATCGCCGGAAGCCAGTCCACCTGTGCTGGTGCTATCATTGTCCGAGCTGGGCTCAGAAGGATCATGTAATCAGCACCGAATGGACCGTGCAACCAAACCCAGTGCCGCTGACCATGCGGACGTAGCATCTTCATCCAGGCCATGACGTCTATGGACAGTGAAGTGGGGCCCAGGGCTCGTCGCAGGTCAGCTGGAAGGTCCTCGCCGGTCATCAGGGCTAGCAGGGTGATTAGACCGCCGCAACATATCGGTGAGCGAGCGCCCACCGATACGATGATGCGGTCCAAAAACCAGCTCGCGATATCAATCACGACGGCGGCGACCAACTCGTCACCCTCCCTAGCTAGAACTCTGGGACGCGTCATCGCATAGAGCATATAAAGCTCTGGCGTGGACATCGTCCCAGGCTCATACCTCGCCAAAAAGGTAGTTGCCATAAGGCGCTGAGCTATGCGGAGGCAAGGGTGGACGATGGCCGAGGCCTTGGCCCTACTAGGGTCGAAGGCAGCTGGTAAACCCGTGATTCGGGCCCAGAAAGCGCCGGAATCGAAGGAAGGTGGGGGAATGTGAGTGGGGGCGTAACCACGGTCGGCCCCGGGGACATCGGGCCACGAAAAGAATGCTCTCATCATACCGAGAGTGACCTGACACTCTCGGTCCATGAACCTAAACGAGCATCCCTCGTCGGTCCGGGCGATAGAACTAAGCACCTCAAGTGTAGGACGGACAAAGGTGTCCGCCGACACTTGGAAGAAATCTCGCCAACCCACGTTGTCATACAACGTGAGCATCCCCTCAAGTACCCCCAGGCGTCCTAGGTCTGCAAGGTGTGCGAACCTGGAGGGTACAATCGAGCGCTGGGAAATGCGCTCAAAAACGACGCGGTGTGCGTCGTCCCGAAACGTAATCCACAGCGGCCCGACAAGTGGAGCCGGTGGTGGCAGTGGGTCGGCAGGGAGTGGCTGTGCGAGGTGAACGGGCTCTGCAGGCTGTACGGGGTGTGCGGGGTCTGCAGGCTATGCGGGGTGAACGGGGTGTGGTGGTGTAGGCGGAGGAGAGTCCTCCACCTCGTGGGAGGGGCCGGCCTCATCCGGCCGCTTCCGCTTGGCGGAAGCTCTCCTCGACCGCGGCCGTGTCTGGGGCGGCATGTGGACCCCGGGTGCTCACCAAAAACGTAAAAAAAATGCGGCGTGCGCAAATGAGTGGACCGAGTATACCGTGACACGCCGCGAGAGCAAAGAAGTGGATGCGTGCGAAGACGACGCCTCCACGAAGCCAAAAACGCTCCCCGGAAGCTCCCCTGGGCTCCCCTAAGCTCCCCAATATAACCTGCGCATCAAACGAAGAGATTAGCGTGTAATATTCAAAACGTATGGGGGGTTAGGGATATAATAGATAGAAATTGAATTTAATTTGGGTTTGGGGTTCGTTAGATACACGGATCATCGAATAATACGTAAAAGAGGAGGAAATAGGCCAAATAAGGCGTTACCGGAGTTCGGCCGGAGGTGGGCCGCCGGCGGCGACTCGGGCGAGGGGTGGCGGCGATCGGCCGGAGGTGGGTGGCCGAGCGCGGCGGCGGGGCGGCGGATCGGGCGAGGGAGGGTGTGAGTCGAGATCGCAGCAGCGGGGGGTGCGGGGCTCGGGTGCTGGAAAGATATAACTCTTCGTATTCCGCGCCTGAGCCCGCGTGCATTTAATAGGGAAAATTTACGACTCGGCCAAATGGATTTACCACCCTCGGCCGAGTGGAGTAAGTCCACTCGGCCGAGTGGCACAAGCTACTCGGTAATACTCGCCCTAGGAGCGTATCAATTATACTCGTTCGAGTGGATATATATACTCGGCCGAGTGGCAATTATACTGAAATCAAGAAAAGAAACAGAGAGTTGGGTACAGCAGACTTCCCTCGTTCGTGAGCCGCTCGGGCGGACGAACTTATGTGCTCGGCCGAGTGACTAGTATACTCGGCCGAGTGAACCCTGTTTTGTGCCGTTTGGCTTCGTTTGGGCTCTAAACTCTGTTTTTCTTCCTCCAGTCGACTTCATCTTCCTCCTAAGCATCGAGCACATTCCTGGATCGCTCCTCGTCGCCTTGTTCATCCTCCTAATGAAAGGTACCTCGTTCTCCTCTCCTGTCAAAGAAAAATAGGACCCGTTATCACGAAATTTTCAGGCAAACGACTCAAAACACTAATAATTTCTAAAACAAAAATAAAGGAAAAGTAAAAATAAAGCGATAACCGTCGGGTTGCCTCCCGAAAAGCGCTCGTTTAACGTCTTGAGCTTGACCCCCTTTGATTTTCAATTTAATGCGGGATATTGGGTGCATATGAAATGCACCCGTCAAATTTTCCGGGGAGAACGCTTGGATTCGGATGTTGCGGCGGCGTGTTCTCCCTTGGTGATCTCTCGTCTCGGGTAGTGTTGGGGGGTGGCTCCCCCAAGCTAGTGCTTGCTCCGGTCCTCGGCTTCACCGGTGACACCGATTTCCGTATCGGCGGAGCTTTCTTCGGAGACTTCAATTTTGATAGCTTGCAGAGCTCTCGAATCCTTGCGACATCAGCGTCGCCTTCATCAACTTCAGTGGAGAGATCAGGGGAATGCTCCATCTTTTCTTCTTGGCCTAAGTCCGGCCCTTCCTAAAAATCTTCCTTGAATAGAGCGCCGATGGACTGGGGGATTGCCTCCTCAACGACCTCGTCAAGGAGGTATGAAAGATCATCCGGCCGTCCCTTAAGCAGATATATTCTATTGATTTCTCCCATTAGGACTCCCTCGGAATAATGCTTGAGCCTCTGACCATTTACTTTGAATGTGGCTCCGTCCTTGCTTTCCAACTCGAAAGCCCCTCCCGGTTGTATGTGCTTGATGGTGAAAGGTCCGGACCAACGCGACCTCAACTTACCGGGAAATAGTCGGAGCCGGGAATTATATAGCAAGACCTTGTCTCCTACTTTAAAGTCTGTAACGGTTATGCGCGCATCGTGGAGAATCTTGGTCCTTTCTTTGTAAATTCTTGAGCTCTCGTAGGCGTCTCTCCTTATCTCATCAAGCTCGTTGATGTCTAAGAGTCGCCTCACCGCCGCACTCTTGTAATCATAATTAAGGGTCTTGATGGCCCAATATGCGCGGTGTTCCAACTCTACCGGCAAGTGGCAAGCTTTCCCATAAACAAGTCGGAACGGTGTGGTGCCGATGGGAGTGCGAAAGGCCGTGCGATATGCCCATAGAGCATCATTTAACTTCATTGACCAATCCTTCCTAGATCGATCCACGGTCTTCTCAAGAATTTGCTTGATCTCTCTATTTGAGACTTCCACTTGGCCGCTTGTCTGGGGGTGATATGCCATGCCAACTCTATGGTTTACCCCGTACTTCTTCAGCATGGCTTCAAACTTGTTTTCTATGAAATGGCTTCCCCCGTCGCTTATCAAAGTACGAGGCACTCCGAAGCGTGGGAAGATGTTCTGCTTGAAGAACTTAGAGACGACCCTTGCATCATTAGTAGGGGTAGCGATTGCTTCCACCCATTTGGAGACATAGTCAACGGCTAATAGGATGTATTTGTTACCATTGCTCGACGGAAATGGTTCCATGAAGTCTACTCCCCAACAATCAAAAAGCTCAATTTCTTGGATGGGCCTCATTGGCATCTCATTGCGTTTGGAGATATTCCTGGTCCGTTGGCATCTATCGCACCCCTTTACAAAGTCGTGGGTGTCTCTAAACATTGTTGGCCAGAAGAATCCGCTCTGCAAAATCTTAGCGGTTGTCTTAGAGGCGGCATGATGTCCCCCGCATGGCATACCGTGGCAATGCAAAATGATAGACGTTGCCTCCTCTTTAGAAACACACCTCCGAATAACACTATCTTTGCATATCTTAAAGAGGTATGGATCTTCCCAAAAATAGCTACGGACCTCATGTAAAAATCTCATCTTTTGATGCGTGGGCATCCCATGCGGTTTAATTCCACAAGCCAAGAAATTGACGAAGTCCGCGTACCAAGATACTTCTCCGGGCCTTATGGCGTATAGCCTCTCATCCATGAATGTGTCGTCGATAGGTAAACTCTCGTCCTCCTTATCACGAATAAGCCTAGACAAATGATCCGCCACGACATTGTCCATACCTTTCTTGTCTCTGATCTCCAAATCGAATTCTTGCAACAAGAGTATCCACCTAATTAACCGAGGTTTGGCTTCCTTCTTGTTTAAAAGATACTTCAACGCCGCATGGTCGGTGTGGACAATCACCTTGGAGCCCAGGAGGTAGGAGCGAAACTTCTCGATGGAATAGACGACCGCTAGAAGCTCTTTTTCGGTAGTTGTATAGTTTTTCTGCGCGTCATCCAATGTCTTGCTCGCATAGAATATCGCATGAAGCTTCCTATCTTTCCTTTGTCCCAATACCGCTCCAATGGCTTGGTCGCTAGCATCACACATTAGCTCAAAGGGAGGGCTCCAATCCGGTGGTTGTATGATGGGCGCGGAAACTAGTGCTTCCTTCAAGGTATTGAAGGCTTGCAAGCATTCCCCTGAAAAAAATAAAAGGAGTATCTTTAGTGAGCAAGGAAGTAAGCGGTCGGGCAATCGAGGCGAAATCCTTGATAAAGCGGCGGTAAAACCCCGCATGACCAAGAAAGCCTCTAATGCCCTTGACATTAATAGGAGGAGGGAGTTTCTCGATTACCTCAATCTTTGCTTTATCTACCTCAATTCCTCTCGAGGAGACAAGGTGCCCGAGAACTATACCTTCCGTGACCATGAAGTGACATTTCTCCCAATTTAGAGTGAGATTATTTTGTTGGCACCTTTTAAGGACTTTAGTAAGATTGGCCAAACAAGAGTCAAACTCACTTCCATAAACCGAAAATCATCCATAAAAACTTCCATAATATTTTCAATGTAATCGGAAAATATGGATGTCATACACCTCTGAAAGGTGGCTGGAGCATTACAAAGACCAAACGGCATCCTACGGTAGGCATAGGTACCATAGGGACAAGTAAAAGTGGTCTTTTCTTGGTCATCTTCGTGCAAAGGGATTTGGAAGAACCCCGAATACCCATCTAAATAACAAAAGTATTTATGTTTAGCTAGGCGTTCAACCATTTGATCAATGAAGGGCAATGGGTAATGGTCCTTTCGGGTCGCTTTATTTAGCTTCCTATAATCAATGCACATTCGCCATCCCGTGACGGTGCGTGTAGAAATGGGCTCTCCTTTATCATTTTTTATAACTGTCATCCCCCCTTTCTTGGGGACGACGTGAACGGGGCTAACCCATCTACTGTCAGAGATAGGATAAATAATACCGGCGTCAAGCAATTTTAGGATTTCCTTTTTAACCATCTCCTTCATGATCGGGTTTAACCGCCTTTGAGGCTCTATGGAGGTGGCGTCGGTATCCTCCAAATGGATCCTATGTGTGCAAAGCCTAGGGCTTATCCCTTTTAGATCGGAGATAGTGTAGCCAAGGACATCTTTGTGGCTCCTAAGAACGTCTAGGAGTCTCTCAAGTTGATCATGCGTGAGGTGGGAGTTAACTATCACCGGAAAAGTTAATTTACTACCCAAAAAGGCATACCTTAGATTCGGTGGTAATTGTTTAAGTTCTACCTCAAGAGGAGCCGTTCCATCTACTTCATCAGCTCGCAAGAGTTTGGCTTCTCCTTTGACATCCGAGTTTAGCTCATGTTCAGGCGGCGTGCTCTCATGTGAAGACTCAGACTCACTCCTTAGTGAGGACGACACATCGAAATAGACGCTCTCCAATTCTATGCTAGCATCGTCAAAACCTTCACTCTGCTCCGGTTCGTTCCTGGAATCAAGAAACACATCAGACGATTCATAAAAGCAAGAGTGAGTGTCATAGAGTGTAACTCCCTGAACATTGGTGTGCTCGAAAGATTCTTCGGGAGTATAGTGCTCTTCGACACTTGTTTTACCGTCTTCAAAATATAACTTGTCGTCTATCACATCAACTCTGACATTGCCCCCGATAGTCCCATTTGGGGAGACTTGATCCATCACAAAACTAGCAAACAATTGTTCGTCGGGGTCCTTGATATCGATAGCAAAAGCTCCGGTGGCGTGGACCTCATCGACAAGCTCCTTAATGAGGTCTGTGAAGGAGTCATAATCTCCCTGACTGAGTTCCGTTGTCGACATTGCATCCTCCATTCTACCTGTTAAGATCTTATGCAAAATACGGGGAGAATATGCAAATAGGGCTGCAAACAGAGTTAGAACAGGATATAGAAGAAAGTAAAGCAAGAAAGAAAAATAACCGGGTGGTCGATGCCGAACACCGTCAAAATGTCCTCCCCGGCAACGGCGCCAAAAACTTGATCGCTCCAAAATGCAACCCAAGAGCACGACCAAAAACTTGGTCGGCCCCGGATACACACCCGGAGAACGATTGTAGTTTTACCGCAAGCGCACGGTGTAGCGACAAGCGGGTATCGAACACAGGGAGGACGGATGACAGTGCCTTCTCCAAACAACCTGGATATAAGAACAGAAAAGAGGGAATTTGCCTTTCGGTGATTCTGTCACAATCGTCAGACAAAGTATGGAGATATAAAATCAAATAAAGACGCCTAGGGAATAGGAAATCCCCGCTACTCACCGTATCTTGTCAATGTGATTCATTGGTATCACAATTGCTAGGGTAGAATTTCGGATGAACTAGTTGCAACTGAATGTAAAACCTAGCTCACGCTCTCGCGCTGTTGTCGGTCTATATCTAACCTAGGTTTGGGTCCAATCTCTTGCAAACCCTACCCAAGGCAAGCTAGCATTAGGATCAACATCATCGTTCAATCGCGTCCCAAGCCCACTCTCGTGCAAACTCGGGCCACGACCTAGGTTGGGATAGTTCCTACCCGTCCAATCTCTTGCAAACGGGTATCGGTATGAAATTGCAACCGAGAACCCTAGTATTGGTCCAATCTCTTGCAAACCGATGCTACGGAAACTCAATTTCAACCCAATTCGGATTTCTAGGGTTTCCTATCGAATTGGGATCCAATCTCTTGCAAATCCCAATCGATATGAACACCTAACTATCCGTAGTATATCGATCCCAAACTAACCCTAATAGCAATTCTAGCAATAGTTCTACCAAATCATCACAAATCAGGAATTGGGCTCGTAGGGTTCATCCCCACGCCCCAAGACGTTAGGACTACTCACAAATCATATCACAAATGCAAGAATAATCAATTGAAATAGCAATAGAATTCATGGCAATATTCAAATAAGAAATAAAAATGAGATTTTTAATGAAGAGGGAGACAAACCAATAGAGTTCTCCAAGAATCCAACAAAAATAAACTTTTCTCTCCTCTCCAATCACAAGAATCAAAAGCTAAAAAGTTTAATCTAAAAAGCTGCAAAAAGCAAGGGAAAAAGCTCTCTAACCTAGGTTAAAAACTGGGGTTAAATACCCCCCAAAATTGCCCAAAAAACTGTGACAAAATTGCCCCTGGCAGCCTGAAAATCGCAATTTACGCTACAGGCAGCGCGGCTCACTCGGCCGAGTGACAAAAGTCGCTCGGCCGAGTGGGAGACCCTGAGAATTTCCAGTAAGTCTGGGGTCTTGGGGGTCTTCACTTCGGGCGTCGCTCGGCCGAGTGAGTTGTCGTCACTCGGTCGATGGGCTTCTCTTCACTCGGGCGGTCGGCAATTGCCACTCGGCCGAGTGGGTCTTCTGATGCTCAGACAGACGAAAAACAGTAAGTTGGCTCTTTTTGATGGGCGTCGTCTGAGTGCCACTTGGGCGGACGGGGTTCGTCACTCGGCCGATGTGGCTTCCGATGCTCGGCCGAGTGCACACTTGGTGCGTGTCCGATCTGGCCGGTCGAGCGGGGTTTTCTGGTCGGCCGAGCGACTCCTTCACTCGGCCGAGTGAGACACCAAAAATGCCCATTCTGAGTGTTTTTGCCTTCTCGTCGCTCCTACGATGTTCTTTCTTCTTCCGCTCCTCTCCAATAGCAAAATACCCCTCGGGGAAGTCGTCGGTGACACTCTGGAGTAGACGTATCTCGGAATCACTCCAAATCGCTCCAAATCTCCTGAAATACGACAAAAACAACAAATCATGAAAAGTATCGCAATATTGTCGATAAATCGTGAAAACCGTGATTTGAGCGATCTAAATGACATGCAAACATGCGGAAAAAAGGTGTAAAATATGGAGTGATCAATATGCAAACTCCCCTAACCGTGTAGATTCTAGAAATGTCTTCCAACGGTCGAAATTCCCTCTCTAAATTTTGGTCGACCAATTTGTCCTTTTGGTCGACCAATTTCAAAACCAGCCGTTTTGATCCCAAATTTTCAGGGACGGTTCCTGCCCATTTTCCAACGTTAACTACAGTCCCCAACCGTCCCTAAACATTATAAATAAAGGGGTAGACCCTCTCTTTTCTTTCACACACTTTCCTCTTCTTTACTCTCTTATTTGTTGGAATCAAGTCTTCTCTTTTCTAAAGCGTTAGGCCATTAGTTGTTCTTTTCTTATTTGTAAGAAGAAATCATTAGATTTCCTTCTTCATTTAAGAATGGAAGAACTTGGTTTTTTCAACATCATTTTGGAAAGTTGTTTGTGTTCATAATTGCAAGAAGAAATCGATTGATCTCTCTCTTCTTTTATGAACCAGAGAACTTCAAGTGTTGCTCTTCATTACATATCTTTTACATCTTGAAGTTCATCTTCTAAACACCATCCTTGAAATCTTTCTCTGAAAATTATAACAAGGCTATAGGTGTTTTTCTATTTCATTATTTAACAGGTTTGAATCTCTGTCTAGAGATTGTACAAAGTTTGGGACACGGGGAGTGTCGCCATTTTTGTAAGTTCGTGCTTGCGGGGCAAGTGATTATAGTGGATTGAAAATCTCTACGGGGTAGAGGACTGGAGTAGGATCACAAGGATCTGAACCAGGATAAATCTATGTGTTTGTGATTGATTTAATTTCAGTACTTGTCTTTTTATTTATGTGCCATCTTTGCAAATATTACTAACATTTTATTTGCGACAATTTTTTAATATACACTATTCACCCCCCTAGTGTATTGATCCTTACAGGCTAAAATTACAGTACGGATCATCAAAGAAGAAATATTTTACCTCATACTTGAACCTTTTAAAGTCTTGAAGAGACCAAGTGTCAGGGGTCTTACCAGTCACGAGATAATTTACTATATCAGCATACCATGGAGAGGTGGAAACGCTAAAAAGATGCTCGTCAGGAAAGGAGTCATTCAAAGGCACATCTGCTGAATCAAGGCCTACTGTCAATCGTGATAAATGGTCAGCTACTAGATTCTCCACGCCTTTCTTGTCCTTGATTATGACATTGAACTCCTGCAACAATAAAATCCATCGTATCAATCGATGCTTAGCATCTTTTTTAGACAATAAATATTTTAAAGCAGAGTGATCAGTATAAATCAAAATAGGTGATCCCAAAATATAGCTCCTGAATTTTTCCAACGCGAATACTACAGCCAGCAACTCCTTCTCTGTGGTCGTATAGTTCCTCTGAGCATCATTTAGTGTCTTGCTGGCGCAGTAAATTACTACTGGAACTTTGTCTTTTCTTTGGCCTAGGACTACACCAACTGCGTAATTGCTTACGTCACACATTATTTCAAATGGTAGGGACCATTCTGGTACCTGCAAAATGGGAGCAGAAATCAACAACTCTTTAAAGTTTTAAAAGAATGTTGACACTCAGGTGTCCAAATAAAATCCACATTCCGAGTAAGTAAGTTGCAAAGAGGGCGAGATATGGTGCTAAAATCTTTGATGAATCGCCTATAGAATCCTGCATGTCCCAAAAATGATCTGATGTCCTTCACACATTTAGGACTTGGTACCTTCTCAATTACCGCTACCTTGGCTCTGTCTACATGTATACCATCTTTAGAAACCAGGTGACCTAGGACAAGTCCCTCTGTGGTCATAAAATGACACTTCTCCCAATTCAATAAGAGGTTCTTTTCAATGCACCTGTCAAGAACAAGAGCCAAGTTAGTTAAACAATCATGAAAAGAGCTACCATATACTGAAAAATCATCCATAAATACCACAAAAAGTTTCTCAACCATATCATCAAAAATACTGAGCATGCATCGCTGAAAAGTAGCTGGAGCATTACATAAACCAAACGGCATTCTTTTAAATGCAAAAGTACCAAAGGGACAGGTAAAGGTGGTCTTTTCCTAGTCCTCAGGTGCAATCTCAATCTGATAATAACCTGAATAACCGTCTAGAAAGCAATAATACTCATGTCCAGCCACTCTCTCTAAAATATGGTCAAGAAATGGAAGAGGGAAATGATCTTTCCTAGTTCGGGAGTTCAACTTCCTATAGTCTTTGCACATCCTCCAACCTGTGGTGGCTCTAACTGGGATAAGCTCATTATTCTCATTTTTAACCACGGTGAGGCCAGACTTTTTAGGAACAACCTGTGTAGGACTGACCCACTTGCTGTCTGAAATAGGATAAATAATGCATGCATCCAATAATTTTAGTACCTCGCCCTTCACCACTTCTTTTAATGTTGGATTTAACCTACGTTGCATTTCTCTAGTGGGTTTGACGTCATCCTCCAAATAAATGTGATGCATGCATACAATAGGGCTAATAACTTTTATGTCAGCAATGGACCAACCAATAGCATCTCTATGCTTTCTTAGCACATCAAGTAAAGAGCTTTCCTGCTCTAAAGAGAGTTTAGAAGATATTACCACAGGGAAGCTGTTTTCGTCTCCTAGGAAGGCATACTTGAGATATTCAGGAAGTGGCTTCAATTCGGGCTTTGGATCCTCCACCTCTGATGAAATTTGAATTGATGCATTAGGTGGCAAAGCCTCGAACCTAGGCTCCCTTACCGCGTTAAGCTCCTTCACGTTCTCCTACACAAAAGATATGTCATCAGAATCACCAATAATAGTCTCAACAATAGAAGCATCATCACAAAATTCAGAGCAAATATAATCATCCACCAATGAGTCAATCATATGCACCCTCTCAACCTCATCATCCACATGTGGCAACTTGCAAGTATTAAAAATATTCAAATCCAAAGTCATGTTGCCAAAATTGATTTTCAGTTGACCATCCCTACAATTTATTAAAGCATTGCATGTCGCTAGGAATGGTCTACCTAGGATGATAGGAGTAGCATTGGCAGTTTGGGGTCCTTGGATGTCTAGAACTATAAAGTCTGCAGGGTAGTAAAATTTGTCCACTTGAACGAGGACATCCTCAATGCATCCCTTTGGAACTTTAATAGATCTATCAGCTAATTGCAATATAACAGATGTAGGTTTTAGCTGTCCTA
Source organism: Scilla litardierei (assembly GCA_030789695.1). Classification (NCBI taxonomy): domain Eukaryota; kingdom Viridiplantae; phylum Streptophyta; class Magnoliopsida; order Asparagales; family Asparagaceae; genus Scilla; species Scilla litardierei. Next base: position 287,585,373 of record CM061141.1, read on the forward strand.
ACCCAAGCTGCACAAAAATAGGATATGGCATGATATTGACACTAGACCCTAAATCCAATAAAGCATTTCCAATCTTTTTAGTGCCAATGGTGCAAGTGATGGTGGGTGATCCAGGATCTCTAAATTTAGGTGGTGTATTTTGTTGCACGATAGAGCTAACCTGTTCAGTCAAAAATGCTTTCTTTTTCACATTCAATTTTCTCTTAACAGTGCACAAGTCTTTCAGAAATTTAGCATAGGCAGGTATTTGATTAATAGCATCAAGCAATGGAATATTTATCTGGCACTTCTGAAAGATTTCGTGAATTTCAGTTTGATACTTATCTTTGCTTTTCTGAAGTAGCCGATGAGGGAAAGGTGCTGCAGGTACATATGCTGCGGGTTCCTTCTCTTTAATGACATTTTTTCTCAAACCCACTTCCGTGCTCTCTTTCTGCACCTCCTCTTGCTCTTGAATTTCCTCTTCTTGGGTTTGAATTCCCTCTTCTTGCTCAGCTTCTCTGCTTGGTGGGTCAGGCTTCTGAATCTCTTTTCCACTCCTCAAAGTGGACATAGCTTGGCATGGCTTCATATTGTTACCTGCAGAAGAAGATGAGCCCATATTAGGATTTGGAATTGATTGTGATGGAAGCTTACCTTTCTCCAATGTCACTGTAATCCTCGCCAAGCTCTTGCTCATCTACTGATTTTACATCTGCTGAGCCTGAAATTGAGCCTGTTGTTGATGCATTTGGGCTTGTTGTAGCTAAATGAGCTGCTGAAGTGCGTCGCCAAATGGTTGCATCTGCTGTTGTGGCATTGGCTCATGGTCTCTCCTTTGGTTCCCACCTTGATAATTGTTGTTATATTGATTTTGTCTGAACGGCGATGGAGCTTGCTGCTGAGGTTGCTGATTAGGGCCCCAGTTTAAGTTTGGATTGTTGCGCCACCACTTATTGTTGGAATTGAAGTTCTGGTAGTTTGATGACACTTGATTCACCCCCGTTGGATTTCCTAACATTCTCTTCAAAGCTGGAAGTGTAGGACAAGCACTAGTGTCGTGGCCACCAACGTCGCAAAGTGCACAAATTTTCTCTATCTCAACTGCCTTGGCCTCTTTCAAATTCATGGCATGAAGCTTGTTCGTGATCATGGCCTCCATCTTTGCCTCCAGTGCATCCTCTGGCTTCAAATTGAATACCACTCCTCGTGTAGGCTGAGATGGTGCAGAGTGGCCCCCCTCTCTCGTAGTCTGAAGTAGTGTCCCATGTCTGTGCATTTTCTGCTATCTCCTCCAGGTACGTCCAAGCTTCATCTGGCTCTTTATCAAAGAATCCTCCATTGCACATCATCTCTACAATTTGCTTCATCTGTGGCTGCAGTCCATCGTAGAAGAAGCCAATAATCCTGCTTTTGTCGAAGCCATTGTGTGGGCATGCAAGCAACAGCTCATTGAACCTTTCAAATTCCTGGTAGAATGTCTCCTCGCCTTTCTGGGCAAAGTTCATGATCTGCCGCTTCAATCCCTGTGTCCTATGGATAGGAAAAAACTTCTTTAGAAATTCAGCCTGCAAATCAATCCATGTAGTAATAGAACGTTATGGCAATGCATTCAAACAATTTTTAGCTTTGTCTTTCAATGAAAATGGGAACAGTTTAAGATATACCGTAACCTCGCTAGTTTTCCCATCAAAGCATGTCAAGCATACCTCCTCAAATCCTTTAATATGAAGATATGGATTTTCCTTGTCTAACCCATGAAAGGTGGGTAAGAGTTGGATCACCCCAGGTTTAAAATTGAAAGAATTTGCATCGGTAGGTAAAACAAAGCATGAAGCTGTGCTAGTCCTTGTGGGTCTGAGTAAATCTTTTAAAGTTCTAGGAACTCCAGGTTGCGCATTATTCTCATTATTGTTGCTAAAATTTTCATCCATATTATTATTAGCCGTATCAAAACGTCGAGTCAACCTATGTGTCCTAGGAGTCCTATGCCACATAAACTAGCACAAATATTTTTTTATATATGAAAGCAAACAAAAGTTTATATACAATAAAGTGGAAAGATCTCACCGAAGGTCTTCTGTATGAAATAAACCGTAGTAACAAACCGTTCTCCTCGGCAACGGCGCCAAAAACTTGGTTGGCCCAAAATAGTGCTTCTCTCAAGCGCAAGAGTCCGTACAAGTAATATAATCTGGGAGTCCAGATGTCGAATCCTCGGGAGAAAATCTGTTGCAACCCCAGCTCAAAACAAATAGAAATCCAACGAAGAGAAACTAACCACTTCAATAATGATGGTGATGTGAATGGAGTTGATCGTGGTGAACAATGCGAACGAAGAAAATTCGTGAAAATATCTATGAAAAGTATGCACATGGTATGAGTTCGTTAGGGTCCATGAGTCGTATTAATTTGGTTGACGAATATAACACAATGAATTCTCTTTTTGAGAGCAATTCACCGGAAAATACCCAATATAACTCAATGAATTCTCCTTTTGGGAGTAATTCATTGGAAAATACCCTTTTGGGTGTTCAAGCACAAAATTCAATAAGATTGTTGCTAAAGTTATTATCTTACAAATACGGCATGAAACTCTCTTTTGGAGAGATCAAAACTCACCCTTGTGGGGCGATCATCAACTCAATCACTTCTTTTGGAAGATGAAAAAGAAGATTTAATAACAAAGTTCACAACTTTATCAACGTTAACGATTGAGCACAACGATTCAACCAAACGAATACAAATCATATCCCCAAACTATGCCATACCATGCACAATAAGAATTTAGCTACTCATGGTGTAAGAAAAATCAAGTTTCCTAGCAAAATACATCATTCTAATAACAAAATACAATAGAAAAGCACCAAATACGGGGTATACGTTTAAGAATTTATCACCAAATCTCCAATATAGACACCAAAACTCTCTGAAAATAAGAATAATAGCCTCTGGAATTTTACAGAATTTTTCAGAGGAGAAATACGGCTCCTAGAGCCTCCAATACGCCCAAGATACACCAGAATACGGCCAAAAACCCTAGAATACACTTAAATAGGCACATTGCGGGTTTAAGAGCCTTAATGGGTTCAAAACCACACCCATTAGCAACTAAAACCAAACCCGCAGCCGGATCAAATATAGGCTGTTCGATCGATGCAGGATTAACCCAGGAGCCGCCACGTGTAAGCCAATTTTCGTGCGCGCTCTTCGAATTCGAATCGGAGTGTTTGCAGCCATTGGATGGTGATCGCTGGGCTCCGCTTACGCCATGTCGTCGTATAATCGCTGCGCTCTCTGAGTTTGGGCGGGGTCGTTTTCAGCCGTCCGATCGCCATCGGACGCATCAGCGTCACCCACGTCGCCGCTTGGTTTTGCGCCCGCTCCGCTCGCACGTACGCCGTTGGATGGAGGATCGACGAACGCGGTTGAGCCACATTGCCATGCAGAGCTATGCTCTTCTCTTCGTCTACGGGCGATGGGAGTCGTTGGATGCGGATCGAGCGGACGACGTATTGCCGCGTCGCCGCATCGCTGAGCGCCGTCCGATACGACGGGGAAACGCGGGGATGACGCCGCGTGGCACTCCAAGATTCATGTGTCATATTTTAAAATGTATTTCTTCTGTATTTCTTCAATTAAATGGTATTCTGCATTCAAAAATTCACAGTAATTAGCACATATCTCAGAAAAATACAAATAAATAGTCGTTGGAATCGTAAGATCGAGATCAAGATAGGAAAAATATAAAACGTGCAGAAATACTCCATTGATTGCTGTTTTGTGCTCAAATAAGGTGATTTCTCTAATAAATGATTGTGTACAAAATACGTATGTATTAGAGAACAATATAGCATCACATGAGCACAAAATATTGCTAAATGGGGGGTTAAATATGTAATATTGAACCAGAATCAGTATTAAAACTACTTAAATCTGTTTTTACTGTGGGATTGTATTGTGAATAGCTTTACTCTGAAGCTATCTCTGTGCTTAATCTCTTGAACTATATCTTTGAACGGTAAGATCAGTACCTGTAAGTGTGATCAGTTTTATTAAGTGAAATCCTCATAGGTTTTGGGGTCGGGGTTTTGGCCGGGAGCCACTCCGTTAAAAATATCTGTGTCTGTTTATCTTTGTATTGTGATCATTTTTTAATCTTGTGCCATACACCCTATTCACCCCCCTCTAGGGTGGTTTTCAAGGATTTGGGTTGAAACCCATATCCGCCCTCCTGACGATTTATCTGTGCTGCAGATAGCTTATCAGATAAATCAGAGTTAGGTCGAGCATCATCCAATAGCTCGGACTTGGCTCTCCCTGGCCCAGATTCAACCACCCACGGGTCCCACTCCTTAGCCGATGAAGTGCCATGTTACCAGAGGCATCCTTGTCAGCTCTACATCACTGTCTGACAAATTTACCCATCAACAATTGGCACTGTCTTTGGGAATCCTAAGTTAACATCCTTGGTGTAATCAACAATGTCGGCTCGTTCCACCAACCAAGGGTCCACATGACCATTCATTTGTGAGGACGCGGATGCCCCAATCATTCACGAAGGTTCTAGATCCTCTTGCCAAGGGAGACTAGAGCCACATCTGGTCACGATGGAGCAATTCCAAGAGTTCTCTCGGGCGGTCAATGCCAACATTCAGGTGTTGACCATTGTAATAGAATGACTGATGAACCAACCACCATAGGTGGCTGCCGGGCCATAACATACCAACTTGGGATTGGGCCTGAGGGACAGCAATCCACACCCAGGAGCCGGAGGAATGATGTACCGAACGCAGAGCGACATGTCGTCTCTCTCACTGATGACACTCCCCCACCTCGGCAGAGACCTGAGGTCATTAACCTTGATGGGGGGGGTCATGGTGGAGAAAGGGACGGCAACAATCGCTCCACCGGACCTAAGGGTTTAGGACCCTCTACCAATTAAAGAGCCTCCCACCATCCTACTTAAAGCGACATGGAGCAAACAAAGGCCCGTCGCACGCATGATCATAACCGCAGTCCTCCCCGGCTGCCCAAGCCTGGGCACAAGCGAAAGAGACAAGGAGACCGTCCTCCCTCGAACTCTTCCAACGGTTTGAGGTGATACAGCTGATTCCTCTAGTGCCTTCACCTGCCAGCAGACCAGACATCGTGGCGAGGTGCAGCGTCCCAATTATCTGTCCTGCAGTTTGGAGGACAAACACAACCCATTGAAGAGGAGCATCACCTTGGCTCCACGATTGCCGAAGTTCAAGATGCCTCCCCTGGACAAATATGATGGCAAGTGCGATCCTCGCGAGCACATCTAGCATTACAAGAGCATGATGGAGATACACATGGCGGATTAACCTTTCTTTTGCCAAGCTTTCCATTTGACACTGAGCAAGGTAGCAAAGGAATGGTACAATGGGCTACCCAATCATAGTATTATGTCTTTCAAGAGCTTATCCCAAGCTTTCTGTCTTCAATTCATGGTGGGACATAGGCAGAAACGAGGTTCGGACCATCTGATCACCATGGAGCAGAAAGAAAGGAAAATGCTACCGGGCTTCCTCGCGTGTTTCAATATTGAGATGCTAAACATCGAGGGTTACAGCGACGATACCGTCATTTCTGCTCTCAAGAAAGGAATCTGCTGCGAGGATTTGGTAAAATTACTACACCAGCGACTACCACGTAACCTTGACCACCTTCTCACCCAGATGGAACTGTACATGCTATCAGAGATAGCATTTGCTACCCGAAATAAGAGCTCTTTCAAGCCCCCTACAAAAGCAAAGAGAGAAGCTCAACCCCAATGTTGAGGGATGTATGCCATCAGTTCATTTGTATTTGATTCAAAAGTATTTTAATATTAAATAGGAATTTAATGTATCGTAAATAGTTTGCGATATAAGTTTTAGAATATTAAGGATGTGAGAATATTGCATATGATATGATGCAAAAGGTTTTAAATATGTCGTAAAATGTTTACGAGCATATTTTATATAGAATGGACACATGAGATGTGAACTAGGATGACATGAATGTTTTGGCCTAAACCCAAGTTCGAACGACATCCAAAACAGACTCCAAACGCGAAAGGTAGAGCCAAAGCATCGCAAATAGCCCTTTTGGGCATTGCGGGTCGGCGCCTGCTAGGCGCCTGCCATGATGTTCGGGCACCCGCCTAGCGAGCGGGGCCCCGCCAGCATGCACGTAGGTGCATGTGCAGCACGCGTCCGCTGGGCGCGTTCCTTGCACGTGCTAGCAGAGGCTGTGCGTGGGGCCCACATAGTGGGCCCCACATAGGGTTTTGAACACTTAAATTTTGGTGGCTAACCATGCGGGTCGGGCGCCCACCAAGAAGGCGGGGCCCTGCCCGTGTGCACGCAGGCGCGTGCCTTGCACCTGCCAGTGGAGGCTGCGCGTGGGGCCCATGCGGTGGGCCCCACATAGGGGTGTGAACCCTTAAATTTTGGCGGCTGAGTTTTGCAAAAATACATGGTTTTGGGCTCTCTTTGGATGCTCATTTGAGGTGTCAAACGGACTCGGTATGGAACGCCATTTTTTCTACACATTCACCATTCAATCCTCTTCGTAACGATGTATAACATCGTTCTTGGAGCTCAACAGTGAGGGAGGAAAAATTCAGTGAAGTTTGGCCATCGTAAAGGTTAAACTAAAGGTTAATTTTCTCCTCCAAACCTTTAGTCACACATCAGTAATTGAGAAAAGGGAGGGGCCAGCCGCTGATATAAATATGGGCTAACACCCCTCCTTGAAACATGCACCAAGCTCCAGATCTGAGTAGCTCCATTAAACATGAGCAAGCTGGCATTTGAGCTTAAAGAAAATATTACCTCGTTCTCCCTAATTCTTCCTTGCTCCTGATCGGGACTAGCAAAGCTACGAAGGAGTTCGGATCGTATCTGAAGTCTTGACAAAGGATCCACTCAAGGTGAAACTTTCTGGAGCACGTGGTTGGCTTAGCGACAAGGGTGTTGCTTGCCTCGGGACGAGGTTCGGTTCGAGACGAGGTTCGTCGCTGGACGAGGTTCGGCTCGGGAGAAGCGGCACGGGGCATTGCTTCGGAGATAAGAAATGTTGCTGAAAACGGCGCTTCGTATTTTGTGGAAACGAAGTGAAAGCTATGTAGTTTATTAACATGCGTTTATAATTGAAATAGGTTGATAGATATATATTTAAGGGTGGTCGGACCCAACCCTGGGATAGTATAGATTCCGGCTAGGGTTTATCTCTTTAGGGCTAGACTTAAAATAGTTTTAAGCTGGTTTTCCACTTCTTAATTTGATCTCGTCGTTCTTTCGACTTTGGCCAGACATCGATTCTATAGCCCTAAGTACCCAGAAACCCCTTCATTGGTATCAGAGCCGGTTTACTTGAACTATGTTTTGCAATTATAAAGTGTATAGATGCATCATGTTTCTCCATGAGATAGAGGTTTTTAATTAAGCTATTAAAATTGTCGTTCCATGTGCTGTTTTATTTTCAAAAAAATGTTTTTCGAAAATTAGATTTAATTTTAAAATCATGTGATAATTTTAATAATTAGATCTTTAAATTATATGCTAATTTTTACTGTAGCTTCAATTTATGAGATATTTTAAATTGCATGCCTAGCTAAATTTTATGAGATAATTTTAGTTGATCTATTATCATGCCAAAATTTTTAGTTGATAATTTTAATGGTTAGATTATTTCTTGTTGATTATGTAATAATTCAAGAAAAACTTTTAGGATAGCCATTAAAAAATTTCATAATTTTTGATGGACATGCTATGATTTAAAAAAGTTGCAACAAATTAAACTCCTAATACATTATTAGGATAGCCCTGTTCCATAATTATTATTTTAATTGTTCTAATGATAATTTTGAATAAAGGATATGATTTAAATTGTTGCAACATGAATTTTAAATCCCTAATACATGATTAGGATAGCACCCTAAAAATCCTTATAGTTGATAAGGACTTTAATAAAAGTTATTAACCAATCCTAATAATTTCAAATTTTAGGATTCAACAGTTGATAGGATTAACTAGTTTAATGAAGCCATTTCAAGTTGATGTCACACATATGTATAAGTAGTATCCTTAAAGGATCATGATCCGTTCTAGCGTTTTTTGACTAGTGTTGTGGATCATGGAATCAGGGATCCTAAGAGAAATGGGAGCGAGGGTGGCTATGATGGTGATGAATCCCCCATAGTAGATAGGTGCTCTGTGGTCGGCTATAGTTTGGAGAAATTTCTGCATGAGCCAAGACCCAGCGTGTAGGATAAACTGGGGACTGAGGCATTGCCCTCGCAGAGGACACTGCCATGTGTAGCACACCACAGGAAGAAAAGATCATCCTAAGAGACCTAGCCAGTCTCGTATTAGTAGAAAAGTGTGTTCGCGATAATGCGATGCACGATACGGAGGCCAGGATGTATGATGCTAGATGCCTTCACTCGAGTCTTCGAGAAGACATCGATCCTGGTGATCTGGAAACAAAAATGGTTCGCATTAAACTCTCAGGATATGGGTGATTATTATGGATAGCTATGGGCTCAAGTGCTCTGGGCCACCTAAAGAGCAGGTTTAAGGAGTCTTTGGAAAGACCATACTCCTTATTCATGATCCTGAATGAAAGACCGTGGGTTAAACCCTAAAGTTGGATAGGAACTCTAGAGTGAGCCTCCTATAGGTCTAGCCTTACATTGTAAAAATTCCTCCCATCCGAGATTTCGAATGAGAGTGCTGACGATATCTAAGAGGCCTTGGGTCGATAGAGCGGGGACACTATGGAATTTGGTGGGGACGATCGCACGAGAGTTCATCGAAATGAACTTCGTGCGTTCGTCCTCACTTAGGAAGTTTATGCCTAGTGTGTCTAATTGAGGGGCGGGAAGTGGTTCACCACCCCTGTCTCTAATGTCATGTGCCCGGGCAATGTCGGCTTCAAGAGCCGACGTCCTTTGACGCTTTTTCTTGCCCTGGGAGGGGCCAGTGGCTATGGCCTTCTTTCTGTGCTCGCAAGGAGGCACCGTGTGAAGGCATGAGAGATGCAAAGTGAAGGTGATATGAGTGTGTGCAAACTCACGCAAAGATCGGCAAATTTCTGCGATAAAAATTCTAAATTTAAAGAGATGATGAGCGAAGTTACCCAAACAGCACTCCTAACTGAAGTCGATGCCCCCAATGCTCGTAGATTAGTCCCCACGAGTGATTCCAAGCCAAGAACACTGGTGATCGCCGCCCGTGTCGTTGGGTTCACAAAAACACTAAAATTTGTGTGCCCTAGGGTTTCTCGAAATGGAAACGAGATGAAGAGGGCAGTGGGAGAGGGTGGATGAAGGGGAGTGAGGGTTTGGGAGTATTTTGGAAGATATTTGAAGTTGATTTGAGGGATTTCTGGAGGAGAACGCGTCTCTTGGGAGAGAGGGAATTCGGAACGTTTCGAGAGAAATGAGAGTGAATGGGCCGTTTGGGGGGTTTAGGGCTTAAATAGACATTTTACGCAAGCGACGTTATAAGTTAAAACAGCTGTGTAAAATGTTGTGAAGGTAAGGGTTGACGCGGTCGCACTGTCTGAACGCTGTGGCTGCGTAAGCTCTGGTCGGTTTGAAAAATATTGTGCTGATAAGTCAGAGAGATTCGCAGCCTGTGTCCTTTAGATCAATGCGGCCGCGTCGTTTCGTCTATAAAGCGAAATCGACTCGGTCGCATCAACTAAAGTGACGATGTCGCAAAAATGCTCTGAGAATATTTGTTTTGGCCCAAATTTCAGTAACATTCGCGGGTTGTGTGGATGTGTACGATGCAGGCGCATCAATTGCCTCTCCTCTTGTCATCCATGCGGCCGCGTGAGTCAAGATGATGTGGCCGCGTGGGGTCCTTTCCTCCATTTCGTCTTCGTCTTCCTGCAATCAACTAAGTTAATTTCTTTGGGTTTTGGGGATTTATTGAAGAACAAAAATCTAAATTAACATAGTCTAAATTAAAGATGAAAATAAAAATGGAAAATCTAAATCGAAAACGCTTGGGTTGCCTCCCAAGAAGCGCTCGTTTTAAGTCACGAGCTCGACTCCCTATTTTGATGCTATCATGGTGGTTTTAGGGTGGAGAGATCCCGAATTTGGCCATTCAGGGGTTCTTCCTAAGGGTATACCATCAAGGTCTCCTTTTCATCAACATGGTCACCCGTGAAGTAGTGCTTCAGCCCATGCCCGTTTACCTTGAATGAATCTCACTGTCCGAAAATTTCGACGGAGCCGTATAGGAAGACTTGAATGACCTTGAACGGTCCAGACCAACTTGATCTTAGCTGTTAGGGTTGAATTTCTGCTGATATTTGTTGGCATTATTGGCACTATAAATGGAGAGTTCAGTTTGAGGAATCAGAAGTGTTTTTGAGCAGATTGAGCAGTAATGTTGAACATAATGTCGTTGAACATAATGTTCAACATTCGGGATCTAGAATTCTGGTTCGTATGCAGAAATGCTGCTTTGGTTTCAGATCTGATTTGCTGCCTAAAATGAAGCGGATTTCTGAATTGATTGTGGAATATCTGCATGAGTGATTTTTGGAAAGCCCTTCCTAAATCTGTTGCTAAATTGAAGGGATGTTGGGTTGAAATAGAAAGAGAATATCTCGCAGATTTGTTGGTTGGGAAGATTGATTGCTGTAGATCTTTTTATTATTGTTGCTATTTCCAGAAGATTTGAAAGAATCATTTCCTATCTTGGTTCAGTTAATTGTGGGTAAGCTGGAGATATATTTGGAAGCTATTATCTCTCGTTATTATTGTTGATTCGGTTGGAAAGAATCTCGCTCGGTTGGAAAGAATCATTATTGTTGCACTTGAAGATCTAGTTGGAGATATAATTGGAAGTTGCTATCTCTCGGGATTTGTTATTGAATTTGTTAGAGAGATTTTCACCCGCAAATATTGGTTGGAAGATCTTATTAAAGATATTGTGGAACCACTTGCCCAAAGTGATTCCTTAATTTGTGGGCTGCCGATTCTACACGGGATTTCAGCGAGCGACCTTCCTTATCTACTCTGTGATTAAGGGGGAGCGACGGATTGAACGGGGGTGCGTTTTTCCGGCTAGAGCACGTCTTTGCAAAAGATGATTGAAGAACTCCGGGAGGTGGCCGACGGCTACGTACGTAGAATCAAGGGAGTTGATCGAGTCGGTTGTGCAAGGGGAGCTTGCGGGGAAGCGGAGCTTGCCGAGAATACTCCATGGGTTGGTAGAGACCACCCATCACGGTTTGTATTGAGGGGGAGGTTGTTCCTCCTAATAGAATCGTGATAATTAGTGATTGTACTCATTGATTATTTTAGTGGAGTATTCTGATTTTCTGGGCGTGGCCCCGCAGATGTAGGTGTGCTCACCGAACTACGTTACCAAGTTTTGGTTGTCGTTGCTTAGTTCTTGTGCTTTAGTCTTTGTGTTTATTTGATTATTCCTACGTACTGAAATCACAATAGCTTTCCGGGGAATAGCTTCAAACTTAAAGTGAAGAGGAGGACTATATCGCCTTCCTTGAACTCCCTTTTTATGATGTACCTATCGTGCCACTTCTTCGCATTTTCTTGTAAATTCAGGAATTCTCGTAAGCGTCAAGCCTAAACTCATCCAATTCATTTAGCTGTATAAGACGTCGCTCCTGTACATTTTTGCTATCAAAGTTCAAAGGCTTGATCGCCCAATAAGCCTTGTGCTTTAGTTCCACCGGGAGATGGCATGCCTTTCCATAAATCAAGGGATATGGGGATGTTCCGATCGGGGTATTGTAGGCCGTCCGATAAGCCCAAAGGGTGTCATCTAATTTCATCGCCCAATCCTTTCTCGGACTTGCAACGGTCTTTTCTAGGATGTTCTTTATCTCCCAGTTGGAGACCTCCACTTGGCCGCTTGTTTGGGGATGGTAGGCGGGTCCGCTACGATGGCGTGTTTTATATTTCCTCAATTGAGCTTCGAATTTGTTCTCGATAAAATGTTTTCCTCCATCGCTAATCACAACTATTGGAACACCGAATCTGGGTAAAATGTTCTTCTTGAAGAACTTGGAGACTACACGGGTGTCATTAGTTGGTGAGGCTATTGCTTCAACCCATTTAGAGACATAGTCTACCGCGGCCAATACATATTTGTTGCCAATGCTGGATGGGAATGGCCCCAAGAAGTCTATCCCCCAAACATCAAATATTTCGATCTCTAGGATGCTATTTTGTGGCATTTCATTCCTTCTGGAGATGTTCCCCACCCTTTGGCATCTATCGCACTCCTTGATAAAGCTATTCACATCCTTGAATAGTGTGGGCCAGTAGAAACCGCATTGGAGGATTTTCGTCACTATTTTCATCGTACTGGCATGCCCTCCGCATTGCAAGCTGTGACAGTGTGAAATTACGGATGTCATCTCACTCTACAGGACATATCTCCCGACGATTCCATCGTTGCAAGTCATGTAGAGGAGTGGGTCATCCCAAAAATAGCTTCGGATATCGTGCATGAATCTCTTGCACTGTTGTGATGTCATGTCGTATGGCATGATCCTGCAAACGAGGTAATTGACGATATCGGTGAACCAGGGAGTTTTTGCAATGGCGACGACCAGGAGATGGCCATCTAGGAAGGAGTCGTCTATTGGAAAGGGAGGATTTGGGTCGTCAAATGTAAGGCGTGAGAGGTGGTTCGCGACTACATTCTCGGTACCCTTCTTGTCTCCGATCTCCAAATCAAATTCCTGAAATAAAGGATCCACCTGATTAGCCGGGGGTTGGCATCCTTATTATTTAACAAATATCTGAGGGTGGCATGATCGGTGTGGATAATGACCTTGGACCCAACGATATATGACCTGAACTTTTCGATGGCAAAAATGACGACGAGCAGTTCTTTTTTTGTAGTAGTGTAATTTCATTAGGCTTCATCCAAGGTTTTGCTGGCATAGTATACGGCATGGAGTCTATTGTCCTTTCTCTGCCCCAGAACTGCTCCAACGGCAACATCACTTGCATCGCACATTAATTCAAAAGGTAAGCTCCAGTCTGGGGGTTGGATGATCAGCGCAGTGGTGAGATCCTTCTTTAACCAGTTAAAAGCTAAATGACAATCGTCAAAGAATACAAAAGGGGTGTCTTTAGCCTGTAATCCTATTAGTGGTCGTACGATCTTGGAAAATTCTTTATTGAAGCGACGATAAAATCATGTGTGTCCAAGAAAGCTCCTGATTCCTCTCACATTTACGGAAGGTGGCAACCTTTTGATAATTTCAATCTTGGACTTGTCAACCTCTATTCCACGAGGTGAGATGATGTGTCCCAGAACTACCCCCTCTTGGACCATGAAATGACATTTTTTCCAGTTGAGCACTAGATTAACTTCTTGACACCTCTCGAGCACTCTAGTCAGATATTTTAGACAAGCGTCAAAGCTTGCACCATAGACGAAGAAGTTGTCCTTGAACACTTCCATGATATTCTCGACAAATTCAGAAAGGATGGCATTCATGCACCTCTGGAATGTCACAGGTACATTGCATAATTCAAATGACATCCTTCTGTAGGCAAAGGTGCCGTAGGGATAAGTGAAAGTAGTCTTTTCCTGATTGTCGGGGTGGATGGGTATTTGGATATATATAGAACACCCATCTAGGAAGCAAAAGTGTGAGTGCTTGACTAGACACTCTAGCATTTGATCAATGAGGGAAGAGGGTAATGGTCTTTTCGGGTTGCCTTATTGAGCTTCCTATAGTCGATGCACATCTTCCACTCGGTGACAGTCCGAGTGGGGATAAGCTCATCCGTATCATTCTTAACCACTGTCATTCCTCCTTTTTTGGAACTACCTGGACCGGGCTAAACCACCTACTATCAAAGATATGGTAGATTATAGATTATTCCCGCTTCAAGTAGTTTTAGAAATTCTTTTTTGGCCACCTCCTTCATATTGGGGTTAAGACGCCTTTGAGGCTCGAAAGAGGTGGCATTCTCATCCTCAAGAAGGATCCTATGAGTGCACCTATCGGGGCTAAGATCTTTTATATATCAATCGAAGATCCTATTACTGGGGCTAAGACATTTTAAGATGACTAGGAGGGCGTCAAGTTCAGTGTTAGACAATGAGGCGTTGACGACGACTAGGTACGTGAAATTCTTCCCGAGAAAGGCATACTTTAGATTAAGGGGAAGGGGTTTTAGATTAACCTTCGGGGAGTCGACATCCCCTACCTCCATTATCTTTGCATGATGCGTGTCCCTTGAAGGTTCTACATCCTGATAAGGAGCATGTCGGCTTTTGTGTCGTGCAACTTCTAAAGTTGAGGCTTCCCTTAGTGATGGCATTAGTGTACTAATTCGGTAGCAAGTTTCGATGATCTGCGGTACCTCTTCTTGGGGCGTAATTGGTTCTTGCTCACGGTCGAGTCTCCCAGATGGAGGTTGGTACTCAACGTTGCAGGTGGCCCCTGTAGCTGGGCTATCCATCACGAACCTCTCAAGTGGCTTCAATTGCAGGAAGGAATACTGTACGTCCATCTGGAAATCTTGACGTGGAGTGGTGGTGGAGTCCGTCCAAAGATGGTAGGGTAGGTGAGGAAAAGGGTCGTAGGGGTGAATTGCATGTCGATGATGGTCATGTATGTGTCCCTGCATGTGGCATACACCGTGACTTATCGACATAGTTCGATTGAAGGAATCTGCTTCCGTTCTCAGCCGGGTTAAATGTTGTGTCAGGCTGTCCATCTTGTTTGCAAGGGCTAGTGCGGTTCTCGTGGTATTCAACATCATTAGAAAAACCTGTATTCACCTGCAAAATAAGAAAAATAGAGAAGTGAATGTAGGGTGAAGAAATACGTAGTCTTTCTACAAAGACTAAAAACCAATATCAAATCGTGCCTCCCTGGCAACGGTGCCAAAAAGCTGATCGCGATCCCCGAGAGGGGACTGAGCGATGCTAATAAAAAACACAATGCACTGCTCGTGTGTAGTCACTTACGGGTCGAACACGAGGAAGCAATCAATGAGTATCGGTTCCTATAGGTCTTCGGATAAGAGCTACGCAATAGTCATGGTGATTGGTAAGTGAATGGTAGAAAAGTGTGAACAAGGGGTAAAAGCTCTAGGGCATGGGGAATCCCCGTCATTTGACTAGGGTTAGGGTCAAATTAATAATTAATAGGTTGCCGGGTTCATTGGGACTCGGGAGAGCTCGTATGACCTAAAGGCATTCGCCTATCCCCCACTGTCGTGATGCATGATAGGTTATTCCCGTATGTCATGTCCTACCCCCCATTGTCACGATGCAATGATAGGCCAACCCAACCTACACCGATGTCGGGGTCTCCGATGCATCGATGTACGTTGGGTGCATTACGCTTGACGAATATCCTCAATCTTCCTCCCGTCCACAGTGGCATCCGGGGATTAGACATACATTAGGAGAGCTCTAATCGGTGCCCGTTGGCGTTTAGTCATAATGATAGTATGGATCGTCGTAGGGATCGAATCTCCGGATTGGTCCCGAATTTTGATCGGTGTCCATCCCGATCGCCTCGAAAGGAGGGGGGTCGAATCTATGGGGATAATAATCGTTCCAATGCACCCTTAATCTCAACTAACCCACCAACTAAGTCAATTATTTGGTTCAACCCATGACCCCAATCCAATGGGGTTCATCACATTGCCCTATTTAAAAACTACTCACTACCCACTAGAATAGAGGGGGGATTCTAGCAATGGGTAAGCGTTCAAAGCCATGGATTCAAGCTACAATAGCAATTGATGATAAAGTAAAATAGCAATAACAAAGATGGAAAATTCTATTAAAGAAAGATAGAGTATTACACTAATCAATGTTTAGAACAATGAAAACAACTGAATACAAGAGTTAGAATTCTTACCAAACGACCCAAACCCCTAGAAAAGATAGAAAAACTGATGAAAACCAGATTTCTCTCGCAGGAGGATGAAGGGCGCTTATATACGCTCACCCAAAATACAAAAATACCCCCCAAGATCTGCACTAGAAATCGTGGGAAAGGGGTTTGATGCGACCGCGGCAAGAAACGACGCGGTCGCGTCATTCCCTAAATGAACGGGGGACTGGGGGCTTGGCCACGTAGTCACGTCAATGGAGACGTGGCCGTGTTGAAGATGGTCACATGGCTGTGTCGTTCTGCTCTGGAGCTGGTTGTTTTGCGGCCGCATCGTGCTAGCTCACACGGGCCGCAAAAGTCTATGATCTTCATTCTTTACTTCACTCCAAAATCCTCCGATGCGGCCATTTGGCGGAAATTGACGCGGCCGTGTTGAAGATGCTTCTTTGACGGATTGACGTGGCCGCGTTGACATAGTGACGTGGCAGCGTGGAGATTTATTCTTCACAAGATACTTCTCCCTTGCGCAATCAACTCCCCGGCTTCGCTCCTTTCGCCTCTTTGCGCTTAGATCTTGCTATATAATCCCAAATCGGCATTTATCTACTGTAAAGCATGCGAGGGACCTGACCGCCTGCCCGTTTGGCAATCAAATCGGGACGGGGATGCTAGGATTAAAATTTGTAACTGCAAGCGCACAGTGTCGAGGTGTGGCTTGGGGATCGAACACAAGGAGGTGTGTGTTGTGCTTGAGAACAATCTGGATCCTGATCACCCGGTGGGTGAGCTAGCTAAATTTCTTGATGGGTGTCACGATAGAAAATTAATGGTAAAGGTGTAAGAGATAAAAAAGGCAACCTAGGACTTTGGCTTCCGCCCTATCATGAGTTCTCACTATTACGACCGACGGATAGGAATGTGATCGGATTCTAGGGTTTAGCGGTGAGACGTTGCCTCTAATAATGGTACCTAGCATCCCATGGGCCCGATATTCCGGTCGATGCCTAAGATGATACGCTAGGTCTACCCGGGTTTGGACGGTGGGCATTCCCATGTCCAGCACCGGGTTTGGACGGCGTGCATTCCCATGTCCAGCACCGACCGACTCTGGGAGCACTAAGCTCGCAACGATTGCTCCCGACATTTCATCCAAGCCGTTCCCACGTGCAAGGAGTCAATGTCTACGCTAGGGGTGTGAGCTGTGGTTAGGGAATCAAACTCCCGTTTTATTTCCCATTGGCCCGACGGTCAAAGGCGGTCTTTCTCCCGTCAGAGACAATAAAACACCCCGCGTAACCATCTAAATCACTATCTCCTATCGAATCCCTAATCCTATGGTCGTTCTAGGGAGAACCCACGAAGGGGCTTCCACCAATGTCCCAGATTTAGAAACTACTCACTAATCATGGAATTACATGCAACAAAACAGATTTTAGCCATTGAAATGAAAATCAAGCAATAAACTACTGTAGCTAAGAGTAATATAAACGTAATATCAAAGTTTTTGAAAGATCAAAGAACTTACAAAATGAGTTTAATTGAAAGCAGCCAAAACCCCAAAACAGCTTAAGAAAATAGGGATTACGTTTTCTGGGAAACCTAGGGATATTTATACATTTTAGCAAGATGCCAGGGAATATTTCCACTAAAAGACAAAAATAAACGTCCACCTGATCGGTTGAAACTTCAACCGATTGGATGAGACGACCGTTTGACTTAGTCTTCGGCTCTGATAAGCCTCACCTGATCACTGAACCGATCGGGTGAGTCGTTGAATTCTAGAGCTTGGGAAGAATCTGCTACAGGTGACCCGATCGGTTGACTTGGTTGACAAGTCAACCGATCGGGTGGACTTTGGCACTCAAAAACAGAGATCTGTCCCCCATCCACCCGATCACTGAACCGATCGGGTGGAGTCACTTCTTCCTCTGGACTGATACGTCTGCACGAACCAATCAGGTGGATCTGTCCACCCGATCGGTTGGTAGCTGATACATGATTTGTCCTTGAAGATTGGCTCCCAGGGTCTCGTGCGACACCTCCCATTGCTCCAAGGACTCGTGATGTTAGCATTGTATGTCCCCTGCGCCAGCAATCCTGCAAAAGCACAAAAAACACAACGAAAGTGAAAAGGAACTAAAAATCACAAAAGGAGGGCATCAAAATAACTAAAAACGACGGAAAATCACGGAGAAGACGTGTGTGAATATATAAAATATAAACGCACGTCAGGACCATAATGTAAAAGAAGAGACAAAAACGGGGAAACAGTGATGAATAGAGAATGAAACGGTGTAAAACGTGCATGCAAAAGAGTGGAAAACTATATATAATAAACACTCATCATGAAACAAATTGTAATCCATGTAAGTCCTATTACTTGTTTGTCTCTTTTTGAGTCTAGAAATTTGTAATGCATTGATAGATGGTCATACTCATTCATGCATATGCATTAACAATCTTAATGAACCTTAAGACTATCATAGAAATCAATCCAATAGGTTTCCCATGCCAAATAACTCAATTGGAGTTTCTGGCTTTCCAACAGGAGACTGCTGAAGGCAGGACAGGCGACTGGTGATTACCATGCATATGGCCAGCGTTCTATAGGCGGCTGTTGTGTACAGATCAAGTCAATATTTATTGACTCTTTTTGAGCTTTTGGTTCAGGCGACTGAAATTCACTTGACAGGTGCATGTCTACCATCAGGCGCCTGACGATTGTTCAGAAGTTGCCTGAGTGTCAAGGTGTGAAACTTGTCTATATTGAGCACCAATCTATCTTGTATGACAGCCGACTGATGTAGATTTTACAGTTGCCTGTTTATCTCCAGGCGACTGGACTATGTTCATCATTCGTCTCAATGCACAAGAGCGAAAGTTGTCATTTCTCAGCTCCTTTCCATCTCTCCTAGCAGTTGCCTGCTGAAGTTTGTTTAGGCGCCTGCACAGTGTACATGCACCTGTGTAGTCTTCTACAGTCGCCTGTCCTTGCTCAAATTATAGCCGTTGGGAATAATCTGACCGTTGATCAGTCACATGTTCATTGTTCATCAGGTGCCTGTCCGAGCTATAAACTGCCACAATCTAGTCGTTGCAAAATTCTCTCTTTGGGCTTTTTGCTTTGTTTTATGGGGTTTTATGGCTTCCTTTATATAGAAGTGAACTTAGTTCATTTAGAACTCTTGGAATATTTGGTTATCTTTAAAGATCATTAAGAATCTCAAAGCCACTCCTATTTTCCATTTCCCTCTCACGAGCACATTCCTCTTCATGCATTGAAGATAGCTCAAGGGAAATCCTCCAAGTGCAATCAAGCTCATCTCAATACTTGGAAATCCTCTTCCAAGCCTTGCATACATCATTGAGTATGTTCATCTCATCCAGGCATATGTTAGAGTATATTGGTTTCATCCTTTACTTGAAACTCTACTTCTCTTTGTGGGAATTAGTTACTCTTTTTGTGGGAATTTGTTACTCTCTTTATGCAAGTTAGACCCTTGTGTATGGGTGATTATGTCCTCGTGTAGGATAACCCTAATTCTCTGTGTGGGAGTTAGTTTGTCTCTGTGTGGGAGTTAGACCATTGTGTAGGGTAGGTTGACTCCTTGTAGAGGATAAATCCCTTGTGTAGGGATTGTATTCACTACCTTGTATAGGATCATAGTGAATTTTGGTGTGGCTGGATGTACCCAAGTTTAGGAACCCGGGTAAAATCTCTTGTGTTTATATATGTTTAATTGTGTAGATTAAATTCCTCTTGCACTTATAATCCGCATTTGCAAGTTCAATTTTTAAGTTCACAATTATTGCCAATACTCTATTCCGCCCCTCTAGAGTGTTTGTTTTTAGTATTACAAGGTATATAGGTCTTACAAGAGGAACTTGTAAGCATAGGGACTTTTAGATTGCTATTATTTACTGGATTTCATTTAGAATTAAAGAACACTTATTGTACAACGAAGGATATTGTTAAACCCTTAGGCCGGCTCCTGAGGGATTCATTCAGATGTGGCCTAAGCCCACCAGGCCTACGAGGAAAGCTTGATGCTAACCCAGTCAAAGCACACATGTCATTTGCCTGTTGGACTTCCATTGCCCCATACGTGCGATCGATAATGGTCTTTGATCGCGCCCAGATATACACCTGGAAACAATATAGCTTTACTACAAGCGTATGGTTATGTGACAAGCGGGTATCGAAACACGGGGATGACTAATGACGGTACTTTACATTAATTACTAAGCTACTTGGTGGAAAATTGTTTGGGAATGGTTGGTGTCACAGTCGTTCGAATATCAATGCAAATTCAATATAATAAAAACGTCTAGGGCTAGGGAATCCCCACAACGGATTTTCAATGTGATCAATGTGAGTTATGAATTACCATGCAATTAAACTTAGTTTATGCTGAAATTACCGCAACTAATTGGAGAACCGGTGCACGCTGTTGTGCTACGCACGTCTATAGTAATCTAAACTAGACCCTTGCTGTCGCACAAGCCTAATCTAAACCACTAGCATTAAGATCGACAATTATGTCCAATCCCAACTCAAGCTCGCTGTCGCGTAACTTGAGTTCGGATCTAGATCGTGATAGTTCGTACTCGTTCACCGTCATGCAACGAATATGAGTATATGAGAACAATGAAAATGATATCTTTGGTCGCAGTCGTGCACCAAGTCTAGGAAATTTCGATTGTAATCCTAAATCGAATATCTATGGCTTTCCATGGATCAAGATCCTCTGTCGAGCTCTCAAGATCCAAGAGAAATCCATATCTATCTGTAGTAAATTAATCAAGATCTAACCTTTCTAACAAGCCTAATATCATAGCAATTCAATAAATCTCACAAATTAAACATTAGATCCATAGGGTTCATCCCTTTGCCCTAGAGCAAAGGAACTACTCACAAATCATATTAGAAATCAATAGGAAAGCAAGATCAACAATAGAATTCATATGAAAACTCAGATCTAGCAGGAGATATAGCATAAAAATTAAAGCTTTCAAGAGATCCAAACAAATCAATGTTGCAAAGAAGCTTCAATAAGAAAATTAGGGACAAGTCTTCAATCTATCACCAATACCAAAGCTTAACTAAAATTAAAACTAATGAAAAAAATGCTAAGGAGTCTCTCTCTGGTCTCCCTGGGGCTGGAGACAAAACTAGGCTTAAATACATGCCCAAAAGAACCCAAAAAATCCAGACCAAACTGCCCCTGCGTAGCCAGAAACCCTAGTTTTCAAGACTGGCTGTCAGTGCTACTCGGTCGAGTGAGAATCTCACTCAGCCGAGTGCCAAATCTGTAAAATAGACAGAGATATTCATGTTCAGGCGCTCATGCCACTCGGCCGAGTAGGATTTCTCACTTGATCGAGTGAGAAGCCTAATCGGTCGATTAGGACAGTCTGCAAATCCCTCCAAAAACAGAGAAGTCGCCTTGGATTTCTTCAGAATCTTTGCCTCCACTTGGGCGAGTGGAGTTCTTACTCGGCCGAGTGGAAGTTATCACTCGGCCGAGTATATTTAGGCACTCAGGCTTGCCTCTTACTCGTCCTCGAGGAAGATGAGTAAAGAGACGAACTTGGCGAATAAAAATAAAGAAAAAGGAATGAAAGAAAAAGAAGATGAAGAGGTGAAGGTTCTAGATTATTCTCTCAAAACTCGAAGTTGCATACTCAAATATCACAAATAATGAATATAAACATGCTAACGCTTTTTTACTTTGATATCATTTCATATAGGTGCTATTAATAGTAAAACTAAGAACATCGAGAATCATATGAAATATGAAATCATTTAAGAATCAACATTATCTAAGGCATATTAAACGATATAAATAATCATGGATCACACACTTTTCAATTGATTGCTTTCTACTTGGAGTGTAAGAGATATCACACATTTCAAATCAATAAGAATTGAAAAAGATGGTTTTCATGAATCTCATGCAAATTTTCAAATCATACATGTCGTTATACTCTAAGTAATCTCCCTAAGTTTCAAAAATTACCTAGCTTAGGTTGTCATGTATATATAGGTAGTCACTCTCTCACACATCATTGGATTCCTCCCCCAAGCTTATCTATAAGCGTGGTAGCATCAAATATAAAAATACGTCTTTTTCCCATATTTTTATAGCTCCAAATGAATAAAAGGAAAATAAGAAGGAAAGAAATAAGAGGGGATTGTGTATATGTCACGCCCCGCTTCCCAAAAATGGAGGCGAAACGTGAGAAGGTCCGCACAGACGTGGAGCTGTGAAGCCACACGCCTGATAAGCGTCAATAAATTAAATGCAGGTCCCTGTAACCACGAACAGAACAAAGATAATAACACAAGAGAGACAGAAATAAAATCTCAAATCTCAGAATTGTCCAACATTAAAATTTAGTTCAACATCCAGAAAAGCCACCAGGCTAAAAGAAAGAGTCTAAAGGCCCAGAACAAGGCCAACCAAGACAAACATAAACAGAGTATTGGTGCTACGCACCGGCAACAAAAACAGTCTAAAACGAAGAACACAAGCAGCCTCTACGACTGATCGCCAGTGTCCTCAAACTCCTCGATGAACGCGGGTTCTGACTCAGCGTCAGCGAACACCACGTCCTCAGCAGTAACCTCAGGCTCAAGATCTAACATGTGTCACCCAAAAGAGTAAAGGGGCACATGTCAGCAAGTCTAAAAGACTTGGGCAAGGAAACTGAAAATAAGGTAAACTAACAACCTAGCAGTTATAGTATGCATGACATGGCAATTATGGTATGAGAGCACAAGTAAGACATGGTGAAACAATAAGTGCAAGAGAACAATTATCAGGGCATGTCAAGAGTAGCCAAGCTACTAACAATCTCAATCTTTTCACTAGTCACGTTTCAAGTTGTTTGTAGATGTTTACGCCTTACAGCTGAACTGTTTGACATTCACACTGAGTGGCCGCTTAACACTACCCCAGAACCCAGAGTTTACGCCTTACAACTGAAGTTGCTGATCGGGCAGACTCCCAGTTGAATGGCCGCTTAACCCTTACCCCTCCCACACGTAAACAAGCCAGGGTCCCTGCACACGATGCTCAGTAAATGAGCCAGGGTTGCCCCGCACAAGAGCTTGTTTTCAGGGTCACAATTTGGCGTAGGGTCGTGCCTGCTAAAAGCAGGTGCCTAGCCTCAATCAATTCACTAGGTGTAGCGGAGCTACGCAATCACGGGAACATTTTAAGAATGCAATGACATGACAATTAATTCGCGTACCGTTAATTGAAATTAAACATGACATGGTAGTTTTATGCAACATGATAAATGACGGATCTAGCTTCGTTGTCAAGCTAGAACATGAAATTGCGCCTAGGCGAGTATCATTTCGTCGCCTAGTCTCTTTTACGCCTACAATAAGCAAATGGCCTAAGACATGGCCCAAAACCCTAAGTGGCAAGTTTCACTTGCCTAGCACCGAGGATGACGATCACGAAGGTTCGTCTCACAAACGCTAATCTACGGGGAAAGTCGCTGTTATGGAGAAACAATCATCAAAACAACATTCATTTATATTAGGGTTTAACAAAAATCACAAAACGGGTTATGAGAACATTAAAGGATCGATCACTACCGTAGGAAGCGGAAGAACGATACCGAGCAAGCACGGCAACGGAAGAAACGATCCGAGAAACTAGGGCTCAGATCTGGAAATGGGGAGAAAATATGGAGAAATGGGGTTTTGAGGGTTTTTGGGGATTTTCCGGCGGCCTAGAGGAGGTGGCCGGCCCAAATGAAGAAGGGGAGGGGCTCTTGATGAAGGAGGAAGGCTAGGGGAAGATGGGTGATGATCAGAGGTCAAGGGGGAAAGAAAAACGGCCAAGAGAGAAGAAGGAAAGAAAAGAAACGAAGAGGGGTTTAAATAGGAAACCATCCAGCGGCTGGGCAAACCCTAGGTTTACGACAGCAATTAGTCAGTCAAAGAAGGGTTGTTGACCGACTAGTTCAACAACTAGTCGGTCGGTCGACCAACTGTGACCGACTAAAACCAAACAGTAACTCAGGTTGTCGAAATGGTCAATGAATTAGTCGGTTAAAGAACAATGGCTGACCGACTAGTTTGCAACCTAGTCGGTCGGTTGTTGTTCTTGGACCGACTAACGATAAACAGTAACTTAGGTAAAATTGATTGAAGGAACTAGTCGGTCTGAGAGCAAGTTCTGACCGACTAGTTTCACATCTAGTCGGTCGGTGGTTGTTCTTAGACCGACTAAGAGTAAACAGTAACTCCTGTACATTTGATTCAATGAACTAGTCGGTTCCAGTAGAGTTCCTGACCGACTAGATCTCAATCTAGTCGGTTGGTCCCCCTTCTTGAACCAACTAAAGTGCACTAAAAGTACCGAAATGAAGCGCGAAGCTTCGGGAAGATTTCTACAGCTTCTAAGATCACTCTAACTCTAAAATATGAGCGATTTGAAGTTCGTCATGAGCGACTTACTCCAAGATCAACGATTCTAAGGAAGAAGCTAGAAAATCACAACGAAACGGACGAAAACGAAAGCTACGGAGACGAAAACCACACATAAGGAGAAAATCCACCAAAACATATATATATATATATAATATATATAATCCAAATACATGAAAACCAGTCGTTACATCCTCCCCAACTTAAGAAAAATTCTGTCCTCGGAATTTCCCAACACTCACGTGTCCGGGAACAAAAGTGGGTTGCGCTCTCGCATCTCATCCTCATTCTCCCAAGTAGACTCTCCTGGCGAGCCGTGTCGCCACATCACCCTCACAAGATTGACAACCTTGTTCCGGAGTGACTTCTGACGCCTGTCCAGAATCTGCACTGGCTGCTGGTCATACGTCATATCAGGGCGAACGGTAATCTCCGAGAAATCCACAGCATGAGATGGATCGCTAATGTATCGACGAAGCTACGACACATGGAAAACATTGTGAACCCCTTCCAAAGACGGCGGCAAGGCTAAGCGGTAGGCTACCTCGCCAACCCTCTCCAGAATGTCAAACGGTCCAATGTATCGCGGGCTCAACATCCCTCGCTTCCCAAAGCGAATCACACCACGATTCGGGGAAATCTTCAAGAACACATGGTCGCCTGGCTGAAACTCCAAAGGACGGCGTTTAGCATCCGCCCAATGCTTAAAATGGTCCTGAGCAATCCTCAACCTCTCCCGAATGTTCCTGACAACATCCACGGCCTCCACAATCATCTCAGGCCCCAACAGCTCCCGATCACCAACGTCATCCCAACTCAATGGCGATCGACATTTCCTCCCATAAAGCGCGGCGAAAGGCGCCATGCCAGTGCTCGCCTGGAAGCTATTGTTGTAAGAGAACTCCACCAGATGTAGATGGTCCTCCCACGAACCCTTGAAATCCAACATGCACGCCCTCAGCATGTCCTCCAAGATCTGAATCGTCCTCTCGGACTGGCCATCCGTCTGCGGATGGTACGCCGTGCTGAAACTCAGACGCGTACCCAAACTCTTTTGCAAACTCTGCCAGAACTGAGATGTGAACCTCGTGTCTCTGTCCGACACGATACTCACAGGGACCCCGTGAAGTCGTACGATCTTCTGCACGATTCACGTCACATCACTATCTAAACTAGGAAAAGGAAATAAAAACGGAGAGTAAAAGAATTTACCTCCATATATCTCCTTGCTAGCGCCTCAGTGGACTGTCCTACTCAGAATGAAATAAAGTGCACGGATTTGGTCAAGCGGTCTACGATCACCCAAATCACGTCATTCTTCTTCGGACTCCGAGGTAGTCCAGTCACGAAATCCATAGTGATGTGTTGCCACTTCCACTCCGGAATCGGAAGCGGTTGTAGCAACCCTGCCGTACGCTGATGCTCCGCCTTTACCTGCTGGCAAACCAAGCACTTGGCTACACTCCGAGCCACACTCCTCTTCATACCATGCCACCAATAGTTCAGACAAAGATCCTTGTACATCTTGGTCCCACCAGGATGCACAGAATACGGCGAACTGTGTGCCTCAACTAATAACTCCTCTCTGATATCCCCAGCTGGCACACACAACCTGGCTCCAAATCTCAGCGAGCCATCCTCATGAATCAGAAAGTCAGTCCGCAGACCGGCTTCCACCTGCTCCCGAATCTTCACCAGCTTCGGATCCTCAGCATGGCCAGCCTTGATCCAATTCACGATCGTCGACCGAATCTGCATATCATCAACGAAGAGGCCTCCCCAGGAAGAACAATCTCAAATCCAGACTTGCAAAAATCCTGCTGCAATCTCCACTGCGAAGTCAAAATCATCACCGCTGGAAGCCTACTCAGCGCATCAGGAACCACATTCACCTTGCCAGGGTGATACTGCAAATCAATCTCATAATCCGCCATGAGCTCCAACCATCGACGCTGTCGCATGTTGAGCTCCTTCTGAGTAAAAATATACTTCAAGCTTTTGTGATCGGTGAAGATCTTCACTTTCTCACTCAGCAGGAAGTGCCTCCAAATCTTGAGCGCGAACACGACAGCAGCCAACTCCAAATCGTGTGTCGGGTAATTCTTCTCATGAGTCTTGAGCTGACGCGAAGCATACGCCACAACATGCCCGTGCTGATGCAACACACAATCGAGACCCTTGCCAGAAGCATCACAAAAGATCTCAAATCCACCGCTGCGATCAGGCACAACAAGAATAGGGGCAGTCGTCAATCTCTCCCTCAGAACACCAAAGGCATTCTCACAATCACCCGACCAAACAAAAGGCACATCCTTCCGTGTCAATCTGGTCATCGGCTCAGCAATACGGGAAAAGTCCTTAATGAAGCGCCGATAGTAACCAGCAAGCCCAAGGAAACTCCGGATCTCAGACGCTGACTGCGGAACAGGCCATTCCCGAATAGCCTTGATCTTCTCGGGATCCACTGAAATACCATCTCCAGTCATCACATGCCCGAGAAAAGCAACTCTGTCCAGCCAAAACTCGCACTTCGAAAACTTGGCATACAAACGATGCCTCCTCAAAATCTCCAACACCGTCCTCAAGTGCGATGCATGCTCCTTCTCTGACTTAGAATAGATCAGAATGTCGTCAATAAAGATAACGACAAACTTGTCTAAAAAGTCGTAGAAAATCAGATTCATCAGATTCATGAAAACTGCGGGTGCATTGGTTACACCAAAAGGCATAACCACAAACTCGTAGTGTCCATACTTCGTCCTGAACGCTGTCTTCGGAACATCTTCCTTCTTCACCTTCAGCTGATGATAACCACTCCTCAGATCCAACTTCGAAAACACCCTCGAACCTCCAAGCTGATCAAAAATATCATCGATGCGAGGCAACGGGTATTTGTTCTTCACGGTCACCGCATTCAGCTCCCGATAGTCCACGCACATGCGACGCGAACCATCCTTCTTCTTCACCAGCAGCACCGGTGCTCCCCACGGAGACACACTAGGATTGATATAACCCTTCTGCAAAAGCTCATCCAGCTGCTTCCGCAATTCCTCCAACTCAGCGGCAGCCATACGATAAGGCGCCTTCGAAATCGGCTGCGCTCCCGGGATAAGATCAATCGAAAATTCGAGAGCTCGATCAGGTGGCAGCCCAGACATCTCCTCGGGGAAGACGCCATCGAATTCAGGCACAACAGCTGGCCTCTCCAGCTCCATCCGCAAAGCCACAATCTCTACCGGACTGGCCCGAAATCTGACAGTGCCAAGCGAACTGCTACCTCGACTGAACTCAAATACCGGATGTCCGGGAATCTCGAACACCACCTTCTTCCTCCGACAGTCGATCGTAGCATAGAAGCTCGCAAGCCAATCCATCCCAAGGACCGCATCATAGTTGATGATGTCGTGGACAATGAAATCAGCGTAGAGCTCATGTCCACAAACCACCAACGAGCAAGAATTGCAACCAAGATGCACCGAGACCACGCCATTCCCTGTAACGATATTCCAACTCTTGGAAAGAGGGGACGTCGACAAGGAATGCTTCTCCACGAAGCTCCGAGAAATAATGCACATCGACGCACCAGAGTCAAAGAGGACTCGTGTAGGAAATGTGCAAACCAAAACCACACCTAACAAGCAATTTAACAATCAAGCCCTAGTCTAGCAAACAATCATATGCAAGCAACCAAACATAATCTAACAAACAAAACTAAGAAGGAACAGCTAGATGGGGAGTTACCTGTGATAACCTCATCCACAGCCTCGCTCTCCGCCTCGGTCATCAGAAAAGCCTGCCTCCTCGGCGGAAAAGCCTGCTGAAAAGCCTGCCTCTGTGGGACAAGAGCGGCTCCACGTCCAGCAGGAACAGGCGCTCTCTGCTGCAACGGCTGTGCTGCAACAGGTGCCCTCCGCAACTGATTCGCATGCCGACAATCCTTCGCGACATGGGAAGCATCACCACAAACCAAACACTGGCCCAGAAATTTCCTACACTGATCCTTGATGTGGCCAGGCTTGCCGCAGAAATGACAAGTCTTCTGATTAGGCCCTCCTGGCCTCTTGAACTGCACCGGATGATTAGGCTTGAAACCAGGCCTAACCACCTCTCTGGCCTGCTCCATAGGCCTCTTCCCAGCACCAGAAACATGTCCCCTCCTCTGACTCAGGTTCAGCTCCTGCCTCCTCGCAGCGACCAGAACCTTTTGATAAGAGTCCAGATCAGAGGAAGACACAAAACTCTGAAGCTCCAGAGCAAGTCCCTGCAGGAACCTCTGAGCCCTCTCATCATCATCCTGCACCATCTTCGGTGCGAACCGACTCAGCCTGGTGAACTCTTGGTGGTACTGGTCCACCGACGAGCTCCCTTGCTTCAGCTCAATAAAGCGCTGCAGCATCTCCTTCCTAGCAGCCTTCGGAAAGAACTCTTCATCAAACCTGGACTTAAAGGTAGCCCAAGCTATCGGCTCCACCAACATCTTCTCTTCCGCATCCCACCAATTCCGAGCATTATCCTTGAGTTGCCTCTTCGCCAAATCAACCCATCCAGCCGGGCTGATCTTGGCCATCTTCAAATTATCCTCAATGTTCCGAATCCACTCATCGGCAGCTAGAGGACCCTCAGACCCATCAAAATATGCGGGACCCAGCTCCCGAAATTGCTTCGCTCCTGGCTCGGAGCGAGGGGCATCCTGGATTGCCCGAGCAGCTCGAGCACCTGGAGCATTCTGGACTTACAGGAGCACGCCCTGCTGCACCTGCATCATCTGAATCATCATCCGCATCATCTCCCCATTGGTGGGCTCCCGCTCAGGCTCCTCGTCATGAGGGGGCGCGCTACCACCACCACGGGTAAATCGCCTTCCTGCCATCTAATGACACAGAAAACGAACCAGATTAGACTCATAGCTTATGACTCGGATGTCGAACTTAGTTTATTGGACATTTCTAATATAATTATCGTTATTCCAATAATCGCAGTTACAGAAAAGGACCTGCATGCAAAAACTGATCGCACCCCCGGATACACGCCCGAGGCGACGGTTGTAGTTTTACCGCAAGCGCACGGTCAAGTGGCGAGCGGGTATCGAACACGAGGAGGTGGTGTATGCTGCTCCAATCTATCCTAGGTTGGTTCGACTACGAATGTTTATTGGTGGAGATGGTTATGGAATGATATAATGGAAATGGTGGTGGATGTCGGTGTCGATGACAAAGAAATCGGTCAAATATCGATTTAAATACAATAAAAGAGGGAATTTGCCTTGCGGCGATCCTGTCACAATCGTCGGGCAAAGTATGAGGATATAAAATCAAATAAAGGCGTCTAGGGCTAGGGAATCCCCACTACGGTCCGTCATGCATCATTGTTAATAGTGAATCTCAATATTACTAGACTTGCGTTGAGGTGAACTAGTCGCAACTTAATGTAGAACCAAGCTCACGCTCTCGCGCTATTGCCGGTCTATAGCAAACCTAGGTTAGGGCCCAATCTCTTGCAAACCCTAACCTAAGCCACTAGCATGAGGGATCGACATCATCGTTCAATCGCCCCCTCGAGCCCACTCTCGTGCAAACTCGAGTTACGATCTAGGTTGTGATAGTTCGTATTCGTCCAATCTCTTGCAAACGAATATGTGTATAGATTTACAATTAAAAATCCTAGCTTTGGTCCAATCTCTTGCAAACCAAATTTAGAGAAACCCAATTGTAAACCTAAATCGAATATCTAGGCCTTCCCATCGATTAGAATCCAATCTCTTGCAATCCCAAATCGATGGAAATCCCTAGCTATCCGTAGGAAATCAATCACAACCTAACCTCCTAGCAATTCTAGCAATTTAGAATTCATTCTTCACAAATATGAAATTAGATCCATAGGGTTCATCCCCGAACCCTAGAACAACAAATCTACTCTAGCATAGCAATAAGGATATGAGAATCAATAGAAATCATTGCTTGCATACAAAAAGATAGAAAAACAAAGATTCAATTAAAAAGAGAAAATACTTAGCTTGATGAAGATCTTTAATCCAAAATACAAGCTTTAGATCCAAGAGGGGGCCTAGGGCATGGCCTAACCTCTAAAATAATCTTAAGAAAAACATATGGGGGCTAAGAAAACATAATGGGGATCCCCTCTAATGGTGGCTACAAACCCCTTAAATACTCCCCCCAAAACCCTAGAAAAAAAACCCTAGAAAACCCCTCAAATTCGTGCCCAAAAACAAGCCCAATCCGCAACTTAAAATCTGGGCCCAGGCCGCACTCGGCCGAGTGGAATATGTGACCCGGCCGAGTGACACTGACATGCAAATTCCAGCACTGCAGCATCAACTTGGCAGAAATTCCCCAGATTTCATCCGACCTCCGATTTGCGCGTTCTTGGCGAGTTGGGAACGTCATGAAGTCTACTATCCATAAAAAAATATGAGAAAAATAATTTGATGGCTGGAATGATAGAAGATTTGAAAAGAGTAGGAGGATTGTCTGAAAATCTGGGCGCCGTGTGTCCTCGGCATCACTCGGTCGAGTGGCAAATGTCACTCAGCCGAGGGGCATTTGGTACTCGGGCGGACGGCTTTTGTCACTCGGTCGAGTCGGGCTTCTGGGGCAGACTGACGGATTACAGTAAGTTGGACATTTTGGCTTGCCGTCGTCTGGGTGCCCACTCGGCCGGACGGATTATCCTCACTCGGCCGAGTCGGCGTGCGATGCTCGGCCTGAGGTGCACGCCTGATACATCTCTGTTGCGTGTCGATCTGACGGCCGAGCGGGGTCTCAATGCTCGGCCGAGTGACTCCTTCACTCGGCCGAAGTGGCATGCTGAAAGTGCCCAATCTTCATCTTTTCGCTCCCCCGTCACTCCTACGACGTTCTTTCTTCTTCCACTCCTCTTCCATTGTAGAATAACCTCAAAAGGTCCATGGTTGACACTCCGGAGTGGGTGCAATCCTCTTGATCTCACAATCGATCCAAATCGCTCCATATTTCCTGAAATACGACAAAAAACAAGAATAGTGAAAAGTATCGCAATATTGTCGATAATCGTGAATAGCGTGATATGGGCGATCAAAACGGTATGCAAATATGCAGAAAAAAGGTGTAAAATATGGAGTGATCAAAATCCCCTTAGCTTACCTCTTACTCGTCCTCGAGGAAGATAAGTAAAAAGACGAACTCGGGAGATGAAAAATAAGGGAGATGAAATAAAAGAATACGAAGTGGAAGGGGTCGCTAGATTATACTCTCAGATCTCAAGCCATAAGCTACACATCACGATGACTTGGAAAATACAAATCACATGCTGACAAGGATTTCATATCTTTCATAAACATGGTACTTGCAAGCTTTTAAGAACAATAAGAGGGACTCTCTAAATTCATACAATCAATTCATATCCACATCACGCATTTCATAGAATTTAATATACAAATGTTGGCGATGCACTTTTCAATCAAAAGTTATAAATGAAGCATATAAGATACACACCAAGCATGCAAGAGAGAATAGAATAAAAGTCATGGCATTCAATATTTATTTCAATCATGAAAAATCTCCATATCTAATATATTTTGCTAAGTCTAAGCATTATCGAATATTCCCATTCATGCACGTCTCCACTCTAATGTCATACTCACTCATATGGTCAAATGAATTCCCCCCCCCCAAGCTTAGCTTGAGGCGTCGCATCCAAAGGAATATAATAGTGGAAAATGGGATTTTTGCCTTGGTTTTCCCAAGTATTTTGTGGCTCCAATAATGAGATAGAGAAATATATATTTTTTTTCTTTTGGACTTTGTTTCTCATTTTCTTTTTTTGGATTTTTGTAGGAGCTATATGATTTGTATTTTTTTTGGATTTTGGCTCCTTTTTTGGCTTTTTGGACTTTTTGGAGCTAACTTTTTCTTTTGTGGGTTTTTTGGGAAATAGATGCGATATAAGTAGCTTTAGGAGGTGAACTCAATTGACATGTAGAGAATAAAAAGATATATGTGAAGAAAGAAACAATGTAGCACTCGGTTCACTCTAAGATGTGCACGAACGGTTTCAATAAAATAATACTTCAACTAAAACTCATATGTAAGCATGGATATTCTCAATCATCTCAATAAAGAGTGAAGTCAAGCGGTAAAGCGCACAATCATATCAAGCATGCAACAGAAGGTGAATAAGACAATAAAACTGATGCTTCAGATATACTAATGATGCGTGAATCTTGGTGTATTTCCAACAAAAGCATACCAACACTAATCAATACATTCAGCTTCAATTAATATCATGCATTCATGTAGAGGAATCATCAAAAGAATAGATTTGCAAGAACATGTAAATAGCAAGACTATGGAATACTCTAAGTAGCATGGCGATGAATAATAAGCATCGTGATGGTTGCTAAAGCAATAAGAGATATCATCATAAGGAACAAATCTAGCAAAAGGAGGAAAGGAAAATAAAGATATAAAAATAAAAGAGAGGAAAGAAAAGAAAAACAAGCACACAACATGATGCATGAACACACATAAAAGGAAAATAAGATGGAAAAATTCAAAAAGATGATGCGAAAATTTTGAAAAATTTTAAAAAAACCCTAAAATAAAGTAAAAAATGCAACTAATGCATCTAAATGGCATGAAATGCACTCCCCCAAGCTTAAATTTCACATTGTCCTCAATGTGATCATAATGAAAAGAATATGAGGAACAACGATAATAATAAGGGAGGTGAATGAAAAATGATGAAATGAATGACATGAAATCCTAATGCAACTACATGCACATACAATGATGCATGAGAGCGCTTTCCCCCCCCAAGCTTATACCAAACAATCCTATTTAATGACTCAATCAAAAATGTCATGGCTTTGCCAAGCGTGATCACGTCAAATGAATAAGAAAGTGAGTATTCACTTGAAAGAAATGCTCAATGGTGGTGAGCAAAAGGATGTGGCGTATCAAAATATGCGAGAGGGGAATTAATATATATAATGGGTTTGGGTTGTAAAAGATTTTTGTTGCCATCATATGAGGTGATATTTATTCAAGCAAATCTATACGGTCCTCTCGCTGTCGAGAGAATTCGTGTTTATTTAAAGGCATAAAAATTTCTACACTACTGGATTGATATCACCTATAGCAAAAGGCGGATCCAGTATCTTTGCTGGTGCAGGCAATTGCTCCAACTGCTCCTTCTGTGGCTCTGCCAGGCGCACATGTCCACGGACAAACCGCAACATCTAGCAATGCATCCTCCAGCATTCCCACAAGGACTCCACATGTACCCTGCAGAGAATAGGATGCATCAGTTCGCTGCAAAAATTTCACCTCATAATAAAAGTATCCAAAGAGGATCGTCTATAGAAATGTATGAATAAATAATGGTTGGACGATACTTCCCTGGAAATAATCCAATATCCTCACGTGCCGTGATAGCTGTCTCCACGGTGTCTTCTCTATGCTGCTCAGGTAAATCTAGATCATAGGTGTGGACCTCATCAAGATGCTCCTCATCATCGTCAGACTCATCCCAACACACCCCTTGATCATATTCATATGTGTCCATGGGTGCTAACTCCTCGCTCTCCTCCACATATACGTCCCATCGTACCTCTTGATCGTAGGTACATGAATCCTGCAAAAGGCACGATGAATCATAAAAAAACATCATACACTGGAGGGAAATCAAAGATAAAGGGCGAGGGAGTAAGAGATCTCCCTGAAGGGGAGCCATATGCTCTGTGGGGGTAGTCCTCTGCGTCAGTGGGAGGATGAGGTGGCTGCGGAAGCTCTAATGGAGGAGGATAGTGCTCGGGATCCTCATGAATGGCTGTGTCCTCGTCCCGATGCATGACCTCCTCGGTGATAAGCTCTGGCTCTGTGTGTAAGGCCTCCTCAAAAGCATGCTCTGGCTCGATAGTGTGCTCATTTGCCTTCTCATCAACTATCAATGTAGGCTCTCCCTGGGATGGTGATGCTGGCTGCTCATGTGTGGTCAGCTTGTGGGGATGTATCATGTGGAGGGGAATGCCCACAAGAAATCCGAAAATATAGTCTATCCCCCTCAAGTCTGACATGGATGTCCTCCTCAATTGTTCCTGCAGCTGAAACACGGTTCATAACAAAATCTGCAAATCGTAGCTCAAATGCATCACCTGCCGTAATGCTCTCTGAACCGGTGAACCTCACTGACTCCAAGAGACCCTCTAATAATCTCTGAAATGCGTCCTCCTCTGGCTGCGCATATGACTCAGTTTCTGCTTCCTTCACTGATCTTCGTCCATCACACTCTTCATATGCAATAGATGTATCGTAGGAAGTGGGATCGACGACGGCACATTGGTGTGCACGGGAAGTGAAGAAGCAGAACTGATATCTTTGGAAATCCCTTCAACCTTAAGCATGAGCATATTCATTTCAAGTTGCCTCGTCACCCGTTCCAATAGAAGGTTACCCTTTTCAAGCCCGGCTTGCACTTCAACCTGGTGTGCATGCATCTCATCAAAAAAGATCCTTTGTTCTCATCAAGCTCGGGCCAGTGCATCTCCTCAAAAAGGTATTCGCCCATCTGAGCACTCTGATCAAAATAGTATTCTCCCATCTGAGCACTCTGATCATAATAGTATTCTCCCATCTGAGCACTCTGATCAAAATAGTAATCTCCCGTCTGAGCATTCTGATCAAAATCTGTGGTCCACGTAGTATAATCCATAGCACCTGATCAACAAAGATAAATACCTGGAGAAAAGATATCAGTGGCACAAAAGAATATAGAAATGATAATAATGGTGGAAGGGGTGAAAATTTCCTTTTATTTATATATTTTTTTTCGTAGTCTAATCAACCTAAGTTGTGACAAAGTGGCACCAACGGAAACACCTCCCCCCCCGGCAACGGCGCCAAAAACTTGATCGCACCCCCGGATACACGCCCTAGGCGACGGTTGTAGTTTTACCGCAAGCGCACGGTCAAGTGGCGAGCGGGTATCGAAACACGAGGAGGTGGTGTTGTGCTCCAATCTATCCTAGGTTGGTTCGACTACGAATGTTTTATTGGTGGAGATGGTTATGGAATGATATAAGGAAATGGTGGTGGATGTCGGTGTCGATGACAAAGAAATCGGTCAAATATCGATTTAAATACAATAAAAGAGGGAATTTGCCTTGCGGTGATCCTGTCACAATCGTCGGGCAAAGTATGAGGATATTAAATCAAATAAGGCGTCTAGGGCTAGGGAATCCCCACTACGGACCGTCATGCATCATTGTTAATAGTGAATCTCAATATTACTAGACTTGCGTTGAGGTGAACTAGTCGCAACTTAATGTAGAACCCAAGCTCACGCCCTCTCGCGCTATTGCCGGTCTATAGCAAACCTAGGTTAGGGGCCCAATCTCTTGCAAACCCTAACCAAGCCACTAGCATGAGGATCGACATCATCATTCAATCGCCCCTCGAGCCCACTCTCGTGCAAACTCGAGTTACGATCTAGGTTGTGATAGTTCGTATTCGTCCAATCTCTTGCAAACGAATATGTGTATAGATTTACAATTAAAAATCCTAGCTTTGGACCAATCTCTTGCAAACCAAATCTAGAGAAACCCAATTGTAAACCTAAATCGAATATCTAGGCCTTCCCATCGATTAGAATCCAATCTCTTGCAAATCCCAAATCGATGGAAATCCCTAGCTATCCGTAGGAAATCAATCACAACCTAACCTCCTAGCAATTCTAGCAATTTAGAATTCATTTTTCACAAATATGAAATTAGATCCATAGGGTTCATCCCCGAACCCTAGAACAACAAATCTACTCTAGCATAGCAATAAGGATATGAGAATCAATAGAAATCATTCTTGCTTGCATACAAAAAGATAGAAAAACAAAGATTCAAATAAAAAGAAGGAAAATACTTAGCTTGATGAAGATCTTTAATCCAAAATACAAGCTTTTAGATCCAAGAGGGGGCCTAGGGCATGGCCTAACCTCTAAAATAATCTTAAGAAAAACATATGGGGCTAAGAAAACATAATGGGGATCCCCTCTAATGGTGGCTACAAACCCTTAAATACTCCCCCAAAAACCCGAGCAAAAAACCCAGAAAACCCCTCAAATTCGTGCCCAAAAACAGCCCAATCCGCAACTTAAAATCTGGGCCCAGGCCGCACTCGGCCGAGTGGAATATGTGACCCGCCGAGTGACACTGACATGCAAATTCCAGCACTGCAGCATCAACTTGCAGAAATTCCCCAGATTTCATCCGACCTCCGATTTGCGCGTTCTTGGCGGCGTTGGAACCGTCATGAAGTCTACTATCCATAAAAAATATGAGAAAAATAATTTGATGGCTGGAATGATAGCAGATTTGAAAAGAGTAGGAGGATGTCTGAAAATCTGGGCGCCGTGTGTCCTCGGCATCACTCGGTCGAGTGGCAAATGTCACTCCGGCCGAGGGGCATTTGGTACTCGGGCGGACGGCTTTTTGTCACTCGGTCGAGTCGGGCTTCTGGGGCAGACTGACGGATTACAGTAAGTTGGACATTTTGGCTTGCCGTCGTCTGGGTGCCACTCGACGGACGGATTATCCTCACTCGGCCGAGTCGGCGTGCGATGCTCGGCCGAGTGCACGCCGATACATCTCTGTTGCGTGTCCGATCTGACCGGCCGAGCGGGGTCTCAATGCTCGGCCGAGTGACTCCTTCACTCGGCCGAGTGGCATGCTGAAAGTGCCTAATCTTCATTGGACATTCTAATATTATTATCGTTATTCCGATAATCGCAGTTACAGAAAAGGACCTGCATGGGCCACCAACAAAACCTGTCACGCCCCGCTTCCCAAAAATGGAGGCGAGACGTGAGAAGGTCCGCACAGACGTGGAGCTGTGAAGCCACACGCCTGATAAGCGTCAATAAATTAAATGCAGGTCCCTGTAACCACGAACAGAACAAAGATAATAACACAAGAGAGACATAAATAAAATCTCAAATCTCAGAATTGTCCAACATTAAAATTTAGTTCAACATCCAGAAAAGCCACCAGGCTAAAAGAAAGAGTCTAAAGGCCCAGAACAAGGCCAACCAAGACAAACATAAACAGAGTATTGGTGCTACGCACCGGCAACAAAAACAGTCTAAAACGAAGAACACAAGCAGCCTCTACAACTGATCACCCGTGTCCTCAAACTCCTCGATGAACGTGGGTTCTGACTCAGCGTCAGCGAACACCACGTCCTCAGCAGTAACCTCAGGCTCAAGATCTAACATGTGTCACCCAAAAGAGTAAAGGGGCACATGTCAGCAAGTCTAAAAGACTTGGGCAAGGAAACTGAAAATAAGGTAAACTAACAACCTAGCAGTTATAGTATGCATGACATGGCAATTATGGTATAAGAGCACAAGTAAGACATGGTGAAACAATAAGTGCAAGAGAACAATTATCAGGGAATGTCAAGAGTAGCCAAGTTACTAACAATCTCAATCTTTTCACTAGTCACGTTTCAAGTTGTTTGTAGATGTTTACGCCTTACAGCTGAACTGTTTGACATTCACACTGAGTGGCCGCTTAACACTACCCCAGAACCCAGAGTTTACGCCTTACAACTGAAGTTGCTGATCGGGCAGACTCCCAGTTGAATGGCCGCTTAACCCTTACCCCTCCCACACGTAAACAAGCCAGGGTCCCTGCACACGATGCTCAGTAAATGAGCCAGGGTTGCCCCGCACAAGAGCTTGTTTTCAGGTTCACAATTTGGCGTAGGGTCGTGCCTGCTAAAAGCAGGTGCCTAGCCTCAATCAATTCACTAGGTGTAGCGGAGCTACGCAATCACGGGAACATTTTAAGAATGCAATGACATGACAATTAATTCGCGTACCGTTAATTGAAATTAAACATGACATGGTAGTTTTATGCAACATGATAAATGACGGATCTAGCTTCGTTGTCAAGCTAGAACCTAAAATTGCGCCTAGGCGAGTATCATTTCGTCTCCTAGTCTCTTTTACGCCTACAATAAGCAAATGGCCTAAGACATGGCCCAAAACCCTAAGTGGCAAGTTTCACTTGCCTAGCACCGAGGATGACGATCACGAAGGTTCGTCTCACAAACGCTAATCTACGGGGAAAGTCACTGTTATGGAGAAACAATCATCAAAACAACATTCATTTATATTAGGGTTTAACAAAAATCACAAAACGGGTTATGAGAACATTAAAGGATCGATCACTACCGTAGGAAGCAAAAGAACGATACCGAGCAAGCACGTCAACGGAAGAAACGATCCGGGAAACTAGGGCTCAGATCTAGAAATGGGGAGAAAATATGGAGAAATGGGGTTTTGAGGGGTTTTGGGGATTTTCCGGCGGCCTAGAGGAGGTGCCGGCCCAAATGAAGAAGGGGAGGGGCTCTTGATGAAGGAGGAAGGTTAGGGGAAGATGTGTGATGATCAGAGGTCAAGGGGGAAAGAAAAACGGCCAAGAGAGAAGAAGGAAAGAAAAGAAACGAAGAGGGGTTTAAATAGGAAACCATCCGGCGGCTGGGCAAACCCTAAGTTTACGACAGCAATAAGTCGGTCAAAGAAGGGTTGTTGACCGACTAGTTCAACAACTAGTCGGTCGGTCGACCAACTGTGACCGACTAAAACCAAACAGTAACTTAGGTTGTTGAAATGGTCAATGAATTAGTCGGTTAAAGAACAATGGCTGACCGAATAGTTTGCAACCTAGTCGGTCGGTTGTTGTTCTTGGACCGACTAACGATAAACAGTAACTTAGGTAAAATTGATTGAAGGAACTAGTCGGTCTGAGAGCAAGTTCTGACCGACTAGTTTCACATCTAGTCGGTCGGTGGTTGTTCTTAGACCGACTAAGAGTAAACAGTAACTCATGTACATTTGATTCAATGAACTAGTCGGTTCCAGTAGAGTTCCTGACCGACTAGATCTCAATCTAGTCTGTTGGTCCCCCTTCTTGAACCAACTAAAGTGCACTAAAAGTGCCGAAATGAAGCGCGAAGCTTCGGGAAGATTTCTACGGCTTCTAAGATCACTCTAACTCTAAAATATGAGCGATTTGAAGTTCGTCATGAGCGACTTACTCCAAGATCAACGATTCTAAGGAAGAAGCTAGAAAATCACAACGAAACGGACGAAAACGAAAGCTACGGAGACGAAAACCACACATAAGGAGAAAATCCACCAAAACATATATATATAATATATATAATCCAAATACATGAAAACCAGTCGTTACAGTATATACAATGGAACTTCCTTTTTGTTTCTCTTTTCTCTTTTTCTTTCTTTTTCTTTTTTTCTTTTGTGTTTTTATTTAATATACACAAGAACAATCCAAATAAAATAGAAAGATATATATATTTTTTCTTTGAGATTTTGGGATTCATGGAGCTTATTCTTTTTAGCATGGGGAAGATGCAAATATCGGATTCACTAAGGGGAGATTCACCAATGACTATAAGTATAGAAATGACATTCAAGATATGTGGAGATAGAAATATATATAACACTCGGTTCACTCCTTTTGTATGTGCACAATAACTTTAATAGGGTAATTTAATCTACTCAGTTTGATAACAAAAAATAAATTAATCTAATCATATCAAATGGCAATCATTCATTCAACCTGGAAGTTCAATACATATTTCATGCAAAAAGAAGTGATAATAGAGATGAAAAGCGGTACTCCAAGTATATGCAATCAATGCTTGAAGCTTGGTGTGTTTTCTACGAAGAGTGTACAATAATAATTCCCAAACTCAGTTAACGCTAAAACTTCATTCATAAGCACATACTAAACGATGGAAGTTCTTTTTCTCGAATGCATAGCAATATATCGCATATGATATCAGAAATAAAGAACGATAGCATGGCAAGAGAATACGTGCATAAGAGTAAAGCAAAGTCCAAGATATAGTCATCATGGGAAATTCATCTCTAGCAAGGAAAATAAAAAAATAAAGTTAAGAATAAAAACTAACCATACTTGTGCAAATCACTCCAAAATTAAGAAAACGTGATGCATGGAAATAATAAAATGAAAAAGGTGAGTGAAAATAAGTGAAAAATAAAGAAAGGTGAAAAATAAAGGTAAAAATAAATGAAAAAAAAGTGCGTGTGTATACTCACTCCCCCAAGCTAAAATACACATTGTCCTCATTGTGCTACGTGTGGCACTAGGACGCATAAGATATGGGTGGGTGGGTGTGGATGCATGGATTATGCCAAATAAAAGGAAAATAAAGAAAATAAAATATGGCATGATAAATGCATATGATGAATGCAACATGCATGCAAATGATGGATAGTATATGCAAAATGGATACAAAATGTGGGCCAGAAATACATACTCTCCCCCAAACTGATATATATAATAATGCCCTGCAAAAAGTGATCAAAACATATGGGCAAGCAATATGATGGCAAAATGATGGGGCGAGAGGTGGAGCAAAATATGACAGGCATCCAGAGTGCGTGCCTAGACTGGTGGTGCAGCGCCATCACCTCTCTGCGGTGGGGATAGAGGTGGCGGAGGTGCAAGATCCTAAGGGGCAGGCTGGGGTGGCTGAAGCTGTCGCAGGCACTCTAGAATCTGGTTCAGCATGAGCTGAATACCATGGATCATGGTAATGCGGGCCTGCTCGGAGCTAACGGTGGCAGCGAGAGCCCTAAAATCTACTCTGAGCCCACTCACTGCCGTCTCGACATCACGGAGCTACTGGACAAGGGCATCAGGAGTAGGAGCAGAGGGTCTAACAGGTGGAGGACAGGGCCGTCGCACACGACCACCGTAAACAAGTGGGTCCACTATCGGTTGTGTGTGCTGGGCGGTGCTGACTAAAAGACGCTCAGCCTCTATGGGATACTGAGACGTATGTATGCTCTCAGAAGTGTGAGCAGCTACAGAGGAGGACGAGGCATCGATAGAGGACGTGACAGGTAGAGAGGTCGTGGACATAGACGTAATGACAAACATCACGACCCTCTTGGTGAACACGACGGCGATAGAGACAGAATGGTCGACGACTGGGGAGGTCATGAAATCATCAGAGAATGACTCCCCAGGAGTCGAAAAATCTGTTAAGAATAGGGTCTCGACGGTATCGGCAGAGGATGGCTTGCCTCCCTCAAAGGCTATGGGGACGGTGCTCTCAAAGCTCATATAAGAAATAGGGTCGACTTTTAACGGCACAGAAGTGGTGGTGAGTGGAGCAGACATAGCTATAGACGAGCTCTTGGCACGAGCAGAGGTGGGGACAGATGTGCCAGGCTCGGGGATCTGATCAGGGGCTGGCTGAGGAATGGGGATCTCAGGGGCCATAGGGTCGAGAGGGGGCATCTGTTGGGCATCATCGGGCTCGAGTACGTAGACAGCTAGGATGAGGAGGTCCATCACTGGTCTCCACACCCACCTGCAGGTCCTGTGTGGGTCCGAGCTGGGCTCGAAAGCACCATACAATTCGCTGAAAACAGACACTGTAGCCAAATCCAATGGCACCGTCCGTGGGCATAGAGCATCTTCATATGGGCCATAACATCTAGAGATAGTGTAGTGGGGCCCGTAGGTCGATGCAAACCGGCAGGAAACTCGATCTCGAAAATGGGAGCTAGTAAGGTGATCAGAGCGCCACAACAAGTCGCCGTCCTGGCAGAGACTGAGGAAACTATGCAGTCTAGATACCAGCTAGCTATATCTATGGAAATGGCGGGGACTAAGACGTCCACATCACCTTCGTAGGCCCTCTACCTAGTCATCGTATAGAGCATATAGAGCTCTGGTGTAGACATCGTTCCTGGCTCTGGCCTGGCAAGCACGGTGGTTGCCAAAAGGCGCTATGCAATCCACAGGCAGGGGTGGAAGACAGAAGAGGCCTTGGCCCGACTGGGGTCAAAGTGAAGTGTGGAACCTGTGACCATGGTCTAGAAGGTGTTGGCAATGAAAGTATATGTGGTGTGGTGCGCGGGATAGTAAGCTCGGTCGGGGTCAGGGACATGTGGCCAATGGAAGTAGGCTCGGACCATGGCGAGAGAAACCTCGCCTTCTCAATCCATCAATCTAAAGGTGCACCCCCTGGGAGTCCTACGACTAGAACTCAGGACCTCAAGGATCGGTCGGGTATAGGTGTCCACCGACACCGACAGAAAATTACGCCAACCCATGTTGTTATACCACTGGAGAAGCCCCGATAGTACCCCTAGGCGCTTTAGTGCATCTAGGTCCACGAACCTAGTGGGTACGATCGAAATCTTGGTGAACTCCTCAAATTTGATGTGGTGTGCGTCATCTCTGAATGTGATCCCAAGCGTGTCGATCTCTGGGGCGGGCTGTGCGGGTGGGGGTGAAATGGGTGAAGTGGGAGCTAGGAGTGTGGGTGATGGCTCGCTAGGAGGCAGGGAGTCGGCTCTAAGGGAAGAGGGACCAGGGTCGCCAGACCTCTTCCTCTTAGAAACCGGCTGCCTCGCACTAGATCTAGTGCAGTGTGGAGGCATGGTGGTGCCGTGAGACGCGCAAAAATCACAACATGCTAAAAATGAAATAAGGAACGTGTGTACCAAGCACGATGCAACTCCTCGTAAGCAGATAAGAGCACCTCCCTTAAGCTCCAAATAAACGTAGGATCTCCCCAAGCTATTGAAATAGGATGGGAAAGAAATGGGGCGAAATAAGGCGAAGAGGGGCGGCGATCGCCGGTTGAGCGACGACACAGGAGGCGTCAGAGGGTGCTCCGATGTCGGCGGGGTCGTGGTGCTCAGGCAAGTGGCGGTGGGGCTCCGGGCATGTGAGGGAGCTGGTCGGGTGAGTTGGAAGGGAAATGGGGGAATTTTTGATTTGGGGATTTTAAAAATCCCAAGCTGTCAATTCAGATTTTATAGGGCTGATTTTGCATAAGTCACTCGACCGAGTGACGTGCATTACTCGGTTGAGTAGCTCGACGGGACTATCAAAATTTTTGTAGTCGGCTGGGGTATAACTCGGCCGAGTAGTACTCGTCACTCGGGTGAGTGGAAAGTTTTCCTCGGTTGAGTGAGGAATGGGAACAGTGTGTGTATTTTTGATAGTTCTATCACAGTCTGCTACTCAGGCGAGTAGAATTAGTCACTCAGATGAGTGGACTAAGTACTCAGCTGAGTATATAGACATGCAGAGCAGAAATTTAAAGTGTTAGACATAGAATTCACTTGGTCGAGTAACAAAGTCACTCGGTCGAGTGGCAAATGATATCCAGAAAGGGGTTTTTCGAGACTTCCATGTCATTGTGTCACTTGGGCGAGTGGCTTCTCCACTCGGCCGAGTGACTATATCACTCGGCCGAGTAGGCTGTTTGCTTCAGCTCCCTACTCTCTGTTTGCGACGCTTTCTGTGTCTTCCTCTCCCGTCAGTTTCTTCCTTCCTTAGGCATTCAAGCACTTCCCTGGAGCTACTCTTCATCGCCATGGCTACCCTCCATTGGATTGTTTCCTCATATCTTCTTCCTACAATGAAAAATGCAGCCCGTTGTAAAGATTTTTCCTAATACTCTTGACTCTCTAAATTAATAAATATCTAAAACAAAAAGAAAGCAAAATTCAACTAAAAACTAAGATAGAACCGTCGGGTTGCCTCCCGACAAGCGCTCATTTAAGGTTTTGAGCTCGACCCGTTAAGATTTATCGTTCAGCTCGTGATGTTCGGTGCATAGGAGATGCGCATGTCAAACTTTTTGGGAAGGCCATGAGGGTTCAGATGTGGCGCTAGTTCTTCATTGGCTTCCTTCAGGTGCACCTCCTATCTAATGGTTGTAAAGGTCGCTTTCCGACCTTAAGGATTTTCTACGTGCACGTGCTTTTTCGTACACGTATTTTATTTGACACTTTCTGGATTCCGGTATATATGATGTGATATGCCGTTGTGACTGCATGAAAGTGTAGAATTTAATAGTAATTTTTAGTAACGTCATTTCTCGGCTCGTTTTCTTGCAAAACGACTTTGAATGGAAGGGCGTTCTGGTCTTTTGGCCTTAATACTCAGTTCCCGATTTTACATTAATTTTTGGTAGGCGTAGCATGTGATCAGACTCCATAGCCCCGTACTTCTCGTCTCCACGATCATCCCGGTATTTTCGGTTAATTTTTCTGATGCCCCTAGCAGAAGTTATCCCCTAATCAAATCCCAACCGTTGATTAGCCCATATCAATTTGAATTTCAAATTGATAATCAGATCTTAACAACCCCTCAATTGTCTCATACGTATCAATGGGCTAATATTTCATCTTTTATTTGCACCCTCCTTTTTCCCAATTTCCACTTCCCCTATCTCTCTCTCACACCCACAATATTATTAAAATCTATAGGTACTTAGCTAACTTTCATTTTATAATAAAAAAAACCCTACCTACTCGCCCTCACATTTTAACATAGGGTACCAAAATTTTTCAGCCGCCACAACTACGTTCTTCCCCGAGAGCTCATCTCTCTCT
Source organism: Scilla litardierei (assembly GCA_030789695.1). NCBI lineage: Eukaryota > Viridiplantae > Streptophyta > Magnoliopsida > Asparagales > Asparagaceae > Scilla > Scilla litardierei. Next base: position 287,630,146 of record CM061141.1, read on the forward strand.
CCCTCATCCTCAACTTTTCAATCCCGAGCCCTAGCCTCCCTCCTCCACGGCGTTAACCTCGTCGGCGGCCAACTGCTCCGGCCACCCACTGCCGCGACCGCCAAGAACCGCCCCGCCGCCGGTCTTTACGCGCAGCAGCAACAGCAACAGCCACGGGCTGCCGCTGCTGATTTTTCTGGTGTTGCACAGCGGCGGGCGCCGCCCCCGCGGCCTCCCTTATCCGGCCAACCGTCGCCCAGCGCTGTCAAGACCCTCCGACCACTCCATCAGGCTGGAGACTCCCTCCCAGCGATAGCCCTAGGCCGGACAGCCACGGCCGGCCTTCAAACCACTTTTTCGTCGCCGTGATCGCGCTGTTGCTCGCTGTTTTGGCTCCCCGTGGCCTTTGCTCCTCCATGCTCACTGTTCAGCGGCCCCTCAACGCCTCCTACACCTCCTACGGACCGCTACCGGGCTCGTCTCGCTGCCCGTGTTTCCGAAGCCATTAGACGCCTCCCCGAAGTTACTTTGCTCGCTGCTTCGCCATCGATCTGACTGTGCTCGTTGTCCACTCTTCATTTGCAGTCCAAAACAGATTTTACTACGCCAACCGTAGCCGAGACGCCGCAAACAACGAGGAGATCCCATCGTTCAGACCCTACTTCCGTTCTACGTCAAACACCGAAGAGGTTGGTCCCCCTAACTCGTAGCGAACCCACACCGTAGATCAATCAAACCGTAAACTAAAATTGGTCAACTTGAACTAAATTTACTTTCAGCATCTGTAAAACGTTGCCCCCGTAGGAAAGATCGACAATCGGACAACTTTTCTGTGCACATAGGGTAGACGTCGATCTAGACTGAACAAAACATCAAAATGTGACTTTTTGACTGATAGGGTAGTCCCGTCAATTTTAGAAACAAACCCTAACATGATTTGTTAAAAAACGCGACCTGACACAGTCGTCGTGACCCTATTTCAGACGGACTACCGCAGACAAGACGCTTGGAAGGGACGCTCCGGACGGACGACAGACTCGCCATCGCAGGCAAGTGTACTCACTTGTACCTTCGGCCGTGTTTGCGCCTTAGACTTTTAGAACTGTTAAAATGTAAACAAAGAGAACCGGACGTGAAATGATAGCGTCCGGGATGCCCTTGACAGCTTAGACTTGACGACGAAGTCTAAGCTCAACAACAACTTTTGACACCTTAGGGTTATCTTGTGTGTGCATGCGTGTGGACCCCCTAGAAGAACCATCCCCGTCTTGTCATGTCCCGTCTTGTTTTGCACAGCCTGCGGGCAATAGGGCACTCACCAGTGAGTGGGTGATCCCTTGTACTGATACACAGCTTGCGGGCAATAGGGCACTCAGCAAGCTAGAGTGAGTGATCCCTTGTACGGACTTGTCTTGTGCACTTGGGTTGGGGTAGGGTTGAGCGTGCGCATGGGGAGAGGGTCTGATCCCCCGCGAACCGTAAGGCGTGAACCCTTTGAGTAACACGTGTCTTGTCTTGTTCCCGTGCACAAGGTTGAGCGTTCCCTCGGTTGAGAAGGTGCTGGCCGCCTTCTAACTGAAAGGCATGAACCTTAGTGACACACTTCTTGTCTTGTCTTGTCCCGTGCACAAGGTTGAGCGTCCCCTCGTTTGAGAAGGTACTGGCCACCTTCTAACCGAAAGGCGTGAACCTTGGTGACACACGTCTTGTCTTGTCATGTCTCGTCTTGTGTTGTCACGTCTGGTCTGGACCCGTTTAGGTTAGTCCCGTAGTCCGTAGCACACGCTACGGCTACTACTTGACGAGTTTTACTTTTCCTGCTCTGTTTACCTTCTTTTGTTACTATATTATAACCTCAGCATGCTAATCAACCAGTAAATCATTGCTTAAAGTTTCAGTACACTTGCAGTAGAGTCTAACCCTCTTTTGTAGACTTTACCTGACGTACAGTTCCTTTCTTTTGGGTGCTGTACGTCAGGTGTTGAGCCGGAGTACGTTGACAAGGCGGACCTGTGACTGGCGCCCCGTTTACGGTATGGGCGCGGTGTCATTTTACCGCAAGTGCACGGTTAGTGTAGGGTGCGGGTTTATCGAACTCAGGGAGGTGGATGGCTTGAATGGCTACTAGCCTCGCCTAGGTTGTGTGCTAGCTACGCGGATGATATGGGTGGAAGTGTAGAAATAAAAGAAAGAAATGAAAAAGACACGAAATGAATCCCCGCCAACACGGGCTAGAGCACTCATGACACTTGGCATTTGACTTGACCCAGGGTGAGACATTGCCCCAAAAGGTGGTACCTAGCGTCCATGGCCTGATATTCCAATCGGTGCCAAGTACGCTAGGCCTACCCGGTTCCGGATGGTGGGCATTCCCAAGTCCATTAACACCTTCCACAATCGGGAGCATTAAGGCCTGATCACTCCTTATTTTACACTTTTTTACCGCATGTTTGCATGCCATTTAGATCGCCCAAATCATGTTTTTCACGATATATCGACGATATTGCGATGCTTTTCACGATTTGCTGTTTTTGTCGCATTTCAGGTGATTTGGCGCGATTTGGAGTGATCTCGAGATGCGCTTACTCCAGACGGTCACCAACGACCTCACCGAGGGGTATTTTGCTGTTGGAGAGGAGCGGAAGAAGAACGGACGTCGCATGAGCGACGAGGAGGCCAAAACAAGCTGTTTGGGCATGTTTTGTGTCCCACTCGGCCGAGTGGAGGAGCCACTCGGCCGACCAGCGAGACACCGCTCGGCCGACCAGATCAGACACGATTCATACGTGCACTCGGACGAGCGACGGAGACCACATCGGCCGAGTGACTACATCCCGTCCGCCCGAGTGGCGCCCAGACGAAGCCATTCAAAAATCGCCATGTTACTGTTTTCGGCTGCCTGAGCTTTAGAAGACCCACTCGGCCGAGTGGATAATCCCGACCGCCCGAGTACCATGAAGCCATCGGCCGAGTGACGACAACTCACTCGGCCGAGCCGCCCCCGAAGTGAAGACCCCTGAAGATCAAGACTTACTGGAAAATTACAGGGTTTCTCACTCGGCCGAGCGACTTTTGTCACTCGGCCGAGTGCGACGCGCTGCCTGTAGCGAAAATTGCGGAAAACAGGCTGCGCATGGGTATTTTGGTCACAGTTTTTGGACGATTTTGGGGGGTATTTAACCCATGTTTTTACCCTAGTTTTGGAGGGCTTTTCTCTTAGATTTTTTGTAGCATTTTAGATTAACTTTTTAGCTTTATTCTTGAGATTGGAGAGGAGACAAAAGTTGATTTTTGTATAATTATTTGAAGAACTCCATTGGTTTGTGTTTTCTCTTCTCTAAAAATTCTATTTTTATTGCATATCTCAATATTGTGATGAATTCTATTGCTTATTTCATCGATTATTTTTGTGATCTTGCTATGAATTGTGAGTAGTCGCCACGTCTTGGGGCGTGGGGATGAACCCTACAAGCCATATTTCATGATTGTGATGAATTGGTAGGAATTTTGCTAGAATTGCTATTAGGGATTAGATTGGGATCAATTTACTATGGATGGCTAGGAGTTCATACCGATTGGGATTTGCAAGAGATTGGATCCCAATTCGATAGGAAACCCTAGAAATCCGAATTGGGTTGGAATCGAATTTCCGTAGTATCGGTTTGCAAGAGATTGGACCGATACTAGGGTTTCCGGTTCCAATTCCATGCCAATACCCGTTTGCAAGAGATTGGATGGGTAGGAACTATCCCAAACTAGGTCGCGGGCCGAGTTTGCAAGAGATTGGGATCAGTGCGCGATTGAACGATGATGTTGATCCTAATGCTAGCTTCCCTAGGCTAGGGTTTGCAAGAGATTGGACCCGAACCTAGGATAGCTATAGGCCGGCAACAGCGCGAGAGCGTGAGCTTGGTTCTACATTCAGTTGCAACTAGTTCATCCAAAATCTTATTCTAGCAATTTTGATACCGATGAACCACATCTACGAAAGACGGTGAGTAGCGGGAATTCCCCATTCCCTAGACGTTCTTTATTTGATTTGATATTTCCGTACTTTGTCTGACGATTGTGACAGGATCGCCAAAGACAAATTTCTCTCTTCTTAAATAGCCAGGTTGATTGGAACAAGCACGGTCATTCGTCCTCCCTGTGTTCAATACCCCGCTCGCTGCTACACCGTGCACTTGCGGTAAAACTACAACCGTTCTTTGGGGTTACATCCCGGAGCGATCAAGTTTTTGGCGCCGTTGCCGGGGAGGTGTTTCCCGTTTGGTGCCAATTTGTCACAATTAGGTTTATTAGACTACGAAAAAAAAATTTAAAGAAATTTTCACCCCTGACACCATTACTATCATTTCTATATTCTTTAGTGCCACTGATATTTTTCTCCAGGTATTTATCTTTGTTGATCAGGTGTTATGGATGGTATTATGTGGACCGCAGATTTTGAGGAGGAAGCATTTCAGAACTTATTAGATGGCCTCTTGGAGTTAGCGAGGTTCACCGGTTCAGAGAGCATTACAGCAGGTGATGCATTTGATCTACGATTTGCAAATTTTGTTATGAACCATGTTTCAGCTGCAGGAACAATTGAGGAGGACATCCATGTTAGTCTTGAGGGGGATAGATTAAATTTTTGGATTGCTCACGGGCATTCCCCTCCACATGATGCATCCCCACAAGTTGACACACATGAGCAGCCAGCATCACCATTTCAGAGAGAGCCTACATTGATAGTTCATGAGGAGGCCTTACACACGGTGCCAGAGCTTATCACCGAGGAGGTCGTGCATCGGGACGAGGACACAGCCATTCATGAGGATCCCGAGCACTACCCTCCTCCATTAGAGCTTCCGCAGCCACCTCATCCTTCCACTGACGCAGAGGACTATCCCACAGAGCTTACTGCTCCCACTCAGGGAGATATTTTTACCCACTCCATTTCTGAATCATGCATTCCATTCGATATTTATTTTGATTCAGATATTTTTGACACGTCATACCTTTTGCAGCACACATACGATTATGGACCGGAGGTATGCTTGGACGTGTCACAGTTTGACGAGCATATCGAGGAAGTCCACACATATGATCTAGATTTACCTGAGCAGCTTAGAGAGGACATCATGGAGACACCTATCACAGCACGGGAGGATATTGGATTATTTCCAGGGAAGTATCGTCTACCATTATTTATTTCATATATTTCTATAGACGATCCTCTTTAGGATACTTTTATTACGAGGGTGAAATTTTTGCGGCGAACGGATGCATCCTATTCTCTGCAGGGTACAGGTGGAGTCCTTGTGGGAATGCTGGAGGATGCATTGCTGGAGTTCGTTGGAGTCCATGGACATACGCGTCTGGCGGAGCCACGGAAGGAGCAGTTAGAGCAATTGCCTGCACCGGCAAAGATACTGGATCCGCCTTTTGCTATAGGTGATATCAATCCAGTAGTGTAGAAATTTTTATGCTTTAAATAAACACGAATTCTCTCGGCATCGAGAGGACCGTATAGATTTGCTTGAATAAATATCACCTCATATGACGGCAACAAAAATCTTTTACACCCCAAACCCATTATATATATTAATTCCCCTCTCCATATTTTGATACGCCACATCCTTTTGCTCACCACCATCGAGCATTTCTTTCAAGTGAATACTCACTTTCTTATTCATTTGACTTGATCACGCTTTGCAAAGCCATGACATTTTTGATTGAGTCATTTGAATAAGATTGTTTGGTATAAGCTTGGGGGAAAGCACTCTCATGCATCATTGTATGTGCATGTAGTTGCATTAGGATTTCATGTCATTCATTTCATCATTTTTCATTCGCCTCCCTCATATTTATCGTTGTTCCTCATATTTTTCCTTTTATGATCACATTGAGGGCAATGTGAAGTTTAAGCTTGGGGGAGTGCATTTACATGCCATTTAGACGCATTAGTTGCATTTTTACTTTATTTTAGGGTTTTTAGAATTTTTCAAAATTTTTGCATCATCTTTTTGATTTTTTCCATCTTATTTTCCTTTTATGTGTGTTCATGCATCATATTGTGTGCTTGTTTTTCTTTTCTTTCCTCTCTTTTATTTTTTCTTATTTCTTTATTTTCATTTCTCTTCTTTTGCTAGATGCGTTCTTTATGATGATATCTCTTCTTGCTTTAGCAACCATCACGATGCTTATTATTCCTTGCCATGCTACTTAGAGTATTCCATAGTCTTGCTATTCACATATGCTTGCAAATCTAATTCTTTTGATGACTCCTCTACATGAATGCATGATACTAATTGAAGCTGGATGTATTGATTAGTGTTTAGTATGCTTTTGTTGGAAATGCACCAAGATTCACGCATCATTAGTATACCTGAAGCATAAGTTTTATTGTCTTATTCACCTTCTGTTGCATGCCTAATATGGTTGTAAACTTTACTGCTTGACCTCATTATTTATTGAAATGATTGAGAATATCCATGCTTACATATGAGTTTTAGTTGATGTTTTATCTTATTGAACCGTTCGTGCACATCTTAGAGTGTACCGAGTGTTATATTACTTCCTTCTCCACATATATCTTTTTATTCTCTACATGTCACTTGAGTTCACCTCCTAAAGCTACTTATATCGCATCTATTTCCCAAAAATCCCCACAAAAGAAAAATTAGCTCCAAAAAGTCCAAAAAAGCCAAAAAGGAGCCAAAAACCAAAAACCAAAAATACAAATCATATAGCTCCTACAAAAAGCCAAAACGAAAAATAAGAAACAAAGTCCAAAAGAAAAAAAAATATTTTTCTATCTCAATATTGGAGCCACAAAATACTTGGGAAAACCAAGGCAAAAATCCCATTTTCCACTATCATATTCCTTTAGATGTGATGCCCCAAGCTAAGCTTGGGGGTGAATTCCTTTGACCAAATGAGTGAGTATGACCTTAGAGTGGAGACGTGCATAAATGGAGATATTCGATAATGCTTAGACTTTGCAAAATATATTAAATATGGAGATTTTTCATGATTTGAAATAAATATGTGAATGCCATGTCTCTTATTCCATTCTCTATTGCATGCTTGGTGTGATTCTTATATGCTTCAGTTATAACTCTTGATTGAAAAGTGCATTGCCAACATTTGTATATTAAATCCTATGAAATGCGTGACGTGGATATGAATTGATTGTATGAATTTAGAGAATCCATTTTGTTGTTCTTAAAAACTTGCAAGTACCATGTTTATGTAAGATATGAAATCCTTATAGCATGTGATTTGTATTTTCCAAGTTATCGTGAGGTGTAGCTTATGGCTTGAGACCCGAGAGAAGAATCTAGCGACCCCTTCCACCTCGTGTTCTTTCTTTTTTATTTCATTTTCTTTATTTTTCATCTCCCGAGTTCGTCTCTTTACTCATCTTCCTCGAGGACGAGTAAGAGGAAAGCTTGGGGGATTTTGATCACTCCATATTTTACACCTTTTTTCTGCATATTTGCATGCCATTTCGATCGCTCATATTGCGATTTTCACGAGTATTCGACGATATTGCGTTACTTTTCACTATTTCTTATTTTTGTCGGATTTCAGGAAATATTGAGCGATCGGGAGCAAAAATGAGCTTAAGGGACTTGCACCAGCTCCGGAGCGCCACCAAAGGCTCTTTTGAGGGCTATTCGGTGATGGGAGACGGGTGGAAGAAGAAGGAACTCCGTAGGAGCGACGAGGAAGCGAAAAGATGGAGATTGGGTATTTTCAGCATGCCACTCGACCGAGTGAAGGACTCACTCGGCCGAGCAAGGAAGCTCGCTCGGCCGGCCAGACCAGACACGCAAACAGCTTGAAGATCAGCGTGCACTCAGCCGAGTGACGACATCCCACTCGGCCGAGCACGGAGACACCACTCGTCCGAGTGGCACACGAACGACGACAGGAGAAAAGATGCAACTTACTCTAATCCGTCAGAGAAACTCCGAGGTCCAACTCGGCCGAGTACCAAAAGCCCCTCGGTCGAGTGATCAAAGTCACTCGGCCGAGTGACTTCCGAGTGATGCCGAGGACACGCAGCGCCCAGATTTTCAGACCGCCTCCCACTCTTTTAAAATCTGCTATCATTCCAGCTATCAAAGTATTTTTCTCATATTTTTTATGGATAGTAGACTTCATGATGATTCCAACACTGCCAAGAACGCGTCAATCGGAGGTTGGATGAAATCTGGGGAATTTCTGCAAGTTGATGCTGCAGTGGTGGAATTTGCATGTCAGTGTCACTCGGCCGAGTGACATTTCCACTCGACCGAGTGAGTTTTCCACTCGGCCGAGTGACCAGTTTTTGACAGTTTTTAACAGTTTTGACAGAGTGTTGTTTTCTGGAGTTTCTGCAGGAAAGCTCACTCGACCGAGTGAGATTTCCACTCGACCGAGTGAGCTGTCCACTCGACCGAGTGAGGTTTCCACTCGACCGAGTGAGATTTCCACTCGGCTGAGTCGTAACTGGCGCAGATTTCTGGGCACGCGCAGATTCAGTTTTGGGCCCGAATTTCAGGGGCTTTTTAGGCAGTTTTGCTAGGGTTTTTGGGGGAGTATTTAAGGGTTTTGTAGCCACCATTAGAGGGGGATCCCCCATGTTTTCTTAGGTTCCAAGATGTTTTCTTATTGATTATTTTAGAGGTTAGGACATGCCCTAGGCCCCCTCTTGGATTAAAAAGCTTTTATTTGGATTGGAATTCTTCATCAAAGCTAAGTATCTTTGTTCTTATTCTTTGAATCTTTGATTTGATATCTTTTTGTATGCAAGCTATGGTTTTTATTGATTCTTATATCCTTATTGCTATGCTAGAGTAGATTTGTTGTTCTAGGGCATGGGGATGAACCCTATGGATCTAATTTCAGATTTGTGATGAATGAATTTCTAAATTGCTAGAATTGCTAGGAGGTTAGGTTGTGATTGATTTATTACGGATAGCTAGGGATTTCCATCGATTGGGGTTTGCAAGAGATTGGATTCTAATCGATGGGAAGGCCTAGATATTCGATTTAGGTTTACAATTGGGTTTCTCTAGATTTGGTTTGCAAGAGATTGGACCAAAGCTAGGATTTTTAATTGTAAATCTATACCCATATTCGTTTGCAAGAGATTGGACGAATACGAACTATCACAACCTAGATCGTAACTCGAGTTTGCATGAGAGTGGGCTCGAGGAGCGATTGAACGATGACGTCGATCTTCATGCTAGTGGCTTAGGTTAGGGTTTGCAAGAGATTGGGCTCTAATCTAGGTTGCTATAGACCGACAATAGCGCGAGAGCGTGAGCTTGGTTCTATATTCAGTTACGACTAGTTCACCTCAATGCAAGTCTAGTAATCTTGAGATTCACTATTTACGATGATGTATGACGATCCGTAGTGGGAATTCCCTAGCCCTAGACACTTTTATTATATTGTATTTGAATCGATATTTGACCGATTTCTTTATCACCGACACCGACATCCACCACCATTTCCATTATATCATACCATAGCCATCTCCACCAATAAAACGTTCGTAGTCAAACCAACCTAGGATAGATTGGAACCAACACCACCTCCTCGTGTTCGATACCCGCTCGCCACTACGCCGTGCGCTTGCGGTAAAACTACAATCGTTCTCCGGGTGTATATCCGAGGCCGACCAAGTTTTTGACTAGGTTGTGCTCTTGGGTTGCATTTTGGAGCGATCACGCGTCGACCCCAATTTTAAGCCGGTCAGGCAGAAGAAGAGAAACTTAGGTGGCGAGAAGATGAGGGTCGCATCCGAGGAAGTGGAGCGTCTGCTCGAAGCAGGCTTCATCGGAGAAGTCTGGTACCCAAAATGGCTGGCCAACGTCGTGATGGTGAAGAAGTCTAGCGGCAAGTGGTGAATGTGCATGGATTTGACCGATCTCAACAAGGCCTGCCCCAAATACAGCTACCTACTACGCCGCATTGACCATCTCGTGGACAACACCTCGGGCTACGAGATGCTCAGTTCATGGACGCTTATTCTGGGTACAACCAGGTTCAAATGGACTCGGAGGGCAGATGAAATTCTTGATCGTGGCGATAGACTATTTCACCAAATGGATCAAGGCCGAGCCACTGGCATCATTACCTGGAAGAAGGCGAAGAGCTTCATGTGGAACTCTATCATCTCCAGATTCGGGATACCTCGATCCATCGTCACTGATAATAGGAAGCAATTTAATTCTGCGGGGTTCAAAGATTTCTACGCACAGTGGAAGATCAAGCTTTTGTTTGCCTCTGTAGCACACCCCAAGACTAATGCGATGGCCGAAGCCGCTAACAAATGCATCCTCGAACCACTTCACAAGAAAGTAAGGGAAGCACAGGGAAAATGGCCGGAGGAACTTCCCGGGATACTCTGGTCATATCGGATAACCCATAAGGAAGCCATGGGAGAGATCCCATTCATGCTCGCTTATGGCATCGAAGCAGTTGTGCCCGTTGAGGTGGGCAAGGAGTCCCTCCGCCTCAGGCATTTCGACGAAGAAGAAACTCGAAAGGCTTGGAGCCTAACCTAGAGCTCATGGACGAACGGCGAGGCCAAGCCCTGGCCTCGATCGTCCGACAAAAATAGTGGGTGGCCCGCAACTACAACTCACGGGTCAAAGAAGAAGTTCCACCAGGGAGATTTGGTCCTCAGAAAAGCAATCTTTAAACCAGAGGTCGCCCACAAAGGGAAGTTTACTGCTAAATGGGAAGGGCCCTATAAGGTCACCGAGGTCATCGGCCCTGCCACATACCGACTCTCTACTCTAGGAGGGAAGGCACTGACTCACACCTGGAACACAGAGAACCTGAGTAAGTACTACCAGTGAATGTATACAATGCCCCCCAATCTAGATGAATGTACAGAAAGGAGAAAACAATCTTGAATGAAGAGCTCTCTCTGCATCTAGCCGTCCCTTGGACCATAGGTCAAGCTAAGGGAAACTCCCCCGGCAGGCCAATCAATCGACCGACCGTAAGGCTGGGGGCAACTCCCCCAGCTGGCCGACCACCTGTTTGACCGTAAGGCTGGGGGCAACTCCCCCAGTAAGTCAGACAGTAGACTGACCGTAAGCCTGGGGGGTAGCTCCCCCTGCTGGCCGACCGATCCATTCGACCGTAAGGCTGGGGGTAACTCCCCTAGCAGGCCGACCACCTGTTCGACCGTAAGGCTGGGGGTAACTCCCTCAGCAGGTCGATCAGTCGATCGACCGTAAGACTGGGGGCAACTCCCCCAGCAGGTCGATTACTCGTTTGATCGTAAGACTAGGGGAAACTCCCACAGCAGGTCGATCAGTCGATCGACCGTAAGCCTAGGGTAGCTACCCCAGTTGGTCGATCGACCTGTTCGATCGTAAGGCTGAGGGCAACTCCCCCAGCAAGCCGATCACCCATTTGGTAGTATGGCTGGGGGCATCTCCCCCAGTAGGCCGATCACCTGTTCGACCGTAAGGCTGGGGCAACTCCCCCAGCAGGTCAATCAGCCGATCGACCGTAAACCTAGGGGCAACTCCCCCAGTTGGCCAACTGACCCATTCGACCGTAAGGCTGGGGGTAGCTCCCCCAGCAGGTCAATCACCCGTTCGACTCTAAGGCTGGGGCAACTCACCCAGCAGGCCGATCACCTATTCGACCGTGAAGCTGGGGGCAACTCCCCCATCTTACCAGCGGACCGATCATCAAACCAGTCGATACGATTTCCCCAAGCCTGACTTCTCAAACATTCCAACCAGGATTGGAGGAAAGGGCATATCACCACAACATCAAAAGGGGGTTTTCAAACAAACTCATAGGCGTAAACTTGTATATTAAAGAAACCTCAGCGAAATGCCAAAGGTCATGTATAAAATGACAAACAAAAAGAGAAAAAGCTACACAAATGGGATAGGTCCCTGCTCCCTCCTGGACAGTCGAGGCAGCTACACGAGCACCCTCCAGCTGACCAACACCCTCGGGTCGGTTGACATTAACCTCCTCCTCGCCCTCGAAATTCATCTGAAGCTCCTCAAACAAAATCCCTGAATGTGGGAATCTCCGCTAGATTTCTCTTTGGCAACAGACAAACCCCCTTTCAAATGCCTCATACATCCCCACGACAACGAAGGTCGTGGCATACTCATCCACATCCTCCTTGGCGATCTGAGCAGGGTCCACCGCGTCCAGCTCCTTGATCCAGGCCTCGAGGGGGGTGATCTGGCGCAAATGCTCTGCCTTCTCTCTCTCTCTCTCTCTCTCTCTCTCTCTCTCTCTCTCTCTCTCATTTTTATCAAGCTTGTCCAAGAGAACGTGCTCCCTCTCTTCCACCAACCCCCCAGTAGCTCTTCGAGATCTTTGACAATGGTCCACTCCGTCGGACCGCAAAATTCTCTTATCTCGGTGGCCTTCTCTAGCTTAGTAATCCTCTCCTCGGCCTTCGATCTCGCGGCCAATGCCAAAGCCCTCCCACGTCCGACCTCTCCAGGTCGGTCGAGAGCTCGGCAATTCGGGTCTCCAACGACCTCACGTGCGCCTCAGTCTCCAGGGCCACCTCATCGACACCCTCCCCCGTTGTCGGCATCGGGGCGAGACCTACCCCTGCACCTGTAAGCACCACAAATTGACGCCTCATCGAAAGGCCGACCGAGGACAACTATGCCAAAAGAAAAACAAAAATCAGAGTCACCTACAAAGGATGAAGTGCACTGCCACAAGAGACCTTACCTGCTGGCCAACCTGTATCACAAAGGTTGTAAGCATATCGCCTCTCACCCCGTCCATCATGGATTGATCCCGAGGCAGACTAGATTTCTTAGCCAGCAGAGCGACGACCCCATAATCCAAGAAGACAGACTCCTTCAGTCACACGGGGAAGCGAGGACTAAGTAACCCATCCCCCGACCGTGATAGGTCGGCCTCGACCGACCTAAAGGCGCCCAAGGACCGATCATAGTCCTCTGGGAGCGGCCCAGAGCGGGAAGGCGAGGGGCCGCCCCCAAGGCCACTTATCCTTCCTTTGGCAAAATTGTGCGGGAGGCGCGGGAGCATCGAGGAGGGGAGCGTCCCCGAGAGCAACGGGAACCCAGGTTTTCTTCCGCTCGCCCCCTCCCCGAACCAGCGGCACATGTTCCCTTGTCCACTTCACACCACCTCCGGAAGACCCATCGTGTGGTTTCTTTTGAACCTCCAAAAGATGATCCCTCCTCCGTGGACTGGGATTTAACACGAAGACCAAACAGAGGATGGAGAAGAGCCTTGGCCGAACCCACCTGCAAAAAGGACGAGTTAATGAGGTGGTCTTACTTGAACGGGACCCGTCCTATAAACTCTCCCGACTGCGACCCAGGGTTTCGAAAGGACTCACCGACGGGCCACACGGTCTTCCTCAGGACGTGATCCGAGAAGAGGACATCGATCTTCCGTTTGGCGACAGGGACGACTAACAAGGTTTCGACCGCCTTGGTCTCTACATCGGTGAGACCCCCTAACTCAAGGGTCAATGAGCTCGTGTCTCCCAGCGAACTGGAAAATTCATCTCTGAAGGGAAGTTCACAAAGACATACTCCCCCTTCCAATGCATTACGGAGGTTGGCAGCCCCAACACCAGGCTCTTCTTCGAACGAGCGCTGATATAAAGCCAATTACCCGACTTATGATGTTGCATACGAAAGAAATGGACGAAAAGGCGAAGGGTCTGTTCTATCCCATTGAGCATACAGAGCACGATGAACCCCACCAAAGACCCGATGGCGTTGGGGCAGAATTGGCATAGGGCAAGCCCATAGGCCCTCGGGAACACGAAGACGAACGGATGGAGTGGAAATCGCATCCTGAACCAGAAGTTCTGTTCGTACACCCCGACTTTGCGACTGCCAGTGAAGTATACCCTCTCGTCCTTCGCAGGGGCTCGGGTGTAACAAGGGGGAAGGAGGTATTTGGAACGCATCGGCCCAATCGAGCTAGCACACACCACCGACGGCCACCCCATCACCTCAGAAGGCACCCCAGAAAGGTCACCCCCATGACGACGGATCTCGGTGACCGATCCTGGGGGCTGAACGGGCGCGGCGATAGTGGCCGACTGACCTGCCCCAGAGGCAGTAGAGGAAGACGACGAGGGACACATGATGTAGCACAGAGAAAATCTGAGGCAGCTGTCACGCCCCGCTTCCCATTGTACTTGGGAGCGAGCACACGAGTGGGTCCGCATGTGCTTAAAACAAGAAGGATGTACTTTTTCTTTACTTCCTCATTGGTTTAAGCACATTACGCGTCTGTGTGATAACATCCTTACAGATTCTTGCATGCAACTCAAACAACACAGATAAGTTATTTATTTACAATCTCAAATCTTAAAAAGATTTACAACGAAGAAAATGAAAGATAGAGGGTCATAAATCCCATACAAGTTTTGAAAGAAACAACAAGTACAAAGATGATGTGAATGCATATTGCTCCTCAGCGAAGGAGCTTTGCGGCAAGGCACTCCTGGTCGACCTGCTCAATAACTAGTCTCGCTCCTCTGCAAACGTGTCTAATACCTGACGTATATTTCACAAGACAAGGAAATATACGTCAGCGAGGGTCGCTCGGCAATATTTAAAAGATAAAAAGAAACTTGACCCTCGACAAGGTTTTCAAAAAAACAGTGCATGGCAATATGAAAGACGAAATAGAATTTACACAGTTAAAGCATGTCAGCTAAGAAACATATGAGCACGTTAAGCATAGTGCATGACCAGTGGCATGTCAAGTGTAGTGTGTACAGTAGGTAGCATGGAAAGTGTAATGTGTACAGCAGATAGCATGTCAAGTGTAGTGTGTACATCAAATAGCATAGCAAGTGTAGTGTATACAGTAGGTAGCATGGCAAGTGGAATGTGTACAGCAGATAGCATGGTAAGTGTAGTGTGTACATCAGATAGAATGGCAAGTGTAGTGTGTACAGTAGGTAGAATGGCAATTTCAACGTAATGTAAAGTACTTCTAGGCAGACATGGAGGTCTAAAGAACAGACAGACGATTTTCATGATTTCATAGCAGTCAGACAGTTTTAACGTGCCAATGAAGTTGCAATGATTATTCTAGTTTAATGCAATGTTTTCTAGCATGCTTAGGGTTCTCGCCTTTAAGACGTGATGAGTAAGTCATTCTTCTTACGGGGGTATAATCGCGATTGATACTAGCCCACCGTATAGGCGGTGTTCTTGAAGACATGATCCTTTCATACGCTTAGTGGCCGTTCAACCCTAACCCCACCCAAATATGTGCTGGAACACGAGCCAGCCTAGTCATATTACAAGCACGAAGTTGTCAACTCACATGACATTCACGAAAGTCATGATTTCGCCTCTTGGGCGCACGAACTCACAATTTCACGATTTCAGGTATTTCATTTCGTCAATTGTTCCATCAATACGCATTCCATCAATAAGCATTCAATCAAAAGTGTGTGAGTGGGACGTGCAACATGACATAAAGCAAGACTAGGAGTTCTTGATTCAGCATTTAAAGGTAACGATATTTTAAAAACTGTAAATGTACACTTGCCTGATTTTGACGATTTGGGTGCTCAGGTAATCACGATGGAAGGTGTTCTATATCTGCGTCAATAGATTCAATATCGGGTTACTATGAGATTAACTAATTAAAGGTGTAACTTATTACACCAATTTAACTTATCCTTATCAATATTTTAGTGTATCATTATTAAACAGATCGGAAAGGCTAAGGTACTAGCAATGAATGCTACGAGGTATGACCCAAACTAACTTACTAACATACACATATAAATATGTATTGACATAGATTACTGAAAATATATCATCTAACCTAAAGTAACATTACAAAAATACTTACTGCTGATAACTAATAATGTAACTACACTAACTTCCTGACATGCAGATGGGCTGATAGTGTAACCAATATCATACAATTAACTAACGTTCTATTATTAATTATTAAGAGTTATATATAAGACACATGACTCAAACATTCATTACACAAACCCATAGTAGCATGCTATTACATCTAATGACTTACGTGTACTACAGGTTGGGTTCCTCGTGTGATGTCGCAGATGGCGGCGACAGTCGGATGGCAGCTGCAGTTGGCGTCCGGGCAGCGACTGTCATACCCCGCTTCCCAAAACTACGGAGGCGAAGCGTGACTAAGGCCTGCTTAGGCCGGAGCTGTGAAGCTCGGACCCAATAAGCGTCTGTGTGGTACTCCAAGACGAAGGAACAGGTCCCTGCAGAAAAAGCGCGGAACAACAAAAGTACTAAAAGAGATGCATTCATTTTATTCAACAGATATCCAGAAAAGTACGGGGATTCTAAACAAGTGCCAACACGGCTACAAACAGCTGAAAGTAAGCTAATGGTGCAAGCACCCAACCTAGACAGAAAGTAAACGGTGCTACGCACCCAACTAAACTACAGTGAAACCTCTGAATCAGCAACGTGAAGTTCTCTAGCTCTGGTCCTCCTCGTGCACGTACTCTGGGTCTGCGTCCTCCGGCTCAACGTACTCTGGCAGATCCGCCTCGTCTACATACTCTAGCTCCACACCTGACGTACATCACCCAAAAGAAAGGAACTGTACGTCAGGTAAAGTCTACAAAAAGGGTTAGACTCCACTGCAAGTGTACCGAACTATTAAACAACGATTTACTGGTTGATTAACATGCTGGGGTTATAACAGAGTGACGAAAGAAAGTAAACGTAGCAGGAAAGTTAAACGTAGCAAGCAGTAGTCATAGCATGTGCTACCGACTACGGGACTAACCTAAACGGGTCGTGACAAGACGTGACAAGACCAGTAAGACAGGACAAGACAAGACAAGACAAGACACGTGTGACTCGAAGGGTTCACGCCTTACGGTTTGAGGGGGATCAGACCCTCTTCCCGTGCGCACGCTCAACCCTACCCCAACCCAAGTGCTCAAGGCAAGACAAGTCCATACAAGGGATCACTTGGAGAGTGCCCTATTGCCCGCAGGCTGTGTATCCGTACAAGGGATCACTCAGAGAGTGCCATATTGCCCGCAGGCTGTGTATCCGTACAAGGGATCACCCACTCAATGATGAGTGCCCTATTGCCCGCAGGCTGTGCAAAACAAGACACGACGTGACATGACAGGGATAGTTCTTCTAAGGGGTCCACATGCACGCACACACAAAATAACCCTACGGTGTCAAAATTTGTTGTTGTCACGCTTAGACTTCGTCGTCAAGTCTAAGTCGTCAGGACGTCCCGGACGCTATTATTTCACATCCGGTTCTATTTGTTCACAGGTTAACAGTTCTAGCAGACTAAGGCCTAGGCACGGCTGAAAGAGCAAGTGAGTACACTTGCCTGCGGTGGCGAGTGTGTCGTCCGTCTGGGGCGTCTCGTCCGCGGTAGTCCGTCTGAAACAGTGTCACGGCGACGGTGTCAGGTTGTGATTTTCATCAAGTCCTATTAGGGTTTGTTTCTAGGTTAGCGGGACTATCCTAATCGTCATAAGTCACGTTTTGGTGTTTTTGTTCAACCTAGATCTATCACTACCCTATATGCACAGAAAAGTTGTCCGACGGTCGATTTCTACAGTGACATCGTTTTACTGGTGCGGAAAAGTAAATTTAGTTATCGTTGTCCGATTTTTAGTTAGGGTTCAGTTTTGCTACGGTGTGGGTTTGCTATGAGTTAGGGGGACCAACCTGGTTCGACAATCACGTGTAGGCTTTGACGTTGTATCTGAAATAACGGATCGCGTCGCCCTGACTCTGGTTCCTTGACTGCGAATAGCGCAACCAAGAGGGGATCGTCGGGGCCCAGACAGCAGCAATGAGGCGTACTCAATTATCTGCTTCATCAAGTTTATGGTATTAAGTTAACAGCTCTAATCAGTTTATTAGGTCTAACATATAAACATTTACTGTTCTTATATATACATTATCAGATTATATATATTGCTGTTGTTTTAACACCGGACAACTTTATTCTAACAGTTAACAGTGTACTAAGTATTAATATAGGTTAAAATCGATGTGCTATAAGTTACTGATTGTATTAAGCATTTATCAAATTAACAAACTGTCACGCCCCGCTTCCCATTATACTTGGGAGCGAGGACGCGAGCGGGCCCTCTTGGGCTGGAGCGGTGAAGCCCCAACCCAATAAGCGTCTGTGTATGACTACTTATCAGGTTCTTGCTTGCGAACAATCGGAACAACACAAATATGGTGTCATCATTAAAACTTTGACTCCCAGATTACATGTACACAAAAGAATTAAAGGCCTAGCATGGCCATTTCAAACAGTTACAAGAATTTAAAGTACACCTGAAAGAAATACAACAACAAATAATAAACTTCTAGCAAGCTGTGATGTGTCTGTCGTCTTCAGCAGTGGATCTCGTGCTCCTGATAATCCTTGGTCTCCTTCTTCAATCTCCAAGTGAGCTTCACTGTGAACTTTGCTCAAAACCTAACGTATATTTCACAGACAAGGAAATATACGTCAGCGAGGGTCGCTCGGGAAGATTTAAAAACAGTAGTAATAAAATGACCCTCGGCAAGATTTAAAACCGTTACAAAGCTTTAGGAGATGAGGGGCACAATATGATTTCAACAAGAGGGAAAACATAGTAATATATTGACACATGTGAGCATAAACAATGTGTAATGTGCAAAGTAGTGAGCAGGCGAAGTGTAGTGTGCAAGTAGCAACACAGCAAGGTGTAGTGTGTAAAGTAACTAGCACGGCAAGTGTAGTGTGCACAGCAAAAGTAGTGACACGTGTAGTGTGTACAGCAAAAGTAGTGACAAGTGTAGTGCATAAAGTAACAAGTGGCAAACATGGCTTTTGTAATGCACAAAGTAAAGGCACGACATTTGCGATGTACAAATTAAAACATGATATGAACTTAGTCAACGGTTTATACAATCACGATAATAGCTGAAATAAACGAGAGTGCCAACCTGTACTTAATCTAGTGTCAAGCCCAATGTCCGAGGGGGGAGGTGACCAGCATTACACCCAAGTCAACGGGAGCTACCCGTGACTCTCTACTCACCGACCCGGCCAGGTGTCGGTCAAGTTCACCACTAGAGTGTAATCCAGCTTTCCAGCCTCTACTACACTAGACTACCCCACCCAAAGTGTCCAAAAGCCAATCCGTAGTTCCATGTTTGCCATATGGCAAACATTCCGTAAATGCCCCGCGGGCCCATATCTGTATTGCCCGAAGGCCCTATAGTCTGTAATTTGCCCAAAGGCACAATAGTCCGTAGTTTGCCCCAAGGGACCAGTGTCACAATTCATTAGGGGTGCACATTTCGCAATTTATGATATAACGAGCAAAGGCATCTATGTACATGATTAAAATAACGACCACATTTAATAGCAGAGTAACCCAACATGCACTCATTACCGGGTCTGCTGAATCAGTTCGAGTGTAATTAAGCTACGTACATATAAGGAGTTGTTATTTAACAGTATTAACAACGCACGCTATGTTTTAATGTTGGTTTACAATAAAAAAACTTGCCTGATGAAGCGTTTCTGGGTGTTCAGGTGTTAGCAACGAAAGATGTGTTTGTATCTGCGAGATCAGATTTATAATATCAAGCTAAAAAGTTCATACCCAATTATAATAATATTAAACTTTAACTTATCATCTAATCTTATAAACTTAGGCTTAAGATATTTAAACTTATGTCTAGTGTAACATAATTTATATTTATATAATGATAATATAAGTATGGTAAACTGTGCAGATCATAAGTTATATAAAATTACTATATTATTAAAAACTCACCTACTCTGTACTCTCTCTCTCCCTGCCCCCTATCTCTGCCTCTCCCTCGGTCTCTCGTTCTCCCCCTGTTCTTATTCTCTCTTTTTTTGTTCGATCTCTGCAGGGGCGATCGGGGAGAAGGGGCGGCACTGCGGCGTACGTGCAGGCGGAGGCGGCGGTTCCGAGGTGGCGGCGGGCGCTGGGGTCGGGGCGGCTTCAGGCGGAGGGATCGGAGCTGAGCGGGGCGTGGATCGGCGTGGCGGGCGGAGTCGACGGTGGTGGGCGGGGAGATCTGCGGGATCTGATGGCGGGCGGCGACGGCTTCGACCCGACGGGTGGTGGCGGCTCCTCGAGCTGAACAGTGGCGGGCGATGGTTCGAAAGCGGTGGCGATTCCACGGGCGCGGCGATGAATCCTTGGCATAGCGAGGAGATCGGGCTCGGGGCTCGGGGGTTGAATTCGTGGCCGGAGAAAACGCCGCCGGGGATCGGGGGCGTCTGGGGGAGGGCTGAGAGGAAGATGGCACCGGGGTTTAGTCGTAGCTGGTGGGGATGGGGTGATGCCGCTGCGACGTGTGAAGAAGAGGGGCGGAGACGTGCGTGCGCGAGGGCGGAGCTGGGTTCGGTGCCGGAGGAGATGAAGGTGGGGTTGCGGGTTGGAGGTTGAGCGACGTGCGACGGAGTGACGAGAAGGAGAGGCCAGCGGGTGTTGCGTGAAGAGCTGCAGGCTGTTGTGATGGCATGGAGAAGAAAATAGAGAGGGTAGGGGCGGCTGTGTGTAGGGAGTAGGGTTAGAGAATAAAACCCTAGGGTTTATTAAATAGGAGGTAGGGGGTGCTGAAGAGTAGCACGTGAACTTGGTTTTGGGTTTTAGGTCTCCTTGTATATTAACTTGGTGTGTGTGTGCGTTTGACAGAAAGACACTGCATGTGAATAGATGTAGGGTCTTAGGTTAGGTTCAGTTTGTTTCCTTTTTTTTTGTTAAAGGCTATGTGCGTGAACAAGTTGGGTGGGGCCATGGGTGTAGAAAGTGGGCTAGGTTAAATTAGGAAAGGATGAATTTGAAATGCAATTAATAGTATTTGAATTATCATTAATAAGATTAGTATTAAATTGGTTTAATTAGGGCTATTCAATTAGGCTTAAATGGGTTTATAAAAGGAAGTCTTTTCAAACATTCAAAAGTTTTAAATTAGAATTTTGAATGCAAAAGAAAAATTGAATTATTTTAAAATAATTATTTAGAAGGGATTTTTAAAATACTTATTAGAAAGGATTATCTGAGTGGTTTAAAAATAATAATAGTAATAATAAGTATGAAAAGATAATAGAAATGGGTACGGGTACGAGTACGGGGAAAAATAATACACGAAAAAAACAGATACACATAACGATAAATACCGGTCGTTACATCCTAACCACCTTATAAAAATTCCGTCCCCGGAATTTCTTAAGTTACGTATGATCGAGGAAAAGCCTAAAAGGCAAAGGGTCAGGGTAACAAAGAAGGGAGAGACTTATGCATGAAAGGAAACTTCTGATTAAAAGTGGACTAGGATCGAAACTATTACAATCAAAACATCAGCTAGAATATAATCAAGCAAAATAGATGAAATAGTAATAGTAGAAGAAAAAGACACATCTAAGTAGCGACGAAAAGGTAAGCACATGATATAAATTACTAAGTGCGAAGATAGGTCAGGGTTCAAACGTCACTGTTCATCGCTGGCTCGTCATCCTTAGCTTCCTCAGTGACCATAGAGAAATTTGGCGCTGATTACGTTCGGGATTGACCTGATGAGGAACTTGTCGCTGAGGGGCTAAAGACGGTTGGGTCGCAGAATGATGGCACGACGAGGGCAGTTCCTGGCAATATGATCAGGTGCCCCACACGCCAAACACTGGTTCAGCAACACGCGACAATCCTTCTTGACGTGCCCAACCCGGTTACAATGATGGCACACCACTGTAAATCTGGGATCGACAGGAGTTGCAGGTTTCTTGAAATCGGTGGTCTGAGTCGGTCGGAGATCGTTCTTTGGCGGCTCCTGCGGACGCTTGCCTGTTTGACGCGCCTTCTTCTGATTGGCGATCCGCTCCTGATTCTTCGCAGCTACCAGGACATCCTCATGAGTGGTAAAAGTATTCCCGGACAGCACACTCTGGATGTCTAGATCCAGGCCCTGTAGGAAGCGATGTGCACAGTCCTCAGGGTCTTTCACCATAGCAGTAGCATGTCGACTCAGCATAGTGAACTCTGCCTCGTACTCATCAACAGTCATAGTGCCCTGCTCCAGATTGATGAAACGACTCTCCATCACTCGCTTCGCAGACTTGGGAAAATACTGAGCGTCAAATCTCTGACAGAAGGTATCCCATGAAATCGGCTTGGTCAGCATGGCTTCCTCCGCATTCCACCAGCTGCGGGCATTATCTGTCAACTACTTCCTGGCAAGCTCCACCCATTCATCTTTATTGATTCGAGCAAGGCCCAAATCATCCTCAGTGCTTTGACGCCACTCTTCGGCCGCTAGCGGGCTCTCTCGTCCGGAGAAGCTCTTTGGATGCATCTCTCTGAACTGCTTAGCCCCCGGAGCTGGTGCAACTGGTGCGGCTGGTGCAGCTGGCACAGCCTGGCGTCCCTGCTGGACCAGATGATGTTGAACCTGCAGCATATCTCTCATGACTCCAAGCATCTGTCGAATGTCGTCCTCTCCGCCTCCAGCAGCTCCGGATCCTCGTCGAGTGTTACGTCTTCCTGACATGCTGTAAACAACAAAGTAAACATTTGCGTACAAGATTTATCCAGACAGTCTAGTTAATAATGACATCTATATTGTTTTGAGCATTTCGCAGAGAGCATGACCTGCATGGGCCACCACTAAAACCTGTCACGCCCCGCTTCCCATTATACTTGGGAGCGAGGACGCGTGCGGGCCCGCTTGGGCTGGAGCGGTGAAGCCCTAACCCAATAAGCGTCTGTGAATGACTACTTGTCAGATTCTTGCTTGCGAACAATCGGAACAACACAAATATGGTGTCATCATTAAAACTTTGACTCCCAGATTACATGTACACAAAAGAATTAAAGGCCTAGCATGGCCATTACAAAAAGTTACAAGAATTTAAAGTACACCTGAAAGAAATACTACAAATAATAAACTTCTAGCAAGCTGCGATGTGTCTGTCGTCTTCAGCAGTGGATCTCGTGCTCCTGATAATCCTTGGTCACCTTCTTCAATCTCCAAGTGAACTTCACTGTGAACTCTGCTCAAAACCTAACGTATATTTCACAGAAAAGAAAATATACGTCAGCGAGGGTCGCTCGGGAAGATTTAAAAACAGTAGTAATCAAATGACCCTCGGCAAGATTTAAAACCGTTACAAAGCTTTAGGAGATGAGGGGCACAATATGATTTCAACAAGAGGGAAAACATAGTAATATATTGACACATGTGAGCATAAACAATGTGTAATGTGTAAAGTAGTGAGCAGGCGAAGTGTAGTGTGCAAGTAGCAACACAGCAAGGTGTAGTGTGTAAAGTAACTAGCACGACAAGTGTAGTGTGCACAGCAAAAGTAGTGACACGTGTAGTGTGTACAGCAAAAGTAGTGACAAGTGTAGTGCATAAAGTAACAAGTGGCAAACATGGCTTTTGTAATGCACAAAGTAAAGGCACGGCATTTGCGATGTACAAATTAAAACATAATATGAACTTAGTCAACGGTTTATACAATCACGATAGTAGCTAAAATAAACGAGAGTGCCAACCTGTACTTAATCTAGTGTCAAGCCCAGTGTCCGAGGGGGAGGTGACCAGCATTACACCCAAGTCAACGGGAGCTACCCGTGACTCTCTACTCACCGACCCGGCCAGGTGTCGGTCAAGTTCACCACCAGAGCGTAATCCAGCTTTCCAGCCTCTACTACACTAGACTACCCCCACCCAAAGTGTCCAAAAGCCAATCCGTAGTTCCATGTTTGCCGTATGGAAAACATTCCATAAATGCCCCGCGGGCCCATATCTGTATTGACTGAAGGCCCAATAGTCTGTAATTTGCCCAAAGGCAAATAGTCCGTAGTTTGCCCCAAGGGCCCAGTGTCACAATTCATTAGGGGTGCACATTCCGCAATTTATGATATAACGAGCAAAGGCATCTATGTACATGATTAAAATAACGACCACATTTAATACCAGAGTAACCCAACATGCACTCATTACCGGGTCTGCTGAATCAGTTCGAGTGCAATTAAGCTACGTACGTATAAGGAGTTGTTATTTAACAGTATTAACAACGCACGCTATGTGTTAAGGTTGGTTTACAATAAAAATACTTGCCTGATGAAGCGTTTCTGGGTGTCCAGGTGTTAGCAACGAAAGACGTGTTTGTATCTGCGAGATCAGATTTATAATATCAAGCTAAAAAGTTCATACCCAATTATAATAATATTAAACTTTAACTTATCATCTAATCTTATAAACTTAGGCTTAAGATATTTAAACTTACGTCCAGTGTAACATAATTTATATTTATATAATGATAATATTAGTATGGTAAACTGTGCAGATCATAAGTTATATAAAATTACTATATTATTAAAAACTCTCCCACTCTGTACTCTCTCTCTCCCCCTGCCCCCTGTCTCTTCCTCTTCCTCTGTCTCTCGTTCTCCCCCTATTCTTATTCTCTTTTTTTTGTTCGATCTCCGCAGGGGCAATCGGGGAGAAGGGGCGGCACAGCGGCGTACGGGCAGGCGGAGGCGGCGGTTCCGAGGTGGCGACGGGCGCTGGGGTCGGGGCAGCTTCGGGCGGCACAGATCGGAGCTGAGCGGGGCGCGGATCGGCGTGGCGGGCAGAGTCGACGGTGGTGGGCGGAGAGATCTGCGGGATCTGATGGCGGGCGGCGACGGCTTCGACCCGACGAGCGGCGGCGGTTCCTCGAGCTGAACTGCGGCGGGCGATGGTTCAAAGGCGGCAGCGATTCCACGGCGCGCGGCGATGAATCCTTGGCACGGTGAGGAGATCGGGCTCGGGGCGCGGGGGTTGAATTCGTGTTCGGAGAAAATGCCGCCGAGGATCGGGGGCGTCTGGGGGAGGGCTGAGAGGAAGATGTCACTGAGGTTTAGTCGTAGCTGGCGGGGATTGGGTGATGCCGCTGCGACGTGTGAAGAAGAGGGGCGGAGACGTGCGTGCGCGAGGGCGGTGCTGGGTTCAGTGCCGGATTTGATGAAGGTGGGGCTGCGGGTTGGAGGTTAAGCGACGTGCGGCGGAGTGACGGGAAGGAGATGCCAGCGGGTGTTGCGTGAAGAGCTGCAGGCTGTTGTGATGGCGTGGAGAAGAAAATAGAGAGGGTAGGGGCGGCTGTGTGTAGGGAGTAGGGTTAGAGAATAAAACCCTAGGGTTTATTAAATAGGAGGTAGGGGGTGCTGAAGAGTAGCACGTGAACTTGGCTTTGGGTTTTGAGGTCTCCTTGTATATTAACTTGGTGTGTGTGTGCGTTTGACAGAAAGACACAGCATGTGAATAGATGTAGGGTCTTAGGTTAGGTTCAGTTTGTTTCCTTTTTTTTGTTAAAGGCTATGTGCGTGAACAAGTTGGGTGCGGCCATGGGTGTAGAAAGTGGGCTAGGTTAAATTAGGAAAGGATGAATTTGAAATGCAATTAATAGTATTTGATTTATCATTAATAAGATTAGTATTAAATTGGTTTAATTAGGGCTATTCAATTAGGCTTAAATGGGTTTATAAAAGGAAGTCTTTCCAAACATTCAAAAGTTTTAAATTAGAATTTTGAATGCAAAAGAAAAATTGAATTATTTTAAAATAATTATTTAGAAGGGATTTTTAAAATACTTATTAGAAAGGATTACCTGAGTGGTTTAAAAATAATAATAGTAATAATAAGTATGAAAAGATAATAGAAATGGGTACGGGTACGGGTACGGGGAAAAATAATACACGAGGAAAACAGATAAACATAACGATAAAAATCGGTCGTTACACAAACCCATTATTAACTCAGGTTTAGTAACACTCAAATACATATTTAACTAACATGTCATATGAACTAACTTATACTGTGGCATAATATATTTATAATTAAAACATTATAAGATAAACTGTCACTAAAATGAAGTATCATATGTAATAATAATTCTAACTATTGCATTCATATAAATATTACATCCAAACAACTCATCAATGTACTATGTTTATCCCTTCTCCTACTCCCTCTTCGTTGTTGCGTGGCTTGGAGGCAAGGCGTAGGCGGTCGACGGCGACTGAACGGGCTCCGAGAATCGCCGACGGCTCGAGGGCGGCGACGTCAGAAAAACACAGCAGCATCTGCTCGGCTGCTGCTGCTTCGCTGCTGCGTTCAAACGGCGCCAGCGGGGGCCGCTTCAGATGGCAGGGGCGAGAATCAGAGCACCGGACGGGGTCGAGAGCCAGGCGACGGCGGCGGCAATGTGCATGGATATTCGGTGGTCTGCAGCGGCTGAGCGGGGGCTGCGCGGCGATCGGGGAGCACAGGCGAGCGGCGGGCGGTTCAGGGGAGCGCCGGCGGTCGGGGGTCGACGAGGGAGGCCGCGGGGGATCGCCGGCCTGTGTTGCGGTCGATTCGTAGCAGCCGCAGCTGCTACTGCCGCTGCCGCTATGCGCGGAGTTGCCGACGGCTGATGGTGGCATCCATGGGGGAGGGCCCGGCAGTGGAGGCCGGAGGCAGCCTGTGAGCGGCGATGAAGGGGCGCGCGAGGGGGAAGAGGAAGAGAGAGAGAGACACGGGGGTCTCTTTTGGGCGGCGGCTGTGAAAAATATTCACAGACCTAGGACTTGCGGGAATAAGAGTATTAGGGTTAAAGAATAGGGTTTATAAAATAATAAATTGCTAAATAGAAATATGATATGTGTTAAATGTGTTAGGGGGTAAGAGATATAGGAAGTGGACTTAAGGTAAAAGAAATGTGCACTTAGCAGATGAATCAACCCCTTTTGATACGTTTGATGATTTAGGGATTTGCTAAGATCAGATTTTAAATTTGAAAATTAAATGATTAGGATTAAAATCAACGGTCGAGATTTATCTGGGTGATATCTCTCGCTACGGGCGTCCGAAAAATAAACCGAAAATACCGGGGCGATCGTGGAGACGAGACGCACAGGGCTACGGAGTCTGATTGTGTGTTACACCTACCAAGAATTTACGTAAAATCGGAAACTGCGTTTTAAGACAAAAGACTAAAACGCCCCTATCACTCCAAGTCGTTTTGCGAGAAAACGAGCCGTGAAATGACATTCCCAAAAATTACTATAAAATTCTACACTCTCATACGGTCACAACGGCAGATCACATCGCATATATCGGAATCCAGAAATAGCCAAATAAAATACGTGCACGATAAAGCACGTGCACGCAGAAAATCCATAAGATCGGAAAGCGACCGTTACATTCTACCCCACTAAAATAAATATTCCATCCTCGGAATCAACAACACTAATCAACAAATAAGAATGGAAAACGCTCCCTCATCTCCTCCTCGCACTCCCAAGTGGACTCTCCAGGTGATCCGTGACGCCACATTACTCTCACCAGGTCGACTACCTTATTCCTCAATTGTTTCTGTCGACGGTCCAGAATCTGCATAGGCTGCTGGTCATATGTCAGATCCGGGCGAACCGTAATCTCCGAGAAATCCACAGTGTGCGACGGATCACTGATGTACCGACGTAACTGAGATACGTGGAATACGTCGTGAACACCCTCCAAAGATGGTGGCAGAGCAAGGTGGTAGGCCACTGCTCCCACGTGCTCCAGCACATCGAATGGTCCAATATACCTCGGGCTCAGCTTTCCCTTCTTCCCGAAACGAATGACTCCGTGTTTCAGAGAAATCTTTAGGAAGACGTGATCTCCAGGCTGGAACTCCAACGATCTCCTCTTGACATCTGCCCAATGCTTGAATCGATCCCGCGTAACTCTGAGCTTCTCCCTGATGTCTCTCACGACATCCACAGCTTCCACTATCATCTCTGGACCCAACAGCTCCCGATCTCCAATGTCATCCCAGCTCAGTGGCGATCGACATTTCCTCCCATATAAGGCAGCAAACGGCGCCATGCCAATGCTCGCCTGGTAGCTGTTGTTATACGAAAACTCCACCAAGTGAAGATGGTCCTCCCAAGATCCCTTCAAATCGAGCGTTCAAGCTCGCAGCATATCCTCCAGAATCTGAATAGCCCTCTCGGACTGGCCATCGGTCTGCGGGTGATACACCATGCTGAATCTCAGACTCGTACCCAAACTCTCCTACAAACTTCTCCAGAACTGAGATGTGAACCTCGAGTCTCTGTCAGACACGATGCTCACAGGGACTTCGTGTAAGCGTACGATCTCCTGCACGCACACGGTCTACGTCACAACTATTTCCAAGAGAAAAATTTAAAGGAGGAGTAAAAACGAAATTTTACCTCTAAATATTTCCTCACCAAGACTTCCGTAGACTGGCCCACTCGGAAGGGGATGAAATGCGTAGACTTAGTCAATCGGTCAACGATCACCCAGACTGTGTCGTTCTGCTTTGGGGTCCGAGGCAAACCAGTCACGAAATCCATCGTAATATTTTGCCACTTTCACTCCGGAATATGAAGAGGTTGTACCAAACCAGCCATACGATGGTGCTCAGCCTTCACCTGTTGGCATATCAAACACTCGGCAACGCTCCGTGCCACACTCCTCTTCAGGCCAATTCACCAGTAATTCAGACGGAGGTCCTTATACATCTTGGTGCCTCCAGGATGTATAGAATATGGCGAGCTATGAGCCTCGCTCAAAAGCTCCTCCCGGACATCACCTACAGGTACGCAGAGTCTGCTGTCGTACCGCAGCGAACCATCATCATGAATCACGAACTCCGTCCGTAGTCCAGCTTCAACCTGCCTCCTGATCCTCTGTAGCTTCGGATCTCCTGCCTGTGCTGCCTTGATCTGATCTATGATCGTGGACTGAATCTGCAAATTCATGAATGAAAGAACCACACCAGGTAGGATGACCCCTAAATCCATCTCTTTCAGCTCCTGCAGTATCCTCCAGTCGGCAGTATGCATTATCGCTGTAAGAAGTCTACTCAAGGCTTCAGGCACTACGCTCACCTTCCCTGGGTGATACTGCAAGTCTATCTCATAGTCAGCCATGAGCTCTAAACATCGTCTCTGACGTATGTTGAGCTCCTTTTGCGTGAAGATATACTTCAAGCTCTTGTGATCGGTGAAAATCTTCACGCTCTCACTCAGCAAGAAGTGCCTCCAGATCTTCAGTGCAAATATCACCGCTACCAACTCCAGATCGTACGTCGGGTAATTCTTCTCATGAGTTCTCAACTAACGAGAAGAATACGCGACCACGTGGCCATGCTGATGCAGGACACATCCTAGGCCCTTCCCTGATGCATCACAATATACCTCGAAGCCTCCGCTCCGATCCGGTACAGCCAAAACTGGCGCCGTGGTCAACCTCGCCTTCAAGATACTGAAGGCCTCCTCACAAGCATCTGACCAATGGAGCTCCACGTCCTTCCTCGTCAGCTTCGTTATCGGCCCTGCATCCCTCGAGAACACGAATTTAAGATGGCCCGGAATCCTGAATACCACCTTCTCACTGTGGCATTCAAACAGAGCGTGGAAAGTCTCCCAGCAATTTGATGCCAAGAACGACATCGAAAAAGTGGCAGTTCATGGACAATGAAATCTAATAGTTCATGTCCACTGCCTACCAAGGGAATCGATCGACAATCCAGATTCACTGTCACCACTCCATTCCCTGTGGCGATATCCCAACACTTAGGAAGTGTATGGGTGGGAATATAGTGCCATGTTACAACTCTCGAGACATGATGCACATGGATGCACCGGAGTCGAACAAGGCCAAGACCAGGTGAGAGGACACTAGAATGGTGCTTAGGATATGAAGGAACTCACGGTCAAACCAAGCTACTCTAATAAACAAGGCAAACAAACAAAGCTAACAATAAGATCTACACTATGAAGTGAAAGACTAGATCTGAAGTAATACCAGCAATAACTCCATCCAGCTCCTCAATCTCGCCGGCTGTCATGGTGTACGCCGGCTTCCGGAGTTGCATTGCCTGCCAAAACATCTGCTCCTGTGGGACCAAGGGTGGTCCACGGATAGCAGCTCCTCTCTGAAACGGGGCAGTCGCACTACTCTGCACTGAAACTGGCGCTCCGCTCTCCACATGGTGATACCTCGGGCAATCTCTAGTGACGTGTTTGGCAGTTCCACATGCCAGACACAAACCCAGCTTCTTCCTGCAATTATCCTGAACATGCCCCGGCTTGCCGCAGAAGTGACATGGGCCCTTATTCTGACTCTGCACGGGTGCTCCAGGCCTCTTGAAGGGCACTGCCTAAACTGGTCTCACTGCAGGTTTAGCTGCTGGCCTGAACTGCTCTGCTGGTCGGTTCCCTCGCAGTGGCGGTGGTGGTGCAGTCGGATGAGCCTGGGCAGTATGGGCAATCTAATGTGCATGTTCGACCAACCGATACTGCACATCTAACATCTCTCTCATAACATCCAGTAATTGGCGAAACTCGCCACCTCGGCCGTTCATGGTCCCGTCAGCTGAAGGTCCAACTCGATCTTCACGTCCTCCCACCATCCTAACGACAGGAAAGGCACAACTTAGACTCGCACATATTACTGGAAAAAAAATGAATGCTAATACTTCTATCGTTCCGTACTTTTTGCAGAAAAGGACCTGCATGGGCCACCACTAAAACCTGTCACGCCCCGCTTCCCAAAACTACGGCGGCGAAGCGTGACTAAGGCCCGCTTAGGCTGGAGCTGTGAAGCTCGGACCCAATAAGCGTCTGTGTGGTACTCCAAGACGAAGGAACAGGTCCCTGCAGAAAAAGTGCGGAACAACAAAAGTACTAAAAGAGATGCATTCATTTTATTCAACAGATATCCAGAAAAGTACGGGGAGTCTAAACAAGTGCCAACACGGCTAGAAACAGCTGAAAGTAAACTAATGGTGCAAGCACCCAACCTATACAGAAAGTAAACGGTGATACGCACCCAAATAAACTGCAGTGAAACCTCTGAATCAGCAACGTGAAGTTCTCTAGCTCTGGTCCTCCTTGGGCACGTACTCTGGGTCTGCGTCCTCCGGCTCAACGTACTCTGGCAGGTCCACCTCGTCTACGTACTCTGGCTCCACACCTGACGTACAACACCCAAAAGAAAGGAACTGTACGTCAGGTAAAGTCTACAAAAAGGGTTAGACTCTACTGCAAGTGTACCAAACTATTAAACAACGATTTACTGGTTGATTAACATGCTGGGGTTATAACAGAGTGACGAAAGAAAGTAAACGTAGCAGGAAAGTAAAACGTAGCAAGCAGTAGTCGTAGCGTGTGCTATCGACTACGGGACTAACCTAAACGGGTCGTGACAAGACGTGACAAGACCACCAAGACAGGACATGACAAGACAAGACAAGACACGTGTGACTCGAAGGGTTCACGCCTTACGGTTCGAGGGGGATCAGACCCTCTTCCCGTGTGCATGCTCAACCCTACCACAACCCAAGTGCTCAAGACAAGACAAGTCCATACAAGGGATCACTCGGAGAGTGCCCTATTGCCCGCAGGCTGTGTATCCGTACAAGGGATCACTCAGAGAGTGCCCTATTGCCAGCAGGCTGTGTATCCGTACAAGGGATCACTCAGAGACTGCCCTATTACCCGCAGGCTGTGTATCCGTACAAGGGATCACTCAGAGAGTGCCCTATTGCCTGCAGGCTGTGTATCCGTACAAGGGATCACCCACTCACTGATGAGTGCCCTATTACCCGCAGGCTGTGCAAAACAAGACACGACGTGACATGACAGGGATAGTTCTTCTAGGGGGTCCACACGCACGCACACACAAAATAACCCTACGGTGTCAAAAGTTGTTGTTGTTACGCTTAGACTTCGTCGTCAAGTCTAAGTCGTCAGGGCGTCCCGGACGCTATCATTTCACGTCCGGTTCTATTTATTCACAGTTTAACAGTTCTAGCAGTCTAAGGCCTAGGCACGACCGAAAGAGAAAGTTTATGTTATTAAGTTAACAGCTCCAATCATTTTATTAGGTCTAACATATATACATTTACTGTTCTTATATATACATTATCAGATTATATATATTACTGTTGTTTTAACACCGGACAACTTTATTCTAACAGTTAACAGGGTACTAAGTATTAATATAGGTTAAAATCGATGTGCTGTAAGTTACTGATTGCATTAAGCATTTATCAAATTAACAAACCCATTATTAACTCAGGTTTAGTAACACTCAAATACATATTTAACTAACATGTCATATGAACTAATTTATAATGTGGCATAATATATTTATAATTAAAACATTATAAGATAAATTGTCACTAAAATGAAGTATCCTATATTATAATAATTTTAACTATTGCATTCATATAAATATTACATCCAAACAACTCAGCAATGTACTCTGTTTATCCCTTCTCCTACTCCCTCTTCGTTGTTGTGTGGCTTGGAGGCAAGGCGTAGGCGGTCGACGACGACTGAACAGGCTCCGGGGATCGCCGGTGGCTCGAGGGCGACGGCATCGAAAAAACACAGCAGTTGCTGCTCGGCTGCTGCTGCTTTGCTGCTGCGTTCAAACGGCGCCAGCAGGGGCCGCTTCAGATGGCCGAGGCAAGAATCAGAGCGCCGGACGGGGTCGAGAGACAGGCGACGACGGCGGCAGTGTGTAGGGATCTCCGACGGTCTGCGGCCGCTGAGCGGGGGCTGCACGGTGATCGGAGAGCGCAGGCGAGCGGCGGTCGGTTCAGGGGAGCGCCGGCGGTCGGGGGTCGATGAGGGAGGCTGCGGGGGATCGCTGGCCTGTGCTGCGGTCGATTCGCAGCAGCAGCAGCTGCTGTTACCGCTGCCGCTGCGCGCGGAGTTGCCGGCGGCTGATGGCGGCGTCCGTGGGGGAGGGCCCGGTGGTGGAGGCCGGAGGCAGCCTGTGAGCGACGATGAAGGGGCGCGCGAGGGGGAAGAGGAAGAGAGAGAGAGAGACACTGGGGTCTCTTTTGGTCGGCGGCTGTGAAAAATATTCACAGACCTAGGGCTTGTGGGAATAAGAGTATTAGGGTTAAAGAATAGGGTTTATAAAATAATAAATTGCTAAATAGAAATATGATATGGGTTAAATGTGTTAGGGGGTAAGAGATATAGGAAGTGGACTTAAGGTAAAAGAAATGTGCACTTAGCAGATGAATCAACCGCTTTTGATACGTTTGATGATTTAGGGATTTGCTAAGATCAGATTTTAAATTTGAAAATCAAATGATTAGGATTAAAATCAACGGTCGAGATTTATCCGGGTGATATCTCTCGCTACGGGCGTCCGAAAAATAAACCGAAAATACAGATGCGATCGTGGAGACGAGACGCACGGGGCTACGGAGTATGATCGTGCGTTACGTCTACCAAGAATTTATGTAAAATCGGAAACTGTGTTTTAAGACAAAAGACTAAAACGCCCCTACCACTCCAAGTCGTTTTGTGAGAAAACGAGCCGTGAAATGACGTCCCCAAAAAGTACTATAAAATTATACACTCCCATACGGTCAGAACGGCATATCACATCGCATATATCAAAATCCAGAAATAGCCAAATAAAATACGTGCACGATAAAGCACGTGCACGCAGAAAATCCATAAGATCGGAAAGCGACCGTTACAGCGACGACGACGACGACGACGTAGGGACGTAGGATACAACACGGCGACGGTGAGTCGTCGGAATAGCTCGGACGCCGAAGGAAGGAGAAATGGGAAGCGACGTGGGTAGAGGGGAGGCGCTGGGTCGTGATGGAATGGAACGGAGGCGAGGCGAAGGTCGGAGCGCTGGGGGAGCGGGCGACGAGTTTGAGAGGTGTCGATGTTGGCGGTGTTGAGGGCGGAGTCGGAGGTGGTCCGGCGGTCTGTTGGCTGGAAGGAGAAGGGGGGTCGGTTCTTTTGGACGTCGGAGATGGCAACGTGTAGCAAGGGTGGAGAGGCGGTGGCTTAGGGGCTGCGGGTCCCAAGGCGAGGTGGCGGTGAGGTTTGTGGGAATGCCGACGGTTGGCGTTTGTGGCAGCAGGTCGAAAGGAGGGGGTCGTGGAAGAAACATGGGAGGGAATTGGAGACAGGGCGGACGATGACAGACGGAGGTGTAGTGCCCAGTGGTAGCTACTGCACACGTACTAGAGGGGGGGTGAATAGTACGTAAAATAATTAAGAGAGTTATTCCTAACTATTGTGCAATGAACAAACGACAATGCGGAATAAACAACAATCAACAAGAATTAACAAACGCAAACAAAGCATGTAACAGGTTCGGATCCACCCAAGTCTCCCTGATCGCGCCCCAGATACACGTCCCGGAGCAGCGACACTGTAGTCTTACCGCAAGTGCAGGGTGTAGCGGTGAGCGGGTATCGAACACAGGGAGGCCTACGACGTTCTTTCTCCTTCCACTTCTCTCCAATAGCAAAATACCCCTCAAGAGAGTCGTCGGTGACACTCCGGAGTGGGTGCATCTCAGAATCACTCCAAATCACTCCAAATCTCTTGAAATACGACAAAAACAACAAATCATGAAAAGCATCGCAATATTGTCGAATAAACGTGAAAAACACGATTTGAGCGATCTAAATGGCTTGCAAACATGCAGAAAAAAGGTGTAAAATACAGAGTGATCAAAATCCCCCAAGCTTATTACCTCTTACTCGTCCTCGAGGAAGATGAGTAAAAAGCGAACCCGACGGATAAAGATAAAATAAAAACGATGGAAAGGCGGAAAATGGAAAACGAAAACAAAATAGAAAACGAAGAGGGAAGTTGCTAGATCATTTTTCTCATGACGTGGGTTTTGCTTACTCATATAGCATGCATCGAATATAAACCACATGTCAAATACTTTTTATTTCGATATCATAGTATAATGGTGCACTTGAAATAGAAAACCCAAGAATATCAATATAGCATGAAAAATGGAATAATTCTAAGATTAACATCGTCTGAAGCATCTAAAGCGGTATACAATATCGTAGATCACACACTTTTCAATTGAATGCTTTCTATAAGGAGTATAAGAGATATCACACGATAGAGTAGTAAGAATAGAAAATGTGTGGTTTTCATGAAGTGAATGCTAATCGTAGATTTCTGGATTTCTTGAAACTTTAGCAATCTCATCGAGTATAAAATATTACTTAGCCTAGGTTGTCATGCACCGTCAGGTAGTCACTCTCTCACACATCATTGGATTCTCTCCCCCAAGCTTATCTATAAGCGTGGTGGCATATACAAAACGATATTTACATCCCCGTTTTTTATGAAGCTCCAAAAGTATAAGAAAACAAAAATAAAAGCTAAAGAGGGAAGAAAGAGAGAAAGTTAATGAGATGGGATCGTTTTCGAACTACTTTTCTCTTTTCTTTTCTTCTTCTCAAATCTTTTTCTTTTTCTTTTTCTCTCTCTCTCTCTCTCTCTCTCTTTTCATAACATATATACACAATGATCCCAAATCAAATAGAAGGATATACAAGTATTTTTTTTCTTTGGATTTTGGGGAATTTGGAGCATGTGATATACTAACGGGGGGATGCCAATAATAGAATCGCTAAGGGGGATTCACCAATGAATATAAAATAGAGAAATAATGTTCAAGATATGTGGAGAAAGAAATAAATGTATCTCTCAGTTCACTCTATAGGACGTGCATGACAACTTCAGCAGGGTAATATAATCTACTCAGTTTAATCTCAAAAAGTAAACTAATCCAGATTTATCAATGCTAGCAGACATTCAATCAACCTGAAGTGAAGCGTACAAATCATGCAATAAGAAGTGATATGAGAAAAGAAAGCAGTACTCCATATATAAGCATCAATGCGTGAATCTTGGTGTGTTTTCTACGATAGCATACATATGAATCATCAGACATCAGCTAATAATAGAATTTCATCCATTTTCATACAGCAAAAGAGAGTGAGTTACTATTTCTAAATGCAAAGCAGAACATAGCATATGATATCAAAAATAAAAAGCTATGACACGACAAATATAGCATGCATATAGAGAAAAGCTAACACCACGTCGTCGTCATCACAGAAAAGTCATCTCTAGCAAAAGATGAAAGAAATAAAGATAAAAGAAAATAAAAACTATTTACAATGCAGCACACAAGAAAAATAAGAAAAAACGTGATGCATGGTAAAAAATAAAAAACGTGATGAAAAATGGGTGCAAAAGTGGAAAAACGTGAAAAAACTAAAAATAAAAGGTGATAAAAGCAAAAAGCGTGAGAACTCACTCCCCCAAGCTAAAGTGCACAGTGTCCTCAATGTGCGAAGTGTGGCACACCGAGAGACGGGTAATGGGTGGGGGGTGGGTATGCATGCATGATATAAAGAAATAAAAATAACAAAAAGAAAAATATGATGCGGATGTGATGCATGCAAGGGTAAGAGTGATGCAGATATGTGTGTGTCACCAAAAATACTCTCCCTCACTCCCAAAAAAGGATATAGAATGATATGATCAAAGTGTGGACAAAAATAGTGATGGGAGGAGGGGGGTGGGCAAAAATCATCAGGACCAAGCAGAGAATGGGTAGCATAACGATAAAAAATATCGATGGCATCAAGGGTGTGCCTAAGCTGGTGGTGCTGCGCCATCTCCGTCCTGAGGCGGAGGTGGGGGTGGTGGTGGCTGGGTAACAGTCTGCTGGGTGAGTGGTGGTGGGGGTGGTGGTCGTGGAACAGTCTGCTGGGTGGGTGGTGGTCGTGGCAGTCGCTCAAGGATCTGGGTCAGGTAAAAGTGAATGCCGGGAAGTAGCTCGAGGCGGTGCTGCATGGCGGTGACTGTGGAAGACAGAGCCCTAAAATCGCCCCAGAGTCCACCCATCGCCCCCTCAAGAGCACGAACGCTCTGAACTAAGGCGTCAGGGGGTGGTGGAGCGGAGGGACGGACATGTCTAGGCTGAGCAGGTCGGGGCTGTCTAATACGGGCAGTGTAGGTGATCGGGACAGCATGCATGGGTGGTAAGGGTGCTGTGCTCACTAGTGGATGCCCAGCCTCAGTGCGAGGCTGGGACGCAGGCTAGTGTGAGGTGGAAGCAGCAGCAGTGGAAGTGGAAGACAGAATCGGTGACGAGGCAGCAAGAGAGGTCAGTGACACAGACGTGGGAACAGACGTCACGACACTCTCAGATAGAACAGCTACGGTGGAGACTGAAGGGTCGACCGCTGGGGAGGAAGTGTGGGGAACAAAAGGCGAAACCCCAGCGGAGATCAAAGTGGTTAGGGTCTCCACGACGGAAGCGAAGGAAGACTCGCCGCTCTTAAGTATGGTGGGTGGACGCTCGGGTAGCAGAGAGGTGAGTGGCTCAACCGACAGGGGCACAACAGTGGTGGGGGTAGTGGTAGACGTGGTGGGCGTGGAGGACGGCTCAGCAAGTGTACTCCTGACACTGGCAGAAGTGGGGACAGAAGTGTCAGGAGCCGCAGAAAGTGCAGGCTCAGGCTGAGGGATCACAGGGTCAACAGGTGCAGGGTGTGCCTGCTCAGCCTCCTCGGCCTCAAGCACGTAGGCGGCAGGGATCAGGAGATCCATCGCTGGAAGCCAGTCCTCGTGTGCTGGTCCTATGTGTGTCCGAGCGGGGCTCGGAAGGATCATGTAGTTAGCACCGAAAGGACCGTGCAACCATACCCAGTGCCGCTGGCCGTGCAGACGAAGCATCTTCATCCGGGCCATGACGTCTATCGAAAGTGAAGTGGGGCCTGAAAGTCGACGCAGGCCGGTCAGTAGGTCCTCGCCGGTCATCAGGGCTAGCAGGGTGCTCAGGCCGCCGCAACATATCGGGGAGCGAGCGCCCACCGATACGATGATGCGGTCCAAAAACCAGCTAGCGACGTCAATCTCAACGGTGGGGACCATCGTAACATCATCCCTATCTAGAACTCTGGGGCGAGTCATCGCGTAGAGCATATAGAGCTCATGCGTCGACATCGTCCCAGGCTCGTACCTCGCTAGAAAAGTGGTCGCCATAAGGCGATGTGCTATACGGAGGCAGGGGTGGACTATGGCCGAGGCCTTGGCCCTACTAGGGTCAAAGGCTTGAGGTAAACTGGTGATCCTGGCCCAAAAGGCGTGTGAATCAAAAGATGGGGGACGGATGTGTGTGGGGGCGTAGGCTCAGTCGGGCGTGGGGACTGCGGGCCACTGAAAGAATGCTCTAAGCATATCGAGAGTGATCTGACACTCTCGATCCATGAGTCTAAAGGATCATCCCTCAGCGGTCCGGGCGATCGAGCTGAGTACCTCGAGTGTCGGACGGACGTAGGTGTCCGCCGACACGGAAAGAAAATCTCGCCAACCCACGTTGTCGTACAACGTGAGCATCCCCTCGAGTACCCCCAGGCAGTCTAGGTCTGCTAAGTGAGCGAACCTGGAGGGTACTATCGGGCGCTGGGCGATACGCTCAAATCAGACGCGCTGTGCGTCGTCTCTGAACGTGATCCCCAGCGGCCCGACAACCGGAGCCGGTGTTGGCTGTGCGTGAATGGGGTCGGCTGGAAGTGGCTGTGGATGGACGGGGTCGACTGGTAATGGCTGTGTGGGGTGAGGTGGTGAAGGTGGAGGGGAGTCCTCCTTAGCGTGGGAGGGGCCGGGCTCATCCGTCCGCTTCCGCTTGGCGGAAGCTCCCCGAGTGTGTCGCCGTGTACGGAGCGGCATGTGTGCCCCGAGTGCTAACCCAACTAGTGAAAAATGCAGCGTGCTAAAAGAATGGAACGAAGGTACCTGAACACGTCGCGAGAGCAAAAACAGCGGGTAGGTGCGAAGATGCCGCCTCCACGAAGCCAATAGCATGTCCGGAAGCTCCCCTAAGCTCCCCCAAGATAGCCTGAACACGCCGCGAGAGCAAAAACAGCAGGTAGGTGCGAAGACGCCGCCTCCATGAAGCTAATAGCGCGTCCGAAATCTCCCCTAAGCTCCTCTAAGATAGCATGCGCATCAAACAATGATATCAGCGTATAAACTTCAAATACATGGGGGAGATGGGGTATAACAGATAAATAGAGAAATCGATTTGAGTTTGGGGCTCAATGGGTACTCGGATCGTCAAAAATGGGGAGAAAATAGGATTTAACGCGAAATAGGGGTTACCGGAGCTTGGCCGGCGGCGAGGAGGGTTGCCGGCGGCGGGGGGTGGTCGCCGGAGCGGTCGCCGGCGGTGGGTCGGTGATCGGGGCCGGCGTCGTGGGGGATCGGGCAAGGGGGGTAACGTCGCGGGCGAGGGAAGCTGAAGGGGCGCGGGCTCGGGCGAGAAAAAAAAAATTTGGGCGTTTCGAAAATTGCGCCGACCCGCAGTCCCTTATATAGGAGTAGTTACGACTCGGCCGAGTGAGTCTGCCACTCTGTCGAGTGACGTAACGAAAAAAAATGATTTCAAAAACTCCTCGCCACTTACGACTCGGCCGAGTGGCTTTGCCACCCTCGGCCGAGTGGATAAAGTCCATTCGGCCGAGTGTCACAAGCTACTCGGCAATTTTCGCCTTAGGAGGGTATCAGTTTCACTCGGCCGAGTGAAGAAATATACTCGGCCAAGTGGCAGTTTACATTGAAGTCGTAAAAAAGACAGAGACTTGGGTACAGCAGACTTCCCTCGTTGGTGCAGCAGACTTCCCTCGGTGGGTAGTTTTGTTGTTGGGGTGGTGGTGGTCGAGCTTGTTGAGGTAGTGGTTGTGGCGGGTTCAAAGCTCCTTCATTGTTGGCATAGGAGAATCCGGGATGATTTCTTGCGGCCGGATTAGACCAATACCCTTGGTTCCCCACAACATATTGTACTTGCTCCAAGGATCCTTCTCCTTGCTCTCCTCCCGAGTACATGGCTTGAGATTGGTCTTGCCAATCACACATTTGGTTGGTTGGAGCGGAGGTGGAAGGGCTTCCTTGGTGCTCCGTGATGAACTTCTCCAATCTCTCCACCACCTTGTGGAGAGAATCAAATTTGCTCGTGAGCTCCGCTACGGCCTTCGCCTCGTAGATGCTAGTTGGCTTTAAGGAGGACGTGGAGTGTCCTCGCTCATCGCCCCATTGTTGGTTATTTGAGGCCATCTCCTCAATTAGGGCCGTAGCTTCTTCGGGAGTCTTTGACAAGATTGCACCATTCGCCGTGACATCAATAATTTGTTTGGTCCCCGGTTGGAGACCGTTGTAGAAGCTATGAACTAGCTCCCAATCTTCTATACTGTGGTGCGGGTATTGATGCTGCAAATCCTTAAAACGCTCCCAAGCTTCATAGAGCATCTCCTGTGGTCCTTGCTTGAAGGACATGAGAGCGCTCCGGATCTTCACCGTCTTGGATGGCGGATAGAATTTGTCAATAAATGCACCCGCTAACTCGTCCCAAGTGGTGAAGACTCCGTCCACCTGCGTCCTCAACCAATAGAGTGCCTTGTCCTTAAGCGTGAAGGGGAAGAGACGCAGTCTGATAGCATCGATGGAGACCCCCGGCATCTGGAATGTGGCGCACTTTGACAAGAATAACTGGATGTGGTAGTGGGGGTTCTCATGGGCGTTCCCATGAAATGGGTCTTGTTGCATCAAAACCACCAATCCAGTCTTTAGCTCGAAGTTCTTGTCGGCCGCCAAATGCGGCACGGCAATGGACGAGGTAGTAGAAGAGGTCTTAGGCCGAAGCCTATCGCGAATAGAAATTATCCTCGCCATCCTTGCCGCCAATTCTTCAGGAGTTTCCGGGTTGGTCATATACCTCCCTTCCGGATCTTGTCTTCTTTCCGGTCTAAGTCTCCGCGCGGTACGTTCGATCTCGGGATCAAATAATAAAGCTTCAGGGTCCGCCGTAGATCTCGTGTACATGCACAGGGGAAACAGAGTTTCAAAGAAATGATTAGCACCGTGGAAGGGTTAGGTAAGAAATAAGAAATAAAAATAATGATAATAGTAATAATAAAAGAGAATAGCTAGGGTGAGAAAGAGTCAAACGCAATCGCCGTCCCCGGCAACGGTGCCAAAAACTTGATCGCTCCAGATATACACCCAAAGAACGGTTGTAGTTTTACCGCAAGTGCACGGTGTAGCAGCGAGCGGGTATCGAACACAGGGAGGACGAATGACTGTGCTTGCTCCGAATCAACCTGGCTATTTGAGAACAGAGAAAATTGCCTTGGGCGATCCTGTCACAATCGTCAGACAAATGTGCGAAATATCAAATCAAATAAAGAACGTCTAGGGAATGGGGAATTCCCGCTACTCACCGTATTTCATAAATGTGGTTCGTCGGTATCAAAATTGCTAGAATGAGAATTCGGATGAACTAGTTGCAACTGAATGTAGAACCAAGCTCACGCTCTCGCGCTGTTGCCGGTCTATAGCTATCCTAGGTTTGGGTCCAATCTCTTGCAAACCCTAGCCTAGGGAAGCTAGCATTAGGATCAACATCATCGTCCAATTGCGCACCGAGCCCAATCTCTTGCAAACTCGGTCCACAATCTAAATTAGGATAGTTCCTACCCGTCCAATCTCTTGCAAACGGGTATTGGCATGGAATTGCAATCGGAAATCCTGGTATCGGTCCAATCTCTTGCAAACCGATACTTTGAAAATCCGACTCCAACCCAATTCGGATTTCTAGGGCTTCCTATCAAATTGGGATCCAATCTCTTGCAAATCCCAATTTATATGAATTCCTAGCTATCCGTAGTAAATCGATCCCAATCTAATCCCTAATAGCAATTCTAGCTCAATTTCTACCAATTCATCACAAATAGGAATTAGGGCTTGTAGGGTTCATCCCCACGCCCCAAGACGTGGAGACTACTCACAAATCATAGCAATAGCACAAAAATAATCAATGAAATAAGCAATAGAATTCATCACAAATATTGAGATAAACAATAAAAATAGGATTTTTAGGGAAGAGAGATGCAAACCAATGGAGTTCTTCAATTTAATCCAACAAAAATCCAAGTTTTTTCTCTTCTCCAATCACAATAATAAAGCTAAAAAGTAATCTAAAAAGCTGCAAAAAATCTAAGAGATGGCTCTCCAAACTAGGGTAAAAACAGGGCTTAAATAGCCCCAAAAATCGTCCAAAAATCGTGACCAAAATACCCCTGCACAGCCTGTTTTCCGCAGTTTTCGCTACAGGCAGCGCATCGCACTCGGCCGAGTGACAAAAGTCGCTCGGCCGAGTGAAAACCCTGCAATTTTCCAGAAAGTCGGGGCTTTCAGGGGTCTTCAGTTCGGAGGCGGCTCGGCCGAGTGAGTTGCCGTCACTCGGCCGATGACTTCGCTGCACTCGGGCGGACGGGATTCTCCACTCGGCCGAGTGGGTCTTCTGAAGTTCAGGCAGCCGAAAAACAGAAACTTCGATGTTTTGGAAGGGCTTCGTCTGGGCGCCACTCGGGCGGATGTGGTATCGTCACTAGGCCGAGTGGGTCTTCTGTGCTCGGCCGAGTGCACAGGTAACTCGTGTCTGAACTGGTCGGCCGAGCAGTGTCTCGCTGGTCGGCCGAGTGGCTCCTCCACTCGGCCGAGTGGGACACAAAGAATGCCCAATCTGCTTGTTTTGGCCTCCTCGTCGCTCCTGCGACGTCCATTCTTCTTCCGCTCCTCTCCAACAACAAAATACCCCTCGGGGAGGTCGTTGGTGACCGTCTAGAGTAAGCACATCTCGGGATCACTCCAAATCGCGCCAAATCACCTGAAATGCGACAAAAACAACAAATCGTGAAAAGCATCGCAATATCGTCGATATATCGTGAAAAACATGATTTGGGCGATCCAAATGGCATGCAAACATGCGGAAAAAAGGTGTAAAATAAGGAGTGATCAGGTGCGCCACTCGGGCGGACGGCTTTCTTTGCTCGGCCGAGTGACTATGGTACTCGGCCGAGTGGGGCTCTGTTTTCTGCTTCGGGGCTCTGTTTTGGCTCTACTCTCTGTTTTTCTTCCTCCAGGTGG
Organism: Scilla litardierei; assembly: GCA_030789695.1. Lineage (NCBI taxonomy): Eukaryota > Viridiplantae > Streptophyta > Magnoliopsida > Asparagales > Asparagaceae > Scilla > Scilla litardierei. The sequence goes on from CM061141.1 coordinate 287,672,963, forward strand.
TTTCTTCTTCCTCCTAAGCCTCAAGCGTATTCCTGGAGCGCTCTTCTTCTCCTCGGTCATCCTCCTTATGATAGATATCCTTTTCTCCTCCTCCTGTCAAAGAAAATAGGACACGTTGTCAAAATTTTTCGGGCAAACGACTCAAAAACACTAATAAAGTCTTAAAAAAATAAAAACTAAAATAGAAAAAATGCGATAACCGTCGGGTTGCCTCCCGACAAGCGCTCGTTTAAGGTCTTGAGCTCGACCCCTTTAAATTTTCAATTTAGCGCGGTATGTTGGATGCATATGGGATGCACCCGTCGAATTTCCCGGGAAGACCGCTCGGATTTGGATCATTGTGGTGTGTGGTCTTCCTCAGCGCCCCTTCGTCATTGGCAATGTTGGGGGGTGGCTCCCCAAAGCTAGAGCTTGCTCCGATCTTCGACTTTCTCGGTGACACCGATCGTCGTATCGGTGGAGCTTTCTTCGGAGTCCTCAACTTTGAGAGCTTGCAGAGCTCCCGTATTCTTGCGACATCAGCGTCGCCATCATCAATCGCCATGGAGATATCAGGGGAGTGCTCCATCTTCTCTTCCTCGGCCAAATCTAGGCCTTCTTCGAAGCTATCTTCGTGGGGTGCGCCGATGGAGTGGGGTATCGCCTCTTCGATGACCTCATCGAGGAGGTATGAAAGGTCATTCAGCCGTCCCTTGAGTAGATATATTTTGTTTACCTCGCCCATAGAGACTCCTTCGGAATAATGCTTTAGCCGTTGCCCATTCACCTTAAAAGTGGCTCCGTCTTTCCCTAGCAATTCAAATGCTCCTCCCGGTTGTACGTGCTTGATGATGAAAGGTCCGGACCACCGTGACCTCAACTTCCCGGGGAATAGTCGGAGTCAGGAATTATATAGCAAGACTTTGTCTCCGACCTTGAAGTCCGTGACAGTTACGCGTGCGTCGTGGAGAATCTTGGTCCTTTCTTTGTAAATTCTTGAGCTCTCGTAGGCATCTCTTCTAATTTCGTCAAGCTCGTTGATGTCCAAGAGTCGCCTCACCGCCGCACTCTTATAGCCATAATTTAGGGTCTTGATTGCCCAATACGCACGGTGCTCCAATTCTACCGGTAGGTGACAAGCTTTCCCATAAACAAGTCGGAACGGTGTGGTGCCAATCGGAGACGAAAGGCCGTGCGATATGCCCATAGAGCATCGTTTAACTTCATGGACCAATCTTTTCTAGATCGATCTACGGTCTTTTCGAGAATTTGCTTAATTTCTCTATTTGAAACCTCCACTTGTCTGCTCGTTTGAGGGTGGTAGGCCATGCCAATTCTATGGTTTACCCCGTACTTTTTCAACATGGCTTCAAATTTTTTTTCTATAAAGTGACTTCTCCCGTCGCTTATTAAAGTACGGGGTACCCCAAAGCGTGGAAAAATATTCTGCTTGAAAAACTTGGAGACTACCCTCGCATCATTGGTAGGGGTGGCGATGGCTTCTACCCATTTGGAGACGTAGTCCACGGCCAATAAGATATACTTGTTACCCTTGCTTGACGGAAATGGTCCCATGAAGTCCACTCCCCAACAATCAAAGAGCTCAATCTCTAGAATGGGCTTCATTGGCATCTCATTTCGTCTGGAAATACTTCCGGTCCGTTGGCATATATCGCACGCCTTGACGATGTCGTGCGTGTCTCTGAACATGGTTGGCCAAAAGAATTCACTCTGCAATATCTTAGCGGTAGTCTTAGAAGCGACGTGATGTCCCCCGCATGGCATACCATGGCAATGCAAGATGATGGAGGTGGCCTCCTCCTTACAAACACATCTCCGGATAACCCCATCCTTACATATCCTAAAGAGATACGGATCTTCCCAGAAATAGCTACGGACCTCATGCATAAATCTCCTCTTTTGCTGTGTGGGCATCCCGCATGGTTTAATCCCACAAGCCAAGTAATTGACATAGTCCGCGTACCAAGGAACTTCTCCGGTCCTTATGGCGTATAGCCTCTCATCAACAAAGGAGTCATCGATGGGCAAGCTTTCGTCCTCCTTTTCGCGAATAAGCCTAGATAAATGATCCGTCACAACGTTGTCTGTACCCTTCTTATCTCTGATTTCCAAGTCAAACTCTTGCAATAGAAGTATCCACCTTATCAACCTAGGTTTGGCATCTTTCTTGTTTAGGAGATACTTCAATGTCGCATGGTCGGTGTGGACAATTACCTTGGATCTAAGGAGATATGAGTGGAACTTTTCAATAGAATACACGACCGCTAGAAGTTCTTTCTCCGTAGTTGTGTAATTTTTCTGTGCGTCATCCAACGTTTTGCTTGCATAGAATATTGCATGAAGCTTTCTATCTTTCCTTTGCCCCAATACCGCTCCAATGGCTTGGTCACTTGCATCACACATGAGCTTAAAGGGAAGGCTCCAATCCGGTGGTTGTATGATGGGCGCAGAAATTAGTGCTTCCTTCAATGTGTTGAACGCCCGCAAACATTCTCCTGAAAAAACAAACGGAGCATCTTTAGCTAACAAGGAGGTAAGAGGCCGGGCAATCAAGGCGAAATCCTTGATGAAGCGGCGGTAAAACCCCGCATGACCAAGAAACCCCTAATGCCCTTAACATTAATAGGAGGAGGGAGTTTATCGATTACCTCAATCTTCGCCTTATCAACCTCAATCCCTCTTAAGGAGACAAGGTGACCATGAAGTGACACTTCTCCCAATTAAGAGTAAGATTATGTTGTTGACATCTTTTAAGAACTTTGGTAAGATTTGCCAAACAAGAATCAAACTCACTTCCATAAACTGAGAAATCATCCATGAAAACTTCCATAATATTTTCAATATAGTCGGAAAATATGGAGATCATGCACCTCTGAAAGGTGGAGGGAGCATTGCAAAGACCAAAGGGCATTCTACGGTAGGCGTAAGTGCCATAAGGACAAGTAAATGTGGTCTTTTCTTGGTCGTCTTCATGCAAAGGGATTTGGAAAAAACCTGAATACCCATCCAAGTAACAAAAGTATTTATGTTTAGCAAGCCGTTCAAGCATTTGATCTATGAAGGGTAGTGGGTAATGGTCTTTTCGGGTGGCTTTATTTAGTTTTCGATAATCAATGCACATCCGCCATCCCGTGACAGTGCGTGTAGAAATGAGCTCTCCTTTTTCATTTTTTATAACGGTCATCCCCCCTTTCTTGGGGACGACGTGGACGGGGCTAACCCATCTACTGTCAGAGATAGGGTAGATAATTCCGGCCTCAAGAAATTTTAGGATTTCCTTCTTGACTACCTCTTTCATATTCGGGTTCAACCGCCTTTGAGGCTCAATAGAAGTGGCTTCAGTGTTTTCCAAGTGGATCCTATGCGTGCATAGCCTAGAGCTTATTCCCTTAAGATCAGAGATAGTGTAGCCAAGGACGTTCTTGTGATCCCTAAGGACCTCTAATAGTTTTTCAAGTTGATCTTGGCCAAGGTGGGCATTTACAATCACCGGGAAGGTCAATTTACTACCCAAGAAAGCAGACCTTAGATTCGGCGGTAATTGTTTAAGCTCTACCTCAAAGGGTGACGTACCCTTTGCTTCGTCATCTTGTGTGAATTTGACTTCTCCTTCAACATCTGAATTTAGCTCACTCTCGAGTGGAGGCTCAGATTCGCTTCCTAGTGAGGACGTTGCATCTGAATAGACGCTCTCCAATTCTGCGCTTGCATCGATAGGACCACCACTTTGCTCTGGTTCATTCCTGAGATCAAGAAACACATCAGCGGATTCATAAATGCAAGAGTGGGGGTCATAGAGTGTATCTCCCTGAATATCGGTTTGCTCGAAGTATTCCTCGGGAGTGTAGTACTCTTCGACGCATGTTCTATCGCCTTCAAAATATAGCTTGTCGTCCTTCACATCGACTCTGATATCGCCCCCAATAGTCCCATCCGGGGAGATTTGATCCATCACAAAGCTAGCAAACAATTGTTTGACGGGGTCCTCGATAATAATAGCAAAAGCTCCGGTAGCGTGGACCTCATCAATTAGTTCCTTAAGGAGCTCCGCAAAAGATTCATCATCTCCCTGGCCAGTCTCAGTCATTGGAATTGCATCCCCAATTTTACCTGTTAAGATCTCGTGGAAAATTTCGGGAGAGCTTGCAAAATAGGGCGGTAAACAGAGTTAGAAAAGAATGAAGAAATAAAGAAAGAAATTGAAGAGAAATAACCGGGTGATCCAAATTGAACTCCGTCAAAATGTCATCCCCGGCAACGGCGCCAAAAACTTGATTGCGCCCCGGATACACGTCCCGGAGCGGTGACACTGTAGTCTTACCGCAAGTGCACGGTGTAGCGGCTAGCGGGTATCGAACACAGGGAGGCCTAATAACAGTGTCTTCTTCAATCACCTGGCTATAAGAAAAGTCGAGAAATGTTCGCAAATATGCGGTCACAGTCATTCAATTATACGAAAGAAATAACAAATTAATAAAGACGCCTAGGGGTAAGGAATCCCCACTACTCGCCGTATCTCATCGTTGTGACTCGTAGGTTTAACAATTGCTAGACTTGAAATTCGGATGAACTAGTTGCAACTAAATGTAGAACCAAGCTCACGCTCTCGCGCTATTGCCGGTCTATAGCAAACCTAGGCTAGGGTCCAATCTCTTGCAAACCCTAACCTAGGCAAACTAGCGTGAAGAACAACATCATCGTTCAATCGTATCTCGAGCCCACTCTCGTACAAACTCGAGCTACGACCTAGGTTGGGATAGTTCCTACCCGTCCAATCTCTTGCAAACGGGTATTGGTATACAATTGCAATCAAAAACCCTAGTTTCGGTCCAATCTCTTGCAAACCGATTCCGGAGAAATTCAATTGTAACCCAATTCGAATTTCTAGGGCTTCCTATCGAGTTGGGATCCAATCTCTTGCAAATCCCAATCGGTATGAATCCCTAGCTATTCGTATTAAATCAATCACAAACTAACCCTAATCAATCCTAGCAATAATTTCACCAATTCATCACAAATTATAAATAGGGTTCGTAGGGTTCATCCCTACGCCCTTAGACGATGAAACTACTCACAATTCATAATAGAATGCAATAGAAATTCACAAGTAAAATCAATGGAATTCATAGCAATATTCAAAATATCAATAAAAATGGAGTTTTTGAGGGAGAGAGAGACAAACCAATGAAGAACAAGATAGCATCCAACAAAAAATCCCTTTTCTCTCCTCCCTAAAAGCTAAATCTAATCCCTAAAAAGTTATTCTAAAAAGGCTGCAAAAAGTTCTGAAAAAGATCTCTAAACTAGGTTAAAAACTGGGGTTAAATACCCCCCAAAATCGCCCAAAAAACCCTGACGAAAATCCCCCTGCGCAGCCTCAAAATCGCAGTTTACGCTACAGGCAGCGCGGCTCACTCGGCCGAGTGACAAATGTCACTCGGCCGAGTGAGAGACCCTGACGGATTTCAGAGAGTTGGGGGTCTTGGGGGTCGTCTCCTCGGAGGTCACTCAGCCGAGTGAATTTTCTTCACTCGGCCGATGGGCGATCTTCACTCGGGCGGACGTCGTTTGTCACTCGGGCGGACGAGGACTCGGAAATGGACTGTACAAAAACAGTAAGTCTGGGATTTTTGCTGCCGTCATCTTGATGCCACTCGGGCGAGTGGGTCTCCGTGGTTCGGCCGAGTGACATGGCGATGCTCGACCGAGTGCACGCTGATATAGCTCTGTTGCGTGTCCGATCTGGCCGGCCGAGCGGGCTTCCGATGGTCGACCGAGTGACTCCTTCACTCGGCCGAGTGAAATGCTCAAAATGCCCAAACTTCATATTTTTGCTCCCTCGTCGCTCCTACGACGTTCTTTCTCCTTCCACTTCTCTCCAATAGAAAAATACCCCTCAAGAGAGTCGTCGGTGACACTCCTGAGTGGGTGCATCTCAGAATCACACCAAATCGCTCCAAATCTCCTGAAATACGACAAAAACAACAAATCGTGAAAATCATCGCAATATTGTCGAATAAACGTGAAAAACACGATTTGAGCGATCTAAATGGCATGCAAACATGCAGAAAAAAGGTGTAAAATACGGAGTGATCACTCCCCGACTTGTTCCCGGTGATCCTACGTCCCAACCACCCGAATCCCCTCCGGATACTTGAGTTAGAAACCTCTAACCCAAGATTTAGCACTATGAAATTCTTGTGAAAAACCTTCACAAGACCAAATCATACAAATGACATGTGACTCCCACAAACCGGGATCACACCCTTCTCTCACAACCGAGAGAACAATTCAAATATCAAATACAATGAAATAATGAAACACTTACCGCAAAATCTTATGCCTTGAGTATACTTACCAAATTAGGGCAAAGAGGGATTTAGAGGAAGATGAAGGCACCAAACCCTAGCTCTAAGATGTAGATCAGTGATGGAGGCCTAGGGTGGAGTTGGTGACTTGGATTCAAAGCCCTTGGCTTGAATGGCTCTCAATGGAGAGAATCTCTCTTGAGAATATTGACTCAAAGAGTGAGGGAGAGATTCTTGGTGAGAAGAGAGAGCTTAGAATTAGCTTGAGAAAACTCTTCTCTTAGGTCTGAAATTACTTTGATAATGGACCTCTTACCTAGCCTCAAACGAATCAGGTTTGTATTTATAGAGGCAAGAAAAATCGTTCTCAAAAGATTCCCAACGGTCATATTTCTGAAGCAGTTAGTCGGTCTAAGAAGGATCACTTACCGACTAGATTGCCAACTAGTCGGTCGGTGATTCTTCATGAACCGACTAACTGGCTCACAGCCAAACGAGAAAGTTCCAGGCAATATGAACTAGTCGGTCTAAGAAGACTTGCCAACCGACTAGTTTCACAACTAGTCGGTCAGTGAGTGTTCTTTGACTGACTAACAGATGAAATAGGAAAGGCTGGAATCAAGTACAGCCAATCGGTTTAAGAACAAATGCTGACCGACTAGTTTATCAACTAGTCGGTCGACAAACGTTCTTTGACCGACTAACGATAAACAGTAACTTAGGCTGTACAGGGAAAGCTCAACTAGTCGGTTTAAGAAGGATTCCTAACCGACTAGATCGTCATCTAGTCGGTCGGTGAACCTTCTTTGACCGACTAATTGATCAACAGGGAAAGAGCTGAAATGAGCAAGGACATCTAGTCGGTTCATGTAGAGCTGCCGACCGACTAGATCGTCATCCAGTCGTTGGTACTTCTACTTGAACCAACTAAGATGCACTAGAAGCCAAGGGAAGGAGCGATAAGCTTCGGGAAAGTTTCTAATGGCTTCTATGATGATCATAGCTCTAAGATATGAGCGAAATGAAGATTATAATGTAAGTCCTACTCAAGGCTTAACATTCTATTCTATGAAGCTAGAAGACAATAAATAATACATGACCAACCGTCTTCGAAGCTTCAATCTTCATTCTTCTTGACTTCAATATTGCTCCTTGAGCTTCAACGAAGCTTCAGGCACACGATCACACGTATTGAGAAGTCTTGAGACGTCGCTTTTGATGTACGTATTATTTTGGCGACGATCTTCATAACTGCGCTCACAAACAGTTAGTATACGATATTTATGTTTGCTCATCATCCAAAACCAAATCCGGGGAATCAATACTCAACAGGAGGGTCGCCCATAGTTGCACGAGGTGAGACGGAGGGAACGGGGACACATCGAGCGGTCGAGGGCGGAGGTCTGGGTCGGAGCTTGGAGGAGGTCTGTGTAACGGCAGGAAAAGGTCGCAGCGGCGGATCTGGGCGGCTGATCGGAGCAGGGGAGGATGCCCGGTTACGGTGCTAGAGTGAGGAGGCTCGAGGGGGGTTCGACCGTCGATGGGGTTCACCGGTGACAGAGTCGTTGGGGCCATGGGTGCTTCGGAGCATGTGGGTGGAGACGAACGGAAGCGAACGTGCGGTGAAAATGGGCAGTGAGGGTGATGATGAGGAGGCGTCGGGGCTGGCTGAGGGCCTGCAACGACGGGGCTAACGAGTGCACTGGGGGTTGGGTTACTTGCGAGCAAGGAGGATGACGGTGGAGGTGAACGGGGGACGGTGGGAGATGTGATGGGCTTGGTGTCGGGGACTTGGTGAATTCAGAGGCACCGGGCATGCGGTCGGTCGCACGAGAGGAGGCACTGGGAGGTTGACGAAGCAAGGATGAGGGGCTGGAGAGAAGAGCCCTTGGGTTTTTGCCTTTGGGTTCCGAGGGGAGAGGAGAGATAAGGGGAGGCTTGCTGGTTTTAATGAGAAGAAGAAGAAGACTGAGAAGAGGAAGTGGTCGAGGGCGCGACGTGCGGGGGCGTGAGTTGAGGCCGTGGGACGTGGAGGGTGAACGTGGGCGAGGGATGAGAACCTCATGCAAATAAAACACAGTATATAGTATATAACATGTCATTTTTTTATTATAATTAGATACATAGCACATGGGATTTGATGACATGGGGTTTGTGGGATGGGGAGCATGTGGTTGGGATTTTGTGGGTGAGTGGGTTGCCTGAGTCTTGTTTTTTTTGAAGGGAAGAGTAATGAAGGAGCACGTGTGGGTGATATGGTCTGTTTTATAACCGAACTTGTTATCCCTTTGATTAAGTGAAGCAGTTGGTTAGAATATTAGTTTGGATTTGTTAATATTTGAATTTTCATTAGGGAAAGGATTTTGAATTATGATATTACAAAATCGGTTAGGATAATTAACATTAGAAAGTATTATTATTTTGTTGTATTGGAATTAATAGGATTAACCCATCTGACATTTGGGTTAAGATCTGATTAAAGAAAATTATTAGGTTAGGATTTTTAGATCTAGGACATCAATTTAGTTAGGATGATTTGATATATGGTTTAAATCTGGTTTTGGAAAATCCAACTAGTTTAGATATCTAGCTAGGATTTGATTTAGAAAAATATAGTTAAGATTAGATTAGAAGATCAGTTTAATTAAGATATTAAGATAATATGCGGTTTTGGTTAAGACGTTTTGATTAGGAGACCGATGCGGTCAAGACATGATTAGTCAAGATTCTTTGATCCGGATGATCCATTTGGTTACGTTTTGATTAAAAGATCAGCATTAAGATCTCAAGCTTACTGAATTAGATTTGATCGAAATATCAAAACTCATTAGGATTTGCATCAAATTTGGAAATCGTTTTGTTTTAAAAGCTTGGGTTAGAATTTGTTTAGATAATATATGATTAGGGAAGATGATTGTTAAGATGATATAAGATTAAGATGATGCTTTTAGACTTATTGGTTATGATAGTATGTCTGATAACGATTAATTTAATGAATCGGTTAGACATCTAGATCAGGATCGGGTTGGGTAATCGATCCGGATAAGGTGTTCTTGATTGGTAAGATCGGTTTGATCAAGATGTAATTTGATTACGACATATGATCGGTTAAGATATTTGGATCATGATTATATTATGAAAATTAATATAATTAAGATTGGATCAAGATAATCTGATTACTACGATCTCGTTCCTGCAATCAACCCTAACCAAAAATTTAGAGAAGATATTAACACGATCGCTAAGTCGCGTGTTCGAGCTATAATAAACACAACCAGATATTATTCTAATAATCACTATACTAGCTAAATATGTACGAAAATACGTATAGATAAAACCGGCCGTTACAGCAGCCATGTGGAACAAGGAAGGAGAAGACAACATTGAAAGGAAGAACCTTCATCCGCAAGGTAACCGCCTCTCTTTATGCCGCTCCCCCGAAACCCTCTGCTCAATCGCAAGCCGTCCACTTGTGCACACGCGTCGGCATCCCGCGAGGGGCAGCACTTCGAATTCTGCTCCCAGTGGTGGGAGAATTCCAACCTGGCAGCATTATGATGGCCCTCATTCAATGCACTGACTCGACTCACATTGCTGTCAACTCCACATGGATCACATCTCTCAGACCGAACCGTCAGAATCCGAACGGCCCGAGCGATGGGGGCAATTGATATGACCCTCCCAAAATGGGCCAAGACAGAGCGGGCCAAGCCCAGCGAACCTACGGGCCTGGGTAGAACAAGGCCCCGGCCCAAGGCCCCAACGAAGACTCTGAGTCAGGCCGGCCTCAGACCGATGCGAATGTAACCGCTGACCCACGCCAGCGGGAATTAACCACTCCCCTTGAATCGCGCCCCCCTTAATCATCATTAAAGCGGCCCATTATGCCCACCTTCATGACCCATGAAGGTACCATCAAAGTGGCGATACTGTGAGCGAAATCGGGGGATGTCGAGGGACGTAGCCAGGGAAGATTCCTATAAAGCAACTCGAAGAACAACGTGGAAAGGGACCTCTTTCTGGATCCTAAACTCCGAGGTATTCTTCTTAAACAACCTTGTCTCCCGCCTTATAATTCTCCTCCACAGCTCGGCCCGGGGAATCGCATATCGACCTCTCCGCGAGCCGTACCGATCCCACCAAGTATCCTTCAGATCCGCTCTGACTTAGGCATCGGAGGGGACTTGGTCGGAACCAAGGTCCGACCCCCTTGACGAGCTTTCTCGTCTGTTTAGGTCAAGGAGATCTAGCTACACCAAAGCTATCCTTCGGCGTCCTATCGGCCCGGAGCCGAACACGCTCGCCCCCGAGCCCGTCCATCTCCACCCGAACGGAGGTCGTCGCTAGGCCGAGGACTCCCTTCGGCATGCCGACGCTCTGACCCGCACGCTCTTCACCAAGATGAACGAGCTGCTTTCCGTTCCCGGAGGCCGCACGTGTACTACGTGATCGCGTTGACCTCCGGCCCTCTAGTCAACTAACTTGTGGTGAGAAAACACCCTGAAACAAACATGGCCCGATGCCACTCTATACTCTAATTAAAAGAGAAAATCCGAGGTAAATATTATCTCTTGATTACAAGACTTAATTAATACTCATGAAGATAACTAAGGCTCAACTAACACTCATATTGATCTCAAGTTTAACGAGATTTTCACAAACGATCTGGGAGAAACAGAAACATAGACTATGGCAAAACACTCACTTAACTTAAATGAATAGAAGCCTCAATTTTGTTTGAACGTCCACGTAACCCTAGTTTCATAAACGATGTTGCCAACCTAGACCAGCAGTCTAGGCTGTCTAGCCTGTGGTTTTTGCGTCCTCTAGTTATTTGTTCATTTTCCCCTCGTTAAAAAGGTTGGGGCTCCAATTGATAAATCACCAAACACCACTACACTTTCCAACAGTGGATGGGCTGCTGGGTGGGCGGCAAGGTAACTTTCGCACCAAAAACGAAGGGGTCGCCTTCTTTTTTTCTCTCGTCTTGAGTGAAAGCAATTCCAACATCGATAAAGCCTTCTCCACTCGCACAAAGGAGTTTTGCAACCTTGAATAAATATATGAAAAGAAACCAAAATTTGGTTTCATTCCCAAAAGCCTCTGATTTTTTTCATGTAAAGTATTGGCTTGGCAGGTGCTAAGAGCAGCCATCAACTGATAATTGCTTTGCATAATAATTGTTTGCCTTTAGCGTGGATTCAGGATCTTCGTACCGAGGAACCGTTAGTGAGATCTTGGATCCTAATTGTATTAAAGTAATTGTAACTTGTAAGTAGCGTGCTATCAAAGACGATTGCCACAAAGTGATGTATCTTCTGACTTTAAACCTGCTTCTCTACTTAAGAGGCAAGTAATTTTTTCTTCTTCTTTTTTTCCTTTGCAACAATTCTGTGATAAATGTCACTACACATTTCCATTTGTTCTTGGAACCTTGATGTGTATATTGAGATCACATACATATATATGTCATATGATACATATGTTTCTGATGTGTAAAACTAGGATTAGCTATTTTTTGTTGTACCAACTAAATTTCTCCCACTGTTTAAAGTGTATTAAAATGCTTTGGAAGTTAATGCTGTTACGATAATTATTATTGTTTCTAGTTTCATGTGTTCCAAAATTAACCTGGCCCCCGTGTCGGCCTCGCACAACGCAACCTTTAATTCTGTGATCATCTCACTACGCAGATCCGTTTGGTCTTTGAACCTTGATACGCATATGCGATCATACACACACAAACACACACAGAGATATATATATATCATATGCATGTGCGCATGTAAGTTATATTCGCACATGCACTGTTTCCTCTTTTTTCATTTTTTTTTTGCAATTTTTTTCTTGGGCTTGTTCACATCATGATGATCAACATACCAAATATCAAGTGATTCAAATACTTTTTGAGCCACATCTATCCCTTGCAGCTTCAATTGGTTTTAGCAAGTTTTAAGACCATTGAAGCTGTAAGGGATAGATGTGGGCTCGAAAAGTATTTGAATAACTACATTTTTTGTATGTTGATCATCGTCAACAACAAGTACATGAAATTTTCTTCAAAAAAAAATGAAAAAATGGGAGAAATGGTCATGTGAGCAAGTAATTTTCCTACGCAGAAGCACAAGCACATTTCCCCCTAAATATACATATTATTCTCATGTGTAAAACTAGAATTGGCTATTTTTTGTTGTACCGACTAAATTTCCCCATTGATTAAATTCTATTAAAATTCTTTGAATTTAATGCTGTTAAGATACTTATTATTGTTTCTAGTTTCATGTGTTATCTCTTAGGATAGTGCAAAAGTGTCTCTTGGGTTATTGTGTTGACTTTTAGGTTCTAGTGAGAGTCTCTTGGGCTCTTGTGTCCAATTATGATTTACTTAGTATATATATGGGATCACTTTTATAACCAAATATCAAGTTAAAGCAATACAAGCCATCATCTTCTTCATCAAATTTAACATGGTATCAAAGCCATTCTGATTTAGCCTCCAATTCTTCTTCTACAACTCTCCCTTCCCCATCTGGGAGGACAGGGGCAACCACTCCAGCCATCTTCTACAACATCTCTACATTCTCATCCCTTTAATCACCGGAGTCGCAGCACATCCTCCTCCTCAAGAACCGGAGCATAGCTACCTCAATCCCCGGAGTCGCAGCACAGCCTTCTTAATCATCAGAGCATGGCATCATCGTCCCCCAGTGGCACCTCATCGGGCCCCAGCGGCCTCAGCCCAAGTGGTCTCTCATCGGTCTCGCCCCATGCAACACCGCATCGGCCCCCTGCGGCACCGCATTGGCCCCTTGTGGCCCCCTGCGGCTCTTCCTCGGCACCTGTAGCCTCTCCAAATTTGCTGCCATCGCGCCCTGCAATCTCCAACCCCTGCATCTTGCACTTCGCGCCCATCCGATGTCGTTATCTCCTGTCACTTGATCTTTCTTTGTAACGACCCGCTCTCAGGGGGCCATTACTTATTTGATTGCACTTGCAGGTCTGTAGATGACCAGTGAAAACGACATAGCCATGATACAGAGATGTACAATAATACTCAAACCAACGTACATTATTACAGTCCATAATTGAAATACAACACACAACAGCACTTTCACACTGAGTACATGAAAGGAAATACGGAAAGGAAATACAGAAAGGAAATACAATACGAATACGAACTCAATTATCTCTAGAAATCATCAGTCTCTGTGTCAAACTCTGGCTCTTCAAACTCAGGGGCATCTTCTTCGATCTGTTCGTCGTCTGCTGGTGCCATAACATGGAACCGTAGGTAAGTCACAAAAATTCTAGAAATAGAAATAAAAGCAGTGCAAAGTGTGGAACAGGCTATGGTAAACAATTAAAGATAACCAGGCAAGTGCAACAAGTAAGGTAAGAACAGACATGCATGCAAGTGTGATAAGTGACGTAAAAAGAATGGCTATACAAGTACAAGAGTAATCATGGTGATAGCAATAGTAAGACTAGCAAGCATGATCTGTAACAAATGTAAATATGTAAAGTGCTGAACAGCCTATAGTCAATTGGTTATTGTGGTGCTAGTATTGATTAGCTAAACTATGTGACTCACGTAGGAGAGTATGATATGCAACCATGGGTCACCTCGTTGTCACGGGGAGCTAATCCCTGGTGTCGCTACACACTTTTGAAAGCGGGACTATCGTTTACACTTTAAAACGGGACGGGACGGGACATGTGAGGTGACTCCGGTCATAGCTCCCACACTCTCTCTATAATGAGTTACCCAAACTTAGTGATGTATCAAGTGTGTCAAGTTATACTTTTACGTTTCATTCCAACACGATATTCCAACGTAACTTACAAACGCAGTCTTCACGTCATTTCATGCATAGCTTTCAAGTGATAGGCAAGGGGGAACGAAACAAGGGAATTATTATGGTGATGAAAAGGTCGAAGCAACTTATTTAAACGTATTTAAAATCAATTGTTGCGAAGTGATGATAATTGGGATTCTAACATTGATCCATGCATACACGGCTAGTCAGGTTTGGCCAAGCAGGTCACCATCCCCGCACGCAGAGTGATCCAAACTTTGGCGCAAACGATCCTAGATACCAGGTGGTATCAATATTAATATACCAATTATCACATCTGCTCCATTGAGTAGAGTAGTTCGCTACTTAGATCTTTACTACAAGGACCACTGATTGACTTTCTTATTTAAAACCAGAAGGCAAAGCATAGCAGATGCTAAGAAATTTGAGGATAAAGACAAGTCCAACAACTATGATGTTGATTCCATGCTTCGAGCATGTGGTGTTTCCAGTAGTACACAATTTACCCAAGTAGATGGTCGTGCCACAATTACCAAAGTTGAAAGTTGGCAATGTCGTATGCTTAATTAGATAGTCGTTCTTCAGTTGATTAGTTTCCTATTAGATTAGGTCTCTAGTATTTGGTTCAAGTCAATAGCCGTTCTAAGGCTATAAATGATGTCCTAAGTTCATACAAGTACACTATCTAAATTTCTAAAGTTAGAATTAGAGTGACTTACCAGTTTCGAGGTTGTCGTGGTAAGCCGAGGCTGGAGCTAAAGCTTCCAAGGGTGCTTGAGCGCGAGTGTTGATACATTCAATCACAAGAGATTATTGGTCATGGGCCGTACTATATTTAACCTATTTATTTTGATAGTTTTTATTTTATAACAGCTTGAAAAGGTGTCAAAATATGTTCTAAATTTTTAGATAGGCTAGATATGGGAAAAATAATTTTATCTAAGAAGAAAATATTTTTCAGAAGCTTCTGGGTAATTTTAATAATTTTTAAAAGATCAAAAACTATTTTTAGATTTTAAAAAGGATTTAAAAACTAATTTTAAATAGTTGTAGTAAACGTTCAATAATTTCTTCAGAATGAAATACTTATCAGACTACTTCAATTAAGCTGTCAAAACGAGCGTCCCGTTATATACGACTTATAATTTTTTCGTACGTTAGTGTACATGAAATTGTAACGATATTAATTATCAAGTGAAAATACCACAATTAGATTTTAGCTTTAAAAATTCACTGAGGAAAATATACTTGCGTAATGGTAATGAAACCAGCGTCAACGTGGTCGGAACGTCACGTTCGATTTTCTGGTCCTTGTTTGGTATTTTTCTGACCTGTATATAATTAATTATCAATTTTAGTCTAATAACCACATATTATATATGGATATACGTGTATATACGTATACATATATACGTTTACTTTAAAATCATACCACTCCTCAATTCCCGCTCGATGCATGCTTCGGGGGGGGGGGGGTTCTCGTCGATTTTGACGGCGGCGATCGGAAAGGCGTGAGCGGCGGCGCACTGGGTGACGTCGACGAGGCAGTCTGGCGGCATGAGTGGCAGCGTCAAGCGGGTGTAGAGAGAAGTGGAGAGGCATCAGCCGGGGTGGGGGTTCGTGGCGGCGCGTCGGGGAGTCACAAGGGTCGTCGACGGTGGCGTAGTGGGTCGACGATGGTGGTAGAGGCGACGGGGAATGACGTAGCACGGCGGGGCACCTGAGGGGAGATGGAGGAGGGGTGTTTCCGCAGGGAGCTGGGGACATGTATGGCTTCTTGTGGTGGCAGAGAGGTGGCATGGGGAATGACGGAGGGCGGCGTCGACGATGTGTGCGGGTGGCGAGGGCGGAGCAGACAGACGAGTGGCAGCGCTGGTCTAGCGAGGTGAGGAGGGGAGAGGGTGAGCAGGATGGGTGAAGGAGAGAGAGAGGGTTAACGTGAGTTGTGATTAGCAAAATGTGATTGGAGGGTGTTTATAAGGTTATTGGGTTCATGAACCCACTATTAACCATTAATTATCAATTAATAAGTGGGGTTTAGAATGTTGACTAAGGTTTCAGAATTTCTTAAACGTGATACCACGTTTAAGTGTTGGGTAAAATAATAGTTAATTAGGTTAATATAATTAGTAAATAGGCTAATGTAATTAGTAATACCTACTATATGATTATATTAAAATATAATTTTTTATACAAACGACTACGAAAAATTACGAAAAAATAGCCACAGGATGGTATTATTACGATGCTCATGAATATGAAGTCAAATTTAAGGTTTGAGTGAAAAAAATTAAGAAAAAATTCATTTACTTATTTTGAACTTATTTGATACTATCATGAATACAGAAATTCGTGTACGCTGAAACCCAACCGTTACATCCTTTCGGCCTCTACAAACTCAAAGTTACACCTTGCGTTTGAGGCGGAGTGTTAAGATAATTATTATTGTTTCTAGTTTCATGAGTTGTCTCTTAGGATAGTGCGTAAATGTCTCTTGGGTTATTGTGTTGACTCTTGGGTTCTAGTGAGAGTCTCTTGGGCTCGTGTCCTATTATAATTTACTTGGTATATATATGTGATCACTCTTGTAACCAACTATCAAGTTAAAGCAATACAACTATACAAGCCATCTTCATCATCATCAAATTTAACAAATGCAGTAACAAATACTTGGACTACATATTAATAAACCATTAGAGGCATCTGACCCAATTCTACACGAAGTAATTATGATCAAACTTGCACCCCCGAAGTTCCCTAATCCAATATATGGGTGATTTTTAATCAATATAGAAGACAACATGCTGATCCATCGATAATTGCCTTAGCACACAGATTTTGCATTTTTGTTTTAAAATACTGAAATTCAGTACGCAGTAATAAACATCAAATCCAAAGAAGCAACCCAGTCCAATTAGAGACACACAAGACTTAGTAACGCAGTTCGGTGCACACACCTACATCTGCGGGGCCACGTCCAAAAAATCAGAATACTCTACTAAAATAATCAATGAGTACAAACTCTAAAATCACGTTTCTACTAGGAGGAACACGTTCCCCCTTAATACAAACCGTGAAGGGTGATTCCTATCAACCCCGTGGAGTATTCTCGACAAGCTCCACTTGCCTGCAAGCTCCCCTTGCACCACCGACTAGATCAACTCTCTTGATCCTACGTGCGTAGCCGTCGGCCTCCCTCCCGGAGTGTTTCAAAACTTTTTCCCAAAAGTCGTAACCCACCCGTCGCCGCTCCGAACCCTCATAAACCACGCTCCCCCTTAATCCACGGGTCAAACATGAAAATCTTCAATCATATCGGCTCCATCTCGACAACCCACAAAATCCGCAACCTCCAAAGGCAGGAGATCCCGCAAATCTTCAAGAGTCTGTTGTGGAAGAGATTGTGAGCTAAAATCTCTCCAAGCATCTCCAACAGAATAACCGAGAGATATTGACTTCCAAATAAATCTTTAACAATATACAATCATCATAAATACCAGATAATGTTAAAGATAGAAAGCTGGGATCACGAGTTACTAGTTACAGGAACCCGTATACAGCGTACAACCATATCTGTGAACAGACACAGCGTGTTGAACGTTATGATACAACATAATGTTCAACAACTCTTCCAACATGACCAAGATAAGCCGTCTCTCTTCTTCAAGATAATTAAGAACAGATAGCAAAATATCATAGTGCCACTATTGACAACATAGTCACGTACGAGACTTAACAATCTCCCCTTTTGGCATCTAGTGGCACAATATCAGATATGAAACAGAGGCCGAATGAAGAAGACAAGTCAAACAAGTAATCATAAGATAGAGAACTACTTTCAGTACTTGTAGAGATCCACAATCAGAATAACACCCCCGAAACAACATCACCATATTCAACACCATATTCAACATCCCCAAAACAACATCACCATATACAACACCTTATTCAACATGCACAGTAACATGTTTAACACCCCCCCCCCCCAAAACAGTAGCAGCAACCAGCAGTCTCAATCTCAAACAGACGACAGACAAGATACTCAACAATTTTCTCCCCTTTTGAGCCACTAAAGGCAAGAAACATACCTCAATTAGTAAGTAGCACCAGGGGCTGCTCTCACTGATTCTCAACAAGTTTGGACTTCAGTGCAGACAATTTGTCCTGTAACATGAGTTTGTGACCCTATAGCAGAACCTTCTGACTTTGAAGTAATATCAGCTGATCATCAACATTTTTATTAGCCCTCTCAAATAACTGAACGTCTTCCAAAAGAGTTGAAGGAAGGTCTTCAGTAGACGGTACAGTGGGAGAAGTAGAAGGAGTCTGACGCACTGAGGGGGTATGATCATCAATTGGAGGAGGTGATGTGGATGCACCAGGTAGCGAAGGGACCATCTTGGAAATATCATCACACTTTTCGATAACAGACTTGGCAGTGTAAGATATGCTGTCACAGGAGATAGACAGATCGGACGCAGAAAGAGATACTTTCTGTGCCATGAGCATCATAGAAATGAGACTGGCGTGGGGCAAAGACGAAGCCGAAGAAGATGATTCTGATAGTGACAGAATAGAGACAAAAATAATTCTCCCCAAATTGAATGGCTGCTTAGTTCCAGCAAAAAACAGGAGCTTGCACATATCCTTGGTAACCACTGAAATATTTGAAGTTGGGAGCCAGTTCCTCGTAGCAATCCTGTACAACACGAAGTACTTAGCAGTAAGAGCTGAGGAAGGGAATGAGGAAGACTTGGGCCAACTCTTTAGTTTTCCTGCTGTGACAGCATTTATGAATTTTTTGAAGTCCTCTCCTATGGACTCCCCAAAATCTGTCAGTGACTGAGAGCAGGACCACTTTAAAATCTTGTTCAACACGGATGGAGAAAATGAGAAGATCATTCCTCTAACATAGCTCCTGAACACCCAGCGTGAAGACGCATCACCAGTAGACCTAGAAAGATTGCAGTAGAACTCACGAACCAAAACAGGATAAAAGGTTTTTAAGCACGAGGCAGCATGAAACATGCATAGGTCTTTCAGAATGGAGACCAATTGAGTCTTTTCAAAAGATGAAACATTCAAGATTTTCTCAGGTAGAATAGATTGTTCAGAGTAGGAACCCCATCTATTCTTACTGGCTTTATCAAATAAAACTCTACTTAAAGCATCAGATGAAGTAAATAATGGGGAACGAGAGGGACCTGACGCAGAAGCCGATACTTTTGGCCTCTTAGATGGAGAAGCAGAGGCACGACATGATGATGCAGTACGCTTTCTTGAGACAGACCTGGCCTTCCGTACATGAGAGGAAAACAAGATGTCTTCTAGAGGAATCTGGAAAGAGGTATCAGATTTATCAAGTGAAACAGGCTCACATGTTGAATCAAATGTTGCAACATTTTGTGCAACATTACTAGAGTCAACCACTGCCGGTAGTGAACAAGTCCCATCTGCAACCTTAACATCAGCAGTAACCTCAGCTGTGCCTGGACCAATAGTAGAAACACCAGGAGGCACACATCATTCAGCCTCAATAGGATGAGGAAGGGAGTCCTGAGCACTCCCATCGTCTGTCATATCCACAGAACACTGAGCAAGATCTTCTTCAACACCCTGAGACTGATGCTTCTCAGGAAGGACTTCAACATGGGAAACATTCAACAAAGAATCATCTTGATCCATGAGTGTAATTTCTTCAGGGCAGACAACTTGAGCACAATCATTGACATCAGAACCACCTATAGAACCATTATCAACCTCAGGAATAGTCTGATCACTTCCATCCACACGCATAGGAGACTGAGCGACCTGGTCACCCTCCTGTGGTGAGACATCACACACAGCATCACCATTGAATCTATCCTCAGGTTCAGCACAAACACCCGACTTCTCAGCATTATTAGGACCCGATTCCTCGGCAACCTTGGGATAAGAAGAAGCTTCACCATCACCCCCCTGTCGTTGACTTCTCAGCAGATACGGATGAGTCTGAATCAGAGATCGCCACCACAATAATTTCAGAAATTTTCACGTAAGTTCTAGGATTCCAGGTATGAATAATGATTCTATCATCTCGGGGCACTTCCACACTCATCACTTTGCCCCGAATCTTTTTATGCAAGAGCTGATCAACTTGGATTCCAGAAACATCCAACCATGAGAGATCCAATTTCCTCCCAGTCCTTCGAAGGTGCCAGAACCAGTCCTGGACGGTGACAGGAGCAGGGTAGACTTCGTCCTCAAAGAATCAGATACCAAGGGTTTCCGCAGAAGGGGAATTTTCAAAATTGGGGAAAACTTCACAACATCTAAATTCGAAACAACTGGAGAGTGCATGTCGTGAAACGATACTGGAGATGGAAAAGAGGGAGAAATACCAAAGGAAGAGGCACGTGAAGTTCGAGGAGTCACTCCCTTTCGCTTGGTTGGAGGATGAGAGGACAAAGAAGCACTCTTTTGCCATGAGGAAGTCCGATGAGAATAGCGTCGAGGGTTCTGCGACAATTTCTCCTTTCGATCTCGCGCCATTTCAGAAGCAAAGGGAGAATTTCACACGAGAAATCAAGAACCCTAGAAGAACCGCTCAGAGAATCTTGAAATATTTGAGAGAGGAAAGAGCGCTGTGAGGAGTTGAGTGAAACGTGAGAACATAAATAACGGGCAGAAAAATAACTGCGAGGCATCCGACCCATTAACAAATGACCGCTCCATTCCTCCTTATGTTGCAACCAGATGTTGCAACATTCCTTTCAACAAAAAGATCAACATCAGATACGATACAGCCCTAGGGCTTGTCGCAGTTCTTCAAATCTGCCAGAATCTAAAGGTTTTGTGAAGATGTCAGCTAATTGATTTGCAGTAGTAACATATTCCATGGTAAGGGATTTCTTCTCGACTAACTCTCTGATGAAATGATGCCGGATATCTATGTGTTTGGTTCTGGAATGCTGAACTGGGTTCTTGGAGATGTTTATTGCACTCTGATTATCACAAAGGATAGTTAGTATCCCCTGCTCCAACCCATAGTCTGTCAGCATTTGCTTCATCCATAGGAGTTGAGTACAACAACTCCCTACCGCGATATACTCAGCCTCCGCCGTAGATAATGATATGGAGTTTTGCTTTTTGATGTACGAGGAAACTAGATTGTTGCCCACGTAAAAACATCCTCCTGTAGTACTCTTCCTATCATCTGTATTCCCTTCCCAGTCTGCATCACTGTACCCCGAAATTAATGTGTTTGTATCCTTGGTATACCATATGCCATAATCTGCCGTCCCATTGACATACCTGATAATCCTCTTTACGGTTGTGATATGAGATTCTTTAGGACAAGCTTGATAACGAGCACAGACTCCTGCACTGAAACTAATATCCGGCCTGCTAGCTGTCAGATACAATAAGCTACCTATCATACTTCTGTATAGAGTAACCGCCACCGATTTTTCCCCATTGTCCTTGGAGAGTTTTTCACTGGTAGACATTGGGGTGCGAACATGTCTAGCATTTTCCAGACCAAATCTCTTAACCAGACTCTTAGAATATTTGCTTTGTGAGATGAATAAACCATCAGTGCACTGCTTAACTTAAAGTCCAAGAAATAAGTTCAACTCACCAACCATGCTCCTCTCAAACTCCTTCTGCATGAGGGCAATGAACTCACACACCAGCTTTTGTGAAGTTGATCCGAAAATTATATCATCTACGTAGATCTGAGCAACCATAACACTTGACCTGGCCATTTGGACAAATAATGTCTTGTCGGCTCCTCCTCGTTCATATCCCTTTTTGAGAAGATATGTAGTCAACATCTCGTACCAAGCCCTTGGGGCTTGTTTCAATCCATATAGAGCCTTCTTCAACCGGTAGACATGATTCGAAAGAAATGGATCTGCAAAACCTTTTGGTTGTTCAACATACACTTCTTCATTCAATAACCCATTCAGGAATGCACTCTTCACATCCATCTATGGAGCTTGAAGTTTGGACTGCATGCTACTACCAACAATAGTCTGATGGATTCCAACCGAGCGACTGGAGCAAATGTTTCATCAAAATCAATGCCCTCCACTTGGGTGTATCCTTGAACCACTAGACGTGCTTTGTTGTGAGTAACATTTCCCTTCTCATCAGTTTTACTCTTGAAGATCCATTTTGTCCCAATGACATTTATCCCTTTAGGTCTCTCAACCAGGCTCCAGACATCATTTCGTTGAAATTGGTTCAGCTCCTCTTGCATGGCTAACACACAGAATTCATCAACAATAGCTTCCTTCACATTTTTGGGTTCAACAATAGAGAGGAAACAAGCATACCCAGCCAGATCTCTATAGTTGACACGACTGGTACCTCTTGTCCGACGGCTGTCATGCATGTCACCAATGATCAACTCAGGAGGATGATCACATATAACTGTAGTGATTCCTTCAGCACCTTGAACGTCTTCAGTCTCATTCTGTGGTATCTCAACTGTAGTTGCATCCTGTGTTGCAACATTTTGTTCAACATTCACCTGATTTGTCTTACTGGTTGCAACTTTGTTTTCAACACGATCTTCTTCATCAGTGTCGTCTTCTTGGAGCACCCTTCCTCCACTTAAGACTGCCTCTCCCAGATCAAAATCGTCAACCACTACATTGATTGATTCCATCATAACGTTTGTGCATTGATTTAGAACTCTGAAAGCGCGACTTTTCGTGGAATACCCAAAGAAGATTCCTTTGTCGCTCTTAGCATCAAACTTTCGCCTGGGAGTACGGTCTTGCAGGATATAACATTTGCTTCCAAAGATGTGGAAGTAGGATACATCAGGTTTCCTACCTTTCCAGATCTCATAGGGGGTTTTCTTAGTTCTTGGCCGAAGATAAACCCTATTAATAGTATAGCATGCTGTGTTGACAGCTTCAGCCCACCACTTAACATTGACCCCCGGGGCATTCAACATTACACGCACCATTTCTTGAAGAGTGCGGTTTTTCCTCTCAACCACTCCATTTTGTTGTGGGGTCTTTGGAGCCGACAATTCATGTGCAATACCTTGAGATTCACAGTATTCAAAGAAAGAATGATTCTCAAACTCCTTTCCATGATCACTCCGGATCCTGACAATTTTGCCAATGATATCTCCTTTCTCAACTTGAAGACGAGTGCACAGTCTCTTGAAGGCTTCAAACGTGTCTGATTTCTCCTTAAGAAAATCTACCCACGTAAACCGAGAAAAATCATCAACACATACGTAAATATATTTCTTACCGCCCACGCTAGTTTTCGATGTGGGTCCGATCAGATCCATGTGTAATAGCTCCAAGTTTTTCGATGTAGTAATCATCTGGATTTGCTTGTGGCTCGTCTTCTTCTGCTTTCCTAGTTGGCACGGTCCACATACACCTTCTTTCTTCTTGGTTAGAATTGGTATACCACGAACAGCTCCTGCTTGAGATATCTTCATCAAGGTCTTGAAATTTAATCGACCCAGTTTTTGATGCCACTGTTCTGAAACATCGGTGGTGATGTTGAAGCACTTGTTAAGATCTTGCAGAAGGTAACATTTGTCATTTGACCTTTTTCTAGTAAGGATACATACATCATCTCTGTTGAAAACTAGACATTCATCTTTGGTGAACCGGACGTGAAAACCTTGATCACACAGCTGGCTTATGCTAATGAGATTTGCCTTCAAGTCTTCTACATGCATCACGTCCTTCCACTTTAGGGACCCTGTCACATTGAGATTCCATTTTCCAACCACCTTACTCCTCTGACCATCACCAAAGGTTACATGACCTTTGTTACCAGCTAAATACTCAGTGAGAAGGCCCTTATTGCCTGTCATGTGTCGAGAGCATCCACAGTCAAAATACCAAAGATTTTCTGAGAATGTAAACAACGAAGTGTATGCCACCATGCTTATCAACTAAGATTTCTTAACCCATTTCTTTGTTGTCCTTTTGCTGGGATGTCTAACACTTCTACCTTCACTCCAATGCTTCATACGACTGAAGCAACTCCAGCCAGTGTGCCTTACTTGCCTACAGTAATCACATACAAGACGCCTGGATGTTAAACCTTTTCTCTTCTTCACCTTCGGCTCATACCCATTGTCCTGACCCAGTTTTTCATGCTCTTTAGTAGTGAGACCACACGTAGTCTTGGGTATATGTAAATAGCCCCCTCTGTCGTATCCAACTCCTGTGCGATCTACAGAAACCTTTCCCATATTGAGAATTTCATCAAGCTTAGACTTCCCCGAGTTCCATTTGTTTAGGGTGCTCTCCGCCTTCTCAGCTCTAAGCAGTGTTCTCTTGAGACTGTTCTCAAGATTCCTGAGACTGAGCTCCGTCTTCAACAGTTTAGCCCTGGTCTCATCCTTCTCACTTCTCAGTTTGGAACATTCATCCTTCAAATTCTTGTTCACTTTGCAGATCTCCATCCATTTGTTGAACATAGTCTGGTATGCCGACCGAATGTCTTTTTCACCAACATCTTCATCACTATCACCTTCAGAGTCATCCTCACTGCTAAATGTTGTACTAGATGTTTCAACATTATGTTTCACATTTTCCCGTCTGGTCCCCAATGTTGTAAAGGATGTTGCAACATTGTGTTCAACATTTCTAGATGTGTCATACTCAGACTGACCTTTCAGAGTTGCAGTGAAAGCAACATAGTTACTGGTTATGTCTTCATCTTCAGTACTGCATTTAGAATCTTCATCACTCCAAGTACTGGCTAGAGACTTCCCTTTTTGCTTCTTAAGGGTATTGGCACACTCAGCTTGTATATGACCAAATCCTTCACACTCCCTGCATTGTATTCCCTTTCCCTTGGTTTTTGACTCATACCTCTGAGTGTGACGACTGGTAGTCTTTTCAATAGCGGGAGGACCTGAACGCGACATCCTGTTGACAGGTTTGAGATTCTGACCCCTGTTACTAATCTTCCTCATCATCCTACTGAAGTTCTTGGTTTGTAACACAATGTCGTCATCAAGCTCCGAGTCATTCTCCGATTTAGAAGTTTCACTAGCCTCTGCCTTTAATGCCACCCCCTTTTCCCTCCTGTTCTGCTTAAGATTCATCTCATAGGTTTGAAGAGAACCCATGAGTTCATCCAATCTCATGGTAGAAGTGTTTCTTGCTTCTTCAATAGCTGCAATTTTTGCAGAAAATTTTTCCAGAAGGGATCTCAGCGTCTTCTCTACTAGCTTTTGAGAATATTTCTTGCCCAGTTGAAAGGCCGGGTTGGCTATGTCCCTCGGTGTACCATTAAATTCAGCAACAGTCTCATTGTCATTCATTCTAAGATTTTCGAATTGCGATGCAAGCATTTGAAGTTTAGAAGCCTTAACTGTACTTGTTCCTTCATGAACGTTCTGAAGAATGTCCCAAGCTTCTTTAGCATACTCATATGTGGATATCAGCTTGAACTGCTCTTCGTCAACAGCAGTGAAGATAGCATTCACCGCCTTAGAGTTTCCTAATGCCGCACGATCTTCTTCCGAATCCCAATCTCTTGCCGGTTTGAGATATTCCTTGCCTTCCTTGTCTACTTCAATCGGTGGACTCCATCCTTCAACTGTGGCGACCCATGCCTTCTCATCCAGTGACTTGATAAAAGCTCTCATCAGGGACTTCCAGTATGTGTAATTTGTTCCGGTAAGTAGCGGATGGCGAGTAACGGAGACGCCTTCTTTCGTATTCATGACTTGCGTACGGCACACACAAGATCACACCCACTTTGACAAGACAAAGTTACACTGATGACATACTCTGATACCAATTGAAATTCAGTACGCAGTAATAAACATCAAATCCAAAGAAGCAACACAGTCCAATCATAGACACACAAGACTTGGTAACGCAGGTCGATGCACACACCTACATCTGCGGGGCCACGCCCAAAAAATCAGAATACTCCACTAAAATAATCAATGAGTACAAACTCTAAAATCACGTTTCTACTAGGAGGAACATGCTCCCCCTTAATACATATCGTGAAGGGTGATTCCTATCAACCCCGTGGAGTATTCTCGGCTAGCTCCCCTTGCACCACCGACTAGATCAACTCCCTTGATCCTACGTGCGTAGCCGTCGGCCTCCCTCCCGGAGTGTTTCAAAACTTTTTCCCAAAAGTCGTAACCTAGCCGTCGCCGCTCCGAACCCTCATAAACCACGCTCCCCCTCAATCCGCGGGGTCAAACGGAAAAATCTTCAATCATAGAGGCTCCAGCTCGGCAACCCACAAAATCCGCAACCTCCAAAGGAAGGAGATCCCGCAAATCTTCAAGAGTCCGTTGCGGAAGAGTTTGTGAGCTATCCAAGCATCTCCAACAGAATAACCGAGAGATATTGACTTCCAAATAAATCGTTAACAATATACAATCATCATAAATACCAGATAATGTTAAAGATAGAAAGCCGGGATCACGAGTTACCAGTTACAGGGACCCGTATACAGCGTACAGCCATAACTGCGAACAGACACAGCGTGTTGAACGTTATGATACAACATAATGTTCAACAACTCTTCCAACATGACCAAGATAAGCCGTCTCTCTTCTTCAAGATAATTAAAAACAGATAGCAAAATATCATAGTGCCACTATTGACAACATAGTCACGAGACCTAACAAATACGATTAATTAAGCAATCACAGTAAATGGAAGCATCTTGATTATTGGGTTTGTGTTTGAGTGACCTGTTAATCATTCCACTTCATCGCGATACGACACGTAAAATTTCTTCATGCAGATGGCCACTAATCAACATCATTATCTAGCTTCAGACTTTCTTTAATCATCATCATGCATTGCCTTTGCATTGCACTGATTGATGCAAATCGACACGAAATGCAAAGAAAGGGTCTTGGCTTTAAACGTCAATCATGTTCCTCATTATATTAATTAGGTTGTGATAATCAACATCATCGGCCATACTGGAACTCCCTTTAATCTTCTTCTTGATAGATTAGACTTTGAGAAGTAATTTTGGATGCATGCTAAGTGCGATTGCTGTTGAACAAGTTTAAGAAAATTGAGACTTAGTATTAGTGGCTGGTGATCAATCACAATGCTCCCCTAGCCCCACAACCACAAGTTCTTGCTGTTCGATCTCTTTAGTGAGATGTCACAATCTGTCTTCTCTTAATTCTCACCATTACTGAGCTTCCAGTTCAAGCCAATGACAACTAAACAACCACATCTTGGCCTTTAATATTTTTTTATCACTTGGGTTAATGGTTTGAAATTAGATCAACTTCTCTTCTTCATTGTTTATATACTTGCTCATTGTATTAGGTTTGAACATTTAGGCCAGTTTAGGACTGTTATTTAGAGAACTGAAGGTAGATTACAAGTGTGGCTAGTTATGTCGGGCCAGATAGGGACTCGACCCGCATTCGACCCGTTATGTCGGGCGGTTGGAAAATTTGTGGCAATGATTATTCTTGCTAACTATAAGGTATAATCCAAATATTAGTTACTATCATCTGTACACCAAACATGAGTAGCTAAACGTACATTCATCCATTCTAACACATCTTTATTAAGAAGAAGACTCGATGGATAAATCCACTTGTGTACTCCATCTCTTTTATGAGCTATGAAATAAATCCAAAATCATATTCAAACATATATTTAAGTAAGAACCCTCTTTTGTAGTCCCTTCTATAAAGGTTGCTATATGACAAATTTATTATATTTACTCAATTAGCTTCATGTAATAATATTATTACATCCTCAAAATTAAGTTATATATCGAGTTATTTTTGAGATTATCAAGCACGGGCAGTAAGGGTTTCTAAAAACTCTAGCGTCAAACCTCTCATTGGTTTGAGATTCTGTCAACTTGTTTGTGCATATATGCTCATTGTTTAGGAGCGGGGATTAAGCAACTACAAATAGATTTTAAGTTGACCTATAGTTTACACAAATTTCAGTTCCAAATGACTTTATTTGTTTGATAAACGCTTAATATGTGAAATGTGTTTATCAGTCATCCTAATGAGCATAAGCTTTCAAATCTAGGAAGGAAAAGAGAGTATCATTAATCCCCAATAAGTACAGATGAATCATATTAAAGAATAGGTAAACAATGTTGTCTCTCGAGAAAACCTAAGAATAAATGTTTAGGAAAACTCTAGAAACGCTAGAAAGCCATAGTCAAGCCAAAACCCAACAAGATAAATAGTTAATTCTATACTTTATAGATGTGAGGACACGTCAATTTTCCCTCGAATAATGATTTGATGTAGAATGAAACCAAAGATAAAGTTTTCCCACGTGCACAACTGACATGTTTTTGCCCACATCTTTTCCATGCATTGCAGGAGGACAAATGAATGGGGGTCTATCACGTTTTTGTTGCTCTCCAATAATTCAGGGATCAAGAACAGCGTGAAGCAAAGCCAGGATAAGAGATTGATGTACTTGGTGTGCATATCTAATTTGGATACTTCGTGCCTCCATCTTTTGTCTATCATCTAAATTCCTAAATTTGAAACAAGCCTTTTTGACGAGCTAGGGCATAAGGCGATGAGAATCCCCCTAAAATCCACTATTCATGGCCATGCATCTGAACTTTTCGGCTTGTTTTCTCCATGGCTGTTAGTTTGGGGGAAGTAGGAGAGGGATTCTCCTTTGATGTGGCGCCCTACTTTCTCAATTTGGTAATCCCGGCTTTTGAGGGGATTACAGTGGGAATCTCGGATGGGTGGGACCCACTGGCTGCGTTCACCCCTCACGCGCCGTGCTCGTGCATCTTTCGTTCCCAATTTCGCTGCTTCCTTCGAGCGAATAAGAAAACCCTTAAAAGATGATAGCGACGACCGATCTCAGTTTCATGATTGTGTTCATGGCCATCTTGCTTCAAGCTTGGATTTTTTGGCAATGATATGTCTTGGGTTTTATTTTAGTTTGTCCATACAATTTGTGTATCTATTTCATGACTGTGTAGGGGTGGGCAAAAAACCCGGTTCCGATTCCGAACCCGGTTCCGGATCCGAATTCGAATCCGATTCTTCGGACAAGTCGGTTTCGGATTCGGTTTTGGTTTTGGGACAAAAAGTAGCATCCGAATTTTAATCAGATCGGAATCGAAACCAAAGGTCTACGAACAAGCCCGATCCGATTCCGAAACATATATCTCATTGTCACAACCTCAACTCAACTAGGTAGCTACGTACAAGCCAGACGCGACCCGATTCCGAAATTTACAGGTTCAAATCAACCGGGTAGTTCGCAGCTCCTTCATGCGATTAATTTTGGTGTCGTTTTCGTAGCCAGCCTATTTAAAATACACAATGTTCAATTACCTGACCGATGTGGGGGACTTTAATTCATGACCCCCCCCCCCCCCCCCCGCCCACCCCCCCCCCCCCCCCCGATGTGGGACTTTAATTCCTGTGCCCCCCTCCACTTCCCTCATCTACCTCATTTAGTCCCACATCGGGCACACATTAGACAACGACGTAATTTATAATATTTTTTTGAACGGCCGGTTTCGAAGTTGATTACCGCTTGGCCTCATGTTGAAGCGGAATCGATGAAGACTTCGGTGAAGCGTGAGTCGATTCGGAATCGGGTTTCTGGTCTGGTATGATCTTCCGATTTGGAAATCGGGTTTAATCATTTCGGATCCGATATATCGGAATCGGAAAGCGGATTTATTATTCCCACCCGAATAAATTCGGATTCAGATTTCCCCCCAAAAAAATTGGAATTGACAGATGCCCACCCCTAACTGTGTGCATGGCCATCTTGCTTCAATCTTGTATTTTTTTGGCAATGAGATGCCTTGGGTTTTATTTCAATTTGTCCACGCAATTTGTGTATTTGTTTCATGACTGTGTGCATGGCCATCTTGCTGCAAGCTTGGAATTTTTGTCAATGCGATGCCTTTGGTTTTATTTTATAATTTCCACCTAAATTTGTTGGGGGTAACCGTAACCATATACTCACCAAATAACACCACACTCCACAATCACACTTTCTCAATCCAACTTTCTTCAACCAAAAGAACACAAGAAAGTGGGATGGACCCCACATAACTTTCTCAACTCCACTTTTCATACAACTTTCCAACCAAATAAACACAAAACACCAATTTCTCTCTCCTCAGATTCCACACCTCTCCAACTTTCTCAAATTCTTCTTTCAACCAAAAGAACAGGCCCTTAGTTAACACATATAACTCTCAATTACGTGTCGAAATCAGTACGGTAACAATCGTGCCCCAATCAGTGTCAGCTAGGCACTCGAACCCATGATGAGTGTGGGTGTACCTTAATGCTATAGATAATTGCTAAATGCACAGTAGAAAATGCGGTGCATTGTGCTGTTGAACGAGTCTTCCGAAGCTCCCGTAACTATCTAACTACTTAACCATGAATATTCTGTATCATAACTATCTACCTACTTACCTACTTAGATATTCAGTATCAATTATGATCACAATCACATATATGTAGGATTAGTTGTTATGAATCTCATGTATATATATTCTTCCAGTATTAGCAATACAAACACACGGTTCTACCAAATCTTCTAATATGGTATCAGAGCGTTACAAAGCACGTCTCGTTGCAAACTTGTTACTGTTCGCCTACTCCTTTCCATCGCGGCGATTCATGGATGGACCCTTCACCAACTTGATGTCAATAATGCTTTTCTCCAAGGCGACCTTCATGAAGAAGTTTACATGAAACTTCCTCCAGGTTTTCATCATAAGTATGATAATCATGTTTGTAAACTACACAAATCTCTGTATGGACTCAAACAGGCCTCTCGTCAATGGTTTTCGAAATTTTCTTCCACTCTAATATCACGTGGATGTTGGATCTCGATCCTAGCCTAGAGGGGGGGTGAATAGGCTAATAAAAATTCTCGTGCAACCCACGAGAAATCACACGCAGTTAAAAGCACAACCAGAGTAATAAGAAGCAGACACAGAGTACACAGCAGATTTACCCTGGTTCGGTCGTCCCAACGACCTACTCCAGCCCCCAAAGCTAATACTAGATTGAATAGTGCAATATGTACAAAGTCACAAGTTAGAGCACGCTCAGAGCACCCTCTACGTCTCTACACTCGCCGGACTCTCAGTACCCCACACACAGTGTTTCCTCTCACCATCAATCCTAGCAAAGCTTTCTACCAGCTAGTCCCAAAATAGCTGGGTCCCACTTGTCTAGTCCCAACTAGACAAGTCCCAAAATAGTCACCAAAAATAGGTAAAAGTTTCCCCTACAGAGAACGTTACACTAATACACAAATAAAGGAGTTTAGAGTTTAGGAATGCTCAGTTTGTGTCTGTGTAGGCGTCTCTGTCAATCTGCACGTCATCAGCTCCAATCTGACGCAAACGGTGTCTCAATCCGACTCCTGGATGTCAAGATACACACTGGTCTGTATGTAAAGCAGTTTCAGTTCAGGTCCTTATAAGGCAGCAGGCTGTGCGCTCAGCAATAAAGCGGTCGGTGCGCGGAACAACTTAGTTCAACGTTTTCTAACTTCGGTCGATGCGTAAGGCAATTCTCAAAATAATTCTTCGCCAGGTCACGCTTTAAGATCCGTGCGGCTGAGTCTGATTTGCGGTTGATGTAGCCACCACATCGACGCCAAGATTCGAGCTTCTGTTTCTTCGTTTTCACGTGGTTTAGGCCCACGTCACCTCCGCAAGAGTTTCGCTTCGTCTTTTTTTTTGCTTCACGTGATCTCGTGACAGCAGTCGCCACGTCACCCCGCGGGTTGATTTGATTCGCTTCAATTCCTTCGATCGTGAAACACTTCTCACGGCGGCAGCGGCTTGAGATTGCAGGCGGGCGACGACTTCGTTGGGCACTGATGAACGGCGGCGGCCTCGTCTTCAATAGCGACGGCGATGACTCACGACGGTGGCAAAGATCTTCGCTGCGAGCCCTCGTCGGAGATCTTCAGTAGCTCTAGGCGGCGTCTCCTTCGAACGACGACGACGGCGGTTGGCCTCGACAGCGGCGACAGGATCTGAACCGTCGGCGAGCTCTCTCGATGGCGATGGCAGCGGCTTCTGCTCACAGATGACGACGGCAACGTTTCTGGCGCTCCTCGGGATTGGGCGGTCCTTCGTCGGCGACTTCCTCGTCACGACAACGATGGCAGCTTCGGCAATCAACTCAGCGACGACGACGCCGGCTTCCTGTGTGACGTCTTCATTCTCGTTCTCGCGGCTTCGACTTCTTCGCTGAACGGCGATCTCTCGGCGACTTCGTCACACGACAGCAGCAGCGACGGCAACGTGGAGAGCTCCTTCGATGTCTGTGGATGACGGCTTGGTGATGATGAAGGCTCTTCGATGTGCAGCTTCGATGTTCGTGGATGACGACGGTCTCTCAGCGTGTTGAGCGGCGGTGAGCTGATCTTGACAGTGGCAGCAGTGATCACACCTCGGAGGCGACAGCTTCGAGACTACGTGCAGGCGGTGCTTCTCCTCCGTGACTTCAAGCGACGACAATTCGTGATGATGCACCGGTGATATCGACTCGGGTTGATGCGGTGTGAGGATGATGAAGTCGCTAGGGTGCTTGGAGATTTTGCGAGGATGATAAAAGCAGGGAGAGGGTTTATCAGTATTGGTGTTTGAGGAATTCAAGGTGGGTGGCTTAATTTTGTTGGCTACCCTACTTTGTTTTTGTTTGTAAGCCGTAAACTTTTGAGAATTGTATCACCCCTCCCTTTTATTGGTGTATGCCGCAAAATATTGTGTCCCTCAACTATTGATTGCTCCTCACATGATGTAGCCCCTCAATTGAGTCTTTATAGGCTAGGGCTAGGGTTTTTGGGGAGAGTTGTAGAATGATTAGGAGGAGTCCCTATAATCAAGGAATTTGAAACGCCATAGGGATATGAATAAGAAAAGATTAGATACTTGAATAGGAGATCAAGTAGGATTTGAATAGGATTTGAAATACGATTTTTGAATTGGATCTCCATGGCATTTGACTTAATCAAATCAAAAATCAATATTGGATTTGCACCAATCACCAATTGATTTGATCCAATCATCTTTTGACCAAGTCAAACTTCTTTGTGCACACACACACTCCTTCTCTCCCAATGTGCTATACGAATAGAAATTCCGCTAAATATTGAGAATATATCGTTTCGCCAAGCCTGAAACACACTAAGCACACATATTAGATATACCGACACGTTTGTCATCATCAAACCAAGTTCCTAGATCGTTGCTTCCAACAATCTCCCCCTTTTGGTGATGACAAACCCATAAAAGATTTGAGTAATAAGAATGGGTGTGTGAGGCGTGTTTCAATATTTCAAGCACTACAACATGGCATATTTCAAGCACTACAACATGGCATGCACAAACGAATAACAAAAACAATAGCATGCTCCCCCTTCTCTCAAGCTCCCCCTACAACAAATAATATCAACATCAAAGCTCAAAGAACAACAAAGCTCAAAGCTCTCACAATCTTTTCTTTCTCCCCCTTTGTTATCACCAAAAGTGGTTTAATGAAGTCACAAAAATATCCCATGCAAAAATAAACCATTATTAAATGTAGCGTGCAATATGCATGAGCATACCAAATAATAGACAAGTCAAGTTCATAGAATTTCATACCAAGGCTTCTCCACCTTTGTGTAAGTGAAAAGATATAGACAATAAAGTGCAAGAGGAGATTCAATTATCAGAAAATCAACCAAAACAATCCACATTTTCCATTTTTCATGAATATCACTAGGATTGACTTTTCCCACCTCATCAAAGATGAGTTCAAGTTACCGAACCCCGAAACATAGCCTAAAAGGACTTTTAAATGGGGGGGTGGCATTGCTTGACGAGTTATATACACCAACGCTAATGATTACCCATGTAGCACAAGTTGGATACTCGTGGGTTGTGTTGTAGCCATGAAGTGTATCCATTTTTCATACGGAGCAAATATATATATATATATATATATTTTCAATTCTTTTGTGCTCAATTTTAATTCATGGCTAAACACATCATATCCCTTAGAAATTTCAGAAATTAATCATTCCTACATTCACTTTCCATTATTCTTCAAAAGAATCTCCAAAAACACTAAAAAAAGTCAAATATCGTGAAGGTGCAAATGTAGGTGTAGAAGTCAAGTTTGAAACTTATGAGGCATGTCATGGCTACTAAAAATAATAACATCATGTTCATGTAGCTACAACAATAATGAATTGACTTCTACAAGGGATAGAATTGATCATTCACACAATATCACTCAAGAGATTCAAAAGAGGATACAATAAGCACATTTTTTTTTATTTTTGATTTTTCAGTTTTTTTTTCAGAAATAAAAACATTTTAAAAAAAATCCATGCAAGCACACAAAACAAAATAAATCAAGCACACACAAGAAAACTATGAAGGTATGCCATGATATGCAAAGAGGGATAGAAAATTGTACCTTCTCGTCGCTTTTTGATGAAGGAGCTAAAAGAATGAAACATTGAATTTAACGCTCCTTGCCAAACCTCCATCACACCTACATGAAAGGTGTTAAGTGTGACCTTGGAATCCAACAAGGTCCACTAGTGTTAGCCAATATTGTTTTAGGAACCCACACTTGTTTAAACTTGATTTTAGTGTTCCTAAATTTACAATAGTATGAAGTATGGCCTACACTATCACAAGTAAAGCACTTTGCATATAAGTTCTTTGCAATAGAAGGTGCATTGTGGAATTTCTTGAATTTTTGCTTTTCAACGTTTTCAGACCAAAACCAAGTCCTCTTCTATTATTGCCATATAATTGATTCTCTAAAATAGTGTCCAACGATTGTTTTCCTGTAGAGAATTTCTTAATGGCCAATTCAAGATTAGAGACTTTGGTTTTCAACAATTTATTTTCTTCCACAAGCAATGTGCATTTACTTATAAAAGCTCTCTTGTTTTCCTCTTCCTTCTTTTCAAATTCAACCATTTTTCTTTTAAAATCATTATCCAACATGCAGAATTTATCATTAAGCTCTCTAATAACATAGTCTTTTTCAGTTTCGAGCTTAATCAAATCAAGTTTAAGCATGCTAATATTATTCATCAAGGAAGGGCAAGAGAGACAATGTGCTTCATCATTAAAACTGGATTTTTCCTTTTTCAAAGTATCAATAGTAGAGTCACGAGCAACAATATCAATTTTGAGTTTTTCAATCTCTTTAGACATTTCATATTCAGATTGTTGCATTTCAAAGTTCTCATTTTGATAATCATCTATAGTGGATTCAAGATCTACTATTTTATCTTGCATTTCTTTACAAAGAGTAAGGAGTTCAGTTTTACTACCAGAAGTTACCTCATTGTGTATTCCCATCAATGCCATGCATGAATGGGCTTCGTGTTCCTCCTCCTCGCTCTCAGCTTCGCTATCCATGTCCCAAGTAAGCACCTTGGATTTTCCCTTTTCTTTAGCTACCTGAGCTGTCTCATGTGGGCAATCCCTCATTCGATGTCCTCTTTTCTTGCATTTAAAACAAGTCATTCTATTAGTAGTATTCTGATCATAATTTTGCTTAGAAGACTGAAAAAAGTTAGAGCGGTTAAACCTGGGTGCCATTTCTGCTCTTCCTTGCTTGGTCTGGACAAACTTTCTAAAATTTCTGACCATTAGCGCTATGTCATCATCATCATCTTCACTTTCGTCAGCTTTCAGAGCAAGTGGCTTGGTAGCTTTTTCTTTTTCCTCAGGTTTCTCCCTTTTATCCACGTTTTGCAATTCAAGCTCGTGGGACATTAAATTACCTATCAAGTCCTCCACCTTCATCTGCGATAGATCCTTTGCTTCTTGGATGGCAGTGACTTTAGGCCTGAAAGAGCTTGGTAGTGCTCTTAATATCTTTCTCACCTGCTCAAGGCTAGAATATGGCTTACCGAGCGAACTAGACTTGTAGACAATGTTGGTGAACCTCGCAAACATTTCTGATATCGTCTCTGATGGTAGCATGCAAAATCCCTCGTATTCCGTGCTCAGAAGTGCAAGTCTAGATTCCTTCACCTGTGACGTTCCCTCGTGCGTCACCTCCAAAGTATGCCATATTTCCTGCGCAGTTAGACAATGTGAGTACGATTGAATTCAGATTTATCTAATGCACAAATAAGAGCATTCATAGCTTTAGCATTTAAAGAATAAAGCTTTCAATCATTATCATCCCACTTATCATCAGGTTTAGGCAACTCAGTATTTTCAATTTTGATAACAGGTGATTTATATCCTTTTTCAACAATTTTCCAAGCTTTATAATCAATAGAAATAAGATAGATTTTCATACGATTTTTCCAGTAAGCATAATCTCCTCCATTAAATCTAGGTGGTCGGGAAATAGACTGACCCTCAGCAAAAGCATTATCAATGTGGTCCATGGTCAAACTAGGCTAGATCTACTAAACTGGCTCTGATACCACTTGTTGGATCTGGATCCTAGCCTAGAGGGGGGGTGAATAGGCTAATAAAAATTCTCGTGCAACCCACGAGAAATCACACACAGTTAAAAGCACAACCAGAGTAATAAGAAGCAGACACAGAGTACACAGCAGATTTACCCTGGTTCGGTCGTCCCAACGACCTACTCCAGCCCCCAAAGCTAATACTAGATTGAATAGTGCAATAGGTACAAAGTCACAAGTTAGAGCACGCTCAGAGCACCCTCTACGTCTCTACACTCGCCGGACTCTCAGTACCCCACACACAGTGTTTCCTCTCACTATCAATCCTAGCAAAGCTTTCTACCAGCTAGTCCCAAACTAGCTGGGTCCCACTTGTCTAGTCCCAACTAGACAAGTCCCAAAATAGTCACCAAAATAGGTAAAAGTTTCCCCTACAGAGAACGTTACACTAATACACAAATAAAGGAGTTTAGAGTTTAGGAATGCTCAGTTTGTGTCTGTGTAGGCGTCTCTGTCAATCTGCACGTCATCAGATCCAATCTGACGCAAACGGTGTCTCAATCCGACTCCTGGATGTCAAGATACACACTGGTCTGTGTGTAAAGCAGTTTCAGTTCAGGTCCTTATAAGGCAGCAGGCTGTGCGCTCAACAATAAAGCGGTCGGTGCGCGGAACAACTTAGTTCAACGTTTTCTAACTTCGGTCGATGCGTAAGGCAATTCTCAAAATAATTCTTCGCCAGGTCACGCTTTAAGATCCGTGCGGCTGAGTCTGATTTGCGGTTGATGTAGCCACCACATCGACGCCAAGATTCGCGCTTCTGTTTCTTCGTTTTCACGTGGTTTAGGCCCACGTCACCTCCGCAAGAGTTTCGCTTCGTCTTTTTTTTTGCTTCACGTGATCTCGTGACAGCAGTCGCCACGTCACCCCGCGGGTTGATTTGATTCGCTTCAATTCCTTCGATCGTGAAACACTTCTCACGGCGGCAGCGGCTTGAGATTGCAGGCGGGCGACGACTTCGTTGGGCACTGATGAACGGCGGCGGCCTCGTCTTCAATAGCGACGGCGATGACTCACGACGGTGGCAAAGATCTTTGCTTCGAGCCCTCGTCAGAGATCTTCAGTAGCTCTAGGCGGCGTCTCCTTCGAACGACGACGACGGCGGTTGGCCTCGACAGCGGCGACAGGATCTGAACCGTCGGCGAGCTCTCTCGATGGCGATGGCAGCGGCTTCTGCTCACAGATGACGACGGCAACGTTTCTGGCGCTCCTCGGGCTTGGGCGGTCCTTCGTCGGTGACTTCCTCGTCACGACAACGATGGCAGCTTCGGCAATCAACTCAGCGACGACGACGCCGGCTTCCTGTGTGACGTCTTCATTCTCGTTCTCGCGGCTTCGACTTCTTCGCTGAACGGCGATCTCTCGGCGACTTCGTCATACGACAGCAGCAGCGACGGCAACGTGGAGAGCTCCTTCGACGTCTGTGGATGACGGCTTGGTGATGATGAAGGCTCTTCGATGTGCAGCTTCGATGTTCGTGGATGACGACGGTCTCTCAGCGTGTTGAGCGGCGGTGAGCTGATCTTGACAGTGGCAGCAGTGATCACACCTCGGAGGCGACAGCTTCGAGACTACGTGCAGGCGGTGCTTCTCCTCCGTGACTTCAAGCGACGACAATTCGTGATGATGCACCGGTGATATCGACTCGGGTTGATGCGGTGTGAGGATGATGAAGTCGCTAGGGTGCTTGGAGATTTTGCGAGGATGATAAAAGCAGGGAGAGGGTTTATCAGTATTGGTGTTTGAGGAATTCAAGGTGGGTGGCTTAATTTTGTTGGCTACCCTACTTTGTTTTTGTTTGTAAGCCGTAAACTTTTGAGAATTGTATCACCCCTCCCTTTTATTGGTGTATGCCGCAAAATATTGTGTCCCTCAACTATTGATTGCTCCTCACATGATGTAGCCCCTCAATTGAGTCTTTATAGGCTAGGGCTAGGGTTTTTGGGGAGAGTTGTAGAATGATTAGGAGGAGTCCCTATAATCAAGGAATTTGAAACGCCATAGGGATATGAATAAGAAAAGATTAGATACTTGAATAGGAGATCAAGTAGGATTTGAATAGGATTTGAAATACGATTTTTGAATTGGATCTCCATGGCATTTGACTTAATCAAATCAAAAATCAATATTGGATTTGCACCAATCACCAATTGATTTGATCCAATCATCTTTTGACCAAGTCAAACTTCTTTGTGCACACACACACTCCTTCTCTCCAAATGTGCTATACGAATAGCAATTCCGCTAAATATTGAGAATATATCATTTCGCCAAGCCTGAAACACACTAAGCACACATATTAGATATACCGACACGTTTGTCATCATCAAACCAAGTTCCTAGATCGTTGCTTCCAACAGTGGATTCCATCAGTCTACCTCAGATTACAGTCTTTTTACATATATCAAAGGTAAAATTTCTGTATTTGTCCTTGTTTATGTTGATGACATTATTACCACTGGATACATCACAATGCTTGGCTCTAGTCCTATTTCATGGAAGACTAAGAAACAACCCACTGTTTCACGTTCTTCCGCCGAGGCCGAATATCGTTCTCTTGCAACTCTCACTGCGGAGATACAATGGCTCAAGTATCTTCTTTGTGACCTTGGCTTTCCTCCTCAACAACCAATCACGGTTTATTGTGACAACCAAGCTGCCCTTCACATTGCCAGCAACCCGGTTTTTCATGAGCGTACAAAACACATTGAACTTTTTTGCCACTTCGTCCGTGAAAAGATTATTTCCGGCCTTATCTCCGCCGGCTACTTACGTTCTTCTGACCAACTTGCTGATATATTTACAAAGCCGCTTGGTGCGGATGCTTTTCATCGCATTATTTCCAAGTTGGGCGTGCTCGACATATCTCTCCCGACTCCAACTTGACGGGGGGTGTTGAACGAGTCTTCCGAAGCTCCCGCAACTATCTAACTACTTAACCATGAATATTCGGTATCATAACTATCTACCTACTTACCTACTTAGATATTCAGTATCAATTATGATCACAATCCCATATATGTATGATTAGTTGTTATGAATCTCATGTATATATATTCTTCCAGTATTATCAATACAAACACACGGTTCTACCTAATCTTCTAATATGTGCCTTTTTCGGAAAATAGTGAAAAAAGGAGAGGTTGTGTGTGTCCTGTGACACATGATTGATTTGCCTTCCATTTTAGGAAAACTTTGAATGGATGCAACTCAAGATTTGGTGT
Organism: Scilla litardierei; assembly: GCA_030789695.1. Classification (NCBI taxonomy): domain Eukaryota; kingdom Viridiplantae; phylum Streptophyta; class Magnoliopsida; order Asparagales; family Asparagaceae; genus Scilla; species Scilla litardierei. The sequence goes on from CM061141.1 coordinate 287,712,781, forward strand.
ATAGAGTCTATCTCGAGCTATAACACTACGACCTCAAATGATTCAGCGGTAATTATTATTGTTACAAAGTAACTACTGTTGTAAGGGAATTTAGGGAGAAATAGGTGTAAGGGGTTAAGAGCCCCCTACCCGTGTATTTATAGCTTTCAATAGTGGGTTGGATACCCAATTGCCCAATGGGCCTATTCATAACACTTCCCCTTATCCAATCAACATTGAAATAAGAGGTGGATTCTTCAGGATCCGAGTTAGGGTAACTGTCTTGTTAAAGAAAGAACAGTTAACCCATAACTTCCCCTGTTTTGGGGATGTGTCTAGGGGTGGATACTTCAGGATCCAGAGTCAACGAGGTTGCCTCGTCAAAACCTTGACTACGGAAAACCAAGTGGGAAAAAACCTGTAGCCAAGGGAAAAGAGTACAACTCTGCAGTTGACTCCCCCTTATCTGACCAAGCTTCAGGCTTGCAGATTTCCTATGAATCTATACATCAGTCTCCTATGTATCTATGAGTTCATAGTTCTCTCATCCTGACCCAGTTTACATTTACTCACTCTCCTCATCACAATCACATATACAAGTTTCTCAAAGATACTAGTAGGCAGGGATTTGGTAAGCAAATCCGCCAAGTTATTACATGATTAGATCTTCTGTACCTCAATCTGCTTTTGCTTCTGAAGGTCGTGCGTCCAGAAGAACTTAGGGGAGATATGCTTCGTCTTGTCACCTTTGATGTAGCCGTCCTGTAGCTGGGCTATACATGCTGCACTGTCTTCATAGAGTGTAGTGGGTGCAAGAACGCCGGTCGTCAGGCCGGTGGAGGTGAGTATGTGCTGGATCACCGAGCGTAGCCAAAAGCATTCCTTGCTTGCTTCGAAGATCGCAAGTAGCTCTGAGTGGGTGGATGAGACGGTCGTCATGGTCTGCTTCACAGATCTCCAGGATATGGCAGTGCCGCCATATGTGAACATGTATCCGGTCTGAGACTTCTCTGTATGAGGATCGGACCTGTAACCTGCGTCAGCATAACCAACTAAACCAGTTGATGCCCCTTTCCTGTAGAATAGACCTAAGTCTATGGACCCTTGGAGGTAGCGCAGAAGATGCTTAACTCCGGCCCAGTGCCGCTGTGTAGGTGCAGCACTATATCTGGCTAGTAAGTTTACTGCAAACGCTATGTCGGGGCGAGTGCAGTTAGCCAGGTAAAGGAGTGCACCGATAGCACTTAAATAAGGCACTTCGGGGCCTAGTACTTCCTCCCCCTCTTCCAGCGGCCGGAAGGGGTCTTTGTGTACATCCAATGATCTGACGACCATCGGAGTGCTGAGGGGGTGGCACTTATCCATCTGAAACTTTTTCAATAAGTTCGATGTGTAAGTTGACTGGTGTAACAGGATCCCATCTTTAAGATGCTCTATCTGAAGGCCTAAACAGAATTTTGATTTTCCGAGGTCTTTCATCTCGAAAGTTTCTGTCAGGCTTCTAGAAATCTTTGCGATCTCTTCAGGAGATCCGATGAGGTTTAAGTCGTCTACGTAGACGGCTATAATTACAAATCCTGTTGCCTTTGCTCTTATAAAGATGCAAGGACAGACTGGGTCGTTTTTAAATCCTTGCTGTGCAAGGAAGTCGCTCAGTCTGTTATACCACATCCTTCCAGATTGTTTTAGACCATATAATGATCTTTGCAGTTTCACTGAGTAGATGTCACGTTCTCTCTCTTTTAGTGCTGCAGGCAAAGAATAACCGTCAGGCAATCTCATATAGATGTCTCGGTCTAGGTTGCCATATAGGTATGCAGTAACCACGTCCATGAGTTGCATATCTAAACCCTCTTGTGCTGTTATGCCAATGAGGAATCGGAAGGTGATCGCGTCCATGACCGGGGAGTATGTGGCTTCAAAATCCACCCCAGGACGTTGGGTAAAACCCTGCGCTACAAGCCTTGCTTTGTAGCGTACGATCTCATTCTGTTCATTTCGTTTTCTAACAAATACCCATTTATAACCCACAGGTTTTACACCTTTTGGTGTCTGGACTATTGGTCCGAAGACCTTGCGTTTGGTGAGTGAATCCAACTCCACTCCTATTGCCGCTTTCCACTTTGGCCAATCATCTCTGCTTTGACATTCTGTCAGAGAGCGTGGTTCAATATCATCGTCGCAGTACGCGACGTTGATGGCAATATTACACGCAAATGTGTCATCTATTGTTGTGCTTTTTCTGTCCCAATACTCCCCAGTTCGTACATAGTGTATCGATACTTCATTTTCTCCCGGTTTTTCCTCTTCATGAGAGTTTGGGAGAGATGGGGTAGCAGGGCTTAAATTAGCATCCTGTGGTGGTATTTGTTTACCATTGCCAAGGGTCCTACTCTTTCGAGGGACTTGGTCCTTGGATCCCGGTGGTCGTCCTCTCTTTTTGAGAGGTCCAACCATTTCTGCTGCAGGCGGATTGCATCCATTTTGCGGTATGTCAATCCTAGCTGGAGTGTTAGCAGTAGGGACGTGTGATTTGACAATATTCTGGTTGTCAGTAAATTTGTCCGACAAGAGATGGACAGTGTTTTGGATGTGGAGAATCTTCAGGACCTCCTCCTCACACTGGCTTGTTAGCGGATCAAAGTGACATAAAGTTTTTGTATCCCAAGTGATACTTTCTGAAGCTTCGGGCTTCTTTGTCTGTGAGCCTAGTCTTGGGAACGATGTTTCATCGAATTCACAGTCTTCTAGACGTGCCTTAAAGACGTCCCCCGTAAGGGGTTCTAGGAATCTAATTATGGAGGGGGTGTCAAACCCAACATAAATGCCTAGGCGACGTTGTGGACCAATCTTTGTCCTTTGTGGTGGTGCTATGGGGACGTATACTGCACAACCAAATATTCTCAAATGTGAGACAATTGGTGGGGCTCCAAGTGCTAGTTGCATTGGAGAAGATGACTGACCTCCAGAGGGTCTTAATTTTATTAAAGATGCAGCATGCAGAATTGCATGACCCCACGCATTCACTGGCATCTGGGATTGAAGTAATAATGGACGAGTGATCCATTGCAGTCTCTTAATTAGAGATTCTGCTAACCCATTTTGGGTGTGAACATGCGCTACAGGATGTTCGACTTCAATTCCCTGAGCTTGGCAATAGTCTAGAAAGACTTGTGACGTAAACTCCCCCGCATTGTCCAGACGAAGTTTCTTAATCTGGTGGTCGGGGAAGTGGTCCCGTAACTTTATTATCTGAGCTAAAAGCTTAGATAGTGCTAGGTTACGGGTGGACAGTAGGAACACATGTGACCACTTAGTTGATGCGTCTATCAGGACCATAAAGTACCTGAACGGACCACTTGATGGGTGAATCGGCCCACAAATGTCTCCGTGGATACTTTCCAGAAAGCTGGGAGACTCCACATCCACTTTCAGTGGAGAGGGTCTCGTGATCAGTTTACCCTTGTAACAGGGTGGACATGGGAATTTGCCTTTTTGAAGAATCTTCAGGTTCTTCAGGTCAATTCCCCTGGAGTTCTTTATGATGCGGTACATCATAACCGAACCAGGGTGTCCCAGTCGACTGTGCCAGAGTTGGAATTCTGGTGTTTGGTGGCACTGCAGGTGCTCCACCATGGATGTTTCTGGAGTTTGTATACTTGTTTGGTAGAGTCCTGAGGGGAGTCCCTTGAAACGTTCCACAATGGTTTTTGAACCATTTGTAAGAGCCGTTACAAGCAAGTATTCCGTTTTATCTTCCTCGACCGTCTCTAAGTGATATCCGTTTAAACGGATGTCTTTAAAACTTAGGAGGTTTCGGATGGATTTAGGGGAGTATAACGCATTTTTAAGTGTTATTTGTGTGTTGCCGGGGAGCAATATAATTGCTTCCCCTGATCCTTCGATTATGTTTGCTGGTCCTGAGATTGTTCTCAGTGGGCCAGAATAGCTACTTACGCTCGTGAAGTAGTCTATGTTTTGAAGGATCGAGTGCGTCGATGCACTGTCCACTAGGCAGATAAGTTCCATATCTAAAAAAAGGGAAAGACATTCAAGCAATAAATGAAGAGAAAAGATCTACTTTCATAAAGGTAAATGCTCAAAAAATATTGTTCTGACATGGAAATAAAAACTAGATACAATGCATAAAATAGAAGATACAATGCTAGTTGCATAAAAGTGGTCCAGATCTAGAGAGTGTCATCTCCCATGAAATCTTCAGGAGTCCATGAGGTCTCTGCCAACGCTGCGCTCTCCATCAGGTTTGTCTCAGCTCGTGGCTTGAGGCTTGCCTGGTAGAGGTCCTGGAGGTGTTTTGCTGTGCGGCAGATTCTGGACCAGTGGCCCGTCATCCCGCATTTTGAGCATTTGTCCTCCCAGTCTTTCTTGGGAGTGCCTCCTTTGTTGGGAATCCTCTTCTGCTTCTTGTCCACGAACTTCTGGTTCTGGGGAGGAGCTGGGTGAGTGGCCTTCTTCCGCTGCTTCTGTTCTTTCCATTTCTGGAATTTTGCCTTTTTGTCCGTCTTCTTCTTCTGGGAAGACTGGAAGTGGGCCTCTGCAGGAGGTGGCAATGGAGCGGAGCCAGGAGGGCACAGGTTGTGGGTGGCAACCAACAGGTCTCTGTTCTGTTCAGCCATAAGCAGGCATGAAAGAAGGTCAGAGTACTTTGTGAACTTCCTCTCTCGATATTGTTGCATAAGGATCATGTCCTTTTCGTGGAAAGACGTAAACGTCTTTTCCAGCAACATCTTCTCCGTCACTGGTTCACCACACAACTTCAGGCATGAGGTGATGCGGAAGAGAGCTGAGTTGTACTCCGCTACGGATTTGAAATCGTGTATGCGGAGGTGAGTCCACTCGTACTGTGCACGGGGGAGTATGACATCCCTCTGATGTCTGTACCTCTCCTCGAGTGCATCCCACAGCTCGTAAGGGTCCTCTACAGTGAGGTACTCGTCCTTTAAGGTCGAGTCTAAGTGTTTCCTGATATATATAATGGCTTTCGCCTTTAATATATCGGAAACTTCCTCTGTATGAGGTGCTTCCACTGAAGCCTCCTTGTTAGCTGGGGCAGTACTAGTTGTTGCCTTTTCAGTCTGTGTGAGACTGAAACCATGAGAGCCCAGATGGAACTTCAGGTCCAACTGCCAACTCAGGTAGTTTGACCCATCAGCCTTCAGGACTGAGAAGTCTACATTTGCGAGTCTGGCCATTTTATGATCTAGCATGTAAAGAAAAAGTAGCATGTATCATTAAGACTGAATAAAACAGACATCCACGCATGTAATGTAGTCATTTTCATGGCATGAATTTTAATTAGTGTGATTTTAACATACATGCTTTTTTCAGGTAATGTGAATAATTAATTACTAAAAATTAACAATCACGCATGATGTTAAGGGATTTCATTGTGACATTAAAACATGGTATTTAAGCTAATTAATCAACCACGCAGTTTAATGCATAAACAATGAAAACAGAAATAATGACCTTAGGCTATGGGGATCAGCCTGCCGACACCGAAAAAAATAAAAGAGTCCAGTCCGAAGTTACATCAAAAATGCATGAAAATTAAAGTACAACTCGGGAACTTCAGAGAGAAGCCCCTATCTTCATTGTGCGAACGCCTTCAGCTTCTTCTTGGTGTCCTTCGGTCTTCTTTTTTACATATTCATCCTCACATACAAAATTTCTCTCAAAAAAGAAGAAAAATTGCAGGAATTTAAAACGGTGTCGGAAACCTGGCTGATCCCTAAAAACATAGCCTAATATTTGCACATCCACGCAGATAATATATTTGCGACATACAACCACGCAGATAATCAAAAGACACAGGCATTTGAAGTAATTAAAATTGTGTGTGTCGTGCAAAAAACATTTTTTTTTGAAAAACTTTTTGCCTTTTTGATCCATAATTTACTGTTTTATTTTACCGCTTTAAACCCTTTCGAAAATTTCTTTTTAAATATTTTGGGCTTTTTAGGGCCAAAAATAAATAAAATAATTTATGTGAATGGGCTAATTTTCTGGCCTTTTGGGCCATGAAAACAACCCATTATGGTTAATATTTGGGCCTCCCCCGAAAAATAGCCCGTTAGGGTTAGGGTTTCGGGAAACCCTAGGGGGGCCCGCGGCGTGTCGCCGCGACGGCGGGCCGCGTAGGGCGCGGCCGCCGTGGCGGCGACGGGCCGCGGCTTCGGGCCGCGGCTTCGGGCCGCGGCAACTGGCCGCTGCACAGGGCCGCGGCATCATGCCGCGGCAGTTGGCCGCGGCTTCAGGCCGCGGCGCTGGGCCGCGGCGCTGGGCCGCGGCCTGGGGCCGCGGCACAGTGCCGCGGCTTCAGGCCGCGGCCGCCGCGGCCTGAGGCCGCGGCGTTCGTTCTCCGCCGGCGGCGCAAAGAGCGCGCCGCCGTTCCGCCCTACGGGCGTGTGGAATTTTATTTTTTTTTGGATCAAAGGCGGGGGGTAAAAATCGGATTTTTCAACAAATTTGATCGCTAAAAAACAAGTTTTTATTGTTTTAAACATGCAGATCTTATTAAAAATGTTGAATTTTACCGAGTTTATCAACTTTTTGATCCTAAAACATGCAGATCTAATGAGAAAAGCAAGTTTAGATCTAAAAAGTTTGGATTTTTACCTCTAGATTCGACGAGAAATCTAGGCGACGGTTGGTGAAGGATGCCCTTTTCGCTCCCCGTTGAGAAGATTACGATCTTCTTGAATCTGAGCGATTTGTGGATCTCCTTTTCCGCAAGCCGCCGTCTCCTCCAACGAGCGTGATCGTGCTGATAACGTGTTGTGAAGGGAATTTAGGGAGAAATAGGTGTAAGGGGTTAAGAGCCCCCTACCCGTGTATTTATAGCTTTCAATAGTGGGTTGGATACCCAATTGGCCCAATGGGCCTATTCATAACAACTACATTAATCACAGATAATCAAAAACATATCAAAATGTAGGGAACCGTTAAGCACAAGTAATTTAATTATGGTTCGATGGGCCTTCATTAAGGATACTTGTAAGAATTTTTGGTGACACACTATCTTCTTAAGTTTGGGCACAAGCAAATAGAGCCGATATGAAAATTTGTTAGGGTGTGTCCGTGCAATTAAAGTAATTATACGGTTAAAAAAACTAGAGAGTATGTTTAGTCCAACATCATTCAAAATAAAGAATGGATATATTGTTAAATATAGTAAGACTCTTGGCACAACCATTTTTAATCTTTTTGCGTCAATATACATATTAACCAAGTCTGTCTAAATTCATGAGACTGTTTCGTTTCTTGCATGCCAACCCAATAGTACACTGTTGGTCATGAGGTACCACATCACTTGATGCATGTAACAATTAAAATTTCACTTAACTTGAATAATGACCTTTCAATCTAGAAAACATCAAGGCACATTGATTATTTTCATCATTTATTGTTGCAGTTGAATACTTAGAATTCAGCTAGGGGGAGCTCTCATGTGCTTTCATTGCCGGACAATTTAGATGGGGTCAATTTGACGGCCTTTGGAGACCCATATATGTATTTAATATGCCACTTTTATGAACAGATACAACTGACCAAGTTGTATCGAACGTAGACCCACAAATTGATCGAGTGGGGACCGCCCAAATTAATACGATATCGTCAAATTTAATTCTGTTATGAGTGAGGGAGACTTATGGTCTCACCTCCCTCATTATCCACCATATCACCCCACTACCATGTAGTGTGATAAACCCTTGGGCTACTAAGTATAACCTGAATGAATAAAAGGATAACATGGGCTATTGCCATGTTTGCTCTCTCTCCAAACACGGTATTAGCACGTATCTCTTGGGAATAAAATTTTGAGCCACAAAATTTTATTCCATCTTCCACACACATTTTTTCCCTCTTGCGAAGGAATCTAGTTGTTGCGGCAAAGTTTTTGCGACGACTGGCCATCGATTACTTGCAAGGCATTGCGGGAGCAGGGATTTTTTCTATCTACGGTTTTTTTGGTTCTTCCTTAGATCATTGATATAAAGGTATACTTCTTTTCCCGTATATATAGATTATGGACCATAAAATTTTTTATTACATATGCATGTTGCTTGTAATAATCAAATCAAAATACAAATAAAAATTATTTTATTACAAAAAAATATCTCCATTATTGCCTTCATATCTGCATGCCAAAGGTTTTTCCGGCGACATCGCCTGAAGCGATCGCTTACCCGGAATGAACCACCGGATTGATCTCATACTCTCGTTGTTGATGCCGAAGGCCGCTGTTGATACCGAAGGCCCCGAAGGCTGGATCGGCGTATAGATCAACCATGTCGTCGGCTCCGACGGTCGTATCTGTCACGGACATTCACCGCTAAAGGCCCCGAGGGCCGGATCGGCATCCGGATTGGATGGACTCCTAGGTCCTAGTTCATTTCATTCATGATATGCTACTGGAAATCAAGACAGATTTGCATGCTCATTATTTTGTTTATTCCTCTTAATATAGAACTGATATTGTTCTGAAAATTTTATGGCTAAAGGTTTGGAATAGTTTCTACAACCTTCATGTTGTGAACTTTGTCTAATTCGGACTGTAAATAGGAGTAAGAATTTAATCTTTCCAACATGTCTGATTTTATCCAGTCTGGACACCTTTCATGAAAACAGTGATCAGGCCCTCAATACTTAATGAAATATAGTGTTCTTGGTCTTGTTGGAAAGATAACTTCAAGATCTACAACTTTGTAGTTTTCCACTTTTGCTGAATTGAACTGCAATTAGGAGTAATTTAGTCATGAAGTCAATGCCGTTTCTGTTTTCAATTGTAGCACATGTACACTTTGGCATAAATTCTGTAGAAAATAGAATACTCATCTAAACTTCATAAAAATTGATAAGTGAATCTAGGACACCTATATGTACAACTTTAATTTACATTGAATTGTCATATTCTGTACAAAAATATGGAGTAATTTACTGTTAAACCTGACAGTTATGAAATTTCCAGCCAAGCTGAAATATATGGGAGTTAGATTTTGATTGTTTTTTGTCCATATAATATTAATAACATCACTAATTGCATAATTATTTCATTAGATTAATTAGTATTTTTATGATTAATAATTATGAAAGGTCCTGAGATCGCTCTGTCGTTAGTTATCTAACCTAACGATGCATGATATGTCTCCTCGTGGCCTCAGTAATTATTAAATATTTTAATTTTTCCATATAATTACTTGCATGTGATGTTGCACAATGATTTATGTCTGTGTTTGTTGCATAATTTATAAATTGCGTGGATGTTTAATAAATTTCGTTTTGGTTTTGGATCAGCCAGTTTGTCACCATTTTATATTCCTCGCATTTCCTTTTCTTTTTTGAGCGAAATTGAATCGTAGTGAGGATATATTTGTATAAGCCAAAGACCGGAGTATCTTTCCTTGAAGACGGAGGTAAAATTGCAAATTTGATGGGACCCAGTGGGTTTTCAAGTTGTACTTTTACATTTTTGTCTTTTATATTCTTTAGATTGTATATCTTATGGACTTTGGACTTTGGACTTTATTATGTCGTGACTGGCCGATCCACGCAACTGATTTATTAATTTTACATGAATTTTTAATATGCTTTATTATTAATTCATGTTATTTTAAATGCATTGATAATATGGAAAAAATAGCGAGCGTTGACTTTGAAGTTCTCGATGCGGCTGGAAAGAGCTGGCATGTGGACCTAAAGTTCCACTTGCGTGCACAGTGCATTATGGCCACAATCTCTACTCATGTGCCTACGGCTACAACCACGTCAACGGGCAATGCTGAGGCAGTTTCTACACCAATAGTCTCTGATGTTGATAAGGCAAAATCCCAGAGCAACAACAATGAGGAAAAGAAGAAGCTCCAATGGAAGAAAAAGAACACTGGACAGACGTTAGTCCCAAGAAAAATTGGGAGGACAAATGCCACAGATGTGGCATCACTGGACATTGGTCTAGTAATTATCGTACTCCACGACACCTCCAAGATCTGTATCTGGCGAACCTGAAGTCTCCCGTTGAAACAAATCTAGTGGAAAACCAGCCGTCAACCAAGTTCACAATGGACGACTTTGAGAATGACGACCGCCTTGACTGATGTCATATTTTTCTGTTATGCATTTACTTTATCTGATATCAGTACTTCATCTGTAGTTTGCTTAATCAAGTTATATCTTTCATTTTCAATAATGAATGTCTTTCTTTTTATTAAAGCATTGAATTCATATTCTATAGATGAAGTGTGATTGCCTAGTGAACAGTGCCTCGACGTACACAATGCTTCGCGATAAAAGCTTTTCATTTTCAATAACGAATGTCTTTCTTTTTATTAAAGTATTGAGTTCATGTTCTATATATGAAGTGTGATTGCCTAGTGAACAGTGCCTCGACGTACACAATGCTTCGCGATAAAAGCTATTTTATTAGCTTAAATGATTATGATAGTCATGTCATTACTATTTCAGGACTGTCAAACATAATTGAAGGATCTGGTGAAGCAACGATTTTGCTCCCAAATAACACGAGACTAATAATAAAAGATGCATTTTTCTCTCCTAAATCAAATAGGAATCTGTTAAGTTTCAAGGATATTCGTTTAAACGGATATCACTTGGAAACTAAAGATATAAATGAGGATGAATATCTGTCACGCCCCGCTTCCCATTATACTTGGGAGCGAGGACGTGAACGGGCCCGCTTGGGCTGGAGCAGTGAAGCCCCAACCCAATAAGCGTCTGTGTATGACTACTTTTCAGGTTCTTGCTTGCGAATATTCGGAACAACAAAATAATGTCATCATTATACTTTAACTTTTCCAGATTACATGTACACAAAATTTAAAAGGCCTAGCATGGCCATTACAACAGTTACAAGGAAATTAAAATACACCTGAAAGTAAATACAACAATTATTAAAATTTAGCAAGCTGCGCAGTGTCCGTCGTCTTCAGTAGTGGATCTCGTGCTCTTGGCTCTTTTGGTCACCTTCTTCAATCTCCGAGTGAACTCTTCGGTGAACTCTGCTCAAAACCTAACGTATATTTCACAAACAAGGAAATATACGTCAGCGAGGGTCGCTCGGCAAGATTTTAAAAACGTTAGTAGTAAAATGACCCTCGGCAAGATTTAATATAATTTACAAAACTTTAGAAATGAAAGTCACAATATATTTATAAAACGATGAAACATGGCAGCATGAAGCAACATGGGAACATAACATCATGTAGTGAGTAAAGTAGTGAGCAAGCGGAGTGTGGTGCGTAAAGTAGGGGGCACAACCAGGTGTAGTGTGTAAGGTAACCAGCATGGCAAGTGTAGTGTATACAGCAATAGTCGTGACGGTGTAGAGTGTACAGCAATATGTATAGCAAGTGTGGTGTGCACAGCAATGGTCGTGATGGTGTAGTGTGTACAGCAGTATGTATAGCAAGTGTGGTGTGTACAGCAATAGTCGATCGTGACAACAATTTTAGCAGTTTACAATGTAGCATCAGCCGGGGTAAAGAGAAGGGTGCATCAATCAATCAATCTACTATCTAGTGACAAAGCCCAGTGTCCGAGGGGGAGGTGACCAGCATCACACCCAAGCCAACGGGAGCTACCCGTGACTCTCTACTCACCGACCCGGCCAGGTGTCGGTCAAGTTCACCAATCGGGTGCAATCCAGCTTTCCAACCTCTACTACACTAGACTACCCCACCCAAGTGTCCATAAGTCAATCCGTAGTTTAATGTTTGCCGAGTGGCAAAACATTCCGTATATGCCCCGCGGGCCCATATCCGTATTGCCCGAAGGCCCATTAATCCGTAATTTGCCCAAAGGCCCAATAATCTGTAATTGCCCGAAGGCCCAATAATCTGTAATTGCCCGAAGGGCCCAACATCACATCTCATCACTGGTGTACATTTAGAAGTTTAAAAGGCATACAAATAATACGTGCGTTTCAAATACTTTATTTCAAAAGTGATGAAAGTAAAAAGTTACCAATCCATGTCACTAGATTCATTAAACCTGAGCAACGCACTTAAAAGTTGTTATTTGTAATTGTTTGGTAATTTCGGTCACGAGACCGTAGCGATGTGGTCAAAAGCGGTTAGTAATAATTATTGAGCTTTTGAACTTGCGGAAAGTCAGTGTACTTAAAGAGGGTAAATACTTGCTCCTTTGAGGACCTGTAGAGACACTTGCGCCTTTGAAAATTAGTAGAAGATTAAATACTCGTAAGGGTTAGATACTTGCGCATTTGAAAGTTTGTAGAAAATATTATACTTGCCTGAAGCGGCGTGATTCTGGGGGTACAGCCAATCACGAGAAGGGCATGATTTTATCTGCGCCACGGGCTTATCGTCAAGACAATGAATAAAACTAATAAGCACAAACTAACTTACATCAGCATAATCATATACTGCTATACCTATACTAGTTAACATGAGAATGAAGGAAGCATTAATTAACTATAATATATATATAAATATGCATAAGTACTAACATGTTACCATCTGACATCTTATAATATCAACAGTACTGACATCCTCATGTATAAATGTAGAAATGTAGGTACGTAGGCAAAATAGATAGCTAATTTTATTATATAACTAATAATATTACAGTACTAACATATGTTACTAATATTACAATATATAACTAACGTTGCGCCTAGGTGATGAACCAACGTGATCATCGTTTACCTGAGCATGCAAGCGGAAGGCGGGCGACCGCAGCTAGGCGCCGGCAGGGGCGACCGGAGGTGACGCTCGGAGGTGCGAGGGACGGCGCGTACGGCAGAGATGCGCAGGCGAACGGTGCAGACGGCTTCGATCCAAGGCGCTGGGCGGACGTGCGGTGCCCGGTGTGAGCTTCGAACGGAAGGGGGAGGATGCTGTTAATATATAAAGTCATATATATATAAGATTATATACGGGTTTCATAATAAGAGGTGTAATAATACCTAGCATATTACCCATACTCTATAACTTAGTGCATGCATTATGCTGTTCACACTAAAGAGATAACTCACAATATAATGCTTCGCTGTTGCCGTTGGTTGTGCAGCGGGGTGCGGAACAACGGCGTCGGACGTCGAGCTGGGGCTGACGGCGTCGTCGGAGAGCGGAGGTCGTCGAGTCGACATGGGGGGTTGGAGCGGGTCGATAATGTCGGCGAGGGGTGATCTCTGGGAGCCTCAGTCGGACGGCGGAGGCGGTTGGCGACGTTTAACGGCGGATGAGAGGCGGTGTCAGAGATCTGCACGGAGACGGCTTGCAGGCGGGAGATCGGGAGGCGGGATCGGAGATCTGGCATCGGGCTGGAGACGCTGGTGGTGGGGGAGGCAAAGTCGATGCGGCGGCGCCTCGGGGTGGCGAGTTGGGGCTGACGGCGGCGTCGACGGCGTTGATGGGCGAGGGGAGGAGCAGAACGCGCGGAGGGAGACGTGGTGGCCGCGGCTCGAAGGGGAGGCCGGAGAAGATGGCGGCGTGCGGTTGAAGTCGCCGGAGGCAGCGGACGGGGCACGGGCGTCAGCGAGGCCTGAAGGTGAGGGAGATGGCGTGGGTTCGAGGCGGAGGAGGCGGGGTCGTGGGGGTGTGTTGGCGGGGCGATGCGAAAGAGAAGAGAAAGGCGGCGTGCTGTAGGTAAAATAAAATGAACTTATGTTCCTTTATAAAGAAATGAAATGTTAGGTCAATGACAGTACGTGGAGTTGGGTTTTAAAATGAAATAAAGGAGAAATAGGGTGCTGTGCGATAGCCCTTAGGCTTTCTCTAGGGGTTTTTTACAAGGGAAGTAGGGTGAAGGATTGGACAACGTGGAGGGTCTAAGGCTGGGTCCTGGGTTTATAGGTTTAGATTACTCTTCCTCATTTGTTTTTTTCTGTGTTTAGCCTCTCTTAATAATAATAAAACCCAATAAATGAGATTTGAAAATGAATTGAGTTAATAGTAATTAAGAGAATTAAATCTTAAGATAATATGGAAAGAAACCAGAATTGAAATTACTATTAAAAGAGGGAAAAAAAGGAAAGCTTAATTTGAATTTCAAATCCAAATTTCGGAATTTTGAAAATTTAACTAATTATAAAAGATATTTTAAGATAATTATTTGCAGTTTAAAATAATGACATTAATAGCTAACATACAAGAGTTAGAAGTGGGTACGATACGGGGACAGATACGTCGAACAATGGATACGGGGAAAAATATTATACGAGAGAAATACAGATAAATGTAGCGATAAAAACGGGTTGTTACAATATCTGTTTGTTACTTGTCAAAAATACGGTTTAAAAACTGTCTTAGAACGATATAAGGGACTCCTGTCGGATCTCTATCATACTCATATTCAACCTATAGAAGCTAATTTGACATGCACCAGAAGTGCCTTTCATCGCCAGGATTCAAACTCTGGCATAACAAGCTTGGTCACCCTGGATCGGCAATGATGCACCGCATCATCACCCAATCTTTTGGACATAATTTGAAGAACATGAAGATTCTTCAGAAGTGTGATTTTCCATGTCTACCTTGTTTCAAGGGTAAACTAATAACAAGATCATCCCTACTGAAAGTGGGATTCGAGTCTCCTAACTTCTTGGAGAGAATACATGGGGATATTTACGGGACTATTCACCCCGTAAGTGGCCCATTTTGGTACTTTATGGTACTGATAGATGCATCATCAAAATGGTCTTATGTGTGTCTCTTGTCCACCCGCAACCTAGCTTTTTCAAAGCTATTGGCACAAATAATTAAGTTGCGGGCTCATTTTCCTGATAACCATATCAAGAAGCTACGTCTTGATAATGCAGGAGAATTCACTTCTCAAGTCTTTTAAGTCTATTACCGAGCAACCGGCATCGAAGTTGAACATCCAGTAGCACATGTTCACACCCAGAATGGGTTAGCAGAATCTCTGATAAAGAGACTGTAATGGATTGCACGTCCATTGCTGATACAATCACAGTTGCCTGTTAATGCTTGGGGACATGCCATATTGCATACCGCATCGCTTATCAGATTACGGCCATTTGTTGGCCATATTTTATCGCCGATGCAGCTAGCGTATGGTGCACCTCCGAATATCGCTCATTTGAGAGTGTTTGATTGTGTAGTCTTCATCCCCATTGTACCACCTCAAAGAACCAAAATGGGTCCACAGCGTCGTTTGGGTATCTATATAGGGTTTGATTCACCCTCTATAATTAGATATCTTGAACCCCTGACGGGTGACGCATTTAAGGCACGTCTTGATGACTGTGAGTTTGATGAAAATGTTTTTTCCAGAACTCGGCACACAATCTAAGAAGCCAGAAGCTTCTGAGACCATTTCTTGGGACACAAAGACTTTGTCTCAATAAGATCTGCATACTAATCAATGTGAAGATGAGATCCTAAAGATCCTTCATCTTCAGAACAAAGTACATTTACTACCGGATAATTTTATTGTCAACCAGAAGAATGTCAGATCACACGTCCCTGCTGCCAATATGCCATCTAGGATTGACATCCCAAAGATGGATGCAATCCACTAGCAGTAGAATTGGTTGTACCTCAATTGAAGAGAGGACACCCACCAAGTTCGAAGGACAAAGCTCCTCGAAAAAGAAAAAATCCTGGAGAAATAAAGATGAACCATACACAGGATGCCAAGCTCAGACCAGATATCTCTCCCCTCCTACATTCCCCTGAAGAGAAAACTATAGGAGAAACATCATTAAATTTTGTACGAACTGGGGAGGTACTGGACAGAAAAAGCACTGTCGTTGACTGCGACTTTGCGTTCAATATTGTTGTGCACGTATTTGAATATGAAGATGACATCGAACCATGATCTCTTGCGGAATGTAAACGTAGAGATGATTGGCCAAAGTGGAACGAGGCAATAGGAGTAGAGCCGGACTCACTCTTGAAACGCGAAGTTTTTGGACCAGTAGTCCAAACACCTGAAGGTGTAAAACCTGTGGGTTATAAGTGAGTTTCATTGGAAAAAGAAATGAAAATAATGAGATCGTATGCTACAAAGCTTGGCTTGTAGCACAGGGATTTTCCCAACGACCGGGGATAGATTATGAACAAACATATTCCCCTGTTATGGATGCGATCACGTTCCAATTTTTATTAAGCGTATCATCTCTGGAAAGCCTAGAAATGCAGCTCTTGGATGTTGTGACTGTATATCTATATGGCAATATAGATAAAGATACATATATGAAACTCCCCAACGGATATAAATTACCTCCAGAGATAGCAGAGAGACCTCGGGACGTCTACTCTGTAAGGCTTCAAAGATCATTATATGGTCTTAAGCAATCAGGTAAAATGTGGTATAACAGACTGAGTGATTTCCTTACGCAGCAAGGTTTCACCAATAATGAAGTCTACCCATGTATCTTTATTAAAAGATTGGAAACATGATTTGTTATAGTCACCGCTTATGTGGACGACTTAAATCTCATTGGATCTCCTACAGAGATCGTTGAGATATCTGCAAGCCTAAAGAATACTTTTGGAATGAAAGACCTAGGCAAAACAAAGTATTGTCTTGGCTTACAGATCGCACACCAACGTGGTGGTATACTGTTACACCAATCCACATATACAAGGAAATTACTGAAAAATTTTCTAATTGATAAATGTCATCCTCTAAGTACACCAATGGTCGTTAGATCATTGGATGTACATAAAGACCACAAAGCGCCACTGGAACGGTGTTAAGCAGCTTCTACGCTACCTCCAAGGGTTAATTGACCTGTGATTATATTTCCCTAAAGGAGGATCTCCCACTTTAATTGGTTATGCAGATGCATGTTAAGGTCTGATCCTCACACCGAGAAATCAGAAACTGGTTTTGTGTTCACCTACGTTGGTACAACCATCTCCTGGAAATATGTGAAGCAAACCACTACATCAATCTCTTCCAACCATTCTGAGCTCCTCGCGATCCATGAAGTAAGCAAAGAATGTGTATGGCTTTGTTCAGTCAGTCATCACATCTTAGTGACTACCGGCCTGAAGACTGGTGACCTTGAGCCAACCACGATATTTGAGGACAATGCAGCCTGCATAGCTCAACTACAGACTGGTTTCATCAAGGGCGACAAGCCGAAGCACATATCTACTAAGTTCTTCTAGACGCACGATCTACAAGAGGAGAAGGAAGTCGAATTACAGCAGATTCAATCTTGTAATACTTTAGCTGATTTGTTCACTAAGGCTCTGCATAGATGTACTTTTGTAAAGCTTGTAAAAAGAACTGGGATGAGACAGCTAAGAGACCTACAAGCCTGAAGCTTGTACGGATCAGGGGGAGTAACATGTGGGTTGTACCCTTTTTCCTTAAGACTGTTGGTTTTTTCCACTGGGTTTTCCATAGCTAAGGTTTTAACGAGGCATACACGCTTACTCTGGATCCAGAAGTATCCACCCCATTAGCATCATGAATCCTGAAGCATTCATATGCTAAGTCTAAGGTAATAGATGGATAAGGGGGAGTGTTATGGGTGACGGAGACTTATGGTCTCCACTCCCTCATTATCCACCATAACACCCCACTACCATGTAGTGGGGTGAACCCTTCATTTACTAAGTGTAACCTACTATACTATGAATAAATAAAAGGATACCATGGGCTATTGCCATGGTTGCTATCTTTCCAAACAAATTCGTTTTAAAAAAAGAGTTTTCTGTTGTGAAGCGTAGCCTTCTGGGGAGACAACGTGCCTTTATTTATAGGGGATGGGAGAGTACATATATGGATGAGATATAATCTTTCAAATAAATACAATCTTATCCACTCACACATCATTATCTATTTACAACACTCTCTCTTATCCAGCTGTGAACTCTGCCCATGAATACTTCGGGATTCTGATCAACATATGAGTATTACAAGGAATGTATACTTCAGGATCTTTAGTTAATGGGATTTGCCTCGTTAAAACCTTTGGCTATGGAAACCCCTGTGAGAAAAGACCATAGCTAAGGAAAAAAGAGAACAAATTCCCTCTAACTCCCCCTGATCTGTACACGCCCTTAGGCTTTTAGATCTCTCAGGCATTTATCATCATTCCTAATTACAACATTCCGAGAGTCTACACAAATTATAAATACCACCATCATTAAGCAGCTGCTGAATCCAAAAACTCTGGAGAGGTGTGCTTAGTTTCGTTGCCTCTGATGTGGTCTCCTCAAAAGTGGGGTAAGCATATGGCATGGTCTTCCGGCTATGTGGTCAGCTCCAAAACACCAGCCTTTGTCCCGGTCTTCTCTGGGATGTGATGTACCACCAAGTGCACTCAAATACACCATTGGTTTGTTTCTGGAATGGTAAGAATCTCGGAATGATAGGATGATGTTGTCTTCATAGTTTTCTTTGCAGATCTGCAGTAGATGGATGTCCCACTATAGGTACGCACACTGTGATTTCTCATTATAGGGGTCAGACCTGTAACCTGCATCTGCATAAGCATGGAGGATAATTCTTTATGATGTAAGACCAAATCTATCAACCCTTGGAGGAAGTCGCAGAAGATGCTTAACTCCAATCTAGTGGCACTTTTTAGGTGCATTACTGCATCTGGCTAGTGAATTTACTGCAATTGCTATATCAGGACGCGTGCAATTAGCCAGAAGTGCTCTGATTGCACTTAGATAAAAGACTTCAGGACCAATTAGATCATCTCCCTCTTCCGACTGACGGAAGGGGTTTTTATGTACATCCAAAGAGCATACTAGCATATGTGTACTTAATGGATGACATTGGTCATTGTTATAATTTCTTCAAAACACTCTATGTGTATGAAGTTTTAATGTAACATGATTTTATCTATTTAGATAAATCTGTTACCAATGACTTATTTTATTTTGCCTACGTCTTTCATATCATGTTTAATAGTCAGGCTTGAACAAATATTTCGGTTTTCTCTTCTGGAGATTCAATGAGATTTAAGTTGTTTACAACTATGATCTCAAATCATGTTCTTTGATCTTTATAAAGATACAAAGTCAACCTTTAGTCGAAATCCATGCTTTGTAAAGAGATTCATTTGGTTGTACAATATTTTGTTTTCTTATATCTTCAATAAAATAGACGTCCCGAAGTCTATTCTATCATTTAAGGAGAAGTGAAATTTATCTTTATCAAGATATCCATAGAGGTATGTCGTCACAACATCCAATAGCGGCATATCAAAATTTCCTTTGCCAAATCATAATGTATTTCCAGGGTATAACTACGGAATCTAATGCATCATTTATATATATGAGTCATGCATCTTAATTCGTTTATTTCCCAGTTTCAACGAAATAATCCTTGAGCTATACGTTGTACCTTATAGAAAACGATTTACTTATATTTTTATTTTTGCAATACTTGTTATGCCCACAGGTTTGACACCTTTTGGTGTCTGGACTTCAGGTCCGAACACTTCATGTTTCATAAGCAAGTCTAGCTCATCTTTTATTGCCTCATTTCATATTTGGTTAATCTCTATGTTTGCATTTTAGTAACGGAGTATGAAACAATATTATATAATTATCATCGCTTTTTCGATGTATGTGGCAATAAAATACATGAATATATTGTCGACAATTTTGTTCTATCTGTCCAACACCTCCCAAATACGTACAACATTTAATTTCATTTCAGTTTCTCCCGGATTTTCCTCTTCAAGAGATTCCAGGAGTTGTGAGGGTATGCACATGTACTCATTGTTCTGTGGTAGTATTGCCTCAATGTCTACATGTGTTTTCCCTTTTTGGGTATTTTTTCTTTGGAGCATGGTGGTCTGCCTCTTTGAGGAACAGCCACTTCTGCTGCTAGTGGATTGCATCTATTTTTGGGAATGTCAATCATATCTGGTTTATTAGCAGCATGGATGTGTGATCTGACGAATTCTCTTGTTGTCAGTAACTATGTCCGATAACTGTTGAATAGTTTTCTTCAATGTGATGAATCTTCAAGATCTCATTATCAAATTTTATACTTTTCAGATCATATATTTTTGTTTAATTATTTTGAATGGTCAGTCGGACTTCATGCATCAAACGAGTTTAGCTTAGTACTAGGAATATGGATACATCTATGCACAGTCTTCAAGACGTGATTTTAACGCCTCCTCCAATTGGGGTGCTAGGAAACTAAGGTACCAAACCCCTATATGGATTCCAAGACAGTGTTGAGGTTCTCATTTTATTCTCTGTGGTGCTGTGGGGATGTAAACTGCACAACCAAAATCCTTAAATGAAATGTATTCGATGGCGTTCCGTTTACCAGTTGCATCAGAGAATGACTCTGATTCCCAGGGGGTCTGAGTCTTATTTATTAAGCATGCAAGATTGCAAGTCCCCTTGCCATCTTCAGCAACTAAAATCAATGGATGTGTAATCCATTGGAGTCGTTTTAAATAATCGACTTTTCAAAAACCCATTTTTGGTTTGAACAAATACTTCAGGGTGTTCAACTTTTATTCCAATTGCAAATTATTTTTATATCCCAGGTTTATCCATTGTACCCACAATTTTGATAATTTTTCCTAATAGCATTAGAAAATCTGGACTGCGGTTGGATAATAGGCCCGGTGATGACCATTTAGAGAATGATAAGTACGGTAAAATACTTTATCGGCCCTTCACGATGCGTGGATAAAATTCCCTCAAGTACTCTCAAGGAAAAAGGTCTTATTATTTTTAATGGAGATTGGTTTTCACTTCATATAACGAAGATTCACCCTTCTGAAGAATCTTCGTGTTCTTCAGATAATGGGATTGTGATTTGATGGAGTGCATCATCACCGATCCTGGGTGTCAAAACCAATCGTGTCAAAGTATAAACTTATACGAGTCTAGACACATATGTGTGCTCCATTTTTTCATCCATTCTTCGAATTTTGTATTGTATGGACTTTTAGGAAGGTACATTCAAATGCTCAAGTCTAGCCTTCAGGCCATTATATTACGTCGTTGGATACGAATATTCAGTATTTATTTATTTCATCAGTTTCAATATGGATTTCGTATTAACGAATATCCTTGAAACTTTTTCTTTTTACATTCTTCAAATTTCATATTGTATGGACCATTTGAAGGTATATTCAAACGCTCAAGTATGGTCCTTAGGCCATTACATTGAATCGTTGTATACGAATATTCGGGATTTATTTATTTCATTAGTTTCAATATGGATTTCGTATTGACGAATATTCTTGAAACCTTTTCTTTTTCCATTCTTCAAATTTTGTATTGTATGGACGTTTTGAAGGTACATTCAAACTCTCACGTAGGGTCTTCAGGTCATTATATTGAGTCGTTGTATACGCATAGTTGGTATTTATTTATTTCATTAGTTTCAATCTAGATTTCGTATTGACTAATATCCTTGAAACTTTTTCTTTTTTCATATTTTCTCAGAGTATTGGGCATCCTCACATTTTGTTCAAGAGTTTACATACTTGCAATATTTGATCCTCAATTTAGATGTCCCAATATTGTACTTCTGGACTATCGTTAGAGTGGGATGCTTTTTATAGCATGTGTTATAAGTGATCGTGTAGATGGCTTGTCCATAATTTGTTTGACAATTTCAATAAGTCAAACTTGTAGCAAGTATAATTATTGCAAAAAAATACTTCTAAGCAAAACATAACCATTTATGTCAAAATATGATATGTTAGAAAAACTTTGCATACAATTTATTTCAACGCATAGAAATATAGGTATTTAATTGCAATACTCCTGACAATTTTGGCAACTAGTCAAGCAAAATATTGTTTTCGAGAATTTTACGTGCTCGAAAAATAGCTAATTTTACAATAGCTAGATTTAAGTCAGCTTTCGTCTTTAGACTGGCTTTATATAAATCTTGCAATTGTTTTAGCTTACATTAATGACCTATATAGGTCTTGCCAGTCTTTACTAGACTTGGTTAGCCATTGCTATTTCCCGTCGAGCTATACTTTTTCCCTTCCCCTTTTAGTTTATGTTCTTTGTAATTACTTTGCTCCTCATGTTTCCATTCCTCCATGTTTATAATTTTCTTGGAGAGATGAAGTATTAGCCTCACTAAGGAAGTAGATACAAGGATGCAAGCTGCCCCTATTTCTTTCTTCCAATTTTGTTAAATACATTTTTCTGTCAAGAGAAATATTGGTCTCACTAAGGAGATAATTACTAGGGTGTGAGCTCCCCTTGTTTCTTTTCTTTCCCACCAACCCTTTTTCAACCGTGGAAGAAGAAACATGACTCAGGATGGCAAATTCAAGGGTTGGATATTCATTATTATACGTTTCTCACTTATTTTGTCAAATCACAACTTCAGGCGTGATCTTATTATTTATTTATTTATTATGAGAGAAGTATTGCTCAGAGCCTAGACTTAAGAATCATGCCCGTGAGGTGAGATTATTTAGCGGTGATATGGTGTCCTTTCGGTGGCCATATTGGTCTATAATTAGACCATAGATCTTTTAGGATCTATTTTTCCACGGGGATGCTCATCTTTTAAGACTTGTGTCTAAGAGATGGAAATAATGACTTTTCACATTTGTCCCTTTACATTCATTTATTTGTATTTTATAAGGAAAGAAGTGTATTGACATTTCAATGGAACTTCAGGTCCAATTACTAATAATTATTATTCAAAGATTTGAAAAAAATAATTGCGACATTGGCCATTATACATTATTATTTATAAGCACAATTGCATGAATTGATATAAAAATTGTAAATTATATCATGCATATGCAATTATAATGAATAGGCTAATTTGTGGATCGGCCAGTAACCACATAAAAATAATGTCCCAAAGTCCATATTACAGTCCGTTTTACACAAATGAAAGAGAAAACTACAACTTTGGAAACCATATGGGTCCCATTGAAAATCTTCATCTTCAAGAGTGGCCTCCACCTCCATGGAAATGGTGAACAGTCTCGGGCATACCATATTTTTCCTCACTCCAATTTTTCTCAAAAGAAAAGAAAAGTGCAGGAAAAGTAAAATGTGAGACACAACAGCCAATTCAAAACAACAATTAGCCATTCAAGCAAAATTTTTGCTCATAAAATATTTTTATAACACATCACAGGCATCACAGATTCAAAATAGGATAAATACATCAAATTTAATGCTCAATAATTATTCAGACCGGGGACGATGTCATACATAGTTCTGTTAGATAAATAACAACAGAACTGTCGAATGATCTTCATAATTATTGAGTTAATGCTAGCACAATAAAGCATAAAATATATCCTAGAATATGTGGAAGAAAAGTGTGATGCAAGGCATATAAATATGATCCAAACACAGGAAACATATATGATAATATGCTATAAATAAGTTGTGCGAATAGGAGTCAATTCAAATAAAATTGAATGGTGCCCTCAAATATTTTGTTTGTACAAGGAAAGATTTACAATTTATGTTCCCTATATAAATCCCTAAAAGTCCCCATTGCCCCTTCAAAATCTCCATATATTTCCTATTTTTCCACATTTATGCCACAAAATACCCCCATTTAATCAATTACTTTAACCCCCCCCTTTTCAATTTTTTTCTGAAAAAATAAATTGCATGCCTGAGGCCCGCAGCCAGGGTTGCGGGCTTCAGGCCCACTTCAATTTTTTTTTGTTTTATTACAACACTACGGCCGATAGGCCTAAGGCCTACAGCCTGGGCTGCAGGCTTCAGGCCCACTGCAAAAGATTACTCCCTTTTTTTCTCAGCATGTGGGCCAGAGCTCGCATGTCCATCGTGCGCTTCAGGCCCACGTTTTATTCTTTTTTAATTTTTAGTGTGTTGGTTGCCGCTTCATAGGGGAAATTTTTTTGGTGTTATTAGGCCGAAGCACAGTAGGGTCTGTGGGGGATGGCGGTGATGGTTGCCACCGCTCCCCCTCTGCAGATATTGTGGCTGGCCGCTATGGGCTGTGCTGCTGTCGGGCAGGACGACGTCAGCGGTGGGAGGGCACTGGCAGGGTAAAAGTCAAATTTTTTATTAGAACCCTTGTGGGGTTCGGCTGCCTTATGGCAAAGGTATACCATCGCCATTGTGGGGCGGCGATTGGTGGGGGGTTGCATTGCCGGCGACTGGGGAGGTCACCGGCTATTAGATTTATGAAAAAAAATTCGTTAAAACCCTTATTGTGGGTTTTGCTGCCTCATAAGGCGGTGACGTGTTCCTGCCGATGTCGGGGGACATCAGCGGGGTATGGATAGGGGCAGGGGTGACTCGTGGCTGCCGGTGGTGGGGGAGCCGCCGGTAGTGCGTGGGTTAAGGGCGTATAGTTTTTTTTTAAATAATAACCCTAGATTAGGGTTTATGATGTTCTTCCATAGGATCGACGGTGGAAAGCCATCGTCTTTGATCGAGGGAGAATAAAAATCGATTTTTCTTGTCCGATCTTATGATATCAACGATGTAGGCATCATGATCATGATTAAAAAATAAGATTTTTGTGCCTTGTAGGAATACATTTAGATCCATCCTTCAGATCTAGCGACGGTTGAGATGCCTACACGAGGTTTGGATCTGGTTCCTTACCATTTGAGTAAGTACGATATTTCGATCCTCCGTCGTCTGCCAAGGCTTCCGTAATGATCCAATCTCCCTCTCTCAGTTGGTTAGGACATGTTGATAACATGTTGTGAAGCGTAGCCTTATGGGGAGACCACATTCCTTTATTTATAGGGGATGTGAGAGTACATACATGAATGAGATACAATATCTCAAATAGATACAATCTTATCCGCTCACACATCATTATCTATTTAAATCATTTACTAACATCAAACTAGTACTTTTGTGTGTGAAAGAACTAGATATACTTGGTATATATACTGTTTTCTGATTTGGACTTGCCAGAAGTAAGGCCCATCACAGCCTGTCAGATGGGACCCATCATCGAAGACCTTTTGACCTAACTTAATAGGTTGGCCTGACCTAAACTCAGCATAGCTCCACATGGATGACCTCATCGGGTCTGCTTCCTCAGTACAGCCTCGCTACCCGAGGTCAGCACTCCTCTCAAGGGCCGACCTCACTTCCTGAGTTCAGCCATACCAATCTCATGACCTACGCACCAACTTGTTTGGCCAGCTTAGCCCACTCCACATGACGTAGCCCTCTCTCTAGGCTGTTGCCAACGACTTGTCAATGATTGCTCAACATGCCAATAGCCACCTGCCTTATTTGCAGACATGGTCCATTACCCCCAGCCATATCTATGCACATGCCTGATTTGTAGGAGACATTACACAAGGGAATTCACGGTCCCCACGTTTGCCAGACATGGCATGACCCCCGGTCTCTATATAAGCTGTATGACTGCTCCACTATTTAAGTACGTTAAATTCGACATGCTCAATTTCACTTGCAAAACTCTAACTCTAAACCCTAATGCCTATGAGCATATCTATGCTCAACCCATATGCCACCATCTCACACAGGCTATCTTACGCCCAATCACCTACTTCCTCCACAATCGCCTGACTTAGACATTGGAGGATAAAAGGGGGTCTACCGCTCAGGGGTTCCCGCCCCCGACTCAGGGGGTTCTCTGACTAGACCTTTGATGCCTTTGCCTATCTTTTTAGGTACTGAAGAATGGGATACAGCCTGATGAAACTATCCTGCCCGGGCTCATCTGTTGCGGGAATTCTTGCATCAGTTGTTCGGCACAGGCGTCTGGCAAGTTGGTCGGGTCCCTGCAAGATTCCATGCATTAACAGTTGGCGCTACAAGGAGGCCCTTGTGACAGGATCTGTTGCATATGCTCTAAACATAGCATCTCCGTCAACTTCTTAGATCAACATTGGTCAACGTCTCATTCGTCCTACCCATTGTCGAAGAGGAATACCAGTTATCACAGATCTGGTGCCAGATGACTATCCTAGTTTCATTCCTTCCCAAGCTACGCTCTGCGAGACAACCTTAGTACTTCACATATAGACCGCTCCTTTATGAGTTACGCCCAATAAGGATGTCATGTGCGGTTACACATACGGTTGGCTCACATACAGTTACATGCCACAAGGACCACCTCCACGCAGATCAGATACTTACAGTTACGCTTCACATGGATGGCTTTCATGATTACACATATGATCTGCTCCTTAACGGACTCCGCTCTACATGGATGGTCCTAGCGGTTACATCCAAGGTCGACTTCTTGGCAGCTATGCTTTACAAGGACAACCTTAGTGATAGACACCCATGGACGACTTCAAAGATCGACAGGCTGATGCTCCTGACGCATATCAGACTTCCACTTAACTTAACAGATCTGCTCAACCGAACTCCACGTGTAGACAACATTTACCATGGCCCATTCCTGAGTAGTATCCCTTTCAACAATCCTGCGCTTGGCATAACCCCGAGCTCAAACTGGGGCCCTTGCTGGTTTAACTTCAATGATTCAGTAAGGAAAACCACAAGCTCTTATTAGCAGTTATGTATTTCACAAAGCCCTCGTCATGGGCTAGGGCCTCTACTGGTGAGGTCTCTTGGTCCCAGCGTAGCTCTTCCATTGGTGGGGCCTTCATGTCCCAGTGCAGTGCCTCCATTGGCAAGGCCCCTGGGTCCCAATGCAGCTTGTTTGTTGGAGAGGGCTCCAGGTCCCAACGTAGACCTCTGACATTCGACTCAATGTCTTGACATGTCCAAATCTAATACCTTGCCTAGGCCAGGGCACTCGCTGTCGAGAGCACAGGGTCCCAATGCAGACTTCTAGCACTCGACCTAGGTCATGCCATATGCGAACTTAGCCCAAGCGAACGATGGGGCCGTTGAATTTTGTCATTCGATTACAGTTATGCCATGTCCCGTCGACCTTCAGCACTCGACTCCGGTCATTCCTAAATGCATTGTCAAGACTCATAGTCCTGATGTTGACAAACGGCACTTGACTCTAGTCATATTAAGTCTAGCTCCTAGCTAAGTCTAGGGCCACGGCTGGTCTGATCCCCACGTTCCATCATTATTATTCTTTTTTGCCTGATGACATTTGACTTGTCTCTTTCTGGCTCAAAGGAAAGTCTTACTTCAGCACAACACTACCAAAGCCCTTTATCTGCAGCCAGAGAGAGGTCCCGCTACCTCCTTCCACCAAGCCCACGGCTTAGGCTGGTACCCCCTAGGGACCTCTATCTTCAAGTCCCACTAACCTAACTGTAAAGTTCAAGCCAAGTCTACAACTCGAACCCCTTGGGCCCAGCCTGGATGTTTCACACAATTCTAGCCTTTTGAAATCGAACAAGTGAAACTTTCAAACTACCAAGCTTGGGCAGACACAAAAATGACAAATTGGTCAGAAAATCTCAGCTATGAGGCAAAATTAACCTCTTTTATTCAAGGACATGATATTCCAAAAATCGTCGACTTATAGCATATAACTTCATAAACAAAAAAGAAAAACAAATCTATGCAGATGGCCCTGGGCCAGGCTCATCCTAACCAGGCATGACTCCACCTCTAGGACCATTGACAACCCCTTTAACTGTGGTCTTTCTAGGATCTTCATTAGCCTGTTGCAACCGGGCCCTTTCCCCCCTCAGCTTCTCGCTCTGCCAATCAAGCAGACCTCAAAGGAAGGAATTCTCCACCTCCAGAGACCTCACCCGCTTCCTACAACGGTGAAGGATGTGGTAGAAGCGGTACAGCTTCACTAAGTCATTCACACAAGTGGAAAGAGGTAAGCTGAAGACAAAGCACCAAAGTCAACATCAATTACGATGCTTAACATCCCAATGCACTAGAGTGCTCTGGGAAACTCGGCCATCCCTGGCTCAGGCTGGGCGACAGCTTCTTCTTCAATTGCCTCCAACATATGCTCTAGCACCTCTATACATAGAAGCTCGATGGTCTCCTTGAGATCGCGCTCTGACATCACCCCTCAGTTCGCCACCCTATTATCAAACATCATGTTCTTACCAGGCTGGAGGTCTGTCCTGCCTCGTGTGGTGGTGGACCCGACACTCTTACAGGGCACACCACCCTAGCCCCTTTCAGTGGCGGCATGGCAGAAGGCTCTGCATCAACATGTCTCTTCCTTTTTCGTAGACCCTTGGCCAGAGCATCGTGGTTAGGCTCGACCTCCTCCTCCACGACCGCCAGAGGATTTCACTCAGCCTCATCAGTGGTCGGGAGGGAAGCAAACCACTTAGCCCGAGAAAGCCTTCTTTCCTCATCTACGGCTTCATTCTCCAAGAATAATTGGATGTCCCTCTCTTCCTCATCACACACAAACGTATTGACCAGAATGGGCTTGCTCTCTGACGTCAGTGGTAGGGGCACCAATCGCTTGGCCTGGGAATCAGTGGCATGCGAATCACTGTGGCCAGAGAAGATGTTGTACCTAGACATAGCATCATCATAGAAGAAGGTAATGAAGAAAATAAGCAAGAGTGCAAGTACGAAAAGCTGATGCCTTTCCATCCTTTTATAAACCAAGGGATAGCAAGAAATAACAACAATCTTTGGATTGGGATGCTCTAAGCATCTTGATCACCACGACATGTCAACTTCCACCAACTGCAAATCAAACGATTCCACATCAACAACTCCTCAAAAATAATCATGGCCACTCAAATTCTCAATGTAATGCGAATCAGGTTAGCAGTTTCTTCTTCACATCATGATACTTCAATCACCAAAGGATGGCGCTACAACAACATGCCACCATGAGTACACTTCCACCCAAGTGATGCTCAACATTCCTTATTCCATAAGCAAGTCAGATTGACTCGATGATGCTAGCCACAACATCAGTTCAATTTTGACCCCTCACCTCCCCACTTTCGACCTCATGGTTGCAGCACGGGTCGACAGTGCCTAGCTGAAAAGACAGGGACCATTTTACATGCTGTTTTCTCATTTGGGCTCGCCAGTAATAAGGCCCAGTACAGCCCATCAGATGGGAACTGCCAATTGGGACCTCCCGACCTAGCTTAAGAGGTTGGACTGACCAGATCTTAGCATAGCTACATAGGGATGACCTCCTCAGGTTTGCTTCCTTAGCTCTTGTCATAGCTGTAGTTCCCTATGAAGCTACTGCACAAGTACTAGAGGGGGGGGGGGGTGAATAGTACTTTAAAATAATTAAGAGAGTTATTCCTAACTATTGTGCAATAAACAAACGATAATGCGGAATAAACAACAATCAACAAGAGATAGTCAAACGCAAACAAAACATGTAACGGGTTCGGATCCACCCAAGTCTCCACGACTTGTTCCCGGTGATCCTACGTCCCAACCACCCGGATCCCCTCCGGATACTTGAGTTAGAAAACCTAACTCAAGATTTAGCACTATTAAATTCTTGTGAAAAACCTTCACAAGACCAAATCATACACAATACAAATGTGACTCCCACAACCCGGAATCACACACTTCTCTCACAACTGAGAGAACAATTCAAATAACGATTGAAATGAAATAAATAAACACTTACCACAAAATCCTATGCCTTGAGTAAATCTTACCAAATTAGGGCAAAGATAGATTTTGGGGAAGATGATGCCACCAAACCTAGCTTCAAGAAGTTGACCACCAATGGAAGCCTAGGGTGGAGTATGTTGACTAGAATCAAGCTCTTGGCTTGAAAGGCTCACAATGGAGAGAATCTCTCTTGAGGAATTTGCTCAAAGAGTGAAGGGAGAGATTCTTGGTGAGAAGAGAGAACTTAGAATTAGCTTGAGAAAACTCTTCTCTTAGGTCTGAAATTACTTGTATATTGGACCTCTAACCTTGCCTCAAACGAATCAGGTTTGTATTTATAGAGGCAAGGAAAATCGTGTTGGAAAAGTTCCCAACGGCTCTATTCTGAACCAGACTAGTCAGTCAAAGAAGGATCATTGACCGACTAGTTCATCAACTAGTCGGTCGGTGATACAACGTAGACCGACTAACGGTTGAACAGCCAAAAGGTCGAAGTACAGGAGATGACAACTAGTCTGTCTAAGAAGACTTGCCGACCGACTAGATTCACAACTAGTCGGTCGGTGAAAGATCTTTGACCGACTAATAGTCGAAATAGAGAAGGCTGACTTCAAGTTGATTTAGTTGGTTTAAGAACAAATGTTGACCGACTAGTTTCTCAACTAGTCGGTCGACAAACGTTCTTTGACCGACTAACTCGAAACAGTAACTCAGGCTGAATTTAGGCAATGATAACTAGTCGGTCTGAGAAGGATTCCTAACCGACTAGATCGTCATCTAGTCGGTCAGTGACTCTTCTTTGATTGACTAATTGATCAACAAATCTGGGCTGAAATGAGCAAGGCATTCTAGTCGGTTCAAGAGGAATTGCCGACCGACTAGATCGTCATCTAGTCGGTTGGTTCTTCTTCTTGAACAAACTAACATGCACTAGAAGCCGAGGGAAGAAGCGATAGGCTTCGGGAAAGATTCTAATGGCTTCTATGAAAGTCCTAGCTCTAAGATATGAGCGCAATGAAGATGATAATGTACGTTCTACTCAAGGCTTAACATTCTAATTAATGAAGCTAGAAGACAATAAATAATACATGACGAACCGTCTTCAAAGCTTCAATCTTCATTCTTCTTGACTTCAATATTGCTCCTTGAGCTTCAACGAAGCTTCAGGCACACGATCATGCGTATTGAGAGTCTTGAGACGTCGCTTTAGATGTACGTAGTATTTTGGCGACGATCTCAATAACTGCGCTCACAAAACAGTTAGTACACGATATTTATGTTTGCTCATCATCCAAACCAAATCCAGGGAATCAATACTCAACATTCTCCCCCTTTTTGTGATGACAAACCAACATAAATAATAATCAATAATAATGATTCAATTGAAATTTACTTACTCCACATGCATTGATGACACGTTAGTTTTGTATTAAATATTAATCATACGCATCAAGCAGACGAGGAAGATATGAAATATGAACCAATTATTGACATATAGGATCTAAATCCATTTTTATATCTTCACTCCCCCTGAATCTAACATAACAAATTAGATTCATGGTAAATTGATTTGAATTATTAATTAGCACATCGTCATTATTAATTCTCTCCCCCTTTGGCATTAGCAAAAAGAGCTGGAGGAGATCAATGACAAATACAATGGCTAACAATAAAACACGGGAGTCGAAGAATATGACCACGGTCCAAATGACACCAATGTAAAATACCGAATAAAAGCAAAGCGTGCCAATGAGACCATAGTCGAAAAACGAAAACCAAAATCACCAAGCCATAGGCGAAAATCGAAAACGAAATCATCAAGACTCAAATCAATTTCACGTATTGAGTTTTGGAACATACTCTCCAAAATCAACATTCTTAGTTAAATAGAGTGCATGGAAAACAATTCTATGTTTCCATAGAAAGAATTCTATTTAACCAAGATAATCGTCGAGCGACGAAATCAACATCAGAGACAAAAATAATCCGATGTGAAAAACCAAATGTCGCAAATTGATACCAAAAGTAATATGCAAAAAGTGTTATGCCAAAAATAGATAGAGCATCATAAAACTATGGCATACACAATTCTAGCATACTAATTGAAACAAAATGATACCAATTGTAAATATTCTAACAATGCATGCATTCAACACACATGGATACCAAATGTATATCAAATGTAAGAATATACTTACAACATTAGCTCCCCCAACTTTGGTGCATCTCTTAAGCACCATCAACTCCATTTGAATGAAAAATCCTTTGCAAATCAATGAGTTGGTAGGGTTGGTATCCCACGGTGGATTGAACCTAGAAAAACTTAATATGGAGCTAAAAATTTGATTTGATGCTCCTTCTCTTATCCTTGAGTACCTAAAGGAAAAATATCATTCCATGGTACCCAAGGACATTGGGTCCTAAGAGATTAGACTTTTGGAAGCCAATTCCAATTGGACTTAGACTTCCCCACATAATTATCATTATGAACGACATTCATGAAATAAGAATTCATATACACTTGTTTTTCATTCATGTTTGTGTCCTTCGGGCTCCAAATAGTGAAAATTTTGGGAGCCCTATTCATATTGGGAACATGCATACGTTGTTGATTTCTATGTGATGCATGTCGTGGATAGGCATATGGCATATGATGCAATGGTGCATGATGATAATTATTTATATGAGAATGAGAATGAACATATGCATGTGGTGGAACACGTGCATGAGTGTGTCTCACATGGTGTGCACGTGTTCGTGGATGTGGAGCATAAAAATCATCATATGTGCTAACATGTGGAGTAGGATGTGTGTTCCTACGTGGCATGGTATACATGAAAGCATGACCCTTCTTTGGACGTCCACCCAAAGTGGGTTTCTTTCCAAATGGGGGTATGTTCCTAGTGGAAGCACCATTGGTAGAAGAACTACACATGACGTGTTTACTCCCACTAGTAGAAGCATCGGAAGATGGCCTAACAAAGGTGGCGGACGATTTGGATGAATCTCCCATCTTATACCCCAAGCCAATGTGATGATTGGCCGGAAGTAAGTCATTTAGGATATTATCCAAATGGCCCTTACCTTTATTGAATTCATGAATTCGGCCTAATGTGCACTCATACTTCTCGGTGAGAGAATGCAAAGAAGCATCCAATGTGGACACTTGCAATGCGAGTGCACAAACACGTTACTTGAGATTTTTATTCTCAATACTCAAAGTTGAGTTTTGAGACATCAAATGCGCTATCACATGTTCATCCGAATCCTCGACATGAACATGCTCAAGTTGAGATTTGAGATTTACAATCTCATTTCTCAACCCTTCAACAACGGTGTCGTTGTTGACGATGATGGACTTAGGCGAGTTTTTAAGACTATCTAGCTCATTTTTAGTCTTAATGAATTTAGTAGCCAAATTAGAAAAATTATTCCAAAGTTGTTCGTTGGCTAATCTAAGTTCATCTATAGTTACCTCTTCGCCTTCATCCTCGCTTCCATCCTCGCTTTCATCGGAGAAGGTCTCTTGAACACGTTCCTCTTTTCCCATGAAGCACGTGTGTGCTTTCTCCACTCGTTCATCATCTGACTCTCCACTTGAGGAGTCCTCTTCGGAGTCGGTGAATGTGCCGACGAGTCCTTTCTTGTGCTTTCTCGACTTGTCGTGCTTGGATGCCTTCCACTTCCCCTTGTGTTTGTTTAGAGGACAATCCTGCTTGATATGTCCTGGATTATTACATTTATAACACACGGGAGTAGAAACATTAGTAGAACCAAACTTAGATAAATTCTTAAACTTACCTTTTCGGAAGCATCGGTCGAACTTCTTTGCCAAATCGGCCAAAGCTTCCATGTCCAACTCATCTTCCGATTCTTCTTCTGATTCTTCATCATCGGTAGATGGAGCGACCTTGTACGCAATCGCCTTTTTCTTTGGCTCGTCTTGCTTCAAGTACACCTTCATCTTCTCCTTCATCTTTATCTTACTCTCCTTGCGTACCTCATAAGACAACAAGGTACCCATTAGTTGTGCAACCGTGTATTTGTTCATATCGTTACCTTCCTCGATGGCGAAGGTACGCTTTTCCCAACAAGAAGGAAGTCCGTCGATTATCTTCGCGACTTTCTCCTTTTGGGTGTACATCTTCCCGAGAGCTTCCAATTCGTTGGATATGTCCACGAAGCGAGCATAGTAGTCCTTCATGGTTTCACCCTGTTCCATGTAAAACAACTCAAATTCTTTGTTAGCGACAACGAGTTTAGAATCTTTTACCGTACTCGTTCCTTCGTGCAAGATGAGGAGTTGGTTCCATACTTGATATGCACTCTTACATGTGCATATCTTATTGAAGTCTTCGTGCTCCAACGCACATTGCAAGGCATTCATCGCCTTGGCATTACTTACCTCCGCGGCGACCTACGCGGTAGTCCATTTCGTGAAATCTTGTTCGGCGGGCTCGACTTATTCTGTTATCGTGGCTCTCCAAAGTGAAGTGCTCCAGAGGAAGGTTTCCATCCGTCATTTCCAATACCCATAGTTGGTACCGTTGAAGTGAGGAGGCCTGACTGAGGATAGCCCTTTCAAAACTGAAGAAGCTCCTTGACGATCCTTGAAGACATTGTAGTCGTTGTTCGTCATAGCTTTGACCTTGTAGCTTTAACCTTGGCTCTGATACCAATTGTAGTTCCCTGTGAAGCTACTGCACAAGTACTAGAGGGGGGTGAATAGTACTTTAAAATAATTAAGAGAGTTATTCCTAACTATTGTGCAATAAACAAACGATAATGCGGAATAAACAACAATCAACAAGAGATAGTCAAATGCAAACAAAACATGTAACGGGTTCAGATCCACCTAAGTCTCCCCGACTTGTTCCCGGTGATCCTACGTCCCAACCACCCGGATCCCCTCCGGATACTTGAGTTAGAAACCCTAACTCAAGATTTAGCACTATGAAATTCTTGTGAAAAACCTTCACAAGACCAAATCATACACAATACAAATGTGACTCCCACAACTCGGGATCACACACTTCTCTCACAACCGAGAGAACAATTCAAATAACGATTGAAATGAAATAAAGAAACACTTACCACAAAATCATATGCCTTGAGTAAATCTTACCAAATTAGGGCAAGGATGGATTTTGGGGAAGATGATGCCACCAAACCCTAGCTTCAAGAAGTTGACCAGCAATGGAAGCCTAGGGTGGAGTATGGTGACTAGAATCAAGATATTGGCTTGAAAGGCTCACAATGGAGAGAATCTCTCTTGAGGAATTTGCTCAAAGAGTGAAGGGAGAGATTCTTGGTGAGAAGAGAGAGCTTAGAATTAGCTTAAGAAAACTCTTCTCTTAGGTCTGAAATTACTTGTATATTGGACCTCTAACCTTGCCTTAAACGAATCAGGTTTGTATTTATAGAGGTAAGGAAAATCGTGTTGGAAAAGTTCCCAACGGCTCTATCCTGAACCAGACTAGTCGGTCAAAGAAGGATCACTGACAGACTAGTTCATCAACTAGTTGGTCGGTGATACAACGTAGACCGACTAACGGTTGAACAGCCAAAAGGTCGAAGTACAGGAGATGACAACTAGTCGGTCTAAGAAGACTTGCCGACCAACTAGTTTCACAACTAGTCGGTAGGTGAAAAATCTTTGACCGACTAATAGTCGAAATATAGAAGGCTGACTTCAAGTTGATTTAGTTGGTTTAAGAACAAATGCTGACCGACTAGTTTCTCAACTAGTCGGTCGACAAACGTTCTTTGCCCGACTAACTTGAAACAGTTACTCAGGCTGAATTTAGGCAATGATAACTAGTCGGTCTGAGAAGGATTCCTAACCGACTAGATCATCATCTAGTCTGTCGGTGACTCTTCTTTGACCGACTAATTGATCAACAAATCTGGGCTGAAATGAGCAAGGCATTCTAGTCGGTTCAAGAGGAATTGCCGATCGACTAGATTGTCATCTAGTCGGTTGGTTCTTCTTCTTGAACCAACTAACAAGCACTAGAAGCCGAGGGAAGAAGCGATAGGCTTCGGGAAAGATTCTAATGGCTTCTATGAAAGTCCTATCTCTAAGATATGAGCGAAATGAAGTTGATAATGTAAGTTCTACTCAAGGCTTAACATTCTAATTAATGAAGCTAGAAGACAATAAATAATACATGACGAACCGTCTTCAAAGCTTCAATATTCATTCTTCTGGACTTCAATATTGCTCCTTGAGCTTCAACGAAGCTTCAGGCACAAGATCATGCGTATTGATAAGTCTTGAGACGTCGCTTTAGATGTACGTAGTATTTTGGCGACGATCTCCATAACTGCGCTCACAAAACAGTTAGTACACGATATTTATGTTTGCTCATCATCCAAAACCAAATCTGGGGAATCAATACTCAACAATAGCAGCCTTGTTACCTGAGGTTAGCACTCATCTTCAGAGCTGACCTTACTTCTTGAGGTCAACCTTCCCAGTCTTATGATGCAAGCACCAACTTGTTTGGCCAGCTCAACCCACTCCATATGGCATAATCCAAGGCGAACAGTCAGCCCTCTCTTCAGGATGTTGCCTGTTAGGCATATTTTATACATGATTTTTCGCCCTTTTCCTTCGTATTTTCCCCCTATATTTCGTGTCGTCGACTTTATTTTAGTCGCTTTTTACCATCTTTGCCAGTTTGATGTTTGTGGAGTATTTTCTCCATGTTTCAGGTGTTTATGCCCAAAATGATGCATTTTCAGTTATATAGAGGTCGAAGAAGGGAAGCCGAGGATAGGAAGGTGGCATGGTCAAGAAGATTGGCCAAGAGGAGGAGGAGAAGATTTGTCACGGCCGTGCTGATGCACGTACGACCATGTCAAATGCACCAGCTGTTGGGTTAGAGTAATAGTTCAGCGACACGGCCATGTCGCATGGCCGTGTCATTTTTGGGGACATGGAGCAGCTGGAGAAGCAAAGAGCTGACTGACACGGTCGTGTCGATTTGCAGCACAGCCATCCGGATCGATGGCTGTGCATAGTTAACTTAGGTCATTAGGCTTGCCACGGCCTTGCCGATTTTCGGCACGGCCGTACTCAAGGTATTATATATAAGGAAAGTTGTATAACAACCATAACAAGCTTTTTTACTTTCAAAACTCTTTTTGGGCGATTTTTCTGGGGTTTTTGCTGGCAGTTCTTCGTGGGATATCTGTAAGACTCTTTTTAATCCTGTAAGACTCTGTTTAATCCTTACTTTAATTAGTTGCTTTACTTTCAATCTCTATTACTATTGGGACTGTCTAGATTGTTATTCTTAGCTCATCCTCTATTTAGCCCATTATGATTACTATTGCATTGATTTCATCCATAAGCTTCATGATTAGTGAGTAGTCTCTTAGGTTTGGGCCATGTAGAGCCCTATTGTGCAGATTGAGGAAGGTGGTCGGCCCAAATATCGACCCAATAAGATTATAGTCTAGGAATAGGATTAGATGATGAGCCTAATTCAACTCATCCCATTATGGTGCTACACAATCTTAATCACCAACGACCCATTGAGGTTTTGATTTGATGCCCTTAATGGAGGGTTGACTATCTAGTTCCGGGCGCCGACGAACCATCGGCACACTTACTAGAACCACCTATATCGTAGCGACCGACGAACCTTCGGGGCTACGATAGGGATCTAATCTATTCTTCGAGTCCTCTCTTATGCTTAGATGTCGAGAGGACGAGGATTGAAACTCAATCGTCATCGATGACAATAATCATTTGGTCGAGAAGTTAGACCCACCTCGATCAAGACATACAAATAGCAGTGATATGTTTGCCCTAGCTCTTTGTCTTAACTGATTTTCCACCTAGTCAATCGCTATATGCTTTTGAGACACCAATTCCATGGCTATATAAAACTCATCATTAATCCCTGATTCAGCCTTCGCGTCCTTATGTTCGACACCCGCTGCATACAACCCGTACGCTTGTGGTATTAGAACTTTCCTAACACATTTTTGGCGCCATTGTCGGGAAGGCAAATAGCTTGACTTCGTATTGGTGGATAGTTTAATAGACCGTGGTTCTTCTCTCTTTTCATATTTTTATTTCTTTTGATACTAACCGTGCTACTGATGTTTCTTTTAAGTTTAGTCTCTCTTATGCACATAAGAAGTCTCACTTCAGGAAATCTATTGCCACTCTACCCTGAGATAGATGCTACATTGAGAAGATTGAATGGAGAGCGACGTCAAAAATCACAACAAGATAGGATGACCGATAAACTATAACCCCCAAAGTCCATCATGGACTTTGTGATGCCCATGAGTAGCCTAACTTCTAGCATTAGGCGATCTGCCGTCCAAGTGGCGTACATCAAGCCGAAGCCTGGATTAATCCAATTTATCTAGCAAGACCAGTATAGTGGCCATCACACTGAGAGGCCTGATTCGGGTTCAATATTACATATTTAACCCCCCCCCCCATTTAGCCCTATTTTGTGCTCATATGATGCTATATTGTTCTCTAATACATACGTATTTTGTACACCATTATTTATTAGAGAAATCACTCTATTTGAGCACAAAACAGTAATTAATGGAGTATTTCTGCACGTTTTATATTTTTCCTAGCTTGGTCTCGATCTCACGATTCCAACGACTATTTATTTGTATTTTTCTGAGGTCTGTGCTAATTACTATGAATTTTTGAATGCAGAATACCAATTAAATGGAGAAATACACCCAAAATACAAGAAAATACGATCGCTGCCCAATCAGAACGCGACACGTGGCGGCAATCCGGCGCTTCCCGCGTGATCCAACGGCCGCAGGCGATTCAAGCAAATGCAACTGAGGCGGATACGTGGCGTTTCGTGGACAGTCGATGTCCGATCGAACGGTGATTAGCGCAAGACTTAGCGGGGCGACGTGGCATATTCTAGCTCGTAGGATGCTGATCCTACGGAGGAAAGAGAAAGCGAGCGAAGTGAACGAACAGACAATCCTTGAGGCCACGTGTCAGTGCATCAGCGAGCCCGCCTTTTGAACGGACGGACGAGATCGAAGCAGCGAGCGAAACTGATGCGGGCGACGTGGTCGGTTGCCGAGCGTTCGATTGCCATCCAACGGACAATGGAGGCACCAAGCGGAGCGATGCGGGCACCGCTCTCAGGCCACGTGGCCACATCCCAAACCGTTCCCGCCAGATCTGACGGTCGCCACGCAGCCCAAGCGGACGAAGAGCGGGCAAATTCTCTGGCTACGTGGCGACATCACAATGGCCCATTTTCACGATCGAACGGTGGTGAATCAACCCGAGCTGGGTTCGGATGCAAATTGAAGCAAGCGACATGGCCCTTCGCATAGCGTTGGATCTAGATCCAACGAAGCACAATTCATCCGAATTGAGTTCGGAGTCATTGAGCTTAGCGGGCGCGGATCCGATAACAAGGCCACGTGTCATCACCATATCCGATCCCGCTTGATCGGACGACCGTGGTTTGCTCCGATCGAGATCTGCGGCTCAGATGCATTCGGGCGTGATTTAGAGCGGGGTTTGAACCCGTTAATGCACAGTAAACCCGCAATGCTATTATTTAAGCGTATTCTAGAGATTTTGGGCGTATACAAGCAGATTTTGGCGTATTTTGAGCGTATTGGAGGCTCTAGGAGCCGTATTTCGCCACCACAAAATTCTGTAAAATTCCAGTGGCTATTTTCTTATTTCCAGAGAGTTTTGGTGTATAAACTTGAAGATTGGGTGATATTTTCTTTAACTCAAACCCCGTATTTTGGTGTTTTCTAGCGTATTTTGCTATAAAGTTGATGTATTTTGCTATGGAAGTTGTTTATTATTGCATGATGAGTAGCTAAATCCTATTTGTTCATGGTATGGCATAGTTAGGGGATATGATGCATGTTTATTTGGTTGTATTCCTTGTGCTAAACCGTTAAACGTCGTTAAAGTTGTAATCTTTGGTTTTAAATCGCCTTTTTCATCTTCCATAAGAAGTGAATGAGTTGATGATCGCCCCAAAAGGGTGAGTTTTTATCTCCCCAAAAGGGAGTTTCATACCGTAGTTTTGATCTCTCTAAAAGAGAGTTTCATATCGTATTATAACTTTAGCGACGATCTTATTGAATTTTGTGCTTGAACCCCCAAAAGGGCATCTTCCGATGAGTTGCTCCCAAAAGGAGAATTCATTGAGTTATATTGGATATTTTCCGGTGAATTGATCTCAAAAAGAGAATTCATTGTGTTATATTCATCAACCAAATTAATACGAATCATTGATCCTAACGAACACATACCATGTGCATACTTTTTATAGATATTTTCTTATATGACTTTTCTTTGTTCGTATTGTTCGCACATCACCATCACGTACTCTCACACCATCATCACCATCATTAGTGAAGTGGTTAGTTTCTCTTTGTTGGATTTCTATTTGATTTGAATTGTGGTTGCAACAGATTTCCTCCTGAGGATTCGACATCTGGACTCCCAGATTATATTACTTGTACGGACTCTTGCACTTGAGAGAGAGCACCTTTTTGGTCCCACCAAGGCCCAACGAGCACTTGACAAATTTTTTGGAGAAGTGCGACACGATAAAACTTAACAATGTCACAAAAGATGCCATCAGACTAATGTTGTTCATGGTCTTGCTAAGGGACAAAGCGAAAGAATGGCTGAAAAGTAATGAGGCAAACACTTTCATTACATGGGACTTGTTAGCTAAGGCATTTCTAATCAAGTTCTTCCCACCGGGCAAGATAGTGAAGCTTCGCAATGAAATCACCTCCTCTGGGCAACACGATCAAGAGAGTTCATATGAAGCATGGGAGCGCTATAAAAAGCTCCAAAGAAAGTGCCCACACCACGGTATTTTGGAATGGTTCATGATACAAACATTCTATAACAGACTCAAAAAACCAAGTTAAGATTTCTATAGACATCGCAACTGGCAGCGCAATCATGACTAAACCCCTGGAAGCAACAAATGCATCGTTGGAAGAAATGGCCTCCAACAACTACCACTGGGGGAATGAAAGAGAGTCCACAAAGAAGGGTGGTAAGCTAGAAGTGGATGTGATAACCCTTTTTGATAGCAAGTTTGGCAGCCTAGCACTACATATATCTCAAATCAAATTTGAGGCAAGGGAATCCTCTTCTTCCTCTGCCATAGTGGCAAATTGTGAAGTTTGCGGAACACAAGGACATCAAGATTTGGATTGTCAATTTGGAGCTGTTCAACCCCAAGGAATGTCAATAGAGCAAGCATATGCTCTATACAATCAATGGCCACAAGGAAATTTGTACTCTCAAACTTCTAATCAAGGATGGCGGAACCATCCGAATTTTTCGTATCAAGGTGGGAACTTTCATGCCCCGCCCCCTTAGCAAACAAGATTTTAGCAACAAAGGCCTCTTGGAAACACTCCACAACCACTACAGAAGTCCTGCTTAGAGACTACAATGGAGAGTTTCATAGCCAAGCAATCCCAGAGAAACGACAGCTTCCAAAATGCCCTTATGCAAGTTAATTCAAGGATGGACTCACTTACTACCTCCAACAAGATGTTGGAGATGCAAGTATCTCAACGGGCGTAACAAGTAGGCGCTATAGCAAACACCCAAGGAGCACTTCCCGCACAACCCAAGCAAAACCTGAGGGTGATGAACGACGTAATGCTAAGAAGCAGGAATCAGTTAGCGGGACCATCTGTTATCACCGGTCCCCAAACTAAATGCCCCATCCCCAAAAAGAACGTCTCCGAAGAAATCAAGGAATGGGAGGAAGTTGCGGAGCTAACATGCGTATATGTGCCACAAGTGTCGTTTCCATCGAGGCTCGTCAAAGCCAAGTTAGAAGAGAAGTATGGCAAATTCTCTGAATCCTTGAAGCACCCAAGCTTGAAAATACCATTTCTCGATGCGGTGACAGAGATCCCTTTGATCGGGTA
Organism: Scilla litardierei; assembly: GCA_030789695.1. Classification (NCBI taxonomy): domain Eukaryota; kingdom Viridiplantae; phylum Streptophyta; class Magnoliopsida; order Asparagales; family Asparagaceae; genus Scilla; species Scilla litardierei. The sequence goes on from CM061141.1 coordinate 287,754,153, forward strand.
GTTTCTCAAAGATCTGCTAAAGAGGAAGAAAGCATCCATGGTGGCACTTTCGGAGGAGTGTAGCGCGATTCTTCAAAATAATCTACCGACAAAGCTCGACGATCCAGGGTGTTTCTCCATTCCTTGCTTGATAAACGATATACTTATTCATCATGATTTATGTGACTTAGGTGCTAGCATGAGTCTAATGCATTTATCGATTTGCTGGAAACTAGAGATTGGAGACCCAGAACCCACGATGATAGCTCTCTAACTAACAGACCACTAAATTAAGTACCCAATCAGCACGTTGCACGATGGACAGTTTCAGGTGGAAGGGATCACCATTCCTTGTGATTTCGTGATAATGGACATGGACGAAGACACGCGGACACCTATTATATTGAGAAGACCTTTTCTAGCGACCGCATGCACGGTGATTGATGTCAGAAACGGCAAGTTGTCTTTCAACATAGGGAATCACAAGATAGACTAAGAATTCAAGGATAATATGAAGGCTCCCTTGCCCAAGGAATGCCTTAGCATCAATGCTTGTGAACTCCCCAAGGAGAAGCCAGAAGACAAATCCACCAAGTGAGAACCCTCTGACTTTGGTCTTTTCAATGCCATCAATTTCTAGTTCTTGTTTACCTCGCCTCACATTGCCTAACCCTTTTTCATTTATGCAGGGTATCTTCAAGGCGCTCAAGGGGAAATGCCCGAGTGTCACGAACAAATCTGTCTCAAGGAAGAAGTCGAGGACAAAGGATGGCGCTGAGATAACCGTGAAGAAGAAGCCAAACCATCACCAAGGTGACCTTCCACCACTGAGGATTCCCCCAAGAAGTCTAAAGAGATCTACATTCCATCGTTCTGTCGATCGAAACACGTTGGAGGGGCATTTGCTAAGCCCATCGTGCCGAATCTTATGGAACATCGAGTTAACGACGTCAAACAAAGAACTTAGTGGGAGGAAACCCATTTTTCTAATCCTTATCTTTGCGTATTTTCATGTTATTTTAGTTTGTATAAAGTTATATGATGATCCTAATAGCATTGTGCCTAATTACAGTTCAGTTCTTGTGCGCATGAGTTGGACACAATCATATTGGTGCACGCACGACCATGTCATATGCAAAATGATGTTCCAGGAAGAACTAATAGTGACATGGCCATGCTGGTTTTTAGCACGGCCGTGTTGGAATTATTACAGAATGCAGATCTTCAGCAGAGACGATTCACGTGCATATGTGGATCAAAGAGGAAAACAAGTCAAGTTACGCATTTGTGACACAGCCATGCCGATTTTACGCACAGTCATGCTGGCTATAGGCAGTTTATCGAGTTAGCTGATCGAGTGACACGGCCATGCCGAAATCAAGCACGGCTGTACGCCCCCAAATTTTTCAGCTTAAAGCCCCATGGCACACCTTCCTCCCATTCGCGTCCTCCTTAATTTCAAACCTCCAAACCCTAAATCTCCTCCTACCCATCACCCCAAATCTTATCTTCTTCCTTCCTCAACCTCCCACAACATCTAAACCTCCACCAATTCTCCAAATATCACATCATCTATCCACTCTCCACAAAACCCTAACCCCATCTCGTACCCACTCCACCCAAATTCCACCCAAAGGGCAAGATCGTTGTCAATAAGAAGCTTAGGGGAGCTCGATCTACCGCGAGGAGCAAACTGAAGGAGGAAATCCATCAAAATTTCTTCAACCCTAGGTGAACTCCTTCCTCTTCATAAATATTTAAATTTTTTGCTTCTTTTTTGTTGTTATTATTTCTCTTTGTTATTAGTGTGTGTCTTGCATCCCATTCACATCACCACACACAATATAGCACCTAAGAGGACCGCCTCAAAAGGTATTAGCCTCCACCTCCGCCGCTAGGCAATCCTGCGCCCGAAGGGGTGCAGAGCCACGTTCACCTCCACCCGTTGCATCGCCTATGTTGACTTTATAGGAGATAGATCTTAAGGATGTACACATAGAGCTACCATTGCCACACTTCACCCACGCCCCATGTCGGCGACAAAACTAGCAAACCTCAACACCCTCCCGTCCTTAGGGATTTTAGAGGGCGTTAAAACCTTATTCGCCAACATAAATTGCACCGCCTTTTTGCATATGCTTGACGAGATATATGTCCGTCCGACCCTAGAGTTTTTGATTTCCCTCCCATGTACAGAGGATGGCATCTCATTTTGCTTATGGAGTGTAGATAGAAAACTCACGTAATGACCAGTTAGACGACATGTTCGGTTGGCCTGTAGACGGCAGCATACGCATAGATGATCATTCACACCCCCACAGATTTAATGCAGGGACATTTTGGAGAGAGATTACAGGTTCCAGAGAGTTCGAAACAAAGATGAACAATGCCTCCTCCATTGATCACCCATGTCTTTGCATTACACATAGGGTCCTATCTTGCATCATATTTGCTAGGACCGACTGTGGGACGGTGACGTACACCGAACTCCTCTTCCTTTGGCTTATGACCCAGCCATAGCGATACGACCCATCCAGTGGCCTCTCTTCTCCATGGTACACACTCAGAGGTTCTGAGTGGATGGTGTGGAAGCTAATGAAAGTTTCCACCGCCCACACAGTAGAGAGTTTTTGTGGCAGTCTCATCACCATCATTAGAAAATACCCACCATTTCACATTGAGCTTTCCGACAACCTCCACCGAGCCGATGGCCCAACGTCCCTAGGTATGAATGCGCGGATGTCCATGATTAGGACATTAGAAGCAGAGGGGTACGTCTGGCTTTATGGACCAAGATACATTAATTACAACAGACTCCCCAACCCAATCTGCCCTACAGTTGATGCGGCCAAAACCTGGCTTTCTGATTCTGAGAACGCCCAAGAGCGATGACATGCAGCCATGGAGACTAAAATTCCCTATGTTCATCCCACATCACCCCACCTGCATTTCGAGGAGGGAGTCCCTTCATGCACCCACCAGCAGCCCGCTTACTACCCCCTACCGGAGAACTTTAACGCCTGTTTCGTTCGTATGGAGCGAGTTCTAGAGGGCTTGCTCCAATTTCATATTAGATATCACAACCTTCATGAGCCAGACATCCCTTATCCTCCACCAGATGGTGGAGACAAGTGACACCCTGCCCACCGCATTTCATTACCCCATAGACATCACTTATACACATTGGGGGCAATGTGTACTTCTAGCTTGGGGGAGAGCCGTTTCACTCTAGGCTCACTATAACTTGGGAGAGAGCATTTTTGGTTTTCTGAGCTTTGTTGGTGCTTAGCTGGGGTTCTAGCTGATTGCTTTGTATCGATGATGATTATTTGTGCTTATCGGTGTTATTGTTTTAGCTGTCTGTTGATGATGATGATTGATGATGTCGTTGTTCTGTCTGTTCGATGTTATTGATGATTTTATCATTTGATGTCGGTTCCATTGTCCCCCTCGTTGATGTTGTGGTCGAGTGACCAACCCATTCTTTTTATTTTTCGTTTATTGTGGTCGAGCGACCAATTTATTCTTATTTTCCCTTTTTATTTTGTTTTCCTTATTGGTCGTGTGACCATCCCTCCCATTTCCTTTTATATAGTTTTCCCTCTTTATTCCCTTTTTCTTTTATCCACCACCACCTCTTTCACCTTGTTTTCCACCATTTGTATAGATCGATAATATGATCGCTCCAGGAAAACCACGCTCTCACATTACTTCTGTATGTACTTAGTTAGGATCATTTCTCTCGCATATGCCATGGATACCTTCTGGTGGCACGATTTCCACACTCCTTTCCTCACTGTTTTACTTTTAGCCCTCACCAGTGAGTCAGGATTAGCCACTATGCTTTACCTCCCATAGGGAAGGTTAGTTATTTATTCGACTCTCTGAATACACAAACTTAGGTTATTCCGGATGCGTAGAGTATACCTAAGCTCAATATGGTCTAACATTATATATAGCTTAGTATCCCCCTCTAGCATGGTGCAATGACATGATTCTAAAAATACATATATATACATATTGAGTAAATGCACCGTTCTTCCTATTTCATTAAGTAGCCGAATCCTCGTGCCTCCAGAAGCACTGAGATTCACGTCGAAAGGTGAGATTTGGGGGAGTGCATGAGAATAACAGGCTTAAAGACTATTCTAGCGCAATCCACATGAGATTCGAGCGCAATCCAATATGCATCCATCTATTACAATTAGAAATTTATCAAAACATATTGCATTAAAAAAACTTCCGAAAAATTAAAAATATATTATAATATTGGGAGCGGCCTTACTAATATCGTCACAGTGTGCGTAAATGAGAGACGGGTTCTCCGGCCACCGGCACTTCTTCAACCGCACCAATGGACCAATTTAAGCCACATAATAAACAATAATAATAATCCAAACTTTAGGGTTTCAATCAAAAGATAAAGACAAAACATTCCCCCTTTTAGGGTTTTGATAGGGATACTGACCTACTGGAAATGTCTGAGGCGAAAATGGAAGAATACAGGAGGGATAAGAGAAAGAATGAGAAGGAGCGGAATGAATCTGAGTATAGTTTTGGAGGTGATTCTTGCAAAAGGGATCTTCTAAATTTCTTGACGGTGAGGCCTGCCACCGTTCGCTCACAGACCGACACCCGACTCTAGCATCGCAGAAGCTCCAGCCGCCACCCCAAATTCTCGCCCGATCTGTCGCCAATCGAGGCCATTGACCGCGCGATCTGATTGAGCGGATGAGGGACTGCGATGAAAAGGTGGGGAGGGGGGGAGATGATCGGGGGAGAGAGACAGAGAAGGAGATTTAAGGGGGGAGGAGGGAGGATGGAGGGGGAGGGGGGAGAGAGAGAGAGGCTAGGTTTGGGGATTAAATGGTTAACAAAAAGATTGGGGGAAATTTTTGGGAAGCCCACGAGCAACTTGGAATAAGCGGCGGAATTTCAATTTGCACAGATCTAATTACTAACTACATAAGATAGTTCTTTACAAGTTTTTCGTGAAAAATTTACAGCAATGCCACTGAATATTTTCTTTTTTTAATGTTTACCATTTATTTACATGTTTGCCATTACAAATTTGCATGATTACTACCAAAAATTTTCCTCCAAGTTATGGCAACGACGTTTGTTGTTGCTATTGTTTTACAAGGCTACAGCAACGATAATTATTTGTTGCCATTGTTACAAAGGGCATTGGCAACGACAAAATGTCGTTATCATTGATTTAAAAGGCTACGACAACAATAATTATTTGTTGCCATTGTTACAAAGGGCATTGGAAATGACAAAATGTTGCTATAATTGATTTAAAAGATAATGGCAATGACTGTTGTCATTGCCATTGTTTTCTCAAGGATATGGCAACGACAAAATGTCGTTGCCATAGCCTCTGAGTTTTGGCAACGACCTATGGCAATGACTAAATGTTACCTTGTTACCATTGCTATTTTTAGCAACAACCATAAAATAAGTCGTTGCCAATAGTCTGTTTTTTGTAGTGGTTTGAGCCTACAGGTTAAATTAACTAGATCCCCTAGAAAATAATCTTCAGTCGGGGGAATTGCAGAAGCGGCATTTGAGCGAATTGCATAATCGACGTTTGAGCGAATTGCAGAAGCCGTGTTTGAGCGAATTGCAGAAGCCGCGTTTGAGCCCAAGGATATGGCATTTAACCCAACTTAATCAGCATTGGTGTTTAACCCAACTTAATCAGCATTGGTAAACAACGCCAAAGCTGGGCCTATAAACTATTGGAGAACACATGCGACATTGCAAAACAAAATAGCAGCGACGTTAAAACTTAAAAGCTATAAATCATGTTGAAGAATTTGTAACAAAAATGGTGAACTGCAGATATTCCAGCTTGCTATGCCTTCATATTAAAAAACACGTTCACTTTGAATATTGCATTTTATATGTCCATCTAAAACTCAAGATGCACTTTATATGTCCATCTAAAACTCAAGACAAAACACTGCATAGACAAGATCTTATGTAGATTAAGATGTAACTTTCTATGGACAAAGTTCATAAGGGTTTTTTTCCATGGTATAAATGTGGTTTTTAACAATGATACTTAAAAAAGCTATTACAACCTCTAACTAAGACAATGTCTCAAAAAAGTTGCAAATATTGAGTCAAAATTAACATTTACAACTATTCACGAAAAAAGTTGTAATAAACATTTTTTACAACTACCCACGGAAAAAAGTTGTAATAAATATTTTTTACAACTTTCAGAGGAAAAAGTTGTGGTCTTAACATTTACAACTATTCAAGAAAAAAGTTGTAATAACCATTTTTACAACTATCCACAAAAAAGTTGTAATAAACATTTTTAACACCTTTCAGAGAAAAAAAGTTGTGGTGTCAAAATTAACATTTACAACTATTCACAAAAAAGGTGTAATAACTAATTTTTTATAACTTTCAGAGAAAACATTGTGCTAAACATTTATTACAAGTACCAAAATAGAAACGTTGTCCCATGAAAGTTGTAAATGACTAGTTTTGTTGTAGTAAGTAGACTACTCTTTGATTAGGTGTAATACACCGCGTTCATAAATACTAGTATTTTATACGTATTTATGAACGTATTTGTACGTATATAAGTATTGGGTATTTTTATTAAGTTTATAATGACAAAATTTATTTTAAATAATTTTAAATCATCATGCAAATTGTTGTAAGTAAAGTACTTTGAATGGAATACATGTAAATGGGATGGTATGAAAGTATTTTGGAAGTATTCTAATTTTTATAAAATAGGAATACTTCCAAAATACTTTCATACCATCCCATTTACATGTATTCCATTCAAAGTACTTTACTTACAACAATTCGCATGATGATTTAAAATTATTTAGAATAATTTTTGTCTTTATAAAATTAATAAAAATACCCAATACTTATATACGTACAAATACGTCCATAAATACGTATAAAATACTCGTATTTATGAACACGGTGTATTACATTCTATCCATCTTAAGAATAAAGTCCGTCCTCGGCCTTTCTAAGGTTAGTGTATAACTGAAGGTTGAATAGATCTAAGGATCCTCCACCCATGAAATACAAACAATGATATAAGTATACATTATATACCATTGTATTCATGCATTATACCATACACATATGTACACACATACTAATACACCTGTACATACCGACACATATATTAATACTTGTAAACAGTAATACGTAGAAATATAGATACACCCAAGGCATCAATATACACACCCACATCTGTGCACTTACTACTTTACCCAATACATATATACTTACATAAAGATTCACACAAGTATATGTTCAAGGATATACGATATTTCAAGAATACACATGTAGATATATCTAATTACATATACCTTTATATATATAATCACACACACTCCTTATAATTATATCTATTATACATTTGACAGTGTTTTTTGAATCATATGTCTGACTAGGACAAGCTGACTAGGGCAAAGGGGTTGATAGAAAGACGGCTCAGATTTAATCTTGAGAAATCAACGGTTAGGATGAGGGTTTGTCGAAAATTTTGGGGGGAAAGAATTAGGTTGGGAAACGTAGAATTTTGAACTTTCAAATGGAATGGGAAGAAACTCAATTACCTCAGGCCGCCCAAAGTCAAAGCAGCAGGTGAGAAATTTGGGTGTATCTCTCTTCCTCTCTGTTTCGCTCTCTTCCTCCCCCAAAACATAGCTAATCCGCCGGAAAATTCCTCCTCCCAGCACTCGCTTGAACGTCATTCCATTGTTTGCTTCGGGAGCTCAAGCACTAAGGTCAGTACATGGCACTATCTGTGCATCAGCTCTATAGATGTTTCATATAATTCGTTTTACTGTTCTCCATGCGGCGATTCTGATTCTAATTTGCCGATTTGTTGGTAGGTATCTATCAATATGCTGAGGCTTCTCTCACGCCATTTCCAGCAGCCGCATGTAGCCGTCCAACTCCCACTCTCTATCCGCCTTGAATTTTCCAGCCATGGTCCCAAAGGAAAAAGGGAATAAGGAAATTAAACCATCACCAGCCATGGTCCCAAAGGAAAATGGATCGCCACTGAACATTATAAAGAGATAAGCCTGCCGCATTGGCTGACAAAAGATGACATCAATTATTTTGCAGGCAAATTCGAGAGGTCTGGGCTCTCGACATGTGAGTTACTGGTTTCTCTCATTTCGATACAGAACTTCGGGAAAAAATAAATCTTAAGCTCATGTAATCTTGGGATTATATGTTTTATACAGGAATTAGGAGCTGATGGCACCATGGGTGGGGTGAAGATAAATGTACCAGTTAAGTTTGTTGTCGGGGAGTTTAGGATCATCTACCATGAGTTCAGGATCACATCCATTACTCATCATTGGTGGCAGCTTCTTCCTCTTCCGAACAGCTGGGCTCTCCTCAGAGCCTCCCTGTTGAGCCGCATCTTGGTCTTCGTCCTCGGGAAAAGCCGCAACCCGAACAACCATGCAACCTGGACAAGAGTCATGTTACCTCTCTTTGCAGTTAAATGTAAATGTAATATGTATACTAATTTGCAGTATATTTAGTGATTAGTGCTTATCAGGATAGAAAAGGATGTTAATACAATGGTCATTGTCACTAGAAAAGTAAATTATTAACACATTGATTTGTGTTCATGACAATTATTTTGTTTTGTGCCTAAGCCAGTATTTAAACATTATTTTCGTGGGTGCACATGGGTCCTCCTAAGATGGATATATAAACTTAAAAGTAGATGTTTTAAGGCCAATGTGGATGCGGGTCCTCCTAATTTTGATTATTAACATGACGGTCCTCAGTTAAAAAAGTAAATGAAAGAAAAGAAAAAAGGTATGAATGATAAAAAGGTTTGATATGTAAACATGTATAATTAACCGAATAAATATTAAAAATGTTTCTTGGAGGGTACTTTAATACGTAACCTATTATTATATTACTGGTACAACACACTTCCAACTATATATCTGTTCTTGGTTAGTGTCTCTACTTCTTTTTTGAAACTAATAGCCATTTTAGTTTCCATGTTGTGTGGGCAAAGAAAAACATGGCCACCACTAGCTTTTCTGGTTCCATACAGGTTGATAACAAATGTCCTTACATTTCAGGTACTAGCAAGCAAGTCAGCCAATTTAATTAGGATGCAAGCTGGTGTTGTCATATTCACTTTTGGATTTCATATCTTACCTGCATCTAATTGAGGTCACACACACACACACACATTATTATTATTATTTTGACATTCATATTCAGATCTTTGATTAGCTGGATAACAATTACATTATATACCAGTAAGTAATGAGTTCCTAATGGATTCCATTCAGGCCACCCAAATTTGGAGCAAATGACATATATTGGGATGCGCTTCCCCAGAGTCTCAAAATAGAAGTGAGAGATGTGAATGGAAATCCTGCTATTGCGGTAGAGTTCTTGCTTTCTGAGTTGCAACCAAGGAATGCCCACAATACAAGTTCAGGAGGAAAAACATATCACCATCAATGCACCCGTAAAATTGACCTTCCATGGTTTGTCAGATACTGCCTGGTCTTTCTATTTTTTGGAGCTACAACTGTTATGTATCCCTTCTTAATGGTGACATCTTTATTTGAAACTGAATTAAATGTCTCTTACATAATATTATGGCAACATTTCCTATAATAGGACACAATAACTTATCACCTTTATAAGAATTGGCGATCATCATAGTTTTGCATTAAAGGGAGGTTATTGAGGGGGAGAATGTTTTAAATTTACGTGCCCATAGGGTAGAAGTTAAATCGGGAGGAAACAAAATTTTGAGGAGTACTAAAATTTTTGGGGTGAACTAAATTCTCAGGGGAAGTAATTTTGGTGGAACTAAAATTTTTATGTGAAGTAAATAATAATTATTGTGCTTTACTTTTGGGGGAACTAATATTTTGAGGGTGGAATATCTCAAATGAACCGTGCCCTACGAGCACGAGTTATGACTAGTATATCTATATACATACATACTCACACGATATTTAAACACACCTTACTCATAAGTCACAGAGCTAGCATATTTATTCATATACACACCTATAGATATACCTAGATACATCCAAGTATAGATCATGTTTACATCCATATATAGATACACATCTACTATATACATCACATCCAATATGCATACAACCTTGCTAACATACATATGTAAGTAGGTGCATTCAAATATTGATACACTTATAGCATATAGTCATACACCAATACGTATACCCACTGATATGATGTACCACATATCCAATGGATAACCATATGTAAATATATCACTTAAGCACATAAGTATTTTATAACTATACAAACAATTATATATGATCGTTCGCACACAAATATGTACATAGTATATATCACTATAGTAAATAGTCCCGATAGTATACATGTACAGTATATCAACATTCTAGTACACACTCACATTATATATGCAAGGGTACATTTGTATTCACATCGAATATTACTTATGTAGTTCCATATTTAACCACCTATATACCCGCACAAGTATACTTACATACAAGCAGTCAATTATCCTTATATATATCACGTAGAATATATTCAATGCAGTATATGTATACATACAACACCATATATACAATATAGCACAAGATTTATATCAATACAACACACACACACACACACACACACACACACACACACACACACACACACACACACACTTGTATACACAAGACATTTCTTTTTAGGTGGTGGCCCATGCAGGTCTCCGCACTGCGACATGCGTAAGGATAGTGCGGGTAATGCTCCATAGGGGTAGTTATGTCCTAAGGTGGGTATATAACCAACTTTAGGATAAAGCCTTGGTATTAGAAAGCCCAAAGTACAGAGCTTCCTAAGGGTAAGCATGGGTAGACGTTTGTATATATACATATATATGTGGGTGGTTATGTATTTGCATAGATATATAAGTATTGGAGGTATATTGGCATGTATCTTAGTAGGTGTGTACCTATTGCTATATCTGTATGTAAGCTACATTATAGATACTTGTATGACTACTTGTGTATATCCTTATAATCCAGAGTATAAGTGTTCGTATATGGACGAACTATGAGGTGTATGTATAGTAATGTTATTTGTATGGATTAAGGTGTAGATAGTATATAATGTGTGAATCTATGTGTAAGGCATTCTATCTGTATAATAGAGTACAGTGTATCATATATAAATATGTGCTAATATATGCCTTGTCAACATTGGAGTGTATATGGATGACTATATGATTGTATGTAGAGTTGTAAGTATAGGTACTGAATTATACATTTAAGGGATTTAAGGAGAGAGATATATATTTGTATATGAACATCTAATGGATGCCTCTATATATGAAGTATCTGTGTGTATAAATACTGGTGTATAAATAAATTCATGATATATGTGTTGGTATATGGATGTTTGCTTGTAATTCTTGGTGGAGGTATACTTGGACGTATAAGAGTGTATGATGGTATACATAGAGTAAATATATGTCTATGCATATTATAAAAATGATTGTGTGAATTGATGTAGTAAGATATGTATATAGGTATAGCTACATTTGGATATGGATCATAAGTAGTGTGTGAAATATATTAGCTTATTAAATGGTGTGTATAGATATACATAAGTAGATATGTCAAATTATACAATACTGGTGTGTATTTACAGGTGCATATATATCATGTGAATATATGTGAATGAAAAATGTGAATAAAATTTATATATGGATATGTCTTATGTATACAAGTGTGTGTGTGTGTGTGTGTGTGTGTGTGTGTGTGTGTGTGTGTGTACTATATTGATATAAATCTTGTGCTATAGTATATATATGGTGTTTTATGTATACATATATTGCATTGAATATATTCTACGTGATATATATAAGGATAGTTGACTGCTTGTATGTAAGTATACTTGTGCGGGTATATAGGTGGTTAAATATGGAACTACATAAGTAAATATTGGATGTGAATACATAGGTACCCTTGCATATATAATGTGAGTGTGTACTAGAATGTTGATATACTATACATGTATACTATCGGGACTATTTACTATAGTGATATATACTGTGTACATATTTGTGTGCAAACGATCATATATAATTGTCTGTATAGTTATAAGTGTTTATACTTATGTGCTTAAGTGATATATTTGCATATGGTTATCCATTGGATATGTGGTGCATCATCTCAGTGGGTATAAGTATTAGTGTATAACTATATGCTATAAGTATATCAATATTTGGATGTACCTACTTACATATGTATGTTAGCAAGGTTGTATGCATATTGGATGTGATGTAAATAGTAGACGTGTATCTATATATGGATGTAAACTTGATCTATACTTGGATGTATCTAGGTATATCTATAGGTGTGTATATGAATAAGTATGCTAGCTCTGTGACTTATGAGTATGGTGTGTTTAAATATCGTGTGAGCATGTACGTATATAGATATATGTAATTATAAGGAGAGTGTGTGTGATTACATATATAAAGGTGTATGTAATTAGATATATTTATATGTGTATTCATGAAATATCATATATCCTTGAACATATACTTGTGTGAATCTTTATGTAAGTATATATGTATTGGGTAAAGTAGTAAGTGTACAGATGTGGGTGTGTATATTGATGCCTTGGGTGTATCTATATTTCTACTTATTACTGTGTACAAGTATTAATATATGTGTCGGTAAGTATAGGTGTATTAGTTTGTGTGTACATATGTGTATGGTATAATGCGTGAATACAAGGGTATATAATGTATACTTATATCATTGTTTGTATTTCATGAGTGGAGGACCCTTAGATCTATTCAACCTTCAGTTATACACTAACCTTAGAAAGTCTGAGGACGGACTATACTTTTAAGATGGGTAGAATGTAATACACAGTGTTCATAAATACGAGTATTTTATACGTATTTATGGACGTATTTGTACGTATATAAGTATTGGGTATTTTTATTAATTTTATAATGACAAAAATTATTTTAAATAATTTTAAATCATCATGTGAATTGTTGTAAGTAAAGTAATTTGAATGGAATACATGTAAATTGGATGGTATGAAAGTATTTTGGAAGTATTCCTATTTTATAAAAATTGGAATTTGTTATAAATCCCTAAGATGACACTTAAGCTACTAGGTGTCATATGTTTATTAGCCTTTAAACCCTATATTGACACCTAATGAGACACTTGTCTCTTTATTAGTAAAGGAGATGTTAAATTAATTTTGAAAAAAAGGTAAGACAATAAACCACAAAACCAGCAACGCTTTCCCATCTCATGCCGAAAAAAAACAAACAAACAAAACAAACCCGTGAGCATCCCTTTGCCGTGAGCATCCTCTCCTCTCTTCCCCTAATTTTTCATCTTCATAAAATAAATTGCCAATAAATGATATTAAGAGGAAAAGAGTAATTCAAGGAAAGGAGTAATTAAAGAAGGTGGATTAATGAGGCCTTAAAGGAGGAATGATGGAGGGATGAAATTTAGGAGATGCTTTTAAGGAAGGATTTTGGGGAGGAATTCTTGATGAAAATTGGGACATTTGAGGTCGGGATCCCACTCTAGCATGAATATTATTTTTAAACATTGGAATTAGTTGCTTACTTGTTGAAATTGTTATTTATTCAATTCTTGTAATATGTTGTTCAATTATATTCAAATTATGGAAGTTTAGTAAATTTTCTATTAGCATACATCTTTGTACCATGTTGAAACTTATTGTCCCAATTCTAAGTTATAATCTTGTCATACCTTTCTAATTGGTAGCAATGGTGTAATGGAATTGAGCTTGTTAATTTAATGTAGAAGCTTAAGCCCTTCTATATTGTTATTTGTAAAAATCCTCAATCTTTAAATGTCATGTTATTTTACATGATTAGTAGCTATAATTTACATAATTCTCATACTAATTTTGAATAATGCTATTTTGAACATAATGTTCTTTATGGTAATCATTTTAGAAAATTGTTGATGTTAGTAGATAAATCTCATTGAAATCATATTATGCTCTCATTTTTAAGTCCATGTTCCATTCATTGTCTAAAATGAAATAGCATCCATGCTTGCAAGTTATATGTTATTAATAGAAAAGAAATGAATATCCATGCTATATGTTAATGTTGTAGCATAGTGAATAACTTGTGCATCCATGCTTGCAAGTAAAAGAAAGGAATATCCAAGTTCTATATTAAGATTGTAGCATAGTAAATAAACTGTGAAGGTAATTATTACCATGGCAATTTTCATATAGAATGTTAAATAGTGCAATGTGACATGTTCTGTCCTTGGTAGCATAATGTTAATTTTCATTAAATGCATAGTAAGTTAATTTTGTTGTATGATAATGAACTCAAGAGAGAGAGAGAGAGAATTTCATTGCTAAGAAATAAGTCACCATAGCTAAGAGCCATGATGCTCTATTTATATATCTTATAGTGGGGAGGCCAAAAGCCTCTAGGAGACCAAGGGTCCCCATTACTCTAAGTAATGGGGGCCTAATGAATGGGTAATGAAGGAGGGGAGGCCAAAGGCCTCCCTCATTCATAACACTCCCCCTTACTCATTCATCACTTCGGTCTCAGCTACTGAGGCAATGGGTGGATACTTCTGGATCAAGAGTAAGTGTGTTTGCCTCGTTAAAACCTTAGCTGTGGAAAATCCAGTGGGAAAACCCAACAGCTTAAGGAAAAAGAGTGCAACCCACATGTTACTCCCCCTGATCCGTACAAGCTTCAGGCTTGCAGGTCTTTCAACTGTCGCATACCAATGTTCTTTACAAGCTTTACAAAAGTACATTTAGGCAATGCCTTAGTAAAAAGATCAGCTAAGTTGTTGCATGACTGGATCTGTCGAACTTCAATCTGCTTGTCGTTCTTCTGCTCGTGCGTCCAGAAAAACTTGGGAGAAATGTGTTTTGTCCTGTCGCCTTTGATGTAGCCCTTCTGAAGCTGAGCAATGCATGCGGCGTTGTCTTCGAATAGGGCAGTAGGCTCCAGATCACTGGTCTTCAGGCCAGTGGATTGGAGGATGTGTTGGACGACGGAGCGTAGCCAAAAACATTCTCCGCTCGCCTCATGGATCGCGATGAGCTCTGCATGGTTGGAAGATGTAGCAGTAGTGGTTTGTTTTATCGATCTCCAAGAGATAGCAGTACCTCCGTAGGTAAATACAAAACCTGTTTGAGATTTTGCCGTGTGCGGATCAGAGAGATAACCTGCATCAGCATAACCAAACAATTTGGGGGAGGCACCTTTCTGGTAGTAAAGTCCAAGATCAATGGAACCCTGAAGGTATCGCAGAAGATGATTTACTCCGTTCCAGTGGCACTTTGTGGGCGCAACACTGTGTCTGGCTAGTAGATTAACTGTAAACGCTATATCGGGACGCGTACAGTTAACCAGATATAGAAGTGCTCCAATGGCACTGAGGTAGGGTACTTCAGGACCCAGTATCTCCTCCCCCTCTTCAAATGGCCGGAAGGGGTCCTTATGTACATCTAGTGATCTTACGACCATAGGAGTACCTAAAGGATGACATTTATCCATATGAAACTTGCGTAGAAGTTTCTTTGTATAATTAGATTGGTGTAATAGGATTCCACCTCTTAGGTGTTCTATCTGTAAGCCAAGACAATACTTTGTTTTGCCTAGGTCTTTCATTTCAAAAGTATATTTAAGGCTTTCAGATATCTCTTTGATCTCTGCAGGAGATCCTATGATATTTAATTCATCTACATATACAGCTATGATGACAAATCCTGTTCCCGTTCTTTTGATAAAGATACACGGGCAGACTTCGTTATTCGTGAATCCTTGCTGTGCAAGAAAATCACTTAGTCTGTTATACCACATCTTGCCCGATTGTTTTAGACCATATAATGATCTATGTAGCCTTACAGAGAATACGTCCCGAGGTATCTCTTTCATCTCTTTGGGTAGATTAAACCCATCAGGAAGTCTCATATAGATATTTTTATCTATATCGCCATATAGATATGCAGTCACAACGTCCATGAGCTGCATTTCTAGGCTTTCCAGAGAAGTTAGGCTGATTAAAAATCGGAAGGTGATCGAATCCATGACCGGGGAATACGTATCTTCGTAATCAATCCCCGGTCTTTGGGAAAATCCCTGGGCTACAAGGTGTGCCTTATAGCGAACGATCACATTATTTTCATCTCTTTTTCTTATGAAAACCCACTTATATCCCACAGGTTTTACACCTACTGGTGTTTGGACTACTGGTCCAAAGACTTTGCGTTTCAAGAGTGAGTCCAGCTCTACTCTTATTGCCTCGTCCCACTTTGGCCAATCATCTCTGCGTTTACATTCCGCTAGAGATCGTGGTTCGACGTCATCGTCATATTCAGTGACGTGAACGGCAATATCGAACGCAAAATCGTCGACGACGACTATGCTATTTCTGTCCAGTACTTCTCCAGTACGTACAAAATTTAATGATGTTTCTCCTATTGTTTCCTCTGCTGGGGAAATTAGGAGGGGAGAAGTAGCTGGTCTGAGCTCAGCATCATGTGGAGGGATAATCTTAGTATCGCCAGGAGTCTTCCTCTTTCGAGGAACTTTATCTTTTGAACCTGGTGGGCGTCCTCTTTTCATTTGAGGTACAACCAATTCTGCTGCCGGTGGGCTGCATCCATCTATGGGGATGTCAATCCTAGCTGGCGTATTGGTAGCAGGGACGTGTGAACGGACAATCTTCTGGTTGTCCGTGAATTTATCCGGTAAAAGATGTACTGTATTCTGGATGTGAAGGATCTTCAGGATCTCATCTTCACACAGATTAGTACGCGGATCATATAGGGACAAAGACTTCTGGTCCCAACTAATGGTCTCAGAAGATTCCGGCTTCTTAGACTGTGTGCCCAGTTTTGGAAAAATTTCTCATTAAATTCACAGTCTGCAAAACGTGCCTTGAATGCGTCACCCGTCAGGGGATCAAGGTATCTGATAATAGAGGGCGAATCAAACCCAATATTTATACCTAGACGACGCTGAGGACCCATTTTGGTCCTCTGCGGTGGTGCTATTGGGACATATACCGCACAACCAAACACTCTCAAATGAGAGATATCCGGAGGTGCGCCGTATGCTAGTTGCATCGGGGATAAAGTGTGACCTCCAGAGGGTCTTATCCAAATAAGTGATGCGGCATGTAAAATAGCATGCCCCCAAGCATCCACAGGCAACTGGGATTGCATAAGCAATGGACGTGCAATCCATTGGAGTCTCTTTATAAGGGACTCAGCTAATCCGTTTTGGGTGTGAACATGTGCTACAGGATGTTCAACTTCAATACCCGTTGCCCGGCAATAGTCTTCGAAGACTTGTGAAGTAAATTCTCCCGCATTATCACGACGTAGTTTCTTGATTTGGTTATCGGGGAAATGAGCACACAACCTTATTATTTGTGCCAATAGCTTTAGAAAAGCTAGGTTGCGGGTGGACAAGAGGCACACATAAGACCATTTGGTTGATGCATCAATCAGTACCATGAAGTACCGAAATGGGCCACTTGCGGGGTGAATAGGCCCGCAAATGTCACCATGAATTCTCTCAAGGAAGCCAGGAGACTCTAATCCCACTTTCAGGAGGGATGGTCTCATTCTTAGTTTTCCCTTAAAACAAGGGAGACATGGAAATTCACCCTTTTGAAGAATCTTCAGGTTCTTCAATTTGTGTCCACGGGATTCAGTGATGATGCGGCACATCATTGCTGTTCCATGGTGACCAAGTCTATTGTGCCAGAGTTGGAATTCTGGTAGTGATTGGCACGTCTGGTGTTCAATCATATTGGCTTCTACTGGTTGAATGTATGTTTGGTATAGACCCGACGGGAGTCCCTTGAATCGCTCGCAGATGATCTTCCGGTCATCTTTTTGACGAGTTACAATTAGATATTCAACCTTATTTTTATCCCTGGTCTCTAAGTGATATCCGTTTAAACGGAAATCCTTGAAATTTACGAGATTTCTGTTTGATATAGGAGAGAATAATGCATTATTAATTTGAAGTCTTGTGTTATTTGGGAGCAATATAATTGCTTCACCAGTTCCTTCGATTATTTGGGACAGTCCTGAAATTTTGATAACAGGACCGTCATATTTGTTTAAGCTATTAAAATAGCAATGATCGCGAAGGATTGTGTGCGTCGTGGCACTGTCCACTAGGCACTCAGACATCATCTATATAAGCCAAAAAAAAGAAATTTTATTTGAGGGAAAATGTAGACAACATTCATAAATAAAAGTCCGCACTAAAGCAAATAATAGATGAAGATACATCGAATTCTAAATGCATAGATAAATGATGATGCTCAATCTAGCAGATCGTCGTTCTCGAAGTCTTTAGCAGTAAAGACTGTTGGCGGCTGTACACCTGCCAAGTTTGTTTCAGGTCGAGACTTCTGGCTCGCCTGGTATAGATCCTATAGGTGGCGAGGAGTGCGGCAGTTTCTGGACCAATGGCCAGTCATGCCGCATCTATGGCATTTGTCCTCCCATGTCTTCTTTGGAAGTGACACGTGCTTGGTGTCCTTTCGCTTCCAAGTGAAGTTTCTTTTCCCTTTATTGTTTTTGTTTGTCTGGGGAGCTGCACCTCTTGGTTGCTTCATTACCGCTTTCCCTTTAGTATTTTTAGTCTTCCTCTTGTTTTTCCACTTCTGGGGAGAAACGTGGTGGGCTTCAGGGATAGGGGCAGTGCCAGCTGGACGTAAGTTATGAGTTGCTAGCAGTAAATCTCGATTCTGCTCTGCTCTAAGTAGGCATGAGATCAGATCGGAGAATTTCGTGAAGTTGCGTTCACGATACTGCTGCATGAGGATTGCATCTTTCTCGTGAAACGAGGTAAATGTTTTTTCCAACATGCACTGTTCTGTCACTTCTTCACCACACAACTTCAGGCGTGAGGTGATGTTATGAAGTGCAGAATTATACTCAGCGACGGACTTATAGTCCTGAAGTCTGAGGTTTTCCCACTCATAACTGGCACGGGGTAATATAACATCAATTTGATGTTTATACCGTGCTTCCAGTGCTGTCCACAGGTCCTTCGGGTCCTCAACCGTTAAGTATTCGGCCTTTAAGGTCCGATCTATATGCTTCCTAATGTAGATTATGGCTTTCGCCTTATATACATCGGATACAGTGGTTGTGGGGCTGCTGCTAGCAGAAGCTTCGGCCGTTGCTGGGGCCGAGGAAGGAGCCAGAATGGACCCAAGGAGGGCCATTGAACGCAAGTGGAACTTCAGGTCCACTCGCCAACTCAGGTAATTTGTCCCTGCAGAATCTAGGACCTCGAAATCGACGCTTGCCAATTTTGCCATTTATCTCTAGATTATAAATATAGGGACGATCGAAAAATGAGAAGATCCGTAGATATAAAATCCCACGCTCCGAGTACGCACAATAGGAACACCGATACGTAGAGCCGCAACAAGAGATTCCTTCGCGCGTCACAAGTAAGAATAGCGTAACAAATTTTTGGGATGGATTGAGGGTAGAAAGGCTCCAGAAAAGGGGAGCAAACGTGCTGATAACGTGTTGTATGATAATGAACTCAAGAGAGAGAGAGAGAGAGAATTTCATTGCTAAGAAATAAGTCACCATAGCTAAGAGTCATGGTGCTCTATTTATATATCTTATAGTGGGGAGGCCAAAAGCCTCTAGGAGACCAAGGGTCCCCATTACTCTAAGTAATGGGGGCCTAATGAATGGGTAATGAAGGAGGGGAGGCCAAAGGCCTCCCTCATTCATAACAAATTTATATATATGCCTTACTAAAGTCCATATGCTAGTGTTGTACTAACAATATGTTAGTGTGACACATTGTGCCCTATGCTAGTGTTGTAGTAACATTATGTTAATGTGTCACATTGTGCCATATGCTAGTGTTGTAGTAACATTATGTTAGTGTGTCACATTGTGTAAATTAGTAGCATCATGATCCTCTTTGTGAAGGTAGTAGCATATTAAATGGCCCACTGTTGTTTGCAATGTTGAATAGGTAAATGTCCCTTCTTGTGAAATTAGTAACTTGTTAAATTGTAGCACCATCATGCTAAATTGGTATTTTGTTAAATTGAAGCCTCATTTTGTTAGTATGCATGAGCATAATATTGACTATATTGTCAATATGCTAGATTCTATCTTTTCGTAAATAGTCTCATTTGTTTATATTAATGTGCGTAGGTGAATTGTGGTTATATGTAAAATGAATCTTTTATTTCATGCCAAATAGTTCCATGTAAATGTGAATTTTTTTATGCTTATGTTATTCCATGTTAATGTGTATGACATGTTCAACACAAACAGTTGAAATTGTGCCTCATCGATTAGAATTCATTTGTACTTTGAAATGCACGAAATGTTATATGCATGAATCTGAAAATGGAAATGTTGAGATGTTGTATGAAATGATGGTCATGGTTGATTCCGACATCGATGAAATGATGAAAGAATGGAAATATGAATGCGGTAGTTGAGACCGCCAAAATGATAGAAATGAGAAATTGATTCATAAACTAAGAGTGAGGTAGAGAGATAATGTCTAGAGTGCTCGATCCATTCTAAAATGGGTGAGACTCTGGATACGGGTTTGGGGGAAACACGTGTAAATTATAGGAGTTAAGGAGTGGACAGATGATATTATTTCTCACTCGCTTTGTCACTCCCGAAAGGGGGAGTTGACTAGAGTTAGAGATTCAGGTGGTGTACTCGTGATGCACCATGCGGTAATTGATGGTTTTCTCCGTTTGTCCCAAGAAAAACCGAGATTTGTCTCGCTCCCTTACCTTGTCCTGTTCGGGTAGGGAGTTACGAGAGGCCCCACCAGTACCCGTGTCGCTGGTTGATGTACCACTTTTCACCCATACTGGGTGAAGTCCAGCTCCTTAGCGTCCTATGATTTACTTGGGTTTCCAAATAATAACTAAAGAATAAGAATGTGATATTATTGAACACTGCTTTCCAGTTACCGTTTCTTTAACCCTGTAGTTGTTCCTTGTGTATGCAGATAAATTAATCATGCATTTATGATGGTGTTCATTTATCTTATGTACATTCCTGCAGTTATTTCCTTTACTTTATAATTCTTCGCTTACCATTATACATACTCAATTTATAAATAGTTGCTTCAAACCCTAATGTTAGGGAACCAATATTAAAATTATATTCCATACTTGAGTTGGGTATTCCCTACTTGGACACGATGTGATGTGCTCCTCCCCGTGGATACAGGTAGTTGATAATTGGACACCTCAAGAGGCAGATGATGAGTTTGGAGCTAGAGTAGTGGTACTTTAGTTATGTTTGTGTGAATTGAGATATGAGTTAGTATGAAAGAGGAGCTGAGAGTTTGTTGTACTTTTGGGTTCTTTGTTTTTGGGTTTAGAGTGATATTTCTTTGATGTAAAGAAAAGATGTATAAAAGATATGTACATATATTTTTGATGTATAATAATAAACATTCTGTTTTTGTCTCTTGTTTGTATTTTTGTACCATATTGTCTGAGTTGGTTGAGTTGGAGCATTGTCTGTACTTCCCAGCACGTGCGTAATGACTTGCGGAGTTGTCTGATGTACTTCTATTCTCTCTTCGACCTTCTTCTTCACACCCGTATCTCTGGGAATACTTGACACAGATTCGTATTTATCAGGTATACTGGGGAAGCGGGGCATGACAATAGGAGTCGAGTACTTTGAACTGGAAAAAATTGGATACTCACTGTCCCTTAAAAGAGCTGACTGCAGTTATTTTGGCAGCCGACTACTTTTGTTCAGGGAGTCGATTGTCGTTTGTATATGAGCCACTACTTTTGCCAAACGGTTAGATTCAACACATCTCTGTGATTTACAAAAAGGTGTTGATTATCCGTTGGAGGGGTATTTTTGGAAACAATTTTCAACAGATTTTCACTCATATACATGCTGGGATTGCTGAGGGTCTTAGCATTATTATTGATCAATATTTTTAAGGGAAAAATATTTTTCAAGTTCAACGGCTTTTAACCAAAACCCTTATCCATTGGCCCATGTTTTAAAGAGATTTCAAAAATCATTTTTGGAAAAATTCTAGATCTCAAAGAGCTTCTTCCTCTCATCATTTGGAGATCTAATATAGCCTCATTACAACACACACGAGCTTCAACATTTGGCTATAGGTAAAAAGAGTTGTAAGTATTTCTTTTCTCTCATTAGAGAGATGTTTGTCTCATTGAAACGCTTTGTCCATTGTTCGATGTTTTGTTCCATTTGGAACATGTTTGTACTTGTGAGTTTCTGTAGTGATCCTTTGTCTCAGTTGAGATGTGTTTAGTGGATTTTTCCTAAGAGTGGACGTATGGCTGGATGTAGGGAAAGTATCCTGAACCAGTATAAATATTATTGTTTGTGATTGTGTTTCTCTTGTGCTCATTGTGAATTTGCATTTGCGTCATCTACTCATTATTATTATTGAAAGTTAATATTATTGATTAAGTATTATTTGGATAACTCCATTTAATAACTTAGGTAGAATTACTAGAGAATTTTTATAATTTTAAAGAACACCATTCAACCCCCCTCTAGTGTTCTATTTGCCATCCAGTGAGATTCAACAATATTGATAGCAATTAGTTAGGAAAGATTGCACATTGGATTAATCTATAAGAATTTAACAGTATATACATTAAATTAGTTAGGATTTTGACTAAAAAGGTTGCATCTTGATCATCGTTAATTACGAATTATATCAAAAATATTCAAACTTTTTCCAAAAAGAATCCACAAACCTGAGCATCCTTGGTAATGGGCAAGCTTCCCCCATCGAGAAATCGATTCACCAGAATCAGTGACCTTCTATTGAAATAAGTCGTCCATACATTCCCATCTCTAATTAAAATACAATAGGTTTGAGAGGCTGAAGCATAAAAGAAATTTCTTGAAGTAAGGACCACCAAAGGAAACAATGAAAGAAATAAGACCACCAAATGTAAATTTTTTCTGAATAAAGGAAAAAGTGAATATAATAGCATGCCAGGCAAGATTCAAACCTACAACTTTTGACTTAGGTAACAGAAGCTCTATCCACTGCATTGTTCGGATGTTGTATATGACTTCCAGAATATATGATATTAATTGAAATATTTGATCAAGTTATGGATAAAACTAAATTTATAAAGTTAGTGATCAAAAGTAATTTTTTAAATAGAGGAAAAAGTGAACAAAATAGCACACTAGGTATGAGTCGAAACTAAGACTTAATGCTGAGGAAGCACACGTTCTATCTATTGAGTTGCTTATTGAGGTTGTAGAATTTTTCAGTAGCGTAACAAAAAGTTACCCATGCTACAACCCACATAAGCCCAAACATAGCTCCTCCCTTGGTTCTTATCACCACCGTCATTACCCTATGTTTATGCCACTGCCACCACCATCATCAAATCATCACAATATAATGGACACTACTGCCACCATACAACCCCAAACCACCGTCGCCACCATTAACATCATTAAACCACCCTTAGAATCAAATTATCATCAATTTGTTACCACTATCACTGTCACCATAACCATTGGACCATTACTGCCGCCACATACATGATCACCCCACCATTATTACCACCACTACCACTGTTGTTATGACACTACTGTTATCACCATCAATATTGGACTGTCAACACCGCTAACTATACCATTATTTCTGCTGTTACAACCACAAACACTAACATTATCATATCTATTCGTAGAAAAAACCTTTTCTGATTCTTGCAAGATTGTTTGGAGTGCTTAGAACAAATCAAGAGAATAAAACACACCAATTAACTAGTGTTGTTAGCCTTACAAAGAATGGACAATATTAATGAGAGTTACAAAAAAGGACACTTCTCTCAACCTCTCACCATCCAATTTTCACAACATAATATAAAACATTCAAACCTTCAGAGAAATTTGTTCTTATCTAAAACCCTGAAGGAATCAAGAAATCTATCTTTCGTATTGGTGTCTTTCACTTTTGCAACAACAAATGTCGTCCTTATAAATTTTTAGGCATGTTTATTTTTCATCCTCAAGAATTCTGATTTTATTAGAACTCAACCAGTCTCAATTACTCCATTTGATATTCTACTTGCGCTAACAATTCTAAATCAATTCACACGTTAACTTTTATAAGAAATGAAATCTTGTTTGGAATTGGGTAGGAAATGGCTTAGCGGACATATTTGACATAGTCAGTTTATAACTACTTCATCTAACATCTAGTTCACATAATATTGGCTTTGTTTTAAAGTCAATGAACTAAAATTATGAATGGTACCTATTTCATCTCCAAATTTTATATGTGTAGATGTGAAAAACTCTTTGAATTTGTGTAACGCCCCGCTCTCCAGGATACCTGATAAGTACGAATCCGTATCAGGTATTCCCAAAACTACGGGTGTGAAGAAGAAAGACGAGGAGAGAGAAGAGAAGTACTGCTCACAACACAGAACCAGCTGGCCAGTATGCACGTGCTGAAAAGTACAGACAATGCTCCAACTCAAGCAACTCAGACAAGACAACACAGAAAGAAAACAAGCCCAAAAAAAATTTTATTTATACATCATCAAATATTATACATCATCTCTTTACATACAACATCCTCATTGTATAAAACATCATACACCATGCCTCACAACTCTCAACAAACAAACCCGAAAGGGGTACAATGCACTCTCAATGCATCTCACTCACCAACACAAATTTCAAGATACATAATTCTTGCATAAGCTCTACTGCTCCAGCCCCCTGACATAGCTCCTGCTATCAAAACAGACCTGAAATCACAAGGTTGGACACGTTACAACATGACCTAGTAAGAAGTCTAACAACACTAGGTAGGGACCAGTCTAAAAGTTGCTCTACACTACAAAGGTCTATCTACTGGTGATAATTATATCTACAGGCTATTGCATAAAGTAAAGCAGAAACTCACAGGCATATACTGAAAGAAAGAACTGCGTGAAGAAAAACAAATAATACTGTATGAATATCCACAGGTTTAAAGAGATTAAAAATACATTCATATTCAGGTGTTGTATTTAAAAATTAGTATTTGGAAACCCGTGTAAAACATAGGATATTAAGGAGCTGGACTTTACCCAGGGTGGATGAAAAGTGGTACCTCAACTAGCGACACGAGCACTGAAGGGGCCTCTCGTAACTCTCCACCCGAACGGATCAAGGTACATGAGTGAGATAAATCTCAGTTTTTATAGGGACAAATGGAGAAACCCAACAATTACTGAATGGTGCATCACGAGTATAGCACCGGCATCTCAAACTCTAGTCAACTCCCCCTTCCGGGAGTGACAAAGAGAGTGATAAGCTATCATCTGTCCGCTCCTTAACTCCTATAATTTACTCGCATTTCCTCAAACCCGTATCTGGAGTCTCACCCATTTTCAGAATGGATTGAGCACTCCAGACATTAACTCTCTACCTCACTCTTAGTTTATAAATCAATTTATCGTTACTTTCATTTTGGCGGTCTCAATTACGGCATTCACATTTTCTCATTTCTTTCATAATTTTGTCGTTGTCGTGATTTAACGACCATTGCATTCATTTCAAAACAACATTACATGATTCCATCCTTTCACATTAACACATCGAGCACATGATTCCATCATTTCCAATATAGACATGTAACATACAATATGGGCATGAAACATAGTATTCAACATTTAACTTAATCATGAAATGCCAATTAACATAAAGGAGGATATTAACAAAATTACTACTTAGCATAATAACCATATGTCATTAGAAGAATACTAAATGAGACATAGCACCTACATGGCATTATGAGCATACTAAATGAGACATAGCACTAATATGGCATTAGGAGCATACTGAATGAGACATAATACCAACATGGCATTTGGAGCATGCTAAATGAGACATAATACCAACATGGCATTAAGAGCATGCTAAATGAAACATAGCACCAACATGGCATTAGGAACATGCTAAATGAGATATAGCACCAACACGGCATTAGGAGCATGCTAAATGAGACATAGCACTAACATGGCATTAGGGTCATTGAGACATACTAATTAGGACATGAATTATACTAATATGGAAGCATGGAGTTATGGCATGAAATTAGATGTTAACATCAAAGTATTCTTACATGAATATGAAATATCATGGTCCAACATAATGTAGAACATAAGCACTATGAAGTAGAACATTAAGTTTATAAAAAATGGCATAAATAGCAAGTTAGCATAGACATGGCATAACTAACATGGCTTGCCTATAATGGCATAACTATAATGGCATAATAAACATGGCATAGTTCACAAGGCATATTTGTCATGGCATAACTAACATGGTATAACTAGCATGGCATAATGAGCATGACACTAAATAACAAAGTAATTATTGGTATTCAATTTCCAAGTTATGAAACTTCAACATACCTAACATCTTAAACATATCATAGTAATAATCTAACATCCTAAACTTTAACATAGCAGGGTAATAACTCACATCCAAAACTTTAACATAGCTTGGTGATAATCTCACATCTTAACTTTAACATAGTATGGCAATAAAACAATTTTAAAGAAGCATTGTAAATCCTAAGTCATGAACTCCTACACAATTCTAAGAGTGGCACCTAACTAGGATTGTTAGATAATCCTACGTTAGAGGTCCTTCTTTCTTCTAGCTCTATCCTCCGAGCTCAAGCGTTTCCCTCCAAGGTCCCTTATTCTTCATCCTCCTTCCTCTTCCTTCTCATTTTCTTGCTTCTTCTTTTCCACAAGCTTCTAAAATGAGCAACAGCACCCAAGAGAAGAAACGAATGCCACAAGGGTGTGCAAAGTGAGGGTGGAGTGACCTTATAGGTGCTCAGCCTCCTTGAAGTCTAAGGGGAGGTGTGGCAATGAACAAGAGGAGATGGAGAGAGTGTGCGGGAATTTTTTGTGAATTTTCTTTTGATTTTTCCTTTAATTTTTCCCTTTTAAATCCTTAACCATCCTCATCATCTTCCTTAATATCCTCTAGGATGGCATTTGTCCCCTAAGTAGGTGGGGATTAAGGTGCTTATGACACATACAAGCATGAGGTGTTATCATTTGGGAATTTTTAAATTTTCCTTTTTGAGAAAATAATTATACACCTCATAATACCATATACCACACCATATACAAGTATTTCACCCATTTATCCAATTTGATACGCCTATTTTACGGAAGCCCGACAGCATGAGCCCAAAGGCGCGGCACACCCAACGAAGCCCGAAGGAACATGGAGCTAGAAATCCAACTGCCGACCAAAAGCCCGTCTGTGAGATCAGGCCCGCCCGACAAAGCCCCTTTAGAGGGCCCCCCGAACGGCGATCCAACCCGGCCCCGGAAGCACGCCAGTCAC
Organism: Scilla litardierei; assembly: GCA_030789695.1. Lineage (NCBI taxonomy): Eukaryota > Viridiplantae > Streptophyta > Magnoliopsida > Asparagales > Asparagaceae > Scilla > Scilla litardierei. The sequence continues at coordinate 287,781,585 of CM061141.1, forward strand.
TCGCCTACTCCAGCGATAACCGCTCCCCCGGTTCCACGACCACTTAATGACGATAATGGGGAGGTGCTGGCATGGCGTAGTGAACGGCGATAGGGAGGCAGATTGAGGGGGCACGATTGGGGGCGGACGAGGGACGTGAGTCATGGGCAGTCACGACGGGAGGTCCATAAAAGGGCTGGAAAGACGACTGGACAAAGGACCGGATCTCAGGTAACTAAAACCTAAGGTACTCCATCAACGACCTAGTTCCCCCATTCCAAATTCCTTCCTCCCCCGCTCGCGCCGGTAGTCGCCGTTCAGATCTCCTCTCGAGACGAACCATCTCCGCCGGGCCTCCTCTTTCAGATCACTATCTGACTTAGGCATCGGAGGGGATTTGGCCAGAACCAAAGTCCGGCCCCCCTGACGAGCGTTCTCATCTGCGCAGGAGGACGTCATATCCACGGGTCGAGGCTTCCCCTCCGCCCCACAACCGGCCACGTAACCAACAGGACGATCGAGGCTACCCCTCGTCGTCCGACCGCCGAGGCCGAGCACGTCCGTCCGAGGCCGAGCGTCTCAACCCGGGTCGAGGCTTCCCCTCGCCCCCCTTGCGACCGAGGATCCTGATTCGGCCCAGCCGACGCGCTCCACGTCGTCCGCAACTCCGACTCGCGCCTCGTCTGCTCCGACTCGACACACCCGAGGGTCCCAAGCGGGCCCCTTGACCACGTTGACCGGGTTATCCACGGTCAATGCTTTTGTAGTGAGAAAACACTCTGAAACATCTGGCGCCGTCTGTGGGAACGAACTGTCCCACGAAGTAACAAACCGCACCTGCAATGGCACGAGCCAGCAACGGAAAGAGACGCATGCCCCCCATCCCGGAGGAGGGGAATGGCGCACCCAACGGTAACCTTGAAGACGCCCCCGACAGCCATCACCCCGCCCCCTCAACCGAAGAGATTGGCGGGTCGGAACTGGCCACACAGGGACAGCTCTGTGCCCTGGCCCAGGAGACCAACGCGAGCATCCAGACGTTGGTCGCGACGGTACAGCAGCTCGTCGGCACTACGCCAGCTAACGGAGGCACGTTGGGCGACGGCCATCATTGGGCGGGGGGTCCCCCGCTCTTACGGTCCGCCGTGGTCGACGACCACGGGAACCAAAGACCGAACACGGAGCGTCGGTTCACGTTGTCCGGCTCCCGCCAGGCGAGATCACGTGCCTCCTCCCCTCATCGTGAGAGGAGCCGAAGAGAAACCGAAGGCACGAGGGACGAATCGGTGACTGCGTCGTCTCGTCGACTACGATCACCCCACTGCAGGAGAAGCAGTCGACGCCACTCGAGAGACCGATCACGGCGGAGCGGGAGCTCCTGCCGGAGGAGCCAGGAACGCCGGGTCAGCCCGACCCCCAGTGTGGCGAGGGCCGTGGAGCCAGCCCCGCCGGCGGCTGTACCCCCTCCACCACCGAATGAGCCAGAGACAGGCGGGTGTCGAACCCCCGGGGGCATCCACGGAGACCGGTTCCCCCTGTCACGGAGAATAACCGACGCGCGGGTCCCCTCTCGATTCAAGATCCCGGCGCTGGGGAAGTACGACGGGATTGGAGACCCGGGAAACCACGTGATGGACTACGAAGGGGACATGTCCTTCCAAGGAGCCGACGATGACCTGCTCTGCAGGGGCTTCTATTCGACCCTCAGGGGAGCGGCGAGGACCTGGTACCGCAGCCTACCCAGCCGCTCCATCGACAGCTTCGAGGAACTCACCCAGCTGTTCTGCAAACAGTTCATGGCAGGGAGACAGGTAAAACCTGATGCTGAACATCTGTTTAACATAGTGCAGGGCCCAACCGAGCTGCTCCGACAGTTCATGCGCCGCTTCAACGCGGAAAGGCTGAACGTGAACAGCCCTCCCGACCTTGTTGTCCAAACGGCCCTTAAGAAAGGGCTGTGCCATAGAGGCCTTAAGAAATCTCTGCACAACGATCCCCCGAAGGACCTCCCCGGGATCATGGCGAGGGCCGAGCGCTTCATGTTGACCGAGGAGACCTTGACCATTGAGGCAGGAAAGGCCGGTCGAGGGACCAAACGCGGCGATAGCGGACGAGGCAGCCCCGAAAGGTACCGGACCGAGAAGAGGACAAGGAACATGCAACGGGGAGAGGGTACCAGGGACGCCATCCCAGACGCTGTCCTCGCTCAAGTTCAGAAGGAAGAGCGTGCCGATCGCCCCCCGCCAAAGACAAAAAGAGGGGGGAAGAATGGGGAAAAGTACTGCAAATACCACAAGGACAATGGCCACGACACTGAAGACTGCTGGCACCTAAAGAAGGACATTAAGAAGCTGATGAGCCGAGGGCACGCAAGGAATTTCGTTGACGAGCCGCCCCACGGAGAAGGAACCTCCACATAGCCGGACAAGGGGAAGAAGGTCAACACCGTCCAAGGACCCCTCCGCATCATAGAGTGAGCAGGCGAGGCCCCGGTCGCAGCCTAGTCCGGAGGAGATTATCTAGGTTTACATCCCTCCGTCTAGCTTTATTTCCTGTTTTCTTTCCTCCAAATGTACTAGTCCAACAGGACCCTTAAGAGTACAATGGCATTCCCTTTTGTATTTTCTTCATCTTCGACGGAATCAACATTTCATTAAGGGTGCATAAGAATGAAGACCGCCGCCTCACTGGATGGGGAGGGCCAGTCCTAAGACAAGGAGCTTCGCCCTCGTCAACCGACTCCTCTGCTCGTAAGTCTGGGGGCAATTCCCCCAGCCAGCGCGAACGCTGGTCGGTCCTAAGCCGAGGAGTTTTGCCCTCGCCGAACGACTCCTGCACTCGTAAGTCTGGGGGCAATTCCCCCAGCCGGCGCGGACGACGACCGGTCCTAAGCCAAGGAGCTTTGCCCTCGTCGACCGACTCCTGCGCTCTTAAATCTGAGGGCCATTCCCCGAGCCAGCGCGGACGCCGACCGGTCCTAAGCCGAGGAGCTTCGCCTTCGCCGACCGTCTCCTTCGCTCGTAAGTCTGGGGCAACTCCCCCGGCAAGCCCAGACGCCGACCGGTCCTAAGCCGAGGAGCTTTGCCCTCGCTGACCGACTCCTGTGCTCATAAGTCTGGGGGAAATTCCCCCTGCTAGCGCGGACGTCGACCGGTCCTAAGCCGAGGAGCTTCGCCCTCGCCGACCGACTCCATCCAGGAGCAATTCCTCCAGCCGGCTTGGACGCCGACCGGTCCTAAGCCGAGGGGCAATGCCCCCGCTGACCGACCTCGCGGCTCGTAATACCGGGGCAGCCCCCCTAGTCATTGAGGATGTCAACCGAGTTGCCCACTCGAGGAACAAAGGGCGACCTCCCGGAGAAAAGAAGCGAGCGACCACCATCAGCAGAGAGGCCGAGATCGCGACAACAAAGCAAAACGCGCGGGGAATTCGAGTAAGTCAATTTCATTTCCAATAATTAACCGAGGTACAAAATTGTGCCCTATTTACAGGAAATCAAAGTGGAGAAATCCCCTTACAAACGATCCGACAGACAACAAAATTCGTCACCTACGCAAACTAGGATGGCAGCGGCAGAGCAAAACTTGCCGACCAAGAACCCGAAGTTGTTGGCACAGGCGAACATCCATGCAACCAGCAATTATTTGCTCTGAAGCGGGGAGCCAGTGACGGAGCCAAGGGAGATTGCGAGCTCAGGGATCCATTTCAAGAAGGCCGAGCCAAAGCGAAGCGAATGCTAAAAAATTTGAGGATAAAAACAAGGGTGGCAGGCCGGGAAAGGATGACTTAAGGAGCCCGAGATCGGGAGAATGCATCCCCAGGCACCTCCCCCTGCTCAGAGCGAGGGGGATCGACCGGCGGAGGGGCTTGCCGAACGCGCTCCGCACAATCCCGGAAGGAAGACTGGACGACTTCGACGATCCGAGGGCCGATGAGGTCATCATACGTACCGAAGGCCTCCCTGAGAACCTCGAAGATCCTCTCCCCCAGGGTCCCGACGACACCCCTCTCCACCTCCTCCGCAAGCCGCGCCACCTGACGCCGATCCGACAGTTCCCTCTGAAGCTCCTCCTTCTCCAGGCGGAACGACTCCACCGCTTCCTCAGCCGACTGCCGAGCGTCCTCCAACTTTCCCTGGAGGTCACCCACTCGTCCCTCCAGCTCAGCCACACGGAGCTTGAGATACCGAGACTCCATCTGGGCCTCCGTCATAGCTACCTCCGCCGCCCCGGCCCGCTCGTGGGCCCTCACGGAGGACTCCTCCAACTCCCTCAAATGGACGGCTCGGCGCTGTGACTCCACGGCGAGCGTTGAACCCTGGAAGACGAGACAAGAGCTAAGAAGAAAGTGAAGGGAAGGAAAGGACAGCAAGATAGCCGAACCTGTTGAAGGATCCAGACCAAGGAGTCCGACACCTTGTCCGCGGGAATCCTCTCGAGGAGACTGCGGTCCCGGGGGAGGATGGAGCCCTCGGCCACCTGCTGGGCCAGGGCTCGGTCGACAAACACCGAGCTCCCAGGGGTGACCTCGAGAGAGGCCAAGCTACCTGCCAACAGGGTTCCGATTCCCGGCAACGGAGGCGGGGACGCTGCGACGGGGATGGTTGTCAGGGCCACCGGAAGATCCTCGGTGGTCGCCGCAGGAAGCACGGAACACGCCGGACTGGAGGGATCCACATCTTCCTTCCTCTTCTTACCTCCGTAAGGCTCCGTGGGCGCCGAAGGGGAGCGTTTCTACCTCGCACCATCCCCACCCTCGGGAACAAGAGGGGGCATGCCAAGGGCAGGAGGGACTGCACCGGACCCGTCGTCACCCCCTGCCTCTTGGGCCGACGGGGCGGATCCGGCCCTGGCGACCCCCCTGGAGAGGAGATCTCCAGAAGAAGAGGCGGGAGGCGTGGCCACCACCTTGCCCACAGAAGGCTCGGCTCGGCGCACCTCCTCCTCAACGGTCCGATGAGGCGCCCTTCCAGAGGTACTGCCCCGGCTCCGAGCGGCTCCACGGCGGATCAGCTCATCAACATCGCGGGTGAACTCGTGACCAGCCATTCCTGCAAGGGAAACCGAAATCAGGGTAAGCTGCGGGGCAACCCGGGACTGAAAAAGCGACCTACCCGGAGACCACAAGACGGCCTTCAAGAGTAGGTCGTCCAACAAAGACCAGATGGACTTCGCCTCCAAGGGGAGGGTCGACAGCAGCGCGGCGGTCGCCTGATCCGCCTCAGAGAGGGCTAGCGTTGAGCAAGGCCGGACTGACCCACCCCAGCCTGTCAGAATTTAGGCACCCTCCAGGAAGACCACGAAGACATAATCCGAGCTCCAATCCCCCGACCAGCAGGGTAGCCCGATCAGGCATTCCCTCCTCGAGCGGGCTCGGAGTTGCAACCATGACCCTGGTCCGACCGTCTGGATCTGATAAAAGTAGAAGAGAAGGGGGAGAGACGGCTCCGGACCACGGGTACAGCAGAGCATCACGAAGCCCGTCAGTACCGCAATCGAACAGGGGGTGAACTGGCAAAGGGGCACCATGAGATACTCCATGACCTGGATGAAGAAGGGATTGAGCGGGAAACGAAGACCCAGGCGGAACATCTCGACGTAGACATCGACCTCATTGCTCCTCGGAAGGCAAATCCGCTCGTCGATGAATGGAACTCGAACATCGTACGGATAGCAGAGATACCTTTCCCAGATCTCCGTGGCCACTGAAGGAGGAGTCCCCGATGGTGTTCGGAGGATAACCGGGGAACATTAAGCCGCACGGCAGCCGACACCACATCATCGCCGGCGTAGTCTGGGAAGAGCTTCCCCTTCCCCTTATCTCGAAGGGGACGACTCCCAGAGGAGGAACCTGATCCCACAAGCCAGGGCCCGCCCCGCCTCAACTGAGGAGGTTCCCTCGCCCCTTGGCCAGAACCACCTATCCTAAGAGCAGCCATAATATGAAAATAAGAAAGGAGTTACCTTTTTGTTAATTTGGAGAAGACAAGGAAACGAAGGCGGCGGGAGACTCCAAGTTATGGAAAGTGTAGGACAGAGGGAAGAGCGAGGAAGAAGTTGGGATCCACGTAGCCGAGGATCTTATATACCAGAATCAGGGGCGAATTCGAAGCGCCTGACAGGAACGCGTGGCAGGCCTCGAAGAACCGGCGGCGTTTCGAAATCGGCGCCAAAGGAAGTCCAATCGATCCGCCTCATCATAACCTTCATTTATGACCACGCCTCGACTGACGCGCCACCCGGAACCCCAGGAGTCACATCGGTCGAACCGAACCGGCCAAGGCCGATCGGCCCCACCGATGGGGGCAATTGATACGCCTATTTTACGGAAGCCCGACAGCATGAGCCCAAAGGCGCGGCCCACCCAACGAAGCCCGAAGGAACATGGAGCTAGAAACCCAACTGCCGACCAAAAGCCTGTCTGCGAGATCAGGCCGGCTTGACAAAGCCCCTTTAGAGGGCCCCCCGAACGGCGATCCAACCCGGCCCCGGAAGCACGCCAGTCACTCGCCCACTCCAGCGATAACCGCTCCCCCGGTTCCACGACCACTTAATGACGATAATGGGGAGGTGCTGGCATGGCGCAGTGAACGGCGATAGGGAGGCGGATTGAGGGGGCACGATTGGGGGCGGACGAGGGACGTGAGTCATGGGCAGTCACGACGGGAGGTCCATAAAAGGGCAAGAAAGACGACTGGACAAAGGACCGGATCTCAGGTAACTAAAACCTAAGGTACTCCATCAACGACCTAGTTCCCACATTCCAAATTCCTTCCTCCCCCGCTCGCGACGGTAGACGCCGTTCAGATCTCCTCTCGAGACGAACCGTCTCCGCCGGGCCTCCTCTTTCAGATCACTATCTGACTTAGGCATCGGAGGGGATTTGGCCGGAACCAAGGTCCGGCCCCCCTGACGAGCGTTCTCATCTACGCAGGAGGACGTCATATCCACGGGCCGAGGCTTCCCCTCCGCCCCGCAACCGGCCACGTAACCAGCAGGACGATCGAGGCTACCCCTCGTCGTCTGACCGCCGAGGCCGAGCACGTCCGTCCGAGGCCGAGCGTCTCAACCCAGGTCGAGGCTTCCCCTCGCCCCCCTTGCGACCGAGGATCCTGATTCGGCCCAGCCGACACGCTCCACGTTGTCCGCAACTCCGACTCGTGCCTCGTCTGCTCCAACTCGACACACCCGAGGGTCCCAAGCGGGCCCCTTGACCACGTTGACCGGGTTATCCACGGTCAACGCTTTTGTAGTGAGAAAACACTCTGAAACACAATTGATGTTTAAAAATAATTTAAAAATAATTTTAGGCTTTATAAAAATTAAGGAAAATTATTAAAAATACCCACAATATTAATACACACGAATACGTCCCTACATATGTATATTATACTCGCACTTATGGTTACGGAGTATTACAAGTTGTGTCTTTTGTGATAACTTTTTTCTTTCCTATTTTGGCTCTGACTTTGTTACGAACATGGTAGACACTTTGAACCCAAATTTGAGATATTGTTCTTACAAGACTATTAGCACTACAACTAACACTATCAGTTTAGTATCACTGCCATGGCTATCATCCAACCATCTTCTGTGTAACTGCCATCATCAGGTCATCACTATCACTATAGACATCAATGGACCATTACTGTCATCATCTGCGTTATCGCTACCATCATGATCCCTTGATCACCTTCAGCCCCCACCATTGTGTTTGTTAGTTTTTTCATCCGTTGGGTTCTTCCCATTGGTGATCCACGGTTTTAAAACCTAATCCCACTCAAAAACTGAATTTTTGAATTTGAGAACCGTTGATGGAACGATTCTCACCTCTATAAATTGGTTTTGGTCCCTCAGTCTACTCACTCGAAGTTTCAGATCATACACCATCATAAAGGAGTGTTTTGAGACTGAGAATGGCAAGATCGGTTAGAAAGTTTACCTTTTTATCGAAAGCAACGGCTGGAGGTAAGAACTCACGAATTTCTTCCACATTTTGTGATGAAATCTTCATATAACGCCTTACAATAGTATCAGAGCCACTTCAATTACCTCTGTCTTGCCTTATTTCTCCAATTTTGGTCATCAGAATCAACCTATTTGTTTAATTTTTTTGGGTTGAAAGTGTTGTTAATGGGTTTGAAGCCTGCTGAAGGAGGAAGATGACCATAAGGGCATTGCGGTCTTTTCCTAAAGCTAAAGTGTCATTCAAACTAAATTCTGTACAAACATCAATTTCAGGGGTGTGTGTATGGAAGTTTGCCCACACCTTTGAAGAGTACAACAAGAGGAACTGAAACAATTGTGTACAGTTCACAGTTTTGTTCAGACAATTTCTGAGTTCATATAATGCATATTTAATTCAAGATTGCTTTCAAATACAGTTTAATTCGAAAGTAGCAAAGTTTGTTTTTTTAATGCAACAAATGGAACATGTGCCTTGACCTTGTCTCTGTATTTACACATGTTGGTGTATATTGCCATGGCCTACTCAACAGGTTTGTAAAAGGTACTACATGCTATGCTTTTGTACTGCAAAAGCACTGTACAGTCTCACATTTGTTTGCATATTGTTTGGTATTGCATGCTATGCATTTGTACTGCAAAACAGTCTCACATTTGTTTGCACATTGCTTTGAACATTAACAGCAATTTAGTTTATATTTCCATGTTTACTTGTTCTACATTGATGTTATTTATTAAAGAAAAAATTTTACTGTACACAAAACCGTCTTTAATTCAGTTTACATTAATGTAGTTTGCAACAAATGCAAACCCCATTAATGTTAGTAATGTGTATTATTGGATAATAGAGGAACATTGAGCACTGTTAATGTTTAGTGTGCCCATGCTATAGTACACATCATACATACTCCTATTATATTAAGATTTTGTTTAATGTTTAGTAATCTATATAGTTTTAATTAATTATGGAGTAGCCACAACATCTTTAATTAAATGAAATTATATGTCAATGTTAATTTAAGATCACATTTGAAAAAAAAATATTAGTTACGATTAATCATACTTGATATAATAGATCTTTGCCCACAGGAATTTTTATTATATTATGTATGATTAATTGGGATAAGGTATCAAATTAAATTTTCTAATTTAGCCACAGGGATTACAAAAAGGAACATGATTTGATAGTTTTATAATAAATTTAAAATGAATCTAATTGAGTTAGAACTTTGGCCCACATGCAAGTTTTATGTCACTAGATTCGTTATTTCTATGTTTTACATTAGTAATGCATATTTTAGTTTGTTAAGTCTCAAAAATAATGAATTGAGTATGAATGTCAAATTTTTGCAGCATTACAGCCTGTGACCGTTACTGATATCAAGTGTGACGTTCCTGAACTGAATGGCAAAAAAGATAGGATTTGGAGGAAGAGGATACTCCTTCATTTGTGTGTGGCGGACATTGATTATGCCATCTGCAAGGATGAGCCACCAGCCATTACAGATACTAGCTTTCTGAAGGTTTAGATCTTTATGAAAAGTGGGAGAGATCTAACCATCTCTGCGTTATGTTCATAAAGACTAAAATATTGGCTAGTATATGGGGCTCAGCAGAAAAGCATGACAAAGTCCGATCACTATTAAAAACCATTGACGAGCAGTTCTAGAGCTCTGATAAGGCACTTGCGAGTACTCTCATTGGAAAGTTTTCGTCGATAAGGCTTACTAGTCTTGGAGGTGTGCATGAGCACATCATGCATATGAGGGATATTGCGGCTCAACTCAAGAAGTTGGAGGTTGAGATGTCTGACAGATTCTTGGTCCATTACATTTTGAACACTTTCCCGCATTAATACGGACCTTTCAAAATATCCTATAACACACATAAGGATAAGTGGTCAATGAACGAACTTTTGACCATGTGTGTTTAGGAGGAAGGTCGGTTAATCATGGAGCATGGAGAGAGTGTGTTAATGACAACCAACAAGAAAGATGACAGACGCCCCAAATTTAAGGGGAAGGGGAAAGCGCATATTAAGGGAGGAATTACTAAGGAGTCTAAGTGCTTCTTCTATAAAAAGAAGAGGCACATGAAGAAGGATTGTCTAAAGTTCCTTCAGTGGCGTAAGAAGAAAGGTAACTGAATCTCCCTTGTTTGTTTTGAATCAAATATGACTGATGTTCATTGTGACACATGGTGGATTGACTCTGGTTCTTCAATCGATGTTTCAAAAACTTTACAGGGTGTGACAAACCTGCAAAAACCAGCGGGAAATAAACGAGGCATTTTCTCAGGAAACAAAATGCGTTCAACTGTCGAGTTAGTTGGAACATACCGGCTTATATTATCTAGTGGATTGTTTTGTATTTGCTTACTGTTTTTTATGTACCTGGTTTTTCCAGGAACTTAATTTCAATTTCGAGATTGTTCCCTTTAGGGTTTGCTTTTAATTTCCTTGGAGCATCATTCAGTTTAATTTATAATTCAGATGTTGTTGGAAATGGCATATTGTGTAATGGTTTATTTATGTTTAATTTGCAAGGTAATGATATTATGCATGTTGATGCTGGCATAAAAAGATGTGTTATGAATAATGAATCTTCTATGTTATGGCACCGGAGATTGGGACATATCTCCAATGATAGAATCAAAAAGTTAGTAAATGATGGAGTACTTAGTACTATTGGAATTTGCTGACTTCGAGATTTGTGTTGACTATATAAAAGGAAAGCAGACTAAGATATCTAAAAAGGGTACGCATAGAAGTTCCGAATTGCTTGAAATCATTCATTCAGATATTTATGGTTCAGACATGGACATAAGTGGTCCGAAATACTTTATCTCCTTTATTGACAGTTTTTCACGTTTCATGTATATCTACTTGCTTCATAACAAAAGTGAAGCGTTAAATGCCTTTAAGGTTTTTTAGGCAGAAGTAGAGAAACAATGTGGAAAACAAATTAAAATCGTGAAAACTGATAGAGGAGGAGAGTATCATGGTAGATACACTGAAGGTGGTCAAGCACCTGGTCCATTTGCTATGTTTCTTCAAGAGCAAGGAATAGTTGCTCAGTACACCAATCCAGGATCTCCTAGTGAGAATGGTGTAGCTGAAAGAAGAAACATGACTTTAATGGGGATGGTTAGGAGTATGCGCAATAATGCCAAACTTCCTATATCGTCATAGACTGAAGCTCTTAAACGGCAGCATACATATTAAACCGAGTTCCAACTAAGGCTGTCCTAAATACGCCTTTTGAGTTATGGAAAGGTTGGAAACCGAGTTTGCACTATGTACACATTTGGGGATGCCCTTCTGAAGTAAGAGTTTATAATCCACAAGAGTGGATCCTAGAATTATTAGTGGGTATTTCATTGGATATGCCGAATAGTCCAAAGGATACAGGTTCTATTGTCCATCTCATAGCACCAGGATTGTGGAATCAAGAAACGCGAAATTTCTTGAGAATGACATGATCAGTGGGAGCGATCATTTTCAGTACACTATTCCTGAAAGGGGTCATGCTGGTGATCAGTCCTCCACATCAATTGATCGAATAATTATCATTAGTAGTGCCCCTCGAGTTCAACTGGGCATTAATCGACAAATTGAAACACCACATGTTGATATTGATCCAGTAGATCAAGTTGTTCAAGAAACTTCGAAAGCGGTTGAACAACATGTTGTTCAAGAAGAACCGCTGATGGATGAGCAACCAGTTGATCAACATGATTCTCAAGAGAATCTTGATACAACATTAAGAAGATCTACTAGGACAAGAAAGCCAGCAATATCTAGTGACTATGTTGTGTATCTACAGGAGTCAGACTTTAATGTTGGAGCTGAAAATGACCCTGAGATGCTTTCACAAGACATAAGTTCGAAAGAATCAAACTTATGGCATATGCTATGAAAGATGAGATTGATTTGATGGCATCAAATGGGGTATGAGACCTTGTTGAGTTACCTGAAGGGGCAAAAGCCGTTGGATGCAAATGGGTTTTTAAAACAAAGAAAGACTCAATGGGTAACATTGAGAGATACAAGGCCAGACTAATTGCCAAAGAATTCACTCATAAGGAAGGAATCGATGACAAAGAGGCATTTTCTCCTATATCAAAGAAAGATTCTCTTCGTATAATCATGGCATTAGTTGCATACTTTTTCATGGAATTGCAACAAATGGATGTGAAAATGGCTTTTCTTAATGGAGACCTAGAGGAAGAGGTATATATGAAACAACCTGAAGGGTTTTCCTCTAGTAACGGTGAGCACTTGGTTTGCAATCTCAAGAAATCCATATATGGATTGAAATAAGCCTCACGTCAATGATATTTAAATTTTCTTGATGTTATATCTTCATTCGGATTTGAAGAAAATGTTGTGGATCAGTGTATATACCAGAAGGTCAGTGGGAGCAAGATATTTTTATTAATCCTATATGTGGATGACATTTTACTTGTAAGCAATGATAAGGAAATGCTATATGAGGTGAAACAATATCTCTCTAGAAACTTCGATATGAAAGATCTGGGTGATGCATCTTATGTTATTGGAATTAAGATACATCATGACAGAATGCATTGTCTTCTGGGAATGTCTCAAGAGACGTATATTAATAAAGTTCTAGAGAGGTTTCGAATGAAGGATTGTTCACCAAGTATAGCTTCCATTGTGAAGGGCGACAGGTTCAATTTGAACCAATAACCTAAGAATGACTTTGAACGGGAACAAATGAAAAATATTCATTATGCTTCTGCTGTTGGAAGCCTAATGTATGCTCAGATTTGCACTAGGCCTGACATTGCATTTACTGTTGGGATGTTGGGACGATATCAGATTAATCCAGGCATAGAACATTGGAGAGCTGCAAAGAATGTAATGAGATACCTTAAGGGAACCAGAGACTACATGCTTATGTATATACGGACGGACAACTTGGAAGTCATTGTCTACTCTGATTCAGACTTTTTTGGATGTGTTGATTCTCGAAAATCAACTTCTGGATACATATTTTTGTTAGTCGGTGGAGCTATAGCATGGAGAAGCGCAAAACAGACTTTGATTGCTGCTTCTACCATGGAAGCCGAGTTCGTTTCTTGTTTTGAGGCTACTTCATATGGTGTGTGGGTTAAGAATTTCTTCACTGGACTTAGAATCATGGATTCTATTTCTAGACCGCTAAGATTGTATTGTGACAATACCGCTGCTGTCTTCATGGCTAATAACAACAGAATTGGTAGCCGAAGTAACCACATCGACATCAAATACTTAGCCATAAAACAGAGGGTTAAGGATAAATCTGTCATAATTGAGCATATTCGTACTGATTTATTGATCGTAGATCCTTTAACTAAAGGCATGCCACCACTAAAGTTTAAGGATCATGTGGATAAAATGGGACTTGGTTCCTTGTTGTAGTAACATTGTTATTTAATGAAATTCTTGTTGTGATGCTTTCTCATATATGGTTATGTGCACATTTAGATATATTATTGTGAGAAAGATCATTAAGTTTGGAACATGAATAAACATATGGTTTATTCATTAAGATATATAGCCTATTACTGAGAAACATTTGCATTGTAATACATGGAAGATAATACTTACTTTTAAAAGGACTTATCGCCATGTTCAAGTATTTTGTTTCTTGTTAGGAATGATGGATTGTGTGGATCAAGTGGGAGAATGTTGGTTTTTTATTCACCCGTTGGGTTCTTCCCATTGGTGATCCACAGTTTTAGAACCTAATCCCTCTCAAAAACTGAATTTTTGAATTTGAGAACCGTTGATGGAACGGTTCTCGCCTCTATAAATTGGTTTTGGTCCCTAAGTCTACTCACTTAAAGTTTCAGATCATACACCTTCATAAAGGAGTGTTTTGAGACTGAGAAAGGCAAAATCTGTTAGAAAGTTTACCTTTTTACCTAAAGCAATGGCTGGAGGTAAGAACTCATGAATTTCTTCCGTATTTTGTGATGAAATCATCACGTAACGCCTTACACATCGTTGTTGCCACCATAGCCACCACTGGCATAGTATGATCACTTCCATCTTCACCAACACTAATTAACCATCACTATAACCAAAAACACTAGCATGCCGCTATCATCGTAATTGTTGTCATCAATTCACCATCACCATTGACTATCAGATCACTACTAGTATTTCCATTGTCACACCACTGTTACCTTCATCGTCAATCACTCATACCACTACCATCTTCACTTGACAGACTACTGCATGTTGCTACCATTCCTGTCTGACTGCTCCACCTACTGAAAGGTTACCATTCCTGTTGTTAGTAGACAGTTGCCACTACCACTATCACCATCATCTTTGCTTGCTAGACGCATTGTAATCACCCTTAGTGTCATCATCGCTATTTTCATCCACCATAGCCACCACTGCCACCATCTCAACTATATGAATGAACACCCACTACAACAAAAATGGTCATTGACAACTTCTAAAAAAGGTTGTCATACAGGTTAGACAACTTTTTAACAAACGTTGTAATATGCGAAGTTGTAATAGGGTTGGCTCCTTAGACCACTTTTTCTGCCTGTTGTATGCAAACGTTGTAATAGATGTATATTACAACTTTTTAAACATTGTGTAAACTTCTATTACAACGTTTATAAAAAGTTGTGTAAAGAGATATTACAACTTTTAATAAACGTTGTGTAAACTTTTACTACAACGTTTATAAAATGTTGTGTAAAGAAATAGTACAACTTTCTTTAAAAGTTGTGTAAACTTCTATTACAACGTTTATAAAAAGTTGTGTAAACTTCTATTACAACTGGTTTAAATAGTTGCTTAAAACACTATTACAACTTTTATAAAACGTTGTCTAACATTTATTACAACTTTTATAAAAAGTTGCAAAAAGGTACAAAATTAAAAAAATATGTGGTTGCATCTGTTCCAAATCTCCCTGTAGTAATTGCACACATCCTGATGAACACACACATAATAGCATAGACAAATACGTCTAACCCTTTATTCATAAACTAGAAATTTACACCTGAACATTAACTTCCTCCAATACAAGGTGAACATTAACTTCATCCATTACAAGGTGATACAATATATGTTCTTAAACTTGCCAAAAGTTCAACATAATTTAAAGTAACATATCTACTAACAGAAAAATTGTATCCCGTTCTCATTGCAAACATCCTGTAAAGAATCACAAATTCCTCTCCAGTTTCTACAAGTGCAACCTTGGCTTTATTTTTGGTTAGAATCTGTACAAGCTTCTACTTGATGTTAAAGAAATGCAACCTATAGCTTCTACAAATGCAACCTCTGTATAAAACTTAGGCTTCATAGTTTGCAAAATGAATGTCCCAAGCATCCAATCGAGTGGACTTCTTTCAACTGGATCTGTGAAGTCAATCCTGAATGTGTGTGTAGCTATAGCTATGGTCATCATGTTGCTATCGATCCAATATTTAATGAAGGCAGCCCTGAAAAACATCAAGAGATAACATCTATCAAGTTTGTGCAATACATCTTATAGAAATCATAATTAAACCTAATAATAAAGAAGAAATGATAATTTTCATGTTCTGATATTTTCCTAAGAGATAATTATATAACCCAAATTGGAGTTAACAGTTTGTTTTTTTAACAAAAATAGCATTCTGCACATGTTTTTGGTAAGCTAAAAGTACACTAATATTTAAGAAAGCTAAAAGCATTAATATATCTCAGAAATGAAAATTCTACATTGCCGTAGATCCTCCATATTAGAAAGAACAGATGAAGAACATCAAAGAAGTACACATACGGTCCTCTAGAGTATATCATAAGTCTACTACAATATATAGGGCAAGAATAAAATGTCAACTCATTGGCAATATGCACCAAAGATATAACCAGAACTTAATAGAACACAGTGTCAAGTGTCGCAGAACATAATAGAATACATAATAAAACATTTAAACATACCATACAACATTGATAGAATTGCTATTAGCAATCATCATAAAGCAACCATTCAGAGTATAGATATAGAAGTATGATACATCTATGAAGCATGATACAAATTTATAACAGAATTTGCACGCCGTCCTTAAGCCATGCTCTACAGAACAAATGCTCAATCTGAGGCTCGTCAAGATCAAGATCACTGTTGTTGCGGGAAAGTATCCGCTTACAATGAATTTATAATGATGTGAGGAACCAAGGGCACGATGGTTACAAGATTAAGGTGGAAAACGAGGCTAATCATAGTCTGAGGATGAGTTGTAGATAAGGAGCTCAAGGTCGCCCATCAGACGGAGTAGGTTGCCTGCTGGTTGGTGAGGGTCGCTTATCCATTGGTGAAGGATGCCGCGGGTAGCATGCTCGCTGGCAGCTGGGGCGAACTTCCTACAAGAAGAGCAACTCGTTAGACAGGCTGGGCCGGCTGTCGACCTGCAGCTCCTCCGAAGCTTAAGTCTGTTAATGACTGATAAGAGAGTGTCGGACACGAAGGGCGATCTTAGAGGCAGATCGGTGCTTGCGTAGCGAACTGGTGTGGAAGGCACTAATATGTGGAAGATATTCGACCTTGAATATAAGTAGATGTGTTAGGAGTTTGTTACCGATTCATGCAACTAACGAACCCCCCTCTCGCTTGGAGGTGAGGGGGTATTTATAGGCTGCTAGAGTCGGTTTCTTTTACTGAGCTGACGGTGCCAAGGTGTCAGGAATCCGACCGTTGATGTCATAGCCGAACGTGTCATGTGTGCTTTTGTCAAGAGGTCAGAGCCGTAAATGTAAGGTGGCAATTTTGTTAGGCTGTCTGGCGATGAAATGGCTAGGCGTGCTTTCGGTAGGTTGTCAGGCGACGAAATGGCCCGGTGCACTTTTGTCAGACTTTGTCTGCAGTGAAACTGGCAGTGGTGTAAGTGGTGGGTTGCTTCCTTCATTGGGCAGACTGCTTCGGGGCGGCGAGGTAGGCGAGCTGCTACCGAGCAAGCTGCTCTGGTGCGTGCTAGCATAGAATGTATGCAATCAGCCGGAGGGCTCTTCTCTTTAATTCAGATGACGAACTTGCCGCCCTGCTTGGGTGAGCTTCTCAAAGACTCAGCAAACTATGTTTCTTTGGGGATATTCGGTGGGCCATGGCTTGGGCTTTGAACAAGTGGGCCTAGATCGTCTGGGCCAATCTTGAGGTCGTAACAATTTCCCATGTCATTCGAGTTCGAAACGGGAAGTCCGGATCGGCTCGGATGACGCACTTCCCTCTATTGAATGACAACTGTAGCATTAAATACAAGTCGACCGCTGAATCTTTGAAGTCATTATGAAGATTCGGTAGTAGGTAGATATTGAAGCACCCCCGCTACTCAGAGCACGACACGTGTCGCGTACGGCTCTGGGGAGAAGCTGAGGCAACGTCTTTGCTTCAGATCTTGCCACGTGGCCCACCTTCAACGGTCGAGATCGACCGACGCTATTTATAAAGAACGAAAGGGGGGAAAATGGACGGTTCTTGATTTCGAATTTCAAAGGGCTTCTCTTCTTCTCTTTGCTCTCGAGAATTCTCGCCGTCGGTCATCTCTTCGTCGGAGCTCCGTTGATCTTCTTCTTCTCTAGGTAACTTCTAGATCTATCAATGTCTTCTGGTTCTTCAGCTTTCAATTCGAACGTAGAGGGGTGCTCTAGGGAGCCTGGAAGTGGGAGTGCTGCGGCAGTGGTGGATACGATGGTGTGGCTAGAGGAGTGGGAAGCACATCCTGCTGTTCCTTCATCGTCGACGGCACGGGGGGAGCCCAGGAGGAGAGAGCGAGGGCTTGGATTGGGCTTTGGCAGAGTCAGTGGCACGGTTCTAGTGGAGATCAGGGCTATCCAATACAGATTGAACAACATCAATCTCCCCGAGATCCGCTCCAACTACATTCGGCCACCCTGCACAGTTTGCCTCCCCGAGCCTAATGAGAGGGCTTGCTCGCCAAGGGATAATGAAGTCGGAGTCTACTGATCGACCTTCTAACCCGGCATGTGGTTTTCACTCAACCCCCCTCCTTCACTTGCTAAACCTCCTTGAGCTTCCTGTCTTCCAACTAACGCCGGACTCCATCGGCTCAATGGTTGGCTTCGTTGTCCTATACACTATCAGTGGGATAAGTCCGAGCATATCGCTATTCCAGCATTACTTTGAGACGAAGAAGAAGGGGATGTATCACTGTGTTAGTGCGAGGAAGGGCCGGCATCTCATCCTTGAGGTGTCGAGCGAGGTGATAGAATGGAGAGAGAGAGGTTTGTCTTTGTCTTTATATCGGAGGACTCAATGTTGAGGTCGAACTGGGGGACGCTGAATCCCTCAGTGAATAAAGGGGTGGCCCTGGCAGGGCAAGACCTGGAGAACTACAAGATCTTGGAGGAGATCCCCGAAGCGATCAAGAAGCACGTGAACTTGATTAAGGGTGACCAATTTGCCAAGTCTTTCTGGCCCGAAGGTAGTGTAATCTTGGCGACCTTCTCCCTATATGCTCACCCTGATCTTTCTTCTCTTTCTAGGTGCGGCCAAGATCCTTTTACGGGAGGAGCTGATGAGGAGGGCTAGGGAGCCGATGACCTCGGAGCCAACGGTCAAGAAGCCTTCTGCCCAGGAGAAAGGCAAAGGGATGGCAACAAAGAACTTGGCGAGGAAGTGGGAGCAGAAAAGGAGCTTCGGGGTTGTTATTGGGGGCGAGCGTGACAAGAGGGAGAGAGAGATGCCTGCAGCGACTGTTCATACCCCTACCGTCGGTGAGGCGGCACAGGGCGGCTTCGTCGACCTTGGCGCTGGTGAGAGGGAGGTGACGCCCTGGGGCTCCGTGACTCAGGACGCCCCCGCGGCCCGGACCAGCAGGGTTTCGATTGAGCGCTGGCCTTACAGATGTCCTCCTTAGGAGCAGGGGGAGCTGCGGCATCCAAACCGTGAGCCAGTAATCATCTGTTTCAAGGCGACAAAGACCGAGGTTCACTCCATCCCGAAGGAGGGACTCTTTGCGACGAGATACCCAGTGGGCAACATGGAGTCTGTGTTTGAGGAGGCCGGTGTCGTAGCACGCCTGGTGGAGAATAGTCTGTTTGTCGAGGGATCGAGCTTCCCTTGCTGAGGTTGGTCCAGAGCGCCTCTGTGATATGGTAATGTGGCAAAGTATGCAGGTTTGTCGCTCTCTCTTATCCATGCTGCCGGTCTTCTTTCTTCTATGGGTACTTATGTATTCTGTTTCTCCTACGGGCGTTCGTGGCATTGGTGTCCTTGCAGTGTTATACCGCCGTGAATATGCTGAAGGAGAGCCATGTGAAGACTAAGGCTGATCTTTAGGCAGCCACTGGTAAGCTATGGGCGATGGAGGCCCAGTTTAAAGAGGTCGCCAGAAGGCTGCAAGATAGGGAGGACCAGCTGGAGTAGCTTCGGAAGTGGTATACGACCCAGAGGGTGGAGACTGGGAAGTGGGAGAAGATCGCGACGGGGTTAGAGCAGCAGCTTCAGGAGGAGGAGGATCGAAGGGGTTACCGCCATGAACGCCCACTCAGCGGAAATGGATGATAAGGGGGTAGAGATCGTTGATCTGAAGCGGGAGGTGGCGGTGTTGAGGAAGATTAATCTGGAGGCCATGAAGGCTGGGGCCATTCGTAAATACCAGTGGGAGGAGCTCCTACCCAAGATGAGGTCGATGAGGGTGAAAGGCGTGGAAGAAGGGATTCAGGCGGGCTTCATGAGGATGGAAGCGAGGCTGGCGAAGCTGTATCCCACACTGGAGGTTGACTTCTCCAAGCTGACCATGGCTTCCGATGATGAATAGGATGAGGTCGATGCTCTGGGGGGAGGCGATGCTGTAGAATCTTCAGGGAGTGGTTGCATTTGTAGGGCCGGTCTCGGGGCCATGCGTCGGACCTAGCATAGAAAGTTTTGATGTAAACTTTGATTTTAATGAAATATACCTTAGGCGGTTTGTCTTGTTTATCTTTTGTGCTTGTGTTGCTGCTTGTTGCCACTCTTTACCTTAGTGTGTATGCCCCCAACTTGCTGCTTAGAAGTGGTTAAGGCCCATGAGAAACGGAATGTTGTGGAGTCGGTGCCTATTGAGGGCGAAGCTCGTAAGCTTGCCCCGAAGTTTGAGAAGTCTATAGAGGGCGAAGCTCGTAAGCTTTCCCCGGAGTTGAGGGATGGAAGGGTGTGAGACATAGCTCGGTCCTTAATGTAGTGCCCTGTGAAGCTACTGCACACGTACTAGAGGGGGGTGAATAGTACTTAAAATAATTAAGAGAGTTATTCCTAACTATTTTGCAATAAACAAACGACAATGCGGAATAAGTTACAACAACAAGAATAAGACAATCCCAAACAAAGTATGTAACGGGTTCGGATCCACCCAAATCTCCCCGACTTGTTCCCGGTGATCCTACGTCACAACCACCCGGATCCCCTCCGGATACTTGAGTTAGAAACCACTAACCCAAGATTTTGCACTATGAAATTCTTGTGAAAAATCTTCACAAGACCAAATCATACACAAAGTAAATGTGACTCCCACAACCCGGGATCACAACTTCTCTCACAACCGAGAGACACAATTGCAATATCAAAGTAATTGAAACAATGAAATAACTTACCACAAAATCATATGCCTTGAGTAAATCTTACCAAATTAGGGCAAGAAGGATTTTGAGGAGGAAGATGTCACCAAACCCTAGCTCCAAGAAGTTGACCAGCAATGGAAGCCTAGGGTAGAGTATGGTGACTAGAATCAAGCTCCTTGGCTTGGAAGGCTCACAATCAATGAATCTCTCTTTGGAAATAAGAGTGAGGGAGAGATTCAAGTGAGGAGAGAAAGCATTAGAATGGAGTTTATTTGCTTCTCTTTGATTCTCAAATATCTCTAATAATCAGCCTTGAATATCCTTGAAGAACCTCTCCAAGTATATATAGGATAGAGGAAAGAGAGAGAAGAAATCGTGTCATTAAAGGCTCCAACGGCTCTATTCTGAAGCAGACTAGTCGGTCTAAGAAGGATCACTGACCGACTAGATTGGCAACTAGTCGGTCGGTGATTCTTCAAGAACCGACTAACTGGCTCACAGCCAAAAGAGAAAGTTCCAGGCAATATGAACTAGTCGGTCTAAGAAGACATGCCAATCGACTAGTTTCACAACTAGTCGGTCGGTGAGTGTTCTTTGACCGACTAAGAGTCGAAATCGAATAGGCTGGATTCAAGTACAGCTAGTCGGTTTAAGAACAACTTCCAACCGACTAGTTCCTCAACTAGTCGGTCGGTCGATGTGCTTTGACCGACTAACTGTAAACAGTAACTCAGGTTGTACAGAGGCAATGATAACTAGTCGGTCTGAGAAGGATTCCTAACCGACTAGATCGTCATCTAGTCGGTCGGTGATCCTTCTTTGACCAACGAATTGATCAACAGTGCCAGGCTGAAATGAGCAAGGGCATCTAGTCGGTTCACGAAGAGTTGCCGACCGACTAGATCATCATCTAGTCGGTTGGTACTTCTTCTTGAACCAACTAAGATGCACTCGAAGCCGAGGGAAGAAGCGATAAGCTTCAGGAAAGTTTCTAATGGCTTCTATGATAATCCTAGCTCTAAGATATGAGCGAAATGAAGATAATAATGTAAGTCCTACTCAAGGCTTAACAATCTAATCTATGAAGCTAGAAGACAATAAATAATACATGACGAACCGTCTTCAAAGCTTCAATCTTCATTCTTGACTTCAATAATGGTCCTTGAGCTTCAACGAAGCTTCAGGCACACGATCACGCGTATTGAGAAATCTTGAGACATCGCTTTTGATATACGTATTCTTTTGGCGACGATCTACATAACTGCGCTCAAAAACAGTTAATACACGATATTTATGTTTACTCATCATCCAAAACCAAATCCAGAGAATCAATACTCAACATTCTCCACCTTTTTGGTGATGACAAACCAACATAAATAATAATCAATAATAATGATTCAAATGAAATTTACTTACTCCCCCTGCATTGATGACGCGTTAGTTCCATATTCAATAATATTCATGCGCATCAAGCAGACGAGTGAAATATAAAATATGATTCCTATTATTGCAATTTAGGATTCTAAATCCATTTTATATCTTAACTCTCCCTGAATCTCACATATCAACTTAGATTCATGGTAAATTGCTTTGAATTATCAATTAGCACATTGTCATTATTAATTCTCTCCCCCTTTGGCATTAGCAAAAAGAGCGGAAGGAGATCAACGACAAGATTTCAATGGCTAAGAAATTAAAGCATGAGAGTCTAAGAATACGACCACGGTCCAAATGACACCAAAGTAAAATACCAAATGTAAAATACCGAAGAAAATCATAGCGTGCCAACTTGACCATAATCGAAAATCGAAAAACGAAACCATCAAGCCATAGGCGAAAATCGAAATACGAAATCATCAAGCCATAGGTGAAAATCGAAAAACGAAATCAAGCCATAGGTGAAAATCGAAAAACGAAATCATCAAGCCATAGGCGAAAATCGAAAAACGAAATCATCAAGCCATAGGCGAAAATCGAAATACGAAATCATCAAAACTCAAATCAATTTCACTTATTGAGTTTTGGAACATACTCTCCAATATCAACATTTATACCGAATCGAGAGCATGGAAAATCATTCTATGATTTCATGAAATCAAATCTATTTAATCCAATAAAATCGTCGAACGACGAAATCAACATCAGAGACAAAAATCCAATGTGAATACCAAATGTAGCAAATAGATACCAAAAGTAACATGCAAAAGTGTTATGCCAAAAATAGATAGAACATCATAAAACTATGGCATACACAATTCTAGGATACTAATTTAAACAAAATGATACCATTGTAGATATTCTAACAATGCATGCAATCAACACACATGGATACCAAATGTATATCAAATGTAAGAATATACTTACAACATTAAGCTCCCCCTAATTTAGTGCATCACTTAAGCACCATTAACTCCATTTGATTGAAAAACTTTGCAAATCAATGAGTTGGTAGGGTTGGTATCCCATGGTGGATTGAACCTAGAGAACATATCATTTTGGTATCCAAAAATCTTTTTGGATCCTATGGGTTAGGCAATAAATTTAGCGAACTAAATTCAAATTAAATGTAACACATATCCTAACTAAATTCAAATTCAATATGAATTTAGGTTTCAAATTAACATGCACATCTACGATCAATATGCAAATAAAAAAATAAACCAATTCTTACCACAATTGCGTTGGTACCCATAAAATGAAATTAAACTTATGGTACCAAGCAATGAAGGGTCAAATGAAACTAACCCTTCGGAAACCAAGTCCACGAGGACCGTGATTTCCCAACATAATCATCATTCAAAATAATATCGTTAATATACAATTGCACATACATATCCTTATTATACATGCTTGTGTTCTTCGGACCCCAAATGGTGTATGTCTTGGGAGTCCTAATCCTATTGGAACATGCATACGTTGTTGATTTCTAAGTGATGCATGTCGTGGGTAAGCATATGGCATATGATGCAATGGTGCATGATGATAATTATTCATATGAGAATGAGAATGAACATATGTATGTGGTGGAACACGTGCATGAGTGTGTCTCACATGGTGTGCATGTGCTTGTGGATGCGGAGCATAAAAATCATCATATGTTCTAACATGTGGGGTAGGATGTGTGTTCCTACGTGGCATGGTATTGGTGTACATATAAGCATGACCCTTCTTTGGAGGTCCACCCAAAGTGGGTTTCTTTCCAAATGGGGGTGTGTTCCTAGCGGAAGCACCATTGGTAGAAGAACTACCCATGAAGTGTTTACTCCCACTAGTAGAAGCATCGGACGTTGGCCTAACAAAGGTGGCGGACGATTTGGATGAATCTCCCATCTTATACCCCAAGCCAATGTGATGATTGGCCGGAAGTAAGTCATTTAGGATATTATCCAAATGGCCCTTACCTTTATTGAATTCATTGATTCGGCCTAATGTGCACTCATATTTCTCGGTGAGAGAATGCATCGAAGCATCCAAGGTGGACACTTGCGATGTGAGTGCGCAAACACGTGATTTGAGATTTTTATTCTCAATACTCAAAGTTGAGTTTTGAGACGTCAAATCCGCTATCACATGTTCATCCGAGTCCTCGATATGAACATGTTCAAGTTGAGATTTGAGATTTACAATCTCATTTCTCAACCCTTCAACAACGGTGTCGTTGTTGACGATGATAGGTTTAGGCGAGGTTTTAAGACTATCTAACTCATTTTTAGTCTTAATAAATCTAGTAGCCAAATTAGAAAACTTATTCCAAAGTTGTTCATTAGCTATTCTAAGTTCGTCCATTGTTACCTCACCGCCTTCATCCTCGCTTTCATCCCCGCTTTCATCGGAGGAGGTCTCTTGATCACGTTCCTCTTTTCCCATGAAGCACGTGTGTGCTTTCTCCATGCGTTCATCATCCGACTCTCCACTTGAGGAGTCATCCTCGGAGTCGGTGAATGAGCCTACAAGTCCTTTCTTGTACCCTTTCTTGTACTTTCTCGACTTGTCGTACTTGGATGCCTTCCACTTCTCCTTGTGTTTGTTGAGAGGACAATCCGGCTTGATGTGTCCTGGTTTGTTGCATTTATAACACACGGGAGTAGAAGCATTAGTAGAACAAAACTTAGATAGATTCTTAAACTTAACTTGTCAGAAGAATCGGTCGAACTCCTTTTCCATACGGGCAATGGATTCCATGTCTAACTCTTCTTCCGATTCTTCATCATCGGTAGATGGAGCGGCCTTGTACGCAATCGTCTTTTTCTTTGGCTCGTCTTGCTTCAAGTACGCCTTCATCTTCTCCTTCATCTTTATCTTGCTTTCCTTGCGTACCTCATAAGACAACAAGGTACCCATTAGTTGTACAACGGTGTACTTAT
Source organism: Scilla litardierei (assembly GCA_030789695.1). NCBI lineage: Eukaryota > Viridiplantae > Streptophyta > Magnoliopsida > Asparagales > Asparagaceae > Scilla > Scilla litardierei. The sequence continues at coordinate 287,806,469 of CM061141.1, forward strand.
TCATATCATTACCTTCCTCGATGGCGAAGGTACGCTTTTCCCAACAAGAAGGAAGTCTATCAATGATCTTCACGACTTTCTCCTTTTGGGTGTAGATCTTTCCAAGAGCTTCCAATTCGTTGGATATGTCCACGAAGCGAGCATAGTACTCCTTCATGGTTTCACCCTATTCCATATGAAACAACTCAAATTCTTTGTTAGCAACAACGAGTTTAGAGTCCTTTACCGTACTCGTTCCTTCATGCAAGATGAGGAGTTGGTTCCATACTTGATATGCACTCTTACATTTGCATATCTTGTTGAAGTCTTTGGGCTCTAACGCACATTGCAATGCATTCATTACCTTGGCATTGCTTACCTCCGTGGCGACCTCCACGGTAGACCACTTCGCGAAATCTTCTTCGACGGGCTCGACATACTCCGTCAATGTGGCTCTCCAAAGTGAAGCGCTCCGGAGGAAGGTTTCCATCCGGCATTTCCAGTACCCATAGTTGGTACCGTTGAAGTGAGGAGGCCTGACTGATGATTGTCCTTCCATAACTGAAGAAGATCCTTGACGATCTTTGAAGACGTTGTAGTCGTTGTTTGTCATAACTTTGAACTCGTAGCTTTAACCTTGGCTCTGATACCAATTGTAGTGCCCTGTGAAGCTACTGCACACGTACTAGAGGGGGGTGAATAGTACTTAAAATAATTAAGAGAGTTATTCCTAACTATTGTGCAATAAACAAACGACAATGCGGAATAAGTTACAACAACAAGAATAAGACAATCGCAAACAAAGTATGTAACGGGTTCGGATCCACCAAGTCTCCCCGACTTGTTCCCGGTGATCCTACGTCCCAACCATCCGGATCCCCTCCGGATACTTGAGTTAGAAACCACTAACCCAAGATTTTGCACTATGAAATTCTTGTGAAAAACCTTCACAAGACCAAATCATACACAAAGTAAATGTGACTCCCACAACCCGGGATGACAACCTCTCTCACAACCGAGAGACACAATTGCAATATCAAAGTAATTGAAACAATGAAATAACTTACCACAAAATCTTATGCCTTGAGTAAATCTTACCAAATTAGGGCAAGAAGGATTTTAAGGAGGAAGATGTCACCAAACCCTAGCTCCAAGAAGTTGACCAGCAATGGAAGCCTAAGGTGGAGTATGGTGACTAGAATAAAGCTCCTTGGCTTGGAAGGCTCACAATCAATAAATCTCTCTTTGAAAATAAGAGTGAGGGAGAGATTCAAGTGAGGAGAGAAAGCTTTAGAATGGAGTTTATTTGCTTCTCTTTGATTCTCAAATATCTCTAATAATCAGCCTTGAATATCCTTAAAGAACCTCTCTAAGTATATATAGGATAGAGGAAAGAGAGAGAAGAAATCGAGTCATTAAAGGCTCCAACGGCTCTATTCTGAAGCAGACTAGTCGGTCTAAGAAGGATCACTGACCGACTAGATTGGTAACTAGTCGGTCGGTGATTCTTCATGAACCGACTAACTGGCTCACAGCCAAAAGAGAAATTTCCAGGCAATATGAACTAGTCGGTCTAAGAAGACTTGCCAACCGACTAGTTTCATAACTAGTCGGTCGGTGAGTGTTCTTTGACCGACTAAGAGTTGAAATCGAATAGGCTGGATTCAAGTACAGCTAGTCGGTTTAAGAACAACTTACAACCGACTAGTTTCTCAACTAGTCGGTCGGTCGATGTGCTTTGACCGACTAACTGTAAACAGTAACTCAGGCTGTACAGAGGCAATGATAACTAGTCGGTCTGAGAAGGATTCCTAACCGACTAGATCGTCATCTAGTCGGTCGGTGATCCTTCTTTGATCGACTAATTGATCAACAGTGCCAGGCTGAAATGAGCAAGGGCATTGATCACTCCTTATTTTACACCTTTTTTCCGCATGTTTGCATGCCATTTGGATCGCCCAAATCACGTTTTTCACGATATATCGACGATATTGCGATGCTTTTCACGATTTGTTGTTTTTGTCGCATTTCAGGTGATTTGGCGCGATTAGGAGTGATCTCGAGATGCGCTTACTCTAGACGGTCACCGACGACCTCCCCGAGGGGTATTTTGCTGTTAGAGAGGAGCGGAAGAAGAATGGACGTCGCAGGAGCGACGAGGAGGCCAAAACAAGTAGATTGGGCATTTTTTGTGTCCCACTCGGCCGAGTGGAGGAGCCACTCGGCCGACCAGCGGGACACTGCTCGGCCGACCAGTCCAGACACGAGTTACCTGTGCACTCGGCCGAGCACCGAAGACCCACTCGGCCGAGTGACGATACCACGTCCGCCCGAGTGCAGTGAAGTCATCGGCCGAGTGACGACAACTCACTCGGCCGAGCCGCCTCCGAACTGAAGACCCCTGAAAGCCCCGACTTTCTGGAAAATTGCAGGGTTTTCACTCGGCCGAGCGACTGTTGTCACTCGGCTGAGTGCGATGCGCTGCCTGTAGCGAAAACTGCGGAAAACAGGCTGTGCAGGGGTATTTTGGTCACGATTTTTGGACGATTTTTGGGGCTATTTAAGCCCTGTTTTTACCCTAGTTTAGAGAGCCATCTCTTAGATTTTTTGCAGCTTTTTAGATTACTTTTTAGCTTTATTATTATGATTGGAGAAGAGGAAAAAACTTGGATTTTTGTTGGATTAATTGAAGGATTACATTGGTTTGCATCTCTCTTCCTTAAAAATTCTATTTTTATTGTTTATCTCAATATTTGTGATGAATTCTATTGTTTATTTCATTGATTATTTTTGTGCTATTACTATGATTTGTGAGTAGTCTCCACGTCTTGGGGCGTGGGGATGAACCCTACAAGCCCTATTTCCTATTTGTGATGAATTGGTAGAAATTGAGCTAGAATTGCTATTAGGGATTAGATTGGGATCGATTTACTACGGATAGCTAGGAATTCATATCAATTGGGATTTGCAAGAGATTGGATCCCAATTTGATAGGAAGCCCTAGAAATCCGAATTGGGTTGGAGTCGGATTTTTGAAGTATCGGTTTGCAAGAGATTGGACCGATACCAGGATTCCCGATTGCAATTCCATGCCAATACCCGTTTGCAAGAGATTGGACGGGTAGGAACTATCCTAATTTAGATTGTGGACCGAGTTTGTAAGAGATTGGGCTCGGTGCGCAATTGGACGATGATGTTGATCCTAATGCTAGCTTCCCTAGGCTAGGGTTTGCAAGAGATTGGACCCAAACCTAGGATAGCTATAGACCGGCAACAGCGCGAGAGCGTGAGCTTGGTTCTACATTCAGTTGCAACTAGTTCATCCGAATTCTCATTCTAGCAATTTTGATACCGACGAACCACATTTATGAAATACGGTGAGTAGCGGGAATTCCCCATTCCCTAGACGTTCTTTATTTGATTTGATATTTCGCACATTTGTCTGACGATTGTGACAGGATCGCCCAAGGCAATTTTCTCTGTTCTCAAATAGCCAGGTTGATTCGGAACAAGCACAGTCATTCGTCCTCCCTGTGTTCGATACCCGCTCGCTGCTACACCGTGCACTTGCGGTAAAACTACAACCGTTCTTTGGGTGCATATCCGGAGCGACCAAGTTTTTGGCGCCGTTGCCGGGGAGGCGATTGCGTTTGATTCTTTCTCACCCTAGCTATTCCTTTTTTTTATTTATTATTATCACTATTTTTATTTCTTATTTCTTACCTAACCCTTCCACGATGCTAACCATTTCTTTGAAACTCTGTTTCCCCTGTGCATGTACACGAGATCTACGGCGGACCCTGAAGCTTTATTATTTGATCCCGAGATCGAACGTACCGCGCGGAGACTTAGAGCGGAAAGAAGACAAGATCCGGAAGGGAGGTATATGACCAACCCGGAAACTCCTGAAGAATTGGCGGCAAGGATGGCGAGGATAATTTCTATTCGCGATAGGCTTCGGCCTAAGACCTCTTCTACTACCTCGTCCATTGCCGTGCCGCAGTTGGCGGCTGACAAGAACTTCGAGCTAAAGACTGGATTGGTGGTTTTAATGCAACAAGACCCATTTCATGGGAACGCACATGAGAACCCCCACTACCACATCCAACTATTCTTGTCGAAGTGCGCCACATTTCAGATGACGGGGGTCTCCATCGATGCTATCAGACTGCGTCTCTTCCCTTTCACGCTAAAGGACAAGGCACTCTATTGGTTGAGGACGCAGGCTGACGGAGTCTTCACCACATGGGACGAGTTGGCGAGTGCATTTATTGATAAGTTCTATCCGCCATCCAAGACGGTGAAGATCCGGAGCGCTCTCATGTCCTTCAAGCAAGGACCACAGGAGACGCTCTATGAAGCTTGGGAGCGTTTTAAGGATTTGCAGCATCAATGCCCGCACCACAGTATAGAAGATTGGGAGCTAGTTCATAGCTTCTACAACGGTCTCCAACCGGGGACCAAACAAATTATTGATGCCGCAGCGAACGGTGCTATCTTGTCAAAGACTCCCGAGGAAGCTACGGCCCTAATTGAGGAGATGGCCTCGAATAATCAACAATGGGGCGATGAGCGAGGACACTCCACGTCCTCCTTAAAGCCAACTAGCATCTACGAGGCGAAGGCCGTAGCGGAGCTCACGAGCAAATTCGATTCTCTCCACAAGGTGGTGGAGAGATTGGAGAAGTTCATCACGGAGCCCCAAGGAAGCCCTTCCACCTCCGCTCCAACCAACCAAATGTGTGATTGGCAAGACCAATCACAAGCCATGTACTCGGGAGGAGAGCAAGGAGAAGGATCCTTGGAGCAAGTACAATATGTTGCGGGGAACCAAGGGTATTGGTCCAATCCGGCCGCAAGAAATCATCCGGGATTCTCCTACGCCAACAATGAAGGAGCTTTGAACCCGCCTCAACCACTACCTCAACAAGCTCGACCACCACCACCCCAACAACAAAACTATCCACCGAGGGGGCCTACTCAACAAAACTTTCAACCGAAGCAACAAGTTCCACCATATAGGCCGCCCGGTTACAACCAAGGGTGGAGGAATCAAAATCAAAACCCTCCGCAAGCTCCACAACGATCCGACTTCAAAGCTAGAGTGGAGGCGTTCATGGTCGAGCAAAATAAGGTGAATGCTACTTTGAAGGCGGGGCAAGACTCTCTTAATACCGTAGTGGCTCAAATATCAGAGCAATTAGCGTTGCTCAATCGGAACACTCAACGATTGCCGGCGCAACCGGAGCAAAACCCACGGGGCAACACCGGCCACATCAACGCCGTAGTTGCCGTTACTACTAGAGGCGGGAAGGACACCACCCCCGCTATGATTCCTACCGAGGAGGCCGTGGAGGAAAGCTTGGAGCCGATTGAGCCGATAGTTGAAGTTGAAAAGGAGAAGGAGCCACAAGACAAGGAGAAATCTAGGGCGGAGCAATTAATTGAGGAAAGACGCTTCATGCCACCGGTCCCATTCCCCCAAAGGCTCGCTAGAGCGAAAATGGAGAAAAGGCTAGCGAAATTTCTCGAGTACCTAAGAGGAGTTAGCCTTAACATCCCCTTCCTTGACGCCATCGTCGAGATCCCCACGTATGCTAAATTTTTGAAGGACTTGATTTCGGGGAGGAAAAGGAAGGAGAAGATCATGCTAGCCGAGGAGGGCTCTTGGTTCACCAAGAGAGAGAAGGAGCCGGCGAAATTTAAAGATCCGGGGAGTTTTCGGATTCCTTGCACCTTGGGCGGAGTTCCCCTTCAAAAGGCGTTGGTTGATCTTGGGGCTAGTGTGAGCCTCATGCCCCTCTCCATGTTCTTAAAGCTAAACACCGGGACAAAGTTGAAACCCACCGACATGCGCATTCAATTAGCCGATGGACGGATAACAAGGCCGGTGGGGATCGCCGAATACATACCGCTTCAAGTCCCGGGTGGAATATGCTTGCCATGTGACTTTGTGATCATGGACGTTAAGGAGGAGGGAGACACCTCGTTGATACTTGGACGCCCGTTCCTCGCCACCGCCGGAGTCATCGTCGACGTGCGCGAAGGTACCTTAACCTTAAACGTCGGAAACATCGAGGTGGAGCTCCACATTCCTAAGGCTATGAAGCATATGCCTTATCACGAGGAACTTGACTACATGGACCTCCTTGATGAGGTGATAGAGGAGGCGATTCCCCACTCAATTGGCGCTCTTTTTGATGAAGATTTTGAAGAAGGCCCGGATCTAGGCCATGAAGAGAATAAAGATGATTCCCCTGACTTCTCCGCTGAAGAAGATGAAGGCGACGCTGATGTCGCAAGGATTCGAGAGCTCTGCAAGCTCTCGAAACTAAAGTCTCCAAAGAAAGCTCCGCCGGCACGGAAATCGGCGCCACCGGCAAAACCGTTGACCGGAGCAAATGCTAGCTTGGGGGAGCCTCCCCCCAACACTATTCGAGATAGGAGACCACCGAGGGAGAACGCGCCGTCGCCACATCCAAATCCAAGCGCGCTCCCCGGAAAGTTTGATGGGTGCACTCATATGCACCAAACATCCCGCATTGATTGAAAATTATAGGGGGTCGAGCTCACGACCTTAAACGAGCGCTTGTCGGGAGGCAACCCGACGGTTTTTGCTTTATTTTTACTTTTTCTTTATGTTCGTTTTAGAAATTTTTGGTGTTTTGAGTCGTTCGCCCAAAAATTTTGTGATAACGGGTCCTATTTTTCTTGACAGGAGAGGAGATAGGTAGATCCATCATGAGGAGGATGAATGATTCGACGAGGAGCGCCCCAAGAAGGCGCTCGACGCTTAGGAGGAAGATGAAACCGATTGGAGGAAGAAAGACGGAGTTTAGAGCCAAAACAAAGACAAACAGCAGAACACAAGGCTCACTCGGCCGAGTATACTAGTCACTCGGCCGAGTACACAAGTTCGTCCGACCGAGCCGCTCACGAACGAGGGAAGTCTGATGTACCCAACTCTCTGTTTATTTTCTTGATTTCGATACAACTGCTACTCGGCCGAGTATATATATTCACTCGGCCGAGTGAAACGGATACCCTCCTAGGGCGAGTCATGCCGAGTAGCTTGCGTCACTCGGCCGAATGGACTTACTCCACTCGGCCGAGGCTGGCAAAGCCACTCGGCCGAAGCGATAGCGGGGAGGAAATTTTCATTAGCCTCGCTCGGCCGAGTGCCCACGTCACTCGGTCGAGTCGTAACTTCTTTATATAAACGGCGAGGGGGGGCGCATTTTTCGAAACGCAAAACCCCCAAAACACCCGCGCCCCTTCAGCTGCCTTGCCCGATCCCCTCGCTCGCGTCCCCCTCACTCACCCGGCCGCCGCCCGGCCCGCCACCACCAGCCGAGCACCGCCGACGCCTCACCCGAGTCGCCGCCGGCGGCCGACCGTCCGATCACCTCCGGTACCCCTGTTTTCGCCGTTTTCTCCTCTTTTCATGTATTTCTTGAGGATCCATGTGCTAAACGCCCCCCCCTAACCCAAATCAATTTCTATATCTATCCATTATACCCCTATTGCTCCATACATTTTGATTATTACTCGCTGATATCGCTTTTTCATGCGCAGGTTGCTTTTTGGAGCTTAGGGGAGCTCAGGGGAGCTTCTACGGGCTGTTTTGGACTTCGTGGAGGCGCGGACTTCGCACGCTTCCACTGCTTAGCACTTGCGGCGTGTTTGGGTATACTCTTTCCATTCTTTTCGCACACGCCACACTTTTCACGTTTTTCGGCGCGCGCTCGGGGCCGATATGCCGCCCCGGACACGGCCGCGGTCGAAGAGAGCTTCCGCCAAGCGGAAGCGGTCGGATGATGCCAGCCCCTCCCACGAGTTGGAGGACTCTCCTCCACCGTCCCCCACACACCCCGCACACCCCGCACAGCCTGCAGGCCCCGCACACCCCGCACAGCCTGCAGTGCACCCACAGCCCGCACAGCCTCTCCCTGCCGACCCACAGCCACCACCACCGGCTCCACTGGTCGGGCCGCTCGGGATTACGTTCCGAGACGACGCACACCACGCCGTCTTCGAGCGTATCTCCCAGCGCTCGATCGTACCCTCCAGGTTTGCACACCTCGCTGACCTAGGACGCCTGGGGGTACTAGAGGGGATGCTCACGTTGTACGACAACGTGGGCTGGCGAGATTTTTTCCAGGTGTCGGCGGATACTTTTACCCGCCCGACACTTGAGGTTTTGAGCTCGATCGCCCGGACCGACGAGGGATGCTCGTTTCGGTTCATGGATCGAGAGTGCCAGGTCACTCTCGATATGATGAGAGCGTTCTTCTCGTGGCCCGCTGTCCCCGGTGCCGATCGCGGTTACGGTCCTACCCATATCCCCCCACCTTCCTTTGACGCCGGTGCCTTATGGGCCCGGATTACAGGCCACCACGCCGCCTTTGACCCTAGTAGGGCCAAGGCCTCGGCCATCGTCCACCCCTGCCTACGCATTGCCCAGCGCCTCATGGCGACCACCTTTTTGGCCAGGTATGAGCCGGGCACGATGTCTACGCCAGAGCTCTACATGCTCTATGCGATGACACGTCCCAGAGCTCTATCTAGGGATGGACACGAGCTTGTCCCCGCCGTCGTGATCGACATTGCGGCTTGGTTTTTAGACCGCATCATTGTATCGGTGGGCGCTCGCTCACCGATCTGCTGCGGCGGTCTGATCACCCTGCTTACCATGATGACCGGCGAGGACCTACCTGACGACTTGCGACGCGTCCCGGGCCCCACTTCTCTGTCGATAGACGTTATGGCCCGGATGAAGATACTTCGCCCGCATGGTGCGCGTCACTGGGTCTGGTTGCACGGCCCTTACGGTGCCGACTACATGATTCTCCCGAGCCCTGCTCAGACTCAGATTGCACCAGCCCACGTCGACTGGCTCCCGGCGATGGATGTCCTCATCCCCACCGCCTACGTGCTCGAGGCCGAGGAGGCCGAGCAGGCCCACGCTGCCCACGCTGCCCAGGCTGCCCCCGCAGACCCTGCTGCACACCCTGCCGAGCCTGCCGCCGACCCTGTTGACCCTGTGGCCCCTCAGCCCATGCCAGATGTTTCCGCTGCTCCTGACACCGCTGTCGGTGTCGAGAGTACTTTTGCTGAGCCCACTTCCACCACTGTCACCACTTCCGAGGCTGTCCCCACCACTCCCACTGCCACCTCTGGCCCTCTGTCCGTGGAGCCTCTTTGCTCCGCTCTCCCCGAGCGCCCGCCGACCTTTGTCGAGAGTGGAGAGCCCTCGTTTGCCGCGGTTGTGGAGACCATGGCTAGCATGATCTCCGCTGGGGTTGCGCCTTTTGGTCCACATAGTTCCGCCCCAGCGGTAGTTACCTCTGTCTCCACCACCGCTGTATTTTCCGAGAGTGTCGTGGCGTCTGTCCACACTTCTGTGCCACTGACCTCTCTGGCCGCCTCGTTGCCACCTTTGCACACTTCTTTCGCTGCCGCTGCCTCCACTTCTCACCGCCCGCCCCGGCCTCACACTGAGGCCAGGCCCACATTTGCAGGCGCAGCACCTTTTGTTCCCTTCCCTGCTGAGCCCGTTACATACTCCACTCGCGTACGCCAGCCTCGCCCTGCACAGCCTAGACCGGTGCGCCCCCCTGCACCACCCCCGCCCGACACTGTACTGCAGAGCATACATGCTCTTGAGTTGGCGGTGAGTGGTCTTAGAGGTGACCTTAGGACCCTGTCCTCCACCGTCTCTGCGATGGCTGGATGCTTCGAGCTGATCCCCCAGATCCACTACTGCCTTACACAGGTCTTGGAGCGTCTCCCACGCGTACCCCCACCCACCCAGCAGGTTCCCACACACACTTCCACACACACTAGACCTGCTTCCACTTCCACGCCCACCCCAGCTCAGCAGCCTACACCACCACCACCACCTCCGCCTCAGGACGGAGACGGCGCAGCACCACCTTCTTAGGCACCCTTGATGACTTGATCCATTCCTGCCGTTGTGCTGCCCGTTTCTGCTGGGTCCTGTTGCACTTTTTGTCCACCCCCCCTCCCCTCACTTATTCTGGTATTCTCTTCTTGATCATATCTTTTTATATCTATTTTGGGAGAGAGGGAGAGTTTTTGGTGACACTTATATCCATGTATCGCTCCTATCTGTGCATACATCATGTCCGCATCATATTTTCATTTCTTTATTTTACCCTTTTTTTTTCTTTTCATTTTTCCATGCATGCATCCTCACTTGCCCCTCCCATCGCTTGTCTCTCGGTGTGCCACACTTTGCACATTGAGGACACTGTGCCATTTAGCTTGGGGGAGTGAGTTCTCACGATCTTTTTCGATTTGCCACCTTTATTTTTAGTTTTCACACCGTTCTTTCGCTTTTGCACTTATTTTTCATCATTTTTCTTTTATTTTGCCATGCATCACGTTTTTTTTATTTTCCTGTGTGCCGTACCGCATAGTTTCTATTTTCCCTTTATCTTTATTTCTTTTTCATCTCATGCTAGAGATGACTTTTCTGTGATGATGATGACGTTGGATTTAGCTTATTCTATATGCATGCTATATTTGTCATGTCTTAGGTTTTATTTCAGATATCAGATGCTATGACTTGCTTTGCATTTAGAATAGTAACCCACACCTTTTTCCGCATGAAAATGGACGAAATTTTGTTATTAGCTAAGTCTGAATATTCATATGTATGCTATCACAGAAAACACACCAAGATTCACGCATTGAATGCTTATATCTGGAGTACTGATTTCTTTTCCTATATCACTTCTATATGCATGAATTGTACACTTCACTTCAGGATGATTGAATGATGTTAGCTATGATAAATCTGGATTAGTTAGCTTTTTTGTGATCGAAACTGAGTAGATTAGATTACCCTGCTGAAGTTGTCGTGCATGTCTTATAGAGTGAACCGAGAGTTACATTTATTTCTTTCTCCACAAATCTTGAACATCATTTCTCTACTTTTAAAATCATTGGTGAATCTCCCCTTAGTGATTCTATTTTATGGCATTTTCCCCCGCTACTAATTCCTAGCTCCAAATCTCTTATTCTAAAAAAAAAAGAAAAAGAAAAAAAAAGAAGAGAGAAAAAACATTCTTGTACATCATTATCTCTCTCTGAGTTGGGATCATTGTGTATATATTGCTTATTGCAAAAAGAAAAAAAAAACAAACAAACAAACAAAAGAGGAAAAAATCCTCAATAAAAGATCCCATCTCACCTTCTTTCTTTCTTCTTTCTTTTCGTTGCTTTTGGAGCTATATATATATGTATAAAAAAATGGGGATGTAAATATTTTTTATGCCACCACGCTTATAGATAAGCTTGGGGGAGGGGATCCATTGATGTGTGAGAGAGTGACCACTTGACATCGCACGACAACCTAGGCTAAGTAATATTCTATGCTCGGTGAGATTATTTTAGTTTTACGAAGTCCAGAAATCTAAGCCTAGCACTCATTTCATGAAATCCATACTTTTCTATTCTCTCTATTCTATAGTGTGATACTCTTATACTCCAGATAGAAAGCGTTCAATTGAAAAGTGTGTGATCTGTGATTTGTATACCGCTTTAAATGATTCAGACGACGTTAATTTTAAAATTATTCCGTTTTTCATGATTATAACGTTTTCGTGGGTTTTCTATTTCTATTTGCACCATTATACTATGATATCAAAATAAAATCCTTTGACATGAGTTTTTCATTCGATGCATGCTATAAGAGTAAGTGAAACCCACGTCCTGAGAAAATGATCTAGCATCCTACCTCTTCGCTTCTTTCTTTCTTTCTTTATTTTCATTTCATTCTCATTCTTCTTCGTTTTTCGTTTTTCGTTTTTCGCCATTTTCGTTTTCCAAATCCACCGGGTTCGCCTTCTACTTATCTTCCTCGAGGACGAGTAAGAGGCAAGCTTGGGGGATTTTGATCACTCCTTATTTTACACCTTTTTTCCGCATGTTTGCATGCCATTTGGATCGCCCAAATCACGTTTTTCACGATATATCGACGATATTGCGATGCTTTTCACGATTTGTTGTTTTTGTCGCATTTCAGGTGATTTGGCGCGATTAGGAGTGATCTCGAGATGCGCTTACTCTAGACGGTCACCGACGACCTCCCCGAGGGGTATTTTGCTGTTAGAGAGGAGCGGAAGAAGAATGGACGTCGCAGGAGCGACGAGGAGGCCAAAACAAGCAGATTGGGCATTTTTTGTGTCCCACTCGGCCGAGTGGAGGAGCCACTCGGCCGACCAGCGGGACACTGCTCGGCCGACCAGTCCAGACACGAGTTACCTGTGCACTCGGCCGAGCACCGAAGACCCACTCGGCCGAGTGACGATACCACGTCCGCCCGAGTGCAGTGAAGTCATCGGCCGAGTGACGACAACTCACTCGGCCTAGCCGCCTCCGAACTGAAGACCCCTGAAAGCCCCGACTTTCTGGAAAATTGCAGGGTTTTCACTCGGCCGAGCGACTGTTGTCACTCGGCCGAGTGCGATACGCTGCCTGTAGCGAAAACTGCGGAAAACAGGCTGTGCAGGGGTATTTTGGTCACGATTTTTGGACGATTTTTGGGGCTATTTAAGCCCTGTTTTTACCCTAGTTTAGAGAGCCATCTCTTAGATTTTTTGCAGCTTTTTAGATTACTTTTTAGCTTTATTATTGTGATTGGAGAAGAGGAAAAAACTTGGATTTTTGTTGGATTAATTGAAGGATTACATTGGTTTGCATCTCTCTTCCTTAAAAATTCTATTTTTATTGTTTATCTCAATATTTGTGATGAATTCTATTGTTTATTTCATTGATTATTTTTGTGCTATTACTATGATTTGTGAGTAGTCTCCACGTCTTGGGGCGTGGGGATGAACCCTACAAGCCCTATTTCCTATTTGTGATGAATTGGTAGAAATTGAGCTAGAATTGCTATTAGGGATTAGATTGGGATCGATTTACTACGGATAGCTAGGAATTCATATCAATTGGGATTTGCAAGAGATTGGATCCCAATTTGATAGGAAGCCCTAGAAATCCGAATTGGGTTGGAGTCGGATTTTCGAAGTATCGGTTTGCAAGAGATTGGACCGATACCAGGATTCCCGATTGCAATTCCATGCCAATACCCGTTTGCAAGAGATTGGACAGGTAGGAACTATCCTAATTTAGATTGTGGACCGAGTTTGCAAGAGATTGGGCTCGGTGCGCAATTGGACGATGATGTTGATCCTAATGCTAGCTTCCCTAGGCTAGGGTTTGCAAGAGATTGGACCCAAACCTAGGATAGCTATAGACCGGCAACAGCGCGAGAGCGTGAGCTTGGTTCTACATTCAGTTGCAACTAGTTCATCCGAATTCTCATTCTAGCAATTTTGATACCGACGAACCACATTTATGAAATACGGTGAGTAGCGGGAATTCCCCATTCCCTAGACGTTCTTTATTTGATTTGATATTTCGCACATTTGTCTGACGATTGTGACAGGATCGCCCAAGGCAATTTTCTCTGTTCTCAAATAGCCAGGTTGATTCGGAACAAGCACAGTCATTCGTCCTCCCTGTGTTCGATACCCGCTCGCTGCTACACCGTGCACTTGCGGTAAAACTACAACCGTTCTTTGGGTGCATATCCGGAGCGACCAGGCATCTATTCGGTTCACGAAGAGTTGCCGACCGACTAGATCGTCATCTAGTCGGTTGGTACTTCTTCTTGAACCAACTAAGATGCACTAGAAGCCGAGGGAAGAAGCGATAAGCTTCGAAAAAGTTTCTAATGGCTTCTATAATAATCCTAGCTCTAAGATATGAGCGAAATGAAGATAATAATGTAAGTCCTACTCAAGGCTTAACATTCTAATATATGAAGCTAGAAGACAATAAATAATACATGACGAACCGTCTTCAAAGCTTCAATCTTCATTCTTGACTTCAATAATGGTCCTTGAGCTTCAACGAAGCTTCAGGCATACGATCACGCGTATTGAGAAGTCTTGAGATGTCGCTTTTGATATACGTATTCTTTTGGCGACGATCTCCATAACTGCGCTCACAAATAGTTAGTACACGATATTTATGTTTGCTCATCATCCAAAACCAAATCCGAGAAATCAATACTCAACACTTAACCCACTCGGTGCCTATCGAGGATGAAGCTCGTAAGCTTTTCCTGGAGTTAAGGGAGGGGCGGGTGCGAGCCGTAGCTCAGTCTTTAACCCACCCGATGCCTATCGAGGGCAAAGCTCGTATGCTTGCCCCGGAGTTGAGGGAGGGGAGGGTACGAGCCGTAGCTCGGTCCTTAACCCACCTGGCGCCTATCTAGGGCAAAGCTCGTAAGCTTGCCCCAGAGTTGAGGGAGGGGAGGGTATGAGCCATAGCTCGGTCCTTAACCCACCCGGTGCCTATCAAGGGCGTAGCTCGTCAGCTTGTCCCGGAGTTGAGGGAGGGGAGGGTGCAAGCCATCGCTCGTTCCTTAACCCATCAACGACACTATCAAGGGTGAAGCTGTTAAGCTTGCCCCTGAGTTGAGGGAGGGAGGGCGTGAGCCGTAGCTCGTTCATTAACCCACTGGCAATTTATCGAGGGCGAAGCTCATTAGCCTGCCCCGGAGTTGAGAGAGGGGAGGGTCCGATCCGTAGCTCGATCCTTAACCCACCTGGTGTCTATCGAGGGCGAAGCTCATAAGCTTGTCCGAGGTTGAGGGAGGGGAGCCGTCGCTCGTTCCTTGACCCACCCGGTGACTCTATCGAGGGCAAAGTTATTAAGCTTACACCGAAGTTGAGGGAGGGGAGGGTGCGAGTCGTAGCCTATTCCTTAACCCACTGGAAATCTATTCAGGGCAAAGCTCGTCAACCTACCCTGGAGTTGAGGGAGGGGAGGGTGCGAGCCGTCGCTCGGTCCTTAACCCACCCGAAGCCTATCGAGGGCGAAGCTCGTAAGCTGCCCCAGAGTTGAGGGAGGGGAGGGTATGAGCCGTCGCTCGTTCCTTGACCCACTTGAAGACACTATCGAGGGAAAGGCTATTAAGCTTGCTACGGAGTTGAGGGAGGGAAGGGTGCGAACCGTCGCTTGTTCCTTAACCCACCAACGATCTATCGAGGGCAAAGCTCGTCAGCCTACCCCGGAGTTAAGGGAGGGGAGGGTGCGTGCCGCAGATCGGTCCTTAACCCACCCGATGCCTATCGAGGGCGAAGCTCATAAGCTTGCCCTAGAGTTAAGGGAGGGGAGGGTGCAAGCTGTCGCTAGTTCTGACCCACCCGGTGAGACTATCGAGGGTGAAGCTGTTAAGCTTGCCCTGGAGTTGAGGGAGGGGATGGTGCAAGAAGTAGCTTGTTCCTTAATCCACCGACGATCTATCGAGGGCAAAGCTCGTCAGCCTGCCCTGGAGTTGAGGGAGGCGAGGGTGAAAGCTGTAGCTCGGTCCTTAACTCACCCGACACCTATTGAGAGCGAAGCTCGTAAGCTTGCCCCGGAGTTGAGGGAGGAGAGGGTGCGAGCCATAGCTCGGTCCTTAACCCACCCAGCGCCTATCGAGGACGAAGCTCGTATGCTTGCCCTGGAGTTGAGGGAGGGGAGGTGCAAGCCGTTGCTCGGTCCATAACCCACCCGGTGCCTATCGAGGGAAAAGCTTGTAAGCTTGCCCCAGAGTTGATGGAGGGGATGGTGCGAGCCGTAGCTCGGTCCTTTACCCACCCGGTGCCTATCGAGGGCGAAGCTCATAAGCTTGCCCCGGAGATTAAGAATATTTGAGGGAAGCTGAAATTTCCAAATGGTGATGGCAATATTTGAGAGTATGCATAGAAAATGAGATAGTTATATTTATCAAACTATTGACAATATTTAAGTAAATGCTCATTATTCCTGTGGCGGACTAGCTTGTCGCCTTCCATGGTTGATCGTCGAAGTCCTGCTGATTGTTATCGTGTTCGACCAGCTGGGCTTGCTTGGGTGCTTTGTGTTTGGTGGAGCCGACGTAGCAGCTCTGGGACAGTCTTTGGCTCACTCATACTTGTCCAACCCCCTGCAGAGTCTGGAACTTGACCATTTGGTGCAGGAGTGAGGGGAGAGCTTCGATGGTGGTCATGTATGGCCACCCAATGATACCATTGTACGTCGATGCGATGTCAACGACAACGAATTGTGTCATTTGGGTGACGATTCTCAGCTCTCCCCCCAAAGACATCGGCTGGGTGATGACTCCGACGATGGAAACCGAGTGGCCTGTGAAGCCGACAATCGGACCCGTGCATGGCCTCCGATCTGATTGCCTCAGCCCCATCTTCTCAATCGTCGACATTAAAATAATGTCGCATGAGCTTCCGGTGTCGATCAAGAGACGACTGACTATGGTCGTTCCAATCTGGGCTTCAATGACGATGGTGTCATCATGTGGTAGTTCGAACCCCTCTAAGTCATCATCTGAGAATGAGATGGGGGACGAGCTACTCTCCTCCGCTTGGCTTCGTCGCACATGCCCGTCGTCATTCATTGTCAAGTGTACGCCTTTCTGGCCGAGGCCTATGCACAACTCGAGGATGGTCCACCGCATATCACATCTATGCGCATGACCGCTCTGGGCTGGCGAGGGGCGTCTTGCTCAGCATTCTGGGGCTGGTTCGGCTGATGCGCTCCCAGGGGTGCTCTTTCATCGCTAGCCTGTCACCTCCCCTCAACGAAGCCTTGGAGATGGCCCTCCTGAATCAGCCGTTCGATATCCCTCTTCAGAGTAAAACACTCGTCGGTATCATGACCGTGATCACGGTAATACTGACAGTATTTCTGTTGATTCCCCGACGTTGGGATCGTCCTCCTCTCCTGAGGCGGGTCTCGAAGAAGTCTGGCTCTCGTTGCTGCAGTCAATACTTCGACCATAGGGGCATTGAGCTGCGTGTATTGGGCCTGCTGCCGTCCTTCGGGCCGGCTGACCACCGACGGGGGGTTTCTAGGTGTGGCGAACCCTCACGCTAGACCGGGGCAATCTTGAGGTTGATGGCCTCCTTGGTCGTGCCCCTGGTTGCCTAATTGGTCGCGCCCTCTGGGACGGTCTTCCTACCTTTATCGAAAATCTGGCCGCAGCTCGTTGCAGGATGACCCAACTGGGGTGGCCACCTTCTTCACTCCCAGAGCATCCTCGCTCAGCATGAACCTCTCCGCCCGGGAGAAGAGTGCATCCAGATCGGTGGGTGGATCTTGGAGGAGTGAATTATGCAGGCTCCGATTGGTCAGCCCCTTTTTGAAGGCTACCATGGCGAGCTTATCTCTGAACCTCACCATATTAAGCCTTTTCTCCTAGAAACGATGCAAAAAATTTCGGATCGTTTCCCCCTCTTTTTAGACTACCGAAAATAGATAGTCTGCTGGTTTCTTCCTTCTGCGTCCCACCTTGAACTGCTGGCAGAACTTGTGGGATAGATCGTTGAAGGCCTCGACGGAGCGGGCATGCAGGCCGTTATAACACTCTAATGCTGACTTCTTCAGAGTCATTTGGAAGCCTCGGCATAGGAGTGGATCATCTACGCCTTGAATCTCCATCGCCACTCTGTACCGCTGCACATGCTCAAGAGGATCGCCTACGCCATCATACAGTTCAAGCTGAGAAAGCTTGAATCTACAAGGTATCGGGGCCGCGGTCACTCGTCTGGCCAGGGGATTAGCCACTTCTTGGTAGGTTGGTCGTACAGGAGATCTTCGGGGGTCGATACGACTGCCTCGACCGTCTCTCCCATCACTGGAGTCGCCAGATGAGCCACCTCGGTGCTCAGCAGCATCCCTTCCCTGCCTCAGGGGATTTCTGCTTCGATCGCGGTTTCATCGTTGATGATCATCATGCCCAGGAGATCGGTGGGTTGACCTGCGGGTGCTCCCTTCGAGCAACGAGATATCCACCAATGGCGGGCTATGCACGTGCCATCGGTTCAGGGTTGACAGCTCCAAAATTCTACGACTCTCCTCTCGGATCCTTTCTCGTGCGGCAATGATGAGTCGCATCTGTCGACGTGTGATTTCTTCATCGACCTGCATTTGTTCAGTGGCGGCCTATGCCTCATCGTCAAGATGCCATGGTTGAATAGCATCTTCTTCTTCGAGGCGTCTCTGACAAGCGGCATCCATATCTGCATCGAGATATCTCTGCTGGGTCGCTATCTCTTCGTTGAGACCCCTCTGTCAGGCGGTTTCTTCTTCTTCGATCTGGGTGTGAAGGTAGCGCCTCACGTTCAGGGGTGTAGGGGGGACGGTGGATGTCACGGCCCCACCCGCACCCCAATCATTCATCATCTTCGTAAAGGCTTCAAAGCCTTGGTGAACAACACGGGCCGAGGCGTGAATAGCCTCTGTCATCCCCTCGGGGGGTACATCTGCTAGGGAAGCCCCTCCGAGAGGACGTGGCTCGTCCTCCATAGGATGTTTGCCACGGTTAGGACTGGGATTGAAAGGTATGTGATTAGACATGGATGTGACCCTAAGTTCCCACAGATAGTGCCAATTGTTGTGAGATAGTATCCGCTTGCAATGAATTTATAATGATGTGGGGAACCAAAGGCACGATGGTTACAAGTTTAAAGTGGAAGACGAAGCTAATCACGGTCTGAGGAAGATTCATAGATGAGGATCTCAAGGTCGCCCGTCAGACGGAGTAGGTCGCATGCTGGTTGGTGAGGGTCGCTCATCCATTGGTGAAGGACGTCGCGGGTAGCACGCTTGCTGGCAGCTTGGGCAAACTTCCTATAAGAAGAGCAGCTCGTCAGAAAGGCTGGGCTGGCTGTCAGCCCACATCCCCTCCGATGCTTAAGTCAGTTAATGACTGATAAGAGAATGTCAGACACGAAGGGAGATCTTAAAGGTAGATCGACGCTTGCGTGGCCAACTGGTGTGGAAGGCACGAATATGTGGAAGATATTCGACCTTGAATATAAATAGATGTGTTAGGAGTTTGTTACCAATTCATGCAACCAGCCAACCCCCCTCTCGTTTGGAGGTGAGGGGGTATTTATAGGCTGCTGGAGTCAGTTGCTTTTGCTGAGCTGACGGTGCCAAGGTGTCAGGGATCCGACCGTTGATGCCAGGGCCGAACGTGTCAGGCGTGCTTTTGTCAGGCGGTCAGAGCCGTAAATGTCAGGTAGCACTTTTGTCCGGCTGTCTGGTGGTGAAACGGTTAGGCGTGCTTTCGACAGGCTGTCAGGCAGTGAAGCGACCAGGTGCGCAAGCGACCAGGTGCGCTATTGTCAGACTTTGTCTGTAGTGAAACTGGCAGTGGTGTAAGTGGCGAGTCGCCTCCTTCATTAGGCGGACTGCTTCGGTGCGGCGAGGTAGGCGAGCAGCTTCTGGGTGAGCTACTCTGGGGCGAGCTAGCATAGAATGTATGCGATCAGCTGGAGGGCTCTTCTCTTTGATTCGGATGACGAACTTGCCGCTCTGCTTGGGAAAGCTTCTCAGAGACTCGACGAACTTGATTTCATTGGGAAGATTCGGCGGGCCATGGCTTGGGCTTTGAACAAGTGGGCCTAGATTGTCTGGGCCAATCTTGAGGTCGTAACAACTATCAACAAATTCGTTCAGCAGATCGCAGCATTCCTAGATGCTCATCTCTACTCTGTTCAGCTTGCCATACTGCCCTCTCATCTTTCCTTACCTGTAGACATTGCCAAAATGTTGTCACACATATATATCGTACTGCAAAAAATCGAGCTAAAAATTATTAGAAAAATTGACCTGCGGTTGGACGCAATGAAGGAGGAGAAAGATGCTAAAGGTCAGAAGAATGCATTGGAAGTTTGGTTTTCATTAAGGCATTCCATCGAACACTTTATGTGCAAGGTGTCCTACTAACAAGGGCTTGTTCACAAACCCATTAGCATCAACCAACCTCTGGTGCATTCAAAACCTCAAGCTCAAACCCATGAATCAATCTCTCCAAACTCGAAGCAAACAACCAAGCAACCTAAAAACGTCATGGGTTTCTCTTTAAAAAAAGAAAAATATTGAGTATGAAGAATTCAACATAGGAGCAGAAGTGGGTTATGATGCCGCTGGGGTTCTCCTGAGAGAGAGGGCGGAGATCGAGCTGGATAAGTTAGGGTTTAAGCAGATTGAGAGATCATTAGGGGTTGAGCCTTCGGATTAGATCGCGAGCTAAGGCATTAGAAATATCACGAGCTAGGGCAAGCTTCAACGACAGGAGATCCCGAGCTAGGGCATGAACAAGGAACGAGGGAGAGGAGATCGCGAGCTTGATTCTAATGAGGAGGGTTATCTCCTGGGCTCTCATGATCGCGAACTTTGGCGAGAGGAGATCGCGAGCTAGGGGAGAACGAAAGGAAGTCTGATGCTTCGAATTAATGGGAGTGGCATGCTCGTAATTGTCACGAAGTTAATCACTGTAGAATGAAGCGGGTTAATTTTCAGCCGTGGGATCAGACCCGACAGTGAGCGGTAGTTTTCGCACGAGATCCTTATGCGCAATGAGCACAACCAATCACTCCCCTATATATACATATATACAGAGGAATATTCACCTCAATGAATTATCCAAGTTTTTTTGCCAGTGAACTTTCAATCTAATTTCAATTAGTATGGTATCAACAGACCAAATATCGAGGAGGGGGAGTGCAAATTATAATAAAAATCAGCATGATATCAACAAGCACCAACTCAATCTGCCAAAAGTTTACACCAATCCACCACAGATGGCATCATCTCAGTGATGCCTATCACATTCTCCACCGCTTCCGCCTTCATCCATACCCTTGTTTTTCTCACCATATTGGCTCCCCTTGCCCCCTTGACGGCGCCGGCGGCAGCCGCCGTGTCCTTACCAATGAGGCTCTGCACGACCGATCGGAACTGGGTTGCGTCCATCTCCACGAACCGTGTCTCGATGATCATCACTTTCATGATCTACGTCGCTTCCTTGGACATCAACAAACGAGAGCGCACTTATCTGGCAACAAATGATGCAAGATCGGTACGAATTTATGGAAAAAAAATCTTTGGTGGTCGTTTCCATGGTATAAATGTGGTTTTTAACAACGATACTTAAAAAAACTATTACAACCTCTAACTAAGACAACGTCTCAAAAAGGTTGTAAATATTCGGTCTAAATTAACATTTACAACTATTCACGAAAAAAGTTGTAATAAACAATTTTTACAACTTTCAAAGAAAAAAGTTGTGGTGTCACAATTAACATTTACAACTATTCACGTAAAAAATTTGTAATAACCATTTTTTACAACTATCCACGAAAAAAGTTGCAGTAAACATTTTTTACAGCTTTCAGAGAGAAAAAAGTTGTGGTGTCAAAATTAACATTTACAACTATTCATGAAAAAAGTTGTAATAACCATTTTTACAACTATCCACGAAAAAAAGTTGTAATAAACATTTTTTACAACTTTCAGAGAAAAAAGTTGTGGTAAACATTTATTACGACTACCAAAATAGAAACGTTGTCACATGAAAGTTGTAAATGACTAGTTTTGTTATAGTGAACATTATCTCCACCAAAATCGAGCAGTCATTAGACTGCCCCAATCGTAGGAATTTTTTTACATATACCAGACATGATAGTGCTAAATTTCCAAGAATTCATGACATTGATATTTCAAGAAATCAAATGCCTAAGAATAATATTCGTGAAAATATGATAATAAAGGAGAATATTGCATTCTGCAGACCTGCATTCTGCATGCCTAACTTGCTCATCGTAATCTTCCCGTATTTATGCAGTAAGCCCTTATTGTTTGATTAGAACATTTGTTATTATTTCAATTAAAGTTTTGAACCACTAACACTATCCAAATTTCTGATGTACCTTCATAGCATCAATTAAAAGTGCAAAATAGCTTATGTCTCCAACACTTAACATCCTACTTTCCAAAGGTAAACCTTTCCAGAGAAAACCATGCATTATCGATAAGCAATAAGCAAAGAGATAACATCCCTCATTTGTATAATAGATATGGGCCTCACCAAACCAAAGGGATGTTTCCGCCACGATCGATAAGCAATAAGGAATGCATGGAGACTGATGTCGCATGCCGTGTTTTGTGGTACCAAAATATTTATGGTACTGAAAGTTCAGTACATAAGCACGACAAATAAAACACAAAGATAAAACATAAACACCAAGGTGACACACGAAACTTGGTAACGCAGTTTGGTGCACACACCTACATCTGCGGGGCCACGCCCAGAAAATCAGAATACTCCACTAAAATAATCAATGAGTACAATCACTAATTATCGCGATTCTATTAGGATGAACAACCTCCCCCTCAATACAAACCGTGATGGGTGGTCTCTACCAACCCATGGAGTATTCTCGGCAAGCTCCCCTTGCCCGTAAGCTCCCCTTGCACAACCGACTAGATCAACTCCCTTGATCCTACGTGCATAGCCGTCGGCCTCCTCCCGGAGTTCTTCAAAAACTTTCGTAAAAGCCGTCACTTTTCCGTAAAACCGCACACACCTCTATCTACCCCGCTCCCCCTCAATCGCGGAGTAGTTAAGGTAGTTCGCTCGACAGATCTCGTGCAGATCGGCATCCCACAATCTCTGGAACTACTTCGGGCAAGTAGTTCAACATATCTCCAAGGATCCGATCAATAAAATATTGCGAGAAAGAATCTCTCCAACCGATACAACAATAAAACCAAGAGATTGCAACTTCCAAAATGTATCTTCAACAGAATATACTAGAATACCTAAAAGAGATAACATGAGATCTGAAGTAATGCACCTTTGATAACCGCTGAAGTCCGCCAATCAATTCTAGCCTTCTGACACAGCATGTTGTACATAATGTTGTATAATAGCGTTCAACATTCTATACAACATTGCCAATAAATAGGATCTTTCATACCACGGTTGTGGATTGATACTTTCATTCACCTTCGTCATCAAATCTTATGCATACCTGCATTCAACCGAATATCTGGAGAAGATCTAAACAATAATGCAAGATCTGAAAACATTCATATATAGAATCTTCAACCGCACATATCTTCAACCGCCCAACCATTCAGATATGAACCCATTCAGATTTTGTAACCACTATTTATGGGTAAATAACTTCCTCTTTAATGCAGAATATCCGCCAATATTACAAGGATCACTTCGGGTAAGAAATCTCATATTCAAGGAACCACCGAATCTATTTCGGGCAAACTGATTAAAACAAATCTCATGTGAATATTTTGCCCATAGAATAAGGATCTATTTCTGGTAAATAAAATCAATAAATCTCAGCAAATATTTCCTCCCATCAATTTAGGAACTAACCAGATTCCCAAATATTCTCAACAAACCTCCATCAATTAAGGAACTAATTCGGGTAAGGAGTATAAAATTCTCACCAATATCTGGAATCAATCAAATCAGGAACATCCGATATTCTAGGCTACAAATCAGATCTGAGATCACCACAACAGATTTGTAGACCAAAGCAGCGTTTCTGTATACGAATAATTACTCCAGATCCCGAATGTTGAACATAATGTCATTTAACATAATGTTCAACATTTTGCTTAAACTGCTCAAAAACAATCCAGATTCCACCAACTGAGCTCTCCAGATATAGTGCCACTAATGCCAACAAATATCAGCAGAAATTCAATCCTAACAATCTCCCCCTTTGGCGTTATGTGGTACAAACCAAAGCAAGCGTCAACCAAGCACACATCACAAACCAAAGCAAGCGTCAACCAAGCACACATTCTCCCCCTTTGAGCCACAATAATCCAAAACACATTCTCCCCCTTACTAGAGCAACCCGAGCAATGATCACCTCAAAAAATACAGCCAAATTATTCAGAAAAGACACCACATTCTCCCCCTTTCAGCTAGCCTTACAACTCCAAAAGAAAATTCAGAAAAACTCAACCGAGGCACATCCAGAGGCTCCTCTGTCTCTCTTAATAGCAAATAAAATCTCAGGCACAGCGGAATAAGAGGAAGAGCACTATACCTCACATCTAACAGTAGGGTGACGAATGAAATGATGTCCAGGGTAGAAGTCGAGCTCTGAGTGGCCGAAAAGTAGTTGGAGAATTGAAAACATCGGCGGTGTTGACAGAAGGTACATGCGAAGATTCATTGGCACCGACGGAGGAAGAGCAGTGAGCAGAGCGGCAAGATAGCACTCTGATAATTCTGGAGGAAGATTCATGAGACTTTGGTGCAGGTTGCTCACAGTGATTGTCGAGGGGAGATGTCGAGTCAGGTGTCATAACATCTGCAGCAACATTGTTCTGTGTTGTATCTAATGTTACAACATTAGTCACAACATGAAGTGTTGTCTCTGAAGCTGTAGTGTTCTTGCTGTATAATTCAGACTTCCTGACCCATCTCTTCTTCATCTTCATATCAGCGTGTCTAACATTTCTTCCTTCTGAAAAATTCCGCATGCTACTGAAGCAGTCTCTCTCAGTATGGCCTATGAACTTGCAGTAAATGCACACAGAACGAGCACCTTTTATATCTCCAATCTGCCTCTTCTTCTGATCATGGCCCTTGTGCTGACCTATTCTTTCAAGTTCTTTGATAACATGACTTCTTCTTTCAGCAGACACATTATCGAAAGCTCCTCTATTGTATCCCACTCTGGTGCGATCTCCAGAAATCTTACCCATGTTTAAGATATCATCCAACTTTGCTTTTCCAGAATTCCACTTCTCCAAAGTGCATTCAGCTTTCTTTGCCCTGAGAAGAACATTTCTGAAGTTTCTTTCCAATTCTCTATAGTTTCCCTCAGCTTTCAGACATTCGGTTTTGACCTCCTCCTTCTCTTTCATCAGTCTATCATTCTCCTCCTTCAGGACTTAGTTGATATTGCAGATTTGCATCCATTTCTCAAACATCATCAGGTATGCTCTTCGAATATCATCGTCATTAACTTCTTCATCGCTATCAACTTCAGACTTAGATTCAGTGCAGGATGTTGTACTTAATGTTGTACATGATGTTGAACATAATGTTGCAACATTCTGTCTGACATTGGCTAGCTTGTTGTAATCAGGTCCCTTCTTCTGAGAGGCCGCGAGGGCAATGTAATTACTGATGATGTCCTCATTTTTAACACTCCCATCAGAATCATCTTCACTCCAGGTACTAGTCGATGACGTCCCTTTTTTGCTTCTTCAAGGTGTTTGCACATTCAGCTTGTGTGTGCCCAAATCCTTCATATACTCTACACGGCATCCCTTTTCCTTTCTTTTTCCCTTTACTACTAATCTTCTTCAACATTCTACTGATGTTTTTGGACAGCGATGCAATGTCGTCATCAAGTTTTGACTCATAATCAGATTTAGATTCTTCACAAGCTTCTACCTTCAGTGCCAACCCTTTGTCCCATTTGTTTTGCTTCAAATTCATTTCATAGGTCTGAAGTGATCCCATGAGTTCATCCAATCTCATATTGGATGTGTTCCTCACCTCTTCAATAGCTGCAACCTTTGCCGAAAATTTGTCAGGTAAAGATCTCAGAGTTTTCTCTACTAACTTCTTTTGGGAGTACTTCTTCCCCAATTGAAATGCCTGATTTGCTATATCACGTAATCTTCCATTAAATTCAGCCACAAATTCATCATCATTCATTCTAATATTTTCAAATTGAGAGGCTAGTATTTGAAGTTTAGAAGCTCTTACAGTACTTGTCCCTTCATGAATATTCTGCAGTATATCACATGCTTCCTTTGCATACTCACACGTAGAGATTAACTTGAATTGCTCTTCGTCGACAGCGGAAAAAATAGCATTAATTGCTTTATAATTGCACAAGGCCGCATGTTCTTCAATCCGACTCCAGTCTCTTGCCGACTTGAGGTGTTCTTCGCCATCTTCGTCAATTTCGGTTGGCGGTATCCATCCTTCACTGACAGCGATCCAGGCCTTCTCATCAATGGACTTAATGAATACACGCATCCGAGACTTCCAGTAAGTGTAGTTTGTACCAGTGAGCAAGGGAGGACGAACAACAGAGGCACCTTCTCGTGTAGCCATGATTCAAGTACTGAAATCCAAGATCACACCTTCTTTGAAAACAAAGATACACTGGTGACCTGCTCTGATACCAATTGAAAGTTCAGTACTTAAGCACGACAAATAAAACACAAAGATAAAACATAAACACCAAGGTGACACACGAAACTTGATAACGCAGTTCGGTGCGCACACCTACATCTACGGGGCCACGCCCAGAAAATCAGAATACTCCATTAAAATAATCAATGAGTACAATCACTAATTATCGCGATTCTATTAGGAGGAACAACCTCCCCCTCAATACAAACCGTGATGGGTGGTCTCTACCAACCCATGGAGTATTCTCGGAAAGCTCCCCTTGCCCGCAAGCTCCCCTTGCACAACCGACTAGATCAACTCCCTTGATCCTACGGCCTCCTCCCGGAGTTCTTCAAAAACTTTCGTAAAAGCCGTCACTTTTCCGTAAAACCGCACACACCTCTATCTACCCCGCTCCCCCTCAATCGCGGAGTAGTTAAGGTAGTTCTCTCGACAGATCTCGTGCAGATCGGCATCCCACAATCTCTGAAACTACTTCGGGCAAGTAGTTCAACATATCTCCAAGGATCCGATCAATAAAATATTGCGGGAAAGAATCTCTCCAACCGATACAACAATAAAACCAAGAGATTGCAACTTCCAAAATGTATCTTCAACAGAATATACCAGAATACCTAAAAGAGATAACATGAGATCTGAAGTAATGCACCTTTGATAACCGCTGAAGTCCGCCAATCAATTCCAGTCTTCTGACACAGCATGTTGTACATAATGTTGTATAATAGCGTTCAACATTCTATACAACATTGCCAATAAATAGGATCTTTCATAGCACGGTTGTGGATTGATACTTTCATTCACCTTCGTCATCAAATCTTATGCATACCTGCATTCAACCGAATATCTGGAGAAGATCTAAACAATAATGCAAGATCTGAAAACATTCATATATAGAATCTTCAACCGCACATATCTTCAACCGCCCAACCATTCAGATATGAACCCATTCAGATTTTGTAACCACTATTTATGGGTAAATAACTTCCTCTTTAATGCAGAATATCCGTCAATATTACTAGGATCAATTCGGGTAAGAAATCTCATATTCAAGGAACCACCGAATCTATTTCGGGTAA
The DNA here is from genome assembly GCA_030789695.1 of Scilla litardierei. Lineage (NCBI taxonomy): Eukaryota > Viridiplantae > Streptophyta > Magnoliopsida > Asparagales > Asparagaceae > Scilla > Scilla litardierei. The sequence continues at coordinate 287,833,592 of CM061141.1, forward strand.
ACTGATTAAAACAAATCTCATGTGGATATTTTGCCCATAGAATAAGGATCTATTTCTGGTAAATAAAACCAATAAATCTCAGCAAATATTTCCTCCCATCAATTTAGGAACAAACCAGATTCCCAAATATTCTCAACAAACCTCCATCAATTAAGGAACTAATTCGGGTAAGGAGTATAAAATTCTCACCAATATCTGGAATAAATCAAATCAGGAACCTCCGATATTCTAGGCTACAAATCAGATCTGAGATCACCACAACAGATTTGTAGACCAAAGCAGCGTTTCTGTATACGAACAATTATTCCAGATCCCGAATGTTGAACATAATGTAGTTCAACATAATGTTCAACTTTTTGCTTAAACTGCTCAAAAACAATCCAGATTCCACCAACTGAGCTCTCAAGATATAGTGTCACTAATGCCAACAAATATCAGCAGAAATTCAACCCTAACAGGTACAACTAGCATTTTTCCTTCTAACAATGTGTATATCCAAGTAAAACAGCTACCATAAAACACGTATTCAATTCCCATTCAATGTGGAAATTTGGACATTCCACTAGATCTCAATCATCACTAATTTACTTCTTTGAACAATTCCAAATTGAATTTTGCGTGACCAAAACATCAACTTCAATCTTTACTAAAAGCTAGCCACAAGGCAAACGCGTACACAAAACAAAAACAAATGTCAAAAAAGTTTTTGGTGGGTCGATCAAACTTTGTAGCGCAGCACACCAGAAAGAGGAGTAGCAACAAAGGAAGATTAAAGCTGAGAGCCCCCTCCTTCGTGTGGCTGCCCTCGTGAAGGGACACGCTGACTCACAACTGTTCGTTTGCTTCGATCGAGGGGGAAGCCATCGCAATCATCGTAATCAAAATATCTGTACATGAGAAATTATTGCATGCAACTGTAGTCGCAGGCAACAAGCAAACCACGTTGAGACACGTGTTATGATTTATTGATCTGTTGAAAGGTGTCCCACGCTTAGCAACCAATACGAAAGTTCACAGAGGGATGCATATTAAGTTTTTATTTTTATTTTGTGTGTGAGAAATGATAGAGTCGTAACCACGCATCTCGCGTCTTATTTTTTTTTAAAACCAGATCATATTTCACAAAATATATTCTCAACTGTAAGGATACATCTTGAAAAGTTCCAGAACTACTCTGTGTACAGAGATAATTCCAACAAAAAAGGTTTTAACACAGCATACACAAACACTGACTGTCCAAAATTCATAAACACTGATTGGATCAAGAGAACTCAAACCAAAAACAGCCAAAATAAAAAAAGCACTAAGACTTGAGATAGAGGATATAAGCATGCACATATCACTGACAGCAGAAGAAAACGCCGAGGCTATATTGTCTGATGTTACAGTCATCTTCACGATCGACCACGTTTATGCTGTCTGGATTCATGGCCAGTAACGGTAACATGTTAAAATTTGGTGATTCAAGTCTCTCACATCACACACCCAGGTCGCTCGGCCGAGCTATTCCAGACGCTCGGCCAAGCTGGAGGCACAAAACGAAGGCCAAGCAGCATGTGGGTATACCCGACCGAGCACTCTACCACTCGGCCAAGCAATGTCTGCCCGGGCGAGCGTTTTGAGCGCTCGGCCGAGCTATATATTTAAACAGAGAAGTGGAGCCCTGCAGTGCAAAGCGTTCGGACCGAGCGAAGCAGACGCTAGACCGAGTGCCCCGTTTATCCACCCAGCAGCTATAGCTGCGTAGCGGCCGCTCGGCCGAGCACAGAACTCGCTTAACTGAGCGGTGCGGGGCCCAGATGTTTTAGTCGACGGATTTGATGATGTTTTCCAGCCCGATTTGATGCCCTATTTAATCTAATAGTTGATTAGATTAGGGTTAAGGCTGTTTTTCAGATCTGGAGCATGAGAGGAGCTTGAGCCACCGCCATTGAAGATTTTGTCGAGAAATTAGGCTTAGGAGTTTTATGATTGGTGTTGAGTGATTCCCTCTTTGTCTCCTTGTTCTCTTCTTCCTTTGACTGAGTTTGTGAGGGCTTGTGCATCTAGCCAAGTTATTACGCACGTGAGTGGAAGCAAGATTGTATTCGCTTTGAAGATCTCTCTGATAGTGGAATCATTTCGGAAGTTGCTGGATGTAGGTTGTGCGTAACCGAACAAGGGTAAAACTTTGTGTTTACGATTTGATTTATTTGTTACTATTTCTTTTGCTGCTTTACTTTACAAGATCGTAGAATTTTGTTGGGTTATTTGAGTATCCGATTTTATCTTTAAAAGTTCAGTTTCTATTCATTTGAATAGTCATTTACTATGTAAATCACTATGCGTTTTCAATTTATCTTTAAAAGATGAATGGGAGGTGAGGATCAAACTTATCCTCAATCCTTCTTTGTGACCACTTGTTTATATTAATGACACTGTTGGTGTTAATGACCCTGTTGGTGTTACAGCGGTTGTGATTGAAGTGATCACTTGTTTGGCCCATCGGCATCTTGCCGACGAACGCAGTGATTCTTGTGTCCAATCACATGATTCTGAATTCTAAAATTCTCTCCCAAAACCTTGGGAAAAAAAAAAATAACACAAGGACACAACAATTTAACAAACAATGAAATTAGAGGGAAAACCCCAACAACACTCTCTACGCCCAATTTCTCAGTTAGAAAGGTAAAACATATATTATTCTCAATTATCTCTACAAAGCATCACAGAGTTGGATTCAGAAGAAAGAGAACAAGTAATACAAATTAGATACATGCTCTTAAAAAAAGGCTTGTCGACTCTGCGCCGCGAACCAGCCTTTACCGCGGTAGTTAAACAAGCGTCTCAACCTCGCCGGAGCTTGTGCTCCGGCGTAGCAGCCGCGGCGCTCTGCTGGATCTTCAGCTGCTCGTAAAACCTCCTGATGAAGTCGTCGGCCTCCTTGTCGACCTTCCCATCGTCAGCCACCTCGTCTTCCTTTATCGGGTATGGGGAGTCGGTGATCCTAAGCTGCCTCACCATCCTCGGGCTCCTCCCGAACCCCACGATCATCGGCGATGGGGCGATGGATGGAGGAATAGATTCCGCATCAGAGGGGATCTCATTATTATCGGTAGTGCTACTGCCCAGCAGCTCGAAGGCCTTGGCGATGGCCGCAGCGGCCTCGTAGTTCCGGCGACTCTTGCGCTTGTTGAGATGGAAGGGGGCGAAGGACGGGGTGTTGCTGCAGCTGAACTCGACTTCCCGAGGGTTGTAGAATGACTGGGAGGGGTCCATGGACATGCAGGAGAATGATGCAGGGTAGTGTGCCGAATGGCGGTGGTGGTGGAGGTTGAAGGCCAAGAGGCTGGCGATGGACTTGCCGGCGAGCTTCCAACGCTTGAGGAGGAGGTGGAGGTCCATCGTCAGCTTCTGCTTGGAGAGGATGCCCTTTCGTATCATCTGATACACCACCCTCAGCATGCGTAGCATCTTCTTGGCTATTGTGGGCGCGTTGCTCGATTCCATGTCTGTGTTGTTTTGGACTTCCAGTTTTGTTGAGGGGGTTTCTTGAAAAATTATCAGAGGGTCGAGAGAAAGAGGATTTGTTTCTTGAATTGGGTTGGTTGTGGGCGAGAAAGAGAAGGGGGAGGGGAGAGGGTATTTAAAGATCCTGGGAAAGCCAGGGGTCGACACAATGGTCTAGTTTTCTAAATATTGTTCCTGTCTTACGATTTACAACTCACTTGTCCTAGCACTTCATGCACATACATAAGGCATCCCATCTCATGGCCATGTGTTGATACATGCATGAATGACATGGCCATTTTACATATAGCTAGCCTTCGTTATTCTTGCGGTTGGTGATGTAGAGTGCAGCCACATGGAGCTCTCATGAGCTTGAATTAGTGGTTGTTGATGCACTGAATCTTGCGTGGGTATGGCCAAGCCGCTGGACGCCTGGGCCGGAACGCTGAGGCAAGCACTCTAGCAACAGGTCGAGCCCGATCAGACTGCTTTCGCGGGACGTGTGACAGAGAATACTTCTTTATCGCCTGAAAGACAGAAAAGCTCGTTGGCCTTACCAGAGGGGTTGGCACTCCAAACACTCTCTGATGCTCAAGTTAGATTCAAGAGTGAAGGAGGGGGGCGTGGTACGTAAAGCCAAGAACCATAGACTTTCAGCCCTAGTCCTAAACCAGATAGTAGAGTTTCAGACGTGGCGCAACTAGGGTCGAGCATCAGAGGTCGGTGCTGGGACCAGGAGGTCTCGATAGCCAATGCCTCGGCCTGTGCTAGGCATTTAATCTGGACGTGGCTTGACCTAGGTTGAATACCAGAGGTCAGCGTCGGGATCCCAAGTCCCTGCCAGCGGTAAATCCCATAACCTGAGCTAAGGGTCTTTGGTTTGGACGTGGCATGACCTGGGTCGAATGTCAGAGGACAGAACTGAGACCCTGGGGCCTCACCACCAGTAAATCCCATATCCTATGCTAAGGGTCTTTAGTTTGGACGTGACATGACCTGGTTCAAATGCTAGAGATCAGCACTGGGACTACGGGGCCTCGCAAATGATAAATCCCATAACTAGAACCAAGGATCTTTAATTTGGACGTGGCATGACTGGGATCGATGCCAAACATCAGCACTGGAACCCTTGGTCCTCTGTAACGACCCGCTCTCGGGGGCCCGTTACTTATTCGGTTTATTGCGCAGGTTCCGCAGTTTACCAGTGAATTCAGCATAGCCACAACGCAGAGATGTACCAACAACACTCAAACCAGCTTACAGACATTATTACAGTCCAAATTAAAGTACAACAACCAACACTCTCTCACACCAATACATGAAAGGAAATACTGAAAGGAAATGCAGTAACAGAAATACATAGTACAATACACACTCCGACAGAAAAGTAACTAAAACTCTGTGGCCTCCGGGTCGTACGCAGGCTCCTCATACTCTGGAGCAATCTCCTCAACCAGATCTTCGTCTGTCGGTGCCACAACTGGAACCGAAGGTAAGTCACAAAGATTCTAAACAAAGAAAAGAAGTACTGTACAAGTATGACAAGCAGAAGTAAAGTAAAGTACGGTGTAGTGTCTGTACAAGTGCAGAAAGTAAAGTGCTACAAGTGCAGAAAGTAAAGTGCATGACTGTAAAGAAGTAACTGTGCAAGATCCACTAGAACTACGTGACTCAAGTCGGAGAGTACAATATGTGACCGTTCAGTTCGTCTCTTGCCTGGGTGCTACCCAGACGAATGCCGGTACCCAGGCAGCAGTATGGTTTGCCGAAACGCAGGCAGCAGGACAGGGCACCGAAACACAGGCGACAGGACAGGTAGACCAAACTCTAGTCACTCCCGTACTCTCGCAAACTATGAGTTACCCCAAAACCCGGTGATGTGTCAAGTACAAATTCTTTACATGATCGTTCCATGAAATGTTCCAAGTCAAGTCCAACACAAGAAAGTGACGTATGTTTCCGTGCTTCGAGCACGTAGTAGTGCGGTGCTACAAGTTCGTACGAGCACAGTGGCTAGATTTCTAAGGTTAGAACCTATCGTGACTTACCAAAATTAATACCGTTGTAGTAAGCCGGAAGAGGATCTAGTGCTTCCTCTGAGGCTAGTACACCAGAGTCCGTACCTGCAACACAAAATACTTAATTAGTAAAAACACGACCTTTTCTATTTAAACAATTTAGTTTGATTTTTAAACTCGTTAAAACGGTGTCGGAAAATATTTAAAAATTTTATATAAACCTCAAATAATTATTTAGATTTTACTGCAAGAGAAGAGAATTTTCAGGAGCTTCTGTAATTTTTTATAATTTTTAAAAACTCAAAATAGTTTAAAAACCCAGATTATTTAAGTTACGCGTATCTTCCGTAATTTCTTACGAGAGCAATACAAGTCGGAATGACTTGAGTGAACAGTCAAAATGACCGTCTCGAAGTCTATTATCACATATAATTTTATCAAATATTAGTGTACGTAAAATCAGCGAGTTACGAATTTTAGAAAGATTTATACCTATTAAATCTTTAAGTTCGAAAAATCATTCTGGAATAAGTAGGCGTCTGATCGCAGTGAGACTAGCGCCATTGGATCCGAAATATCGTTTCTGATTTTCTGGAGCTATCCACACATTTTTCTGGGCCCTGTATATCAAGTTATGGATTTATAACCATTATACCTCATTAATAATTATTTAAAATTACGAAAATACGAAATAAATCCGTATTTACGCTTTTGCCACTGGGGAAATTACACGCTGCCGCTCGATAATCGTCGGAGGGGGGTTCTCGCGGCGGCCGTGGGCGAGCGGGTCGGAGGCGGCGGTGGGCGGCTTCGGCGGCGGGGTCAGTCGGCGGGGCGAGCTGCTGGGCGAGGGCGGCTGCTCGTGGGGTGCTTCGGAGGAGACGGCGGAGGGCGAGAGCTGCGGGGGCTCCGGCGGTGCTGTCGAGCGTGGGTCTCGTCGGACTCAGGCGGAGGCGGGGGCGCTGTGGGGGGTTCGCCGACGTGCGGGGGCCTCGGGGATCGTCGGAGAGAGGGCGGGCGACGTGGGGGCGGAGCTGACGGCGGCGGCGATGTCGGAGCTGTGGCTCGTCGTGGGGCGACGGCGAGGCTGAGGGAGAGGCGGAGCAGCGAGGGGGGCTCGACGTCGGGGGTTCGCGGCGGAGGCGGCGGGCTGTTGATCGGGGTCACGGCGAGCGAGATCCGGGCGGGGGACGGTAGTCGGCGGTGAGTCGCCGTCGACGGCGAGGGCGTGGATTGGATCTCCGGTGATGGGTCGCCGTGGGCTCCGGGTGTGTGGGTTTAGGGTAGAGAGAGAGAATGAAATAGAGAGAGAGAGCTTGTGTTAGAGTGAGGTATAGGGTTATTTCGATAACAGATTGAAGTGAGAGAGAGAGAGAGTGTGTGTGTGTTACGGGTTACCGCCTTGAACGAAATTGAGGGGGTATTTATATAAGTAGATGACAGCTAGTTAGTAAATTTTAGTCTTCATTTAACATTAAATAACCCTTAGTTAGTCAAGGTATTAATGATGTTAGGTTTAATCTTTAGACTAAGCTTGGAATTTTAGCTCACCCATGAAACACATGGGTTGCTAACGTGATGGGTTAGGTAGATGATTGGGTAATTAGGATAGGTTAAAAATAATTAGTAAAAAGTAAAATCTCCATTAGTGAAAGTAATTAGTAAAATACAAAAAACGAAATTACGATTTTGCCCCTACTAGTAAACGTGTCCGAAAAATTACGAAAACATACCCACGGGATCGTATCATCGCGAGGATGACGAATACGAAGTCCGTTTCAGGGTTTGGACTACGGGGATACTAGTTTTAGGCCAAAACGTTTGGAAAGCGGGTTTGCGGGTTCTCTACTGAAATGATATCCGAAAATTACGAAATTAATGTGGGAGGCCCTAAATGATCATAGGATGCTACTGCAGGAGTTTGAAAATGTTTTGAAAGTGTTTGAATAGAAAATAAATTCATTGAATCAAAACGGTAATTTTGGAAGATGAATTTTAACAGAAATGTTTTGGGTATTTGAGGAAATCTGAAATTGCTAAAATACAATACGATAAGTCTAGTACTCTAAAATATTTTTATAAGAATTTTTGAAATCAGTTTTGTTATAAAATTCTTGACTAACATTTATAATGTAAAATTTATTCTTAAAAATACGTAGAAATACGTAAATTGAACTGTTGAAAATTACTGGTCGTTACATTCTACCCTCCTTAAAATAATTCCGTCCTCAGAATTTAAAAATATTTTTGAAACAAATAATTGATGTTATGAAGAAGCTCAAGCAAATAAAAGATAGAAAAGATGGAAATCTAGTAAATCAGGCTGTAAATAAAACGAAAGATGATATGATATTATAGCATCAAGAAAACAAGAGATATTATATATGAATACATACTATTGACATCACCATAGCTTTCGTAACTATTCTAGTATCATCACAATAGTTATCCTGACTTCTCAAGTAGACCAAAATTAACATGAGATAATAATATCACATGAAAATGAGGGCTATTATGATGACAACATCTGTTCGAACTTGGAACCTGAGGTGATAAGCCAGTAGCAAACTATAAAAACGGAAGACCATAAAGTTTATTCGTGCTACTGGTAACTAACGGGTCTGGCCACAGATGTTGTTCATAATATAGCATGTATCGACTAATCCACGGGTACTAACACCATCAATTTCCATAATGCCCAACCACATGCTAACGTCCAAATCACCACCCAAAGGTAAGTACAAGGCCAACATTCTAAGTCAGTACTCCCGGCTAGCATTCCTTCCGTCAATCTCCATACTATCCCATAATAAGGCAGGATCCAAGCTCTCATCCAGAGCCAAGCACAAGGCCTACATCCAACTTCAACACCCAAGGCCAATATCATACCAGTAACCATTGCCATCATTCCTTCCGTAGACCAATACTCGATATTCGCAACACCCAACATTACCCAACAAATGAACAACCAAAAACACGCTTTTCCACAAACCAAAAGAAGTAGACGTAAGAGGAAGCCTAAACGGGATCTCAACCGGGGTGAGACCCAGGGCAGAGAGCTCAAGAGAAGCCCAAGGATCACGGCTTCCCAAGATCTCAGCCAAGCGGCGGTAGCGAGGGTGGCGACGAGGGTTGTCGCCAAGGCCAAAAATCCCAAAACAGAACGTCGAAGGGCCATTGGTGGTTGCGGGTCCTCGGCGATGAGAGCTGCGGTTGGTTGACGATCCATGGCAGGGACTTCCGATGGAGTGGAGCGGAAGCTGGCGGGGCTTCGGGTGAGATGGCGAGCTCGCTTGGGGAAGAGGCCGGGAGGAGGAAGGGCGATGTCTGAGCGAAAAAGGAACCACGGGGTGGCTTGGGAAGGAAGGAGAAGAGGGTTAAAAAGAGAAGGGGGTCACCGAAAGTCGTCGATGTTAGGCGGGAACGGGGATCGAGGTGGGGAAGCGGACAAAGAAAATAAATAAGGGGCGTCGAAAGTCATGGGTAGATAGTGTAGGGTAGGCGGAAACGGGGCTCGAGGCGAGGAAGAGGACACAGAGGCAATAATGAGGGGAGGTGGTAGGTGGGAAGGAATTCCAACACGTGGAAAAATCGGGTACAAGTTGGGAGCAGGGTTAGAAAAGAAATACGAGTTTCAAAAACATAACAGCCTATACGTGCACGCTACGTTTGGCTCGTCTCAAAATCTCCAGCATCATCCTCGAGTACTTCTGAACGTCCTTCGATCTGCTTCTGCTGAGGAATCCGAACTTCTGATGACCGAAAACTCGAACACTACCCTCCTTAAAATAGACGTAGCTAGAGTTCAAGCAAACTAGAGATAGAAGATTCTAAGAAGGTCAATCGAAAGGTCATCAAGATAAAGGAAGGTTGGTAGTGGAGAAGATCGATGACGTCACATAATCATGATTCACGTCCTTGCGGTCCAGCGGACACGGCCAGTGAAGTGACTAAGCCAGGATCACTTATACCCAGTCTAGCTAGGTTGATCCAACAGACTTTAGCCAAGCACATTGACCGGTATCATGGTCCATTGAAGGAAGATCATCATTCATATGAGTGCCACCGACACAGAAAGATTTTTATTAACAACTAGTTAATCCTATCAAAATTTAGGTTTTGTTAATGACTTCTTATTAAGGCCGGATAGGTCAACTCCATGGGGGTTCTCCGAAGTGTCTCCATCCTTTTTTCGAGTGGCAAACCTGCATTCATAGAAAAATGTCAGCTTAGTCGAGTATCGTACACGATACATCCTGGTTTTACTACACTGTTCACGAGGTATTTTGCATGGACCTGCATGGGCCACCAAACCTGTAACGACCCGCTCTCGGGGGCCCGTTACTTATTCGGTTTATTGCGCAGGTTCCGCAGTTTACCAGTGAATTCAGCATAGCCACAACGCAGAGATGTACCAACAACACTCAAACCAGCTTACAGACATTATTACAGTCCAAATTAAAGTACAACAACCAACACTCTCTCACACCAATACATGAAAGGAAATACTGAAAGGAAATGCAGTAACAGAAATACATAGTACAATACACACTCCGACAGAAAAGTAACTAAAACTCTGTGGCCTCCGGGTCGTACGCAGGCTCCTCATACTCTGGAGCAATCTCCTCAACCAGATCTTCGTCTGTCGGTGCCACAAGTGGAACCGAAGGTAAGTCACAAAGATTCTAAACAAAGAAAAGAAGTACTGTACAAGTATGACAAGCAGAAGTAAAGTAAAGTACGGTGTAGTGTCTGTACAAGTGCAGAAAGTAAAGTGCTACAAGTGCAGAAAGTAAAGTGCATGACTGTAAAGAAGTAACTGTGCAAGATCCACTAGAACTACGTGACTCAAGTCGGAGAGTACAATATGTGACCGTTCAGTTCGTCTCTTGCCTGGGTGCTACCCAGACGAATGCCGGTACCCAGGCAGCAGTATGGTTTGCCGAAACGCAGGCAGCAGGACAGGGCGCCGAAACACAGGCGACAGGACAGGTAGACCAAACTCTAGTCACTCCCGTACTCTCGCAAACTATGAGTTACCCCAAAACCCGGTGATGTGTCAAGTACAAATTCTTTACATGATCGTTCCATGAAATGTTCCAAGTCAAGTCCAACACAAGAAAGTGACGTATGTTTCCGTGCTTCGAGCACGTAGTAGTGCGGTGCTACAAGTTCGTACGAGCACAGTGGCTAGATTTCTAAGGTTAGAACCTATCGTGACTTACCAAAATTAATACCGTTGTAGTAAGCCGGAAGAGGATCTAGTGCTTCCTCTGAGGCTAGTACACCAGAGTCCGTACCTGCAACACAAAATACTTAATTAGTAAAAACACGACCTTTTCTATTTAAACAATTTAGTTTGATTTTTAAACTCGTTAAAACGGTGTCGGAAAATATTTAAAAATTTTATATAAACCTCAAATAATTATTTAGATTTTACTGCAAGAGAAGAGAATTTTCAGGAGCTTCTGTAATTTTTTATAATTTTTAAAAACTCAAAATAGTTTAAAAACCCAGATTATTTAAGTTACGCGTATCTTCCGTAATTTCTTACGAGAGCAATACAAGTCGGAATGACTTGAGTGAACAGTCAAAATGACCGTCTCGAAGTCTATTATCACATATAATTTTATCAAATATTAGTGTACGTAAAATCAGCGAGTTACGAATTTTAGAAAGATTTATACCTATTAAATCTTTAAGTTCGAAAAATCATTCTGGAATAAGTAGGCGTCTGATCGCAGTGAGACTAGCGCCATTGGATCCGAAATATCGTTTCTGATTTTCTGGAGCTATCCACACATTTTTCTGGGCCCTGTATATCAAGTTATGGATTTATAACCATTATACCTCATTAATAATTATTTAAAATTACGAAAATACGAAATAAATCCGTATTTACGCTTTTGCCACTGGGGAAATTACACGCTGCCGCTCGATAATCGTCGGAGGGGGGTTCTCGCGGCGGCCGTGGGCGAGCGGGTCGGAGGCGGCGGTGGGCGGCTTCGGCGGCGGGGTCAGTCGGCGGGGCGAGCTGCTGGGCGAGGGCGGCTGCTCGTGGGGTGCTTCGGAGGAGACGGCGGAGGGCGAGAGCTGCGGGGGCTCCGGCGGTGCTGTCGAGCGTGGGTCTCGTCGGACTCAGGCGGAGGCGGGGGCGCTGTGGGGGGTTCGCCGACGTGCGGGGGCCTCGGGGATCGTCGGAGAGAGGGCGGGCGACGTGGGGGCGGAGCTGACGGCGGCGGCGATGTCGGAGCTGTGGCTCGTCGTGGGGCGACGGCGAGGCTGAGGGAGAGGCGGAGCAGCGAGGGGGGCTCGACGTCGGGGGTTCGCGGCGGAGGCGGCGGGCTGTTGATCGGGGTCACGGCGAGCGAGATCCGGGCGGGGGACGGTAGTCGGCGGTGAGTCGCCGTCGACGGCGAGGGCGTGGATTGGATCTCCGGTGATGGGTCGCCGTGGGCTCCGGGTGTGTGGGTTTAGGGTAGAGAGAGAATGAAATAGAGAGAGAGAGCTTGTGTTAGAGTGAGGTATAGGGTTATTTCGATAACAGATTGAAGTGAGAGAGAGAGAGAGTGTGTGTGTTACGGGTTACCGCCTTGAACGAAATTGAGGGGGTATTTATATAAGTAGATGACAGCTAGTTAGTTCATTTAACATTAAATAACCCTTAGTTAGTCAAGGTATTAATGATGTTAGGTTTAATCTTTAGACTAAGCTTGGAATTTTAGCTCACCCATGAAACACATGGGTTGCTAACGTGATGGGTTAGGTAGATGATTGGGTAATTAGGATAGGTTAAAAATAATTAGTAAAAAGTAAAATCTCCATTAGTGAAAGTAATTAGTAAAATACAAAAAACGAAATTACGATTTTGCCCCTACTAGTAAACGTGTCCGAAAAATTACAAAAACATACCCACGGGATCGTATCGTCGCGAGGATGACGAATACGAAGTCCGTTTCAGGGTTTGGACTACGGGGATACTAGTTTTAGGCCAAAACGTTTGGAAAGCGGGTTTGCGGGTTCTCTACTGAAATGATATCCGAAAATTACGAAATTAATGTGGGAGGCCCTAAATGATCATAGGATGCTACTGCAGGAGTTTGAAAATGTTTTGAAAGTGTTTGAATAGAAAATAAATTCATTGAATCAAAACGGTAATTTTGGAAGATGAATTTTAACAGAAATGTTTTGGGTATTTGAGGAAATCTGAAATTGCTAAAATACAATACGATAAGTCTAGTACTCTAAAATATTTTTATAAGAATTTTTGAAATCAGTTTTGTTAGAAAATTCTTGACTAACATTTATAATGTAAAATTTATTCTTAAAAATACGTAGAAATACGTAAATTGAACTGTTGAAAATTACTGGTCGTTACATCCTCGCTTGCAGTAAATCTCATAGCCGAGTTGGTTATTGCATCACCTTTAAGTTAGTTTTGATTATTAGACCTTGTTATTTCCTTGTGCATGTAAGGGAGTTATAATGAGAATATTCTCGTGCATGCTAAGATTGTGTCGTTTCCTTAAGCACAAACATTTTTATGTAATGCGAATCATCGTGAAATTATAATGTTGATGTGATAATGATGATATATGAAATAACTAGTTATAGCCAGTGTCCGCGGGCACGGTTCATTTAATATTTTAACCCGCGACATCTTTGTTCCACAAAAAATTATTTCCACTGCCAAAATTGCGCGGAACAAAAAATTAGCGTAAAAATATTTAGCAGCTTGGGTGCCTTAGGTGCGGAACAACAAAGTCGGCGCGGACGCCTTCGGCGCGGGAAATTATTCTCATCTTGTTACCACATGCGTTGAAGAGACGGTGGGCCCCGCATTGAGGGAGAGATCATTCGATCTGCTGCATTAAGTACAAGTTTAATTTTTTCCCAAATGCATTAATTGTGTGTACTATGCTATTCCTCAGAAACTTTCATTTCCAAAAAAATTTCATTTTCTTAGAAACTTTCATTTCCCCAGAAATGTTTTTCCCTCCAAAACTTTCCACAAAATCTCATCTCAACCATTCATTTCTCAAGATTAAATCGCAGACGTTCTTCTATCAACCCTTTTGTCCTAGTCAGCTTGTCCTAGTTAGTAAGGCAATTCAAAAAATCCTCAAATGTAATATAGACTAGTCATAACCCGTGCCCGCGGGCACGGTTTATTTAAGATTTTCCCTGCAAAATCTTTGTCCCCTAAAATGTTATAAAAATTTAAACGACTAACAAATTAGCGTAAAAATATCTAGCGGCATATAATGCCCTGAAAGCGACTGCACAAGTACTAGAGGGGGGTGAATAGTACTTTAAAATAACAAGGAGTATAATTCCTAATTATCGTGCAAACTACTACCAACAAATGCGGAAGCTAAAATTGACAACAACAAATATACAATGCAAACAATTGATATTACTGGGTTCAGAACCACCCAAGACTCCCCGACTTGTTCCCGATGATCCTACGTCCCAACCACCCGGATCCCCTCCGGATACTTAGGTTAGAAACCCTAACCCAAGATTTCCACTATGAATATCTTGTGAAAAACCTTCACAAGATCAAATCATACAATCAATAGCAATAGTTAATCCCACAACCCGGGATCACAACCTTCTCTCACAACCGAGAGAATCAATAGCAATAAAAGAGTTTATATGAAATAAACAACAACTTACCACAAACCCTATACCTTGAGTATTCTTACCGAATTAGGGCAAGGAGGGATTTGAGGAAGGAGAAGTCACCAAGACCTAGCACCACCAAGATGAGCAGCAATGGGTGCCTAGGAATGAGTAGGAGACTTGATTCAAGCAATAGCTTGGATGGCTCAACAAGAACAAAGTTCTCTCAAGATGGATTCTAGATCTCAAATGAGGGAGAGAATGATTTCTTGTGAGGAAGAGAGGTTTGGAAATGAGTTTCAATCTCTAACTCTTTCAATCTGAATAAGTCTCTTAATAGCAGCTCTAGCCTTGAGAGAAATGACCAAGCTTCGTATTTATAGGGTCCCATAAAAACGAGCTAGGTCAACTCCCAACGGATAGAAATCTGAAGCAATTATTCGGTCAAAGAACAACCACTGACCGACTAGTTCATCAACTAGTCGGTCGGTGAAACAACATGAACCGACTAAGTGAAGAACAGTGAACAGATGAATTTCAGACCTAAAGAACTAGTCGGTCGGTCAGTTAACTTAGACAGACTAAGAGTCACAAACTATTAGTTTGAATACAAATTGATTTAGTCGGTCCAAGAACAAATGTTGACCGACTAGATCATCAACTAGTCGGTCACCAAACGTTCTTAGACCGACTAACGATAAACAGTAGCTTAGGCTCAAATTTGCATGTACAGTAAAGCTCAACTAGTCGGTCCAAGAAGGAAAGTTGACCGACTAGTTCATCAACTAGTCGGTCACCAAACGTTCTTAGACCGACTAACGATAAACAGTAACATGGCAAGAAAAGACTGACTGAAACTAGTCGGTCCAAGAAGCTTTGCCGACTGACTAGATCACCATCTAGTCGGTCAGTTCTTCTTCTTGAACCAACTAACATGCACAAGAAGTCCGAATCGAAGCGCGATGCTTCGGGAAAGTTAGAATGGACTTCTACTAAGATCCTAGCTCTAAGATAGGAGCGATATGAAGATCAAATGGTAATACCTACTCAAGGCTTAACATTCTAAAGAACAAAGCTAGAAGACAAAATATAAATCTAGACAAACCGTCTTCAAAAGCTTCGATCGAATCTTCATGACCTCAAAGTTGGTCCAAAAGCTTCAACGAAGCTTTAGGCATATGAATACGTGCTTTGAGAAGTCTTGAGACGTCGCTTTGGATGTTCACGTAAATTTGGCGACGATCTCCATAACTGCGCTCACAAAGTGTTAGTTCACGATTTATTTATGTTTGCTCATCATCCAAAACCAAATCCGGGGAGTCCAATACTCAACATTCTCCCCCTTTTTGGTGATGACAAACCAACATAAATAATAATCAAAAATAATGATTCAAATGTAAAATACTTACTCCCCCTACATTGATGACACGTTAATTCCAAATTGAATAAATATAATACGCATCAAGCAGAAGTGGGAGATATTAAACATGATCCAATTATTGAAATTTAGGATCGTAATCCATTTTTATATCTTCACTCCCCCTGAATCTAACATAATAAATTAGATTCATGGACAATAGAGTTTAATTTTCATTTTGCCCCTTGTCATTATTACTATCTCTCCCCCTTTGGCATAATCCAAAAAGAGTGGGAGGTATACAACGACAACAATAAGGCTAAAGAAAATCCAACATCGGGAGTCGAAGAATACGACGATGGTCCAAAAGACACCAAGGGTAGAATACATGAAGAAAATCAAGGTGTGCCAAATTGACCATTATCCAAAGGCGAAAAATGAAATCATCAAAATACCAAATATAAGTCACTTATTGAGTAAAGGAACGTGCTCTCCAATCTCAATATTTTGGTTAAATTAGTGCATGGAAAACAATTCTATGTTTTCATAGAAATAAAATCTTTTTAACCAAGTCATAATCGTCGAGCGACGAAATCGAACATCATAGACATTGAAATGAATATAAAATGTGCACAACGAAGTAAAAGAGAGTAACGATGTATATATATATATATATATATGAAGCATCATGAGTACAACCAAAAGATACATCGACTCCATACAAACAAAGGCACAAAATACACTGACTACATCAACATGTCACATAGTATATCAATATCAAAAAGTCAAAATCCATCATCGACATGAACATCATCAACATACATCTAAAAATGATACAACATCGACATCAATCATCAACACATCCAAAAACATCAGAAAACACCACCAACCCTGTCCTAACCCAAAACTCTCTCTAAAAGATGAATCATCCAAGGAGCATCGGAGAGTCCTCCAAACAGACTCTCAAGAAGTAGTGGTAGGATCAGCAGTCTCCGGAGGTCCAGTCGAAGGAGTGGACTCAGGCTCTGCTGGGAGGAGTGGTGTGTCAACAGAAGGAATCGTTGGGGCAGGGATGGAAACATCAACAGCAGGCTCAGCGGCAGAGGCATCAACTGGAACGTCAACAGGAGCAGACGTCTCTGGAGCAACAGTAGACTCATCCACTGGAGCAGAAGACTCTGGAGGACCTGAAGAAGTGGCAGTATCAGCAACGGATGTGGTAGCAGCAGCAGCAGTGGCCTCAGTGCCACGAGCAAGAGAATCAACGAGCTCATCGAGCTCCTCATCATCCATCTCCTCATCCTCAGAAACAGGAGGAGGAACCTCAACACTAATAGTACGAGCAATACGACACAGAATCTCCTCGGTATGAGCATACCGAGACTCGAGACGACGAACGTCACGAGCGAGACTATCAAGTGTGGTGGGAGGTCTAGAAGCAGCAGCTGCAGAAGAAGTGCCCTGAGAAGCTGAAGGAGTGGTCCTCTGCACGTGACGGAGTGCCGCAAGAGATTTCTTTACGGCCGTCGCGTTCAGGGGAGGACCAAGAGGACGCTCATCGTCAGGAGGCAAAGGCACGTGGAAATGACGAAACACCAAAGTCAACAGACAAGGATAAGGGATATGCGCAGATTTCGTGGTCTTGCGAATACACTCGAAAGAGTCCATCTTATCGAGTATAACGTGAGCCCAGTTAATCTCGCAACCCAAGAAAAGAGCGTAAATCAACTTTAGGAAGGGCTGGGATGGCAGAGAAGATGAGCCGTACTTGGAAAGCAAGCACGAATTCAGAATGAGATTGAGCACCCATGCATTTGGCGACTTCGATGGGACACCAATGAAAGCTGGAGGGATCACATGGAAGATATCGGCGAGAACGGACTGATCCAAAGAAGAGATATCATCAACAGAAATATCCGACGGGAGGAGACCAGACGACGAACAACCAAGCAACTCCCCCAAGATTTCTACCGTGAGGACTATAGGAGTCCCCAAGACAGTAGTCTCGATGGAGTGGCTCTCATCGTAGTGGCCCCGGGTACGATTTGCATAGAAAAGTTTGACCAGGTGAGGATAGGGTCGAGGGTTCGCCTTAGGGTCGAAGCGAAGGTAGTCTAGGAGCCCACTATAGGATAGGAGATCTGCTAAGCCAAGGAAGTCAGAAAACTGAACAAAGTGCTCCAATAACAGTGGGCAGTGCTCAATCCGGTTGTAAGCCGCTAGACACATCGGGTCGTCGCGACACAACGAGATGTCTACACCACCTGCTGGCATTGGGGCCTTTCCCTTAGGCTGTCGAGTCCTAGGAGGAGGTGGAGGAGTGGGTTCCTTATGGCCAGGCTCATCCTCGGGTCTAAACTCAGTGTCAGAATCTGAAGGTGTAGTGGGGGTATGGAGTATAGGCTTCCTAGACTGAGAACGTCTACTGGGTTTGGCGGTCGCCGTCCTCTGCTTCTTCAGAGGAGGCGAAGACGACGACGGTTGGGTTGGTTTATGTCGGCGTTTGGGTTTCGCAGGATTCCTACGGTGTGGCTCTATGGACATAGGAGATGCACCGGAGGGAGTGATCGGGATTCTCGTCTTTGCCATAAGTCGTGACAAAACGAGATCAAGCAACGCAAGAATAAGATCAAACAACCCTAAGTATAAACCCTATAGCCGAAATCAACAAACCCTAGGAAGTAAGAAAACGACCTAGAATAGAACCCTAGATGCTGAAAACAAGTCCTAGGAGGAGGAGATGTTACCCTAGGAGGCAGATCGACGGCGGAGATCGACGGAAAGCGACGATCGGACGGCGGAATCGACGGAGGAAGACGAAGGGTCTATCGGGGGTCGGGGGTTTTAGCTGGAGAGGAACGAAAGAAACCGACTAATGAGGAGAATAGTCGGTTGAAAATGAGTATAAGTCGATCGGAATGCGAAAAGACACGGCTGTCCCTGAGCACTTAGTCGGTCACAGTTCAAGCACTGACCGACTAGATGATGATCTAGTCGGTCGGTCAATGAGCTTGAACCGACTAAGTCGAAACAGCGGCCAGAGAAAGTTTTTAGGGCTAGAGTTAGTCGGTCAAAGTTCAAGTACTGACCGACTAGTTTTCATTCTAGTCGGTCGGTAAGTGAACGTTGACCGACTAAATGAAGTCAGTGTCAAAGGAAAGTTATAAGCTTGAACTAGTCGGTCTGAGTTCTTTAGCTGACCGACTAGATGTGCATCTAGTCGGTTGGCTGATGAACTGAAACCGACTAGATGAGTCCAAAAATTTTAGAATACGAAATTATGAGTTCTCTCCCAATCGCACTTGGACGAAACATCGTTCAACTCTCAAAAATCATCATACTACCCCAATAAACATCGAAAAACTTAAATACGACGTTCAAGAATAAATTCGAGTATAAATTCCAAAAATTCACAAAAATCCCAAAAGAATCCAATAAGTCTAGCATGAATAAATATAGCGAAATAGAATAGCATGCAAGAATATTGAATAAAAATGAATCCTATATCTCGGATTCACCCATAATCCCCAATTCTCGACGCAACCGCACAAAGGAATCCTCCTTTAGGGGCTTCGTGAAAATATCGGCGATTTGCTTCTGGGTTTCAACGTACACTAATATGATGTCCTTTTTAGCAACATGATCATCTAAGAAATGGTGTCGGACATCTATGTGTTTCGAACGGGAATGGTGTACCGGGTTCTTGGAAAGACATATTGCACTTTGGTTGTCAACCATGATAGGGCAAGTATCACAGTTTATACCAAAGTCTTTAAGTGTGTGTCTCATCCAAAGAACTTGAGCACACGCGGCACCGACGGCAATGTATTCCGCCTCGGTGGTTTAAAGTGATACAGAATTTTGCTTCTTGGAAAACCAAGAGACAAGAGAATTTCCTATAAAATGGCAAGTGCCACTAGTACTTTTCCTGTCGGATTTGCATCCCGCATAATCGGTATCACTATATGAGATTAACTCATACGTGCTAGATTTTGGATAAAGTAATCCAAAATCAAGTGTATAACTTAGATAACGGAAAATACGTTTTACCGCTACTAAGTGAGACTCCTTAGGTTGAGACTGATACCGAGCACATATGCATACGGCAAACATAATATCGGGCCTACTTGCGGTAAGATAAAGTAAACTACCAATCATACCTCGATATAGACGAATGTCTACATCTTTACCGCCCGTATCCTTATCAAGATGCGTAGTCGTGCTCATCGGAGTCTTTTTCCCGGAGGCATTCTCCATTCCAAATCGCTTTAGCAACTTCACCGTATACTTCGTTTGGTGGATGAAGATTGCATCGTCCATTTGGTGAATTTGGAGACCTAAGAAATACTTGAGCTCACCCATGTGGCTCATCTCAAATTGTTCCTTCATAACATTAGAAAACTCTTCGCAAAGAGCAAAGTTAGTAGCACCGAAAATGATATCATCAACATAAATTTGAACTAAAAGTATATCATTATTCGAATGCTTAACAAAAAGTGTAGAATCGGCTTCTCCCATTTTAAAATTCAAATCCAAAAGAAAATTCTTTAGGCGATCATACCAAGCTCGAGGAGCTTGTCTCAAACCGTAAAGCGATTTCTTTAGTTCAAAAACATGATTTGGAAATTTTTCATTAATAAAGCCCGGAGGTTGAGAAACATAAACTTCCTCAACGACATCTCCGTTTAAAAATGCACTTTTTACATCCATTTGAAATAGTTTGAAATTTTTATGGCATGCAAAAGACAATAATAATCTAATTGATTCTAATCTAGCTACAGGAGCGAAGGATTCTTCGAAATCAATACCTTCCTCTTGACGGTAGCCTTGAGCAACTAACCGAGCTTTGTTCCGGATGACGACTTGGTTTTTCGTCGGTTTTGTTCTTGAAAATCCACTTTGTCCCTATGACGGTGTGGTTCTTCGATGGCAATGGAACAAGCTCCCAAACCTCATTCCTCTCGAATTGAATAAGTTCCTCCTCCATGGCTAAGATCCAAACACCATCTTCGCACGCTTCATTAACATTCTTTGGCTCAATCGAGGAGGCAAAGGCACAATGAGCGAAGTAGTTCACTTGCGATCTCGTCTTGACACTATCATGGATATTGCCAATGACTTGCTCATGAGGATGGTCACGAACGGTATGAAGCCGTTTGGGAATACCTTGATCACTAGGAACATTCTCAACAACTTCATTAGTTGGGTTAGTTTCAATAGAATCAATAGAATTATTAGAATTAGAATTACCAATTGAATCACATAGGACATCCATAGAGTCATCATCATTAGTAATTCTAGTTGGAACAAATCCTTCATTAAATGAAACATGAAGAGATTCCTCGATCGTTGAGGTTCGTTTGTTGTATATCCGGTAGGCTTTGCTACGCGACGAATATCCATCAAAAATCTCCTCATCGGATCTTGGATCGAATTTGTCCAAGCTACCATACGTGTTCTTAATAAAACATTTTGAACCAAAAACACGAAAGTGTTTAACTTGAGGCAACCTACCAAACAACAATTCATAACAAGTTTGTTTAGTGACGGGCCTCAAAAGTATTCTATTAAACACATAGCAAGCGGTGTGTACCGCTTCCGCCCAAAATTGATGGCCAAGTTGGCTATCATCAAGCATAGTGCGAGCACACTCCACTAGCGTCCTATTCTTTCTCTCAACTACACCATTTTGAGGAGGTGCACGAGGGAAAGAGAAGGTGTGTGTAATACCAACTTCATCACAAAATGTCTCAAAAGACTCATTCTCAAATTCCCCTCCATGATCACTACGAATAGTGACAATGGTGGTTCCAATGAGATTTTGTACTTTCTTGACAAAAATTGTGAAGTTTTCAACAGCTTCATTTTTATTACATAATGAAAATACCCAAGTAAACCTAGAAAAGTCATCAACGATGACAAGTCCATATCTAGCATTACCTAATGAAGCAACTCTAGTTGGCCCAAATAAATCTAGATGTAATAGCTCTAGTGGCCGCTTAGAGGAAATGCTTTTCTTAGGTTTAAATGAAGATTTTGGAAGCTTGCCTCGTTGACACGAGTCACAAAAGCTTTTCTTTTGAAAGACAAGCTTAGGGAAGCCTCTAATAGAATTTAACTTGGAAAGCTTGAAAAGTGTTCCAAAGTTCACATGACCAAAACGTCGATGCCATAAGTGTTGTTCACTTGTGTTGGCAATAAGACATTGTTCATGTGATCTTGGAAGATCTAGGATATATATATCCTTATGGAGTGTGCCGGAAAACAATAATTCATTATTATCTTTTCTTAAAATATGGCACATTCCTTTCGCAAAGTTAACCTTGTAACCTTTGTCACAAAGTTGACTTATTGAAATAAGATTGTGGTTTAATCCTTTAACAAGGTAAACATCACTTATTAGGGATTTAGAAGGATTACCCACTTTACCAACACCAATGATGGTTCCGCTCTCGTTGCCTCCAAAGACTACCCGGTTCCCATTTGCGATGGGTACCACTCCGGAGAGCAATTGAGCGTCACCCGTCATGTGTTTTGAACACCCGCTATCGAGTATCCAAATCCCCTTGCAACTAAATTTAAATTTGTTGCTCCTTTTCTTTTTCTTTTCATTGAGTACCTAAAGATAGAAAATTTCATATCATGGTACCCAAGGTCATTGGGTCCAAAAGATTAGACCTTTGGAAGCCAAGTCCAATTGGACTTAGACTTCCCCACATAATTTCTACTATGCACAACATCCGAAAAATAAGCATTCATGTAAACTTGTTTTTCATCCATGCTTGTGTCCTTTGGGCTCCAAATTGTGAATATTTTGGGAGCCCTCATCCTATTGGGTGCATGCATGCGACATTGATTTCTACGTGATGCATGTTGTGGATAGGCATAAGGGACATGATGGAATGGTGCATGTGGATAATTATTCATACGATGATGTGGGTGAACATATGCATGTGGAGGAACACGTGCATGAGGGTGTCTCACATTGTGTGCACGTGCCCGTGTCTGTGTAGCATAGAAATCATCATATGTGTGAGCCGGTGGAGTAGGACGTGTGTTCCTACGTGGCATGGTATTGGTGTACATGTAGGCATGACCTTTCTTTGGAGGTCCACCCAAAGTGGGTTTCTTTCCGAAAGAGGGTGTGAACGAGGTGGAAGCACCATTGGTAGATGAACTACCAATAGAGTGTTTGCTACCACTCGTTGAGGTATCGGAAGTTGGCCTAACAAAGGTAGTGGCCGACTTGGATGAATTTCCCATTGTATACCCCAAACCAACATGGTGATTGGCCGGAGGTAAGACACTTAGGATATTATCCAAATGGCCCTTACCCTTATTGAATTCATTGATTCGGCGTAATGTGTTCTCATATTTCTCGGTGAGAGAACGCAAAGAAGTATCCAAAGTGGAAACTTGCGATGTGAGCACATAAACACGAGATTTAAGATTCTCATTCTCAATACTCAAAGTCGAGTTTTGAGAAGTCAAATCCGCTATCTTATGTTCTTCCGGATCCTCAATGCTAACATGTTCAAGTTGAGTCTTGAGATTAACAATCTCATTCTTCAACTCTTCAACAACGGTGTCGTTGTTGGTGATGATAGTTTTAGGCGCGGTTTGGATGCTAGCTAAATCATCTTTTACTTTAGTATACCTATTTACTAACTTAGAGTATTTAGACCATAATTGCTCATTAGCATTTCTAAGGTCATCCATCGTTACCTCATCGCCTTCGTTGTCGCTATCATCGGAGGAGGAAGATCCTTGATCATTCTCCTCTCTTGCCATGAAGCACATGTGTGCTTGCTCCACTTGCTCATCGTCCGACTCTCCGCTTGAGGAATCCTCGGAGTCGGTGAATGTTGCTCAGACAAGTCCCTTTTTGTATCCCTTTTTGTACTTCTTGGACTTATCGAACTTCGGTGCCTTCCACTTCTCCTTTTGCTTGTTTAGAGGACACTCCGCTTTCATGTGTCCTGGCTTGTTGCATTTGAAACACAAAGGAGAGGAGGCGTTAGAGGAATTGAACTTCGATTTGTTTTTGAAGTTACCTTTCCGGAAGAACCGGTTGAACTTCTTGGCCATGAGTGCCATGGACTCCAAGTCCAACTCGTCTTCCGAGTCTTCATCATCGGTTGATGTGGATGTGGATGGAGCGGCCTTGAACGCAATAGCCTTCTTCTTTGGCTCGTCTTGCTTTAGATAGGACTTCATCTTGTTCTGCAACTTAAGCTTGCTATCCTTGCAAACCTCGTATGACATTAAAGTACCCATTAGTTGAACAACGGTATAGGTTTTCATGTCATTACCTTCCTCGATGGCGAAGGTTCGTTTCTCCCAACTAGAAGGAAGTCCATCGATGATCTTCGAGACTTTCTCCTTTTGGGTGTAGGTTTTACCGAGAGCCTCCAACTCGTTTGTGATGTCGACGAAGCGAGCATAGTACTCCTTCATCTTCTCACCCTGTAGCATATGAAACAACTCGTAATCTCTATTAACTACAACGAGTTTAGAGTCTCTTACCCTACTTGTCCCTTCATGTAATATGAGGAGGGAATTCCATATTTGATATGCACTCTTACATGTGCATATCTTATTGAAATCCTCGGGTTCCAAGGTGCATTGCAAGGCGTTCATTGCCTTGGTATTGCTCACCTCCGCGGTGACCTCCGCGGGAGTCCACTTCTCGAAATCCTCTTCGGCGGGCTCGACGTATTCCTTCATCGTGGCCCTCCATAGTGAAGCACTCCGGAGGAACGTTTCCATCCGGAATTTCCAGTACCCGTAGTTGGTATCGTTGAAGTATGGAGGCCTCGTTCAGGAATGTCCTTCCATCACCGAAGATGCTCCTTCACGGTTCCTGAAGGTGCTGTAGTCGGAAGGTGGACGCACGGTCTTGTTGTCGTTGGCAGACATAGCGTAGACTTGGCTCTGATACCAAATGTAATGCCCTGAAAGCTACTGCACAAGTACTAGAGGGGGTGTGAATAGTACTTTAAAATAACAAGGAGTATAATTCCTAATTATCGTGCAAACTACTACAAACAAATGCGGAAGCTAAAATTGACAACAATAAATATACAATGCAAACAATTGATATAACTGGGTTCGGAACCACCCAAGTCTCCCCGACTTGTTCCCGGTGATCCTACGTCCCAACCACCCGGATCCCCTCCGGATACTTAGGTTAGAAACCCTAACCCAAGATTTCCACTATGAATATCTTGTGAAAAACCTTCACACGATCAAATCATACAATCAATAGCAATAGTGAATCACACAACCCGGGATCACAACCTTCTCTCACAACCGAGAGAATCAATAGCAATAAAAGAGTTTATATGAAATAAACAACAACTTACCATAAACCCTATACCTTGAGTATTCTTACCGAATTAGGGCAAGGAGGGATTTGAGGAAGGAGAAGTCCCCAAGACCTAGCACCACCAATATGATCAGCAATGGGTGCCTAGGAATGAGTAGGAGACTTGATTCAAGCAATAGCTTGGATGGCTCAACAAGAACAAAGTTCTCTCAAGATGGATTCTAGATCTCAAATGAGGGAGAGAATGATTTCTTGTGAGAAAGAGAGCTTTGGAAATGAGTTTCAATCTCTAACTCTTTCAATCTGAATAAGTCTCTTAATAGCAGCTCTAGCCTTGAGAGAAATGACCAAGCTTCGTATTTATAAGGTCCCATAAAAACGAGCTAGGTCAACTCCCAACGGATAGAAATCTGAAGCAATTTGTCGGTCAAAGAACAACCACTGACCGACTAGTTCATCAACTAGTCGGTCGGTGAAACAACATGAACCGACTAAGTGAAGAACAGTGAACAGATGAAATTTCAGACCTAAAGAACTAGTCGGTCGGTCAGTTAACTTAGACCGACTAAGAGTCACAAACTATTAGTCTGAATACAAATTGATTTAGTCGGTCCAAGAACAAATGTTGACCGACTAGATCATCAACTAGTCGGTCACCAAACGTTCTTAGACCGACTAACGATAAACAGTAGCTCAGGCTCAAATTTGCATGTACAGTAAAGCTCAACTAGTCGGTCCAAGAAGGAAAGTTGACCGACTAGTTCATCAACTAGTCGGTCAGCAAACGTTCTTAGACCGACTAACGATAAATAGTAACATGGCAAGAAAAGACTGACTGAAACTAGTCGGTCTAAGAAGCTTTGCCGACCGACTAGATCACCATCTAGTCGGTCAGTTCTTCTTCTTGAACCAACTAACATGCACAAGAAGTATGAATCGAAGCGCGATGCTTCGGGAAAGTTAGAATGGATTTCTACTAAGATCCTAGCTCTAAGATAGGAGCGATATGAAGATCAAATGGTAATACCTACTCAAGGCTTAACATTCTAAAGAACAAAGCTAGAAGACAAAATATAAATCTAGACAAACCATCTTCAAAAGCTTCGATCGAATCTTCATGACCTCAAAGTTGGTCCAAAAGCTTCAACGAAGCTTTAGGCATATGAATACGTGCTTTGAGAAGTCTTGAGACGTCGCTTTGGATGTTCACGTAAATTTGGCGACGATCTCCATAACTGCGCTCACAAAGTGTTAGTTCATGATTTATTTATGTTTGCTCATCATCCAAAACCAAATCCGGGGAGTCCAATACTCAACACGGCACGGACGCCTTCGGCACGGAACAACAAATTCGGCGTGGAACAACAAATTAGAGTAAAAAATATCCGTGCCCGCGAGCACGGTACATTTAAGATTTCCCCCGCGAAATCTTTATTTTCCAAAAAATTATCAAAATTTAAAAGAACAACAAATTAGCTTTAAAATATTTAGTGGCACGGGTACCTTTGGTGTGGTACAAATTCGGCGCAGACGCCTTCCACTAGTAGAAAACAGGTCTGCTGCCATGGCCACTAGGCCATGGACAAACCCTTGGCCGATAGTGAGCTATCGGCCACGGATTTCTCTATGGCCAAGTGTCCGTGGCTGAAAAAAATTGCATACGGAATATTGGCCACGGAAATTTCCGTGTTCGTTAGTCGACATTCTGCCACGAATAAGTCTGTGGCCAAATATTTTAAGCCACGGATTAATGGTGAAGAAATATTCTGTGGCCTCACCCTTTTAGCCAGGGATATGTCTGTGGCTAATAATTTTAACGGCCACAGATATGTCCGTGGCAAAAGAGTTCCGACCACCGCTTACTGGTAAAGAAATTTTCTGTGGCTTTAACATTTTAGCCATTGACATTTCAGTGGCCCATAATAGTAACGGCCACAGATATGTCAGTGGCTAATAGTTCGTTTCCATCAAAAAAAATTACCTAAATTGGGGGGAGCCCGCATGAGCCCCCCAAGCGCTCAAAATTTCATCAGATCATGAGAGAGAGAGAGAGAGAGAGAGAGAGAGAGAGAGAGAGAGAGAGAGAGAGAGAGAGAGAGATCCTTAGCAGGGGAGGACGACGTCGACGAATCCGCCTTCAGCCGTCACACCGATGCATCGGCAAGGTAATTTTTGCATTCTCCATCTATTCCGACGGGTTAAGCCCTAAACGAGTGATATAGAGGTCGGAGGGGGCAGCGGCGGGGTCGGAGGGGGTGTCAGCCCCCGCCGCCGCCCCAGCTCCCCTCTCCTCCTTCCATTCTGAAGGAGGAGAGCGGGAGATGGGGCGGCGACGATTACCGACGCCCCCTCTGACCAAACATGACGACCCCCTTCCTCCTCCACCAATCCCCCCAAATGTCACCCCCTCCGACCCTTCCATCTGCTAATTATTAGGGGTAGGACTAGGGTTAGGGTTAGGGTTAGGGTTAAGGTATGTTGGATACAACGTGTAGTTCGATACAACGATATATGATTTCGTGTTTGATGATAACAAACGTGTGTGAACGATATAATGTGTGTGCTAAGTGTTTTAAGGAATGACACTCTCGCAAATACGCAACGAAAAACTAAGTAAAAATGATGGAGAATGTGCCATACATTAGACAAGAGGACTAAGTCAAAGATGGAGAATATGGCTACAACAATTGGACTAAGTCAAAGATGAGAAGATAAGGAAGAAATCAATTCAAATCTATATTTGAATTGAATCAAATCAATTGGTGCAACATTCAAATCCTAATGCCATCCAAATTGAAGACTTGGTCAAAGATGGAGAGATATGGAGAATCTCATGCAAATCAAAGGTGATTAAATGAGATCCAATTCAATTCCTATAGCTACTCAAATTCAATTTCATAGCCGTCCATATTCAAACTCCATATCCAAAGAGATTCATTCAAATCCTAATCAAATTATGATTCCTTCCAATCTCCATCAATTATGAGATTCTAATTGTTTCTATCATATTCCATCCTCTCCTATATAAACACATATTCAAAAAGATGGATTTTTGAGAGAGATGGCAACCAAAAGAAGTGGAGAATTTCGGCCAACATAAAGGGGGGAGGCCACAAGTTTTCATGCCATTGCTCCTACATTGTGCAACTTGATCCAAGCTCCATTGGTTCTTCCAATCTCCATTGCAAGCATCCCCAGGGCCAAATATCCCAAGCTCTCCATTGTCAAACTTCATGAAGGGTGTTCTTCATCTCTCCTTGTGCAACTCCATAGCTCCTACACATTGCGCAAGTTGTACACATCAAGGCCAAAAGTTCATCATCCTCTCCCATTGCCAAAGGACATTGTCATAGCTCCATTGCCCATCCTATAATGACGTAGCTTCTCCTCCCCATTGCCCAAAACCTCATGGCCGCAACCTCCTAGTCCCATTCTTCATCAAGGCCACAACTTCCCTCTCCAAGATCACCATTGTCGCAAGCTACAACAAGGAGGAGCCATCTACTACATTGCGCAACCTCAAAGGGAAGCCATCTACTTCCTTGCGCAACTTCAAAGGGAAAGTCATCCAATACTTGCACAACACATCAAGGAGGCAATAGCACCTAGGCCACAAGTTCCAGAGGTGAGAACGTGATGTTGGCGACTACATCCTAACAGATACGATCTGACCTGAGCTGGTTGACAGAGACAACTGCCACTACACAAACTGACATTCTTTAAACTCTTTATTATTATATTTGTATAGTTGTATAGATCTCTGTATGGGAAACTTTACCATTGATACATGTTTTAGGGTCTTGTCTAGTGGGTGCTAGACAAGAGGGACTTGGCTAGTTGGGACTAGCCCATAGAAAGCTTATACTATGATTAATTTTATTGAACACGGTGAGTGGGGTACTGAGAGCCTGGTGAGTGTAGATACGTTGTGCTCTAGCTATTAGGGTTGTACCTGTTACATTATTAATCTAGTATCTGCTTTGGGGCTGGAGTAGGTCGTTGTGAGGACCGAACCAGGGTGAATCTGATGTGCATCTGTGATTGCTTATTATGTACTCTGCATCTGCTATTACTACGTGTGATTGTTCTTGGGTTGCACGAATATTTTTATTAGCCTATTCTCCCCCTCTAGGCTTAGATCCAGATCCAACAAGTGGTATCAGAGCGAGGTTAGAAGATCTAGTATAGTTATCATGAAAACCCCAAAGTTAGTTTTTCCTCATTGCATGCTTATTGATCGTCCCCCTCTATTTAGTGGCCATGATTATATATACTGAAAGGCTAGGATGAAAACTTATTTACTATTCCTTGATGTTGACACTTGGTACATTATTGATAACAGATATTCTATGCCTGAAAGTAATTTGAATTTAAATGATAGAAATGTGTATGCTATAAATGCTACAGCAATGAATATTTTATTGTGTCGTTTGAATAAAAAAATATTTGATCATATATCACATTGCTCTTCTGCACAAGATATATGGAGGACTTTGAAAAATACATATGGAAGCGATCAATCCCTCAGCAGCAATGAAAAGATGCAAAAGGGAAGAAAAGCTCCTTTAAATAAAAATGATGCTTATGTGCCTAAAATATTAGTAAGAAAACTACTGAGAGTATGCTATGTTTTTATTGCAGGAAGAGGGGACACATTATAAATGACTGCCCATAAAAAAAGAATGACGTCGCTGAAAAGAAAGGAAAATCGTTAGCGATAACGTGGAATATGGATAGCGAAAATGATGAGAAAACTGCGCACACCTCCCTCAGCTTGATGGCAAAACACAATGAGGTAAAATTTGCACTAAAATTGAACTTGTGAATATTTGTAAGGGAGTGCAAGATGAAATTGACAACCTAGAATCTAATATAAAGGAACATGAATCCATATTTGAAGAGTATAGAAATTCCAACGATGAAATGCAACAAGACACTTACAACATGTCATTAGAAATTACGGAACTAAAAGGAAAAATTGTTACATGTGATTCCACCACTAAATTGTTGGAAAAAGAGAATTCTAGGTTGCATGAAACAACTGAATGTTTTTCTTGTCCATCTTTGTTGAATGATATTAGCATGTATAAGCAAAATGTGATTAAATATGAAACTGAAAATGAATTTCTTGTTGAAAAGATTAGCATGCTAAATACTGAGCTTAAGGAAAAAATGATTGTCTTTGCAAAGAAGGAAGATGAAAACACGAAAGCTTTTATAAGTAAATGCACTTTGATTGTGAATGAGAATGTTTTATTGAAATCCAAAATCACTAGTCTAGAATTGTCATCAAAGAAATTTTCTATGGGAAAACAATCGTTGGATGCTATTCTAGAAAAATCAACTTTATGGCAATAATAGACGTGGTTTTGGTTATGATATGGAACGTGCTAAAAAGCCGATTTATAAGAAAATTCACAATGAGCCATTGAAAGCCTCAAATATGTATGCAAAGTGCTTTACTTCTTCTAGTGTTGGTCATACCTCTTATTATTGTAAGGTAAGGAACATGAATATGAAATTCAAGCAAATATGGGTTCCTAAATCTTTGATGACTAACATGAGTGGGCCTTATTGGATTCCAAGGTTACACATAACATCTACCATATAGGTAAGATGAAGATTTGATGAGGAACTATGGATTGAGCGTTTTATTATTTAGTTCCTTAGCCAAACAACGACGTGAAGCTATATTTTTCTACTTTGCACTTAATGCATACATTCATATCATTTTATTGGCTTTGTGTGCTTGAATTTTTTACTTGTGTGCTAGTTTTTGTTTGCTTGTTAGCTTAGGTCTTTATAATTAAAAATTAAAAAATTAAAAAAAAATCAAAACACAAAAAAATGGAGCTTAACGAAAATCTTTTCTTTTGTATCATTCAAGTGATATTTATGAATGATAATCATATACATGTAGAAATTGATGTATTATTGTTATGGCTACATGTGCATGCTTGATTTTCTAAATAGCCATGGCATGTTCAATGATTAGAATAATTTGATTTCTACACATACACTTTCGCTTCCACGAATATTGAATATTGTTGTACATTTGGAGAACCTTTTATGAAATATTGGAAAGTGAATGTAGGATGAAAATAACTGAAAATCTAAGAGATATGGTGTGTTCTTGCAATGGATAAAAATTGAGCATAAAAGAATTGAATATGAAAAAAATTATATGAATATTGCTCCGTATGAAAAATGGATACAATCCTTGGCAAGTATACTACCCACGAGTATCCAACATATGTTTTACGGTAATCTTTAGCGGTGGTGTTATACTCGTCAAGCAATGCCACCCACACATCTAAGAGTCCTTATAGGCTATGTTTTTGGGTCTGGTATCTTGAACTCATTTTTAATGAAATGGGAAAAATCAATCCTAGGTGATTTCATATTTAATGGAAAATATGGATTGGCTTTGGTTGATTTCTTAATAGTTTCTCCTCATGTACTTCAATGTTTAATTATCACACTTACACGAAGGTGTTGAAGTCGTCGTTATAATTTTCATTGAACTTAAAATGCTTATTCTATGAATGTCTACATGCAAGTGCTAGTTGTAATTTATAATACTCTTTAGTTTACATGTGGTATGAAATTTGACTTTATATATACACTTTTGATGATAACAAAAGGGGGAGAAAATATTAAGAAGATTTGTGCATTAATGCTCATATGTGCATACATGAATATTGGTTTAAGGAATATTGGTTCAAGGGTGAGCATGAATAAATGGGGAGCATGCATAGACGTTTTAATGCTTGAACATCATTGTTTGCATGCTTGTATGTTTGCTCATTATTTCCATACTTGTTGCATATTGCATACATCCTCCATCTTCACACTCACACACACATGTCACGATGAAATTATATGAATCATTATTGCTCAAATCTTATTTTGGTTTGTCATCATCAAAAGGGAAAGATTGTTGGATACAACGTTTAGTTGGATACAATGATCTATGATTTCGTGTTTGATAATAATAAACGTGTGTGAACGATATAATGTGTGTGCTAAGTGTTTTCAGGAATGACACTCTCGCAAATATGCAAAGGAAAACTCAGTAAAAGTGATGGAGAATGTGCTATGCATTAAACAAGAGGACTAAGTCAAAGATGGAGAATATGGCTACAACAATTAGACTAAGTCAAAGATGAGAAGATAAGAACGAAATCAATTCAAATCCATATTTGAATTGATTCAAATCAATTGGTGCAACATTCAAATCCTAATGCCATGCAAATTGAAGACTTGGTCAAAGATGGAGAGATATGGACAATCTCATGCAAATCAAAGGTGATTAAATGAGACCCAATTCAAATCCTATAGCTACTCAAATTCAATTCCATAGCTATCCATATTCAAACTCCATATCCAAAAAGATTCATTCAAATCCTAATTAAATTAGGATTCCTTCCAATCTCCATCAATTATGGGATTATAATTGATTCTTTCATATCCCATCCCTCTCCAAGATCACCATTGCCGCAAACTACAACAAGGAGGAGCCATCTACTACCTTACGCAACCTCAAAGGGAAGCCATCTACTACCTTGCTCAACTTCAAAGGGGAAGCCATCCAATACTTGTGCAACACATCAAGGAGGCAAGAGCACCTAGGCCGCAAGTTCCAGAGGAAAGGACGTGACTTTGGCGACTACATCTTGTCAGATACGATCTGACCTGAGCTGATTAACAGAGACGACTGCCGCTACACAAACTGACATTCTCTAAACTCTTTATTATTATATTTGTGTAGTTGTATAGATCTCTGTAGGGAAAACTTTACCATTGATACATGTTTTGGGGTCTTGTCTAGTGGGTACTAGACAAGAGGAACTTGGCTAGTTGGGACTAGCTAATAGAAAGCTTATACTAGGATTAATTTTGTTGAACATGGTGAGTGGGGGTACTGAGAGACTGGTGAGTGCAGAGACGTTGGTGCTCTAGCTATTAGGGTGGTACCTGTTACATTATTAATCTAGTATCTGCTTTGAGGGCTGGACGTAGGTCGTGGTGACGATCGAACCAGGGTAAATCTGCTGTGCAACTGTGATTGCTTATTATTTACTCTGCATCTGTTATAACTGCGTGTGATTGTTCGTGGGTTGGAAGAATATTTTTATTTGCCTATTCACCCACCCTCTAGGCTTAGATCTAGATCCAACAGGGTATGGGTTAGTGTTGGGTTTAGGAATAAGGTTTGGGTTAGGTTTGGGTTAATTGGGTTTGGGTTTGGGTTTGGGTTAGGGTTCGGTTAGGGTTGGGGTTAGGGTGAGTGCAAGGGTAAGGGTAAGATTTTTGGTTAATAGGGGTTGTGTTAGGGTTCGGTTAGGGTTGGGGTTAGGTTGAGTGCAAGGGTTAGGGTTAGGGTTGGGTTTAGGGTTAGGGTTAGGGTTCGGGTTCGGGTGAGTGCAAGGGTAAGTGTTGGGTTTTGGGTTTGGGTTTGGGTTGGGGTTAGGATGAGTGCAAGGGTAAGTGTTGGGTTTTAGGCTATGGTTTTGGGTTTGGGTTTGGGTTAAGGTTGGGGTTAGGGTTGGGGTTGAGGCTAGGGTTAGGGTTAGGGTTAGGGCAAAGGCTAAGGCTAGGGATAGGGCTAAGGCTAGGGTTACGGTTACGGTTATAGTTATGGTTACAGTTATTATGGTTAGGGTTATTATGGTTAGTGTTAGGTCTATGGTTAGTACTTCATTTGGTTTATTTGGTTTAGGTCAATGGTTAGGTTTAGGTTTAGGGGTGGGGTTGGGGTGGGGTTAGGTTTACGGTTGGGGTTGGGGTTAGTGTTAGTGTTAGAGCTAAGGTAAGTAGTGCAATGTGTGGGACCATAAAATTTAAAGCATAAAATACACCCTTGGTATAAAATTAAGGGAAAAATATAGAATTTATTTTAATTTTAAATTAATGATAACTTAGCCATATTAACATACACCCTTGGTATAAAATTAATAGCCGCCTACTTTTATGAAAGAGTCGACTACCATTTAAAGGTTCTCAAAATTGTTAATTTAGAATTGAAAATTTTATTTTGGCACATATATAAATGGTTGATACATAATTACATGTAAATTTCATCGTCAATTACATATGCCAGAGGTTCCTAACAAGTCGTTTATGGAAATATCGGATCTAAACATGACTGGAAACCGAAGATACGTAGAGGGGATAGATGATTTCTTAGCATACTCTGATACCCCTCTACGCATGTTCGGTGGCAAAATCCGTTGCCCTTACAAGAGTTGCTAGAACAATGAGATACTTCATAGGTATATTGTACGTGTCCATTTGGTGTCTTACGGGTTCGACCCCAATTATAAATTTTGGAGATACCACGTAGAAGGTTTCGTAACAGAGGAGATGCTTAGGGCAGAAGAGGGTATTGTGCATGGAGATCAAAGGGCACGTACAATAGATACAATGCTGGAAGATATTGGTGCTCCGAGCAGAAACCTTTCAGATGATGATCTTCACTCCGTTGACTATGATCGATTGATGCAATTAGTAGAGGATAATGAGTCTGATTTATATGAAGGATGCACGGAGTTCACGAGGCTATCATTCATGATTAGATTGCTGCATATACAAACCCTTAGCGGAATGGCAATTACACATTTTGAGATGATGTTGGATTTGTTGAGAAGGGTAGTTCCCAGTGGGAAGGAAAGCATTCCAGCTACTTATTATGAAGTAAGCAAAATCGTTAATACGTTAGGTCTCAATTACAAGAAAATTGATGCATGTCCTAATGATTGCATTCTATATTACAAAGACAACAAGGACCTAAACGAATGTCCAATGTGTCATGTTCCTCGATGGCAAGTTGAACAAAGAACATGTGTGAAGAGGGACAATCCTACAGTCCAAAAGAAGAAGCAAACTCCGACGAATGTTCTCCGTTATTTTCAAATTATACCAAGGCTGCAGAGCTTTTTCATGTCTGCTGAATTGGCAGGAAAAATATGATGGCATGCCACCGACCACATAGAGGACGGAAAATTGAGGCATCCTATCGATGGGAAAGCATGGAAGCATATCGACTGTATTTATCTCGACTTTGCCAGGGAGATGAGGAATCTTAGGTTTGGTCTCGTAAGCAATGGGTTTAATCCGTTTGGAGTGATGAGCTCTGGTTGGTCCACTTGGCCCATGTTGCTGACCCCGTATAACCTCCCACCTCATATGTACATGAAGCAACCATATTTGATACTGTCACTATTGATACCTGGGAAATACTCGCCTCAAAATGATAATGATGTTTTCATGCAACCCTTAATTGATGATCTGAAACTTTTATGGGAACAAGGTGTGGGCACTTTCGACGACGTGACAAAGCAAAGTTTGTACATGTGTGCTACTGTTTTATGGACAATAAACGACTTCCCGACGTATGCTAATCTATCTGGTTGGTCGACGAGAGGTAGGACGGCTTGCCCGGTTTGCACGACGGGTTATGAGGGCACATTCATGAAATATAGCCGTAAGTTTTGCTTTTGGCAGAACAGAAGATGGTTGCATGCATGTCATAGTTATAGGAGACAGTGACAGTTGTTCGACGGTAAAACCGAACACCGAGAAGCCCCAGAGCAGCTAACCGGAGAAGACATATTTGAAGAACTTCACCCTTTGCGGAGAGTGAAGTTTGGAAAGAACAGATATAGCAAAGAGAACCCTATTGGTGTTAGAAGGCGGATTGCAAAGGGAAAAGGAAAGAGCAAGTGCAAGGACAAGGGCAAAACTAAAAGAAGAACACCTCGAATGTCTCGCACATATTCTAATACAGCAGATGTTCGAATACTACCTAGTGGTTGGTCAAAGTTTAATATTTTCTTCCAATTGCCATATTGGATGACTTTGAAAATTCGTCACAACCTGGACGTTATGCACATCGAAAAGAACATATGTGAAAATATATTGTATATCTTGATGCATGACACCAACAAGTCAAAAGACAGAGTAAAGGCTCGGCTTGACTTAAAATAATTGAATATATGTCCTGAATTACAGGCTGTACAAAAGGAAAATTACAAGTACACCATGCCAGCTTCTCGAGTCACCCTTTCAAGAGATGAAATTCATAATCTGTGTGTGTTTCTCAAGTCATTGAAGACACCAGATGGATATACGTCAAATATATCAAGATGTGTGCACGTAGATCAAATGAAGATATTTGGATTGAAGAAACATGATTATCATATCTTGCTAGATCAGCTGCTTCCGGTTGCATTACGTCATGTCGATAAGAAGCTTGTAAAAGTTCTGATACAGTTCTGTGGGTTCTTCAAGCAGTTGTGCCCGAAGGTGATAGACGTTGGTTAGTTTGAAGATTTAGATGCACATGTTATCCTTGCATTGTGTAATATGGAAAAAATTTCCCGCTTTCATTCTTTATCATCATGGTTCATCTTACTGTGCACCTGGCACAGGAGGCCCGCATTGCAGGGAAGGTACAATATTGGTGGATGTACCCCTTTGAAAGGTGAACGCCGATGCTATATATTATTCTATTTTGAAAATGTTCTTCTCTCAAGCGAAAGAGTCCGTGCAAGTAATATATATCTAGGAGTCCAGATGTCGAAACCTCGGGAGAAAATCTGTTGCAACCACAAAGCTTAAATCAAATAGAAAGTCAACGTAAAGAAACTAACCACTTTTGATGACGATGGTTTAGATGGGTTTGATCGTAGATTTTGATTTGTGAACAATATGAGCAAAGAAAGTTTCGTGTATAAAAATATCTATGAGGAGTATGCACATGGTATGGGTTCATTAGGATCCATGATTTGTATTAATTTGGTTGATTAAATATAACTCAATGAATTCTCTTTTTGAGAGAAATTCATCGGAGGATGCCCTTGTGGGGATTAAATCACAATATTGAATACAATCGTTGAGAAAGTTATAATCTTTTAAAAATACGATATGAAACTCCCTTTTGGAGAGATCAAAACTCACTCTTGTGGGGTGATCAACTCAATCATGTTCTTTTGGAAGATGAAAAAGATGATTTTAAAATAAAGATTACAACTTTATCAACGTTAACAATTTAGCACAAAGATTCAACCAAGCAAATACAAATCATATCTCCTAACTACACCATACCATGCATAATGAAAATTTAGCCACACATACTGAAAATAACTAAGAATTTCATCACATTAAACATGGTTCCAAGCAATACAAGTAAATAGAGTTCAAAATACGCAATAGAGTTCAAAAGATATCACCAAATACGCTATCTTCAGCCTAAGAAAACCCTTCTTCTTCCTCTAAAAACTCTCTGAAAAATAGCCCAAGTTGCTCTCTGTAATCTCAGGGAATTGCTGCAAAAATCGGCTCCAAAATCACCCAAATACGCCTGTTTAATCATCTAGACCCGATCCCCGACCTTCGCAAATGAGAGCCGCACATCCGTGCGGGATTGAACTTCAAGCCGCCACGTGGCTTCAAAAGTCGTGCGCGCAACGCTTCGTTCTTCTCCGATCCGAATACGCGTCGGATCATCTTGTAGCCATTGGATCACCATCGTATGGTCTGTAAGAGGCCACGTCGCGGGTTCATTTCGAAGCTTCGTTGCATCGGGCGGGAATGCTCTCCGTCGTTGAATCTTAGATCTGCAGCCCTAGGCACGCCACATCGCCCAATATTTTCACCCGCTCCGCGCTTCTTCTTCGCTCGATGTGGACCGTCCGATCGGGCGGGGGACCGCTACGATGTCGCCGCGTGGCGCCACGAATTACTCATTCGATTTCGAGCGGCTGATGATCCGATCCGTTGGATCGTGATCCAACGATCATTAAAGCGCCGCGTCGCCCCGCTCGCTGTGACCGTAGGATGAAGCGTGAACCGTTGAGATCTGGCCACGTGGATGTCGCGTTTGGTGCGGGCGCGTACGGTTACACCGTATTTTCGTAATTTCAATCGTATTTCGGCTGTATTTCTTCATTTAAATGGTATTCTGCATTCAAAAATTCATAATAATTAGCACAAATCTAAGAAAATTACAAATAAATAGCCGTTGGAATCGTGAGATCGAGACCAAGCCATGAAAAATATAAAAAGGCAGAAATACTCAATAAAATTCATACTTTGTGCACAAATCAAGTGATATCTGTAATAAGTGATGGTATACAAAATACAAACGTATTGAAGACCAATTAAACATCATTTACACACAAAATATTTCTAGATGTGGGGTTAAATATGCAATATTCAACCCGAATCACACCCCCAACTAGCGTTTTGCTAGTCTCTAGCAAAGTGCGCGAAAAATGATATCAAATATATATACCTAGATCACTTTATCAGATCTCAAATCATCCACCACCATACTACAACGACAAAAGAAGACAACCACACACTAATATCAAGATTTCAAGCTCATCAAATAATGGTACTCGTGGGTTTAAAGATGAAGAACATGTATTTCTCAAATGGTTATAAAATCGACTTAACTTCACTATTCATTACTTCATAGCTCATAATATACAAAATCAATGGTTCACACCTTTCAATCAAAGATTCTAACTTGGAGCGTAGATGTTTCATGCAAAGCAAGCATAAGGAATAGAATAGTATCAAGTTATACACACGTCAATCTTCATTCATAGGAAATCACACCATATCTTGTGCTTTCTTTAAGCTTTGGGAGTTCTCTTGCCTTACTAGTTATGCACACTTATTCTCTCTTTTCTTTCTCTTTTTATTAGTTCCGCGTAACGCGCATCAAGCAACATTCGTAGAAAAATGTATAACTTGGATCGCTCCATCAAATGAGTGGGTTTCCAGTCAATGGCTCCCAAATCAGACGATAATAGGGCATTAGGCCAAAAAGGACCTGCCATGTACATGCCTGTGTCCATTTTGAGGAGTTGCAGGCATTATATATCCTATTTCTGACAGCAAGTGGGTTAGCCCTACACAGGTTGTTCCTAAAAAGTCTGGCCTCACCGTGGTTAAAAATGAGAATAATGAGCTTATCCCAGTTAGAGCCACCACAGGTTGGAGGATGTGCATAGACTATAGGAAGTTGAATTCTAGAACTAGAAAAGATCATTTCCCTCTTCCATTTCTTGACCAAATTTTAGAGAGGGTAGCTGGACATGAATATTATTGCTTTCTAGACGGTTATTCAGGTTATTACCAGATTGAGATTGCACCCGAGGACCAGGAAAAGACCACTTTTACCTGTCCCTTTGGTACTTTTGCATTTAAAAGAATGCCGTTTGGTTTATGTAATGCCCCAGCTACTTTTCAGCGATGCATGCTCAGTATTTTTGATGATATGGTTGAGAAAATCGTTGAGGTATTTATGGATGATTTTTCAGTATATGGTAGCTCTTTTCATGATTGTTTGGCTAACTTGGCTCTTGTTCTTGACAGGTGCATTGAAAAGAACCTCCTATTGAATTGGGAAAAGTGTCATTTTATGACCACAGAGGGACTTGTCCTAGGTCACCTGGTTTCTAAAGATGGTATACAGGTAGACAGAGCCAAGGTAGCGGTAATTGAGAAGCTACCAAGTCCTAAATGCGTGAAGGACATCAGATCATTTTTGGGACATGCAGGATTTTATAGGCGGTTCATCAAAGATTTTAGCGCAATATCTCGCCCTCTTTGCAACTTACTTACTTTAAATGTGGACTTTATTTGGACACCTGAGTGTCAACTTTCTTTTGAGACTTTAAAGAAGTTGCTGATTTCTGCTCCTATTTTACAGGTACCAGACTGGTCCCTACCATTCGAGATAATGTGTGACGCAAGCAATTACGCAGTTGGTGCAGTCCTAGGCCAAAGAAAAGACAAAGTTCCAGTGGTGATTTACTACGCTAGCAAGACACTAAATGACGCTCAGAGGAATTATACGACCACAGAGAAGGAGTTGCTGGCAGTAGTCTTTGCGTTGGAAAAATTCAGGAGCTATATTTTAGGATCACCAATTTTGATATATACTGATCACTCTGCTTTAAAATATTTGTTGTCTAAAAAAGATGCTAAGCCTCGATTGATACGATGGATTTTATTGTTGCAGGAGTTCAATGTCACAATCAAGGACAAGAAAGGCGTGGAGAATCTAGTAGCTGACCATTTATCACGATTGACAGTAGGCCTTGATTCAGCAGATGTGCCTTTGAAGGACTCCTTTCCCGACGAGCATCTTTATAGCGTCTCCATCTCTCCATGGTATGCTGATATCGTTAATTATCTGGTAACTGGTAAGACCCCTGACACTTGGTCTCTTCAAGACTTTAAACGGTTCAAGTACGAGGTAAAATATTTCTTCTTTGATGATCCGTACTTATATAAATATTGTAGTGACCAAATTGTTAGGAGATGCATTCCTGATCATGAAATAACCAGTGTGATACAATTTTGCCATGATGGAGTATGTGGTGGACACTTTTCAGCGAACAAAACTGTGGCAAAAATCTCGCAATGTGGCTTTTATTGGCCATCTATGTTTAAAGACACATTTCATTATTGCAAGACTTGTGCTGCATGCCAACAATTAGGGGGAATTACTAAACGTAACATGATGCCTCTGAACCCCATTTTAGAGATTGAAATATTTGATTGTTGGGGCATAGACTTCATGGGACCTTTCCCACCTTCATTTGGATATGCTTATATTTTGGTTTGTATTGATTATGTTTCTAAATGGGTGGAAGCTATTCCTTGCAGGTCGAACGACACTTCCGTTGTGCTTAAGTTCCTTAAAGAGAACATTTTCTCTAGGTTTGGAGTGCCAAAGGCCTTGATCAGTGATGGAGGGTCTCATTTTTGCAACCGCATGTTCGCTACTTTAATGAAGAGGTTTGGGGTCACACATAAAGTTTCTACTCCGTATCACCCCCAAACCAATGGCCAAGCAGAGTTGGCAAATAGAGAGATCAAAGGAATTCTACAGAAAACGGTGAATCCATCAAAGAAAGATTGGAGCTTGCGCTTACCTGAAGCGTTGTGGGCCTACAGGACGGCCTACAAAACAATTTTGGGGATGTCACCGTACCGTCTAGTTTTTGGGAAGTCTTGTCATTTACCTGTTGAGATAGAGCATAGATCTTATTGGGCTATAAAGAAAATGAATTTTGATACTGATGTCTCTTTTTCTTCTCGCAGGTTGCAATTGTTGGAGCTGGAGGAATTGAGGAGAAATGCGTACGACAACGCTAAAATATCAAAAGAGAGGATGAAATCCGTCCACGACATGATGATCTTGAGGAAGGAGTTCACCCCAGGCCAAAAAGTACTCCTATACAATTCCAGGCTGCACATCTTTCCTGGGAAGCTTCGCTCTAGGTGGTATGGACCTTTCGTCGTCAAAGAAGTTTTCCCATATGGCGCTGTGCTCTTACTAAATGAAAAAGATGGAAGCGAGTTCAAGGTGAATGGCCAGAGATTGAAACATTTTCACGAGCCTTGGACCAAGGAAGCGAGCACCATGGATCTCACAGACCCACCTTCGGGTGGGAACTAATCAGGTGTGTTCTTTCCATGATTCCCTCTTCCTAACATTGAGGACAATGTCTATTTTAAGTTGGGGGGAGGGAAATAACTTTTAGGATTTTTATTTTCTTTTTATTTTCTTTGGATTTTTATTTTCTTTTTCTTTTTCTTCTAGGATTTTATTTTTTTAAGTTCCCTTTTTGCATTGAAAAAAAAAAAAAAAAAAAAAAAATTTTGAGTTAAGAAATATCACCAAA
Source organism: Scilla litardierei (assembly GCA_030789695.1). Lineage (NCBI taxonomy): Eukaryota > Viridiplantae > Streptophyta > Magnoliopsida > Asparagales > Asparagaceae > Scilla > Scilla litardierei. Next base: position 287,875,118 of record CM061141.1, read on the forward strand.
GTCTCTCTTTACCTAGAAATGAACCTCATGTGATGAAATTTCTCGTTATTTATTCACCACCGTACACTCGTGATTTATTTCCCCAACCACTATTATTCAACATTTCAATCTCATTTTACATGAATTTGAGTGCTTGTGGTGAATTTCTTTTTATACATCTCAATGGCAAGATTAATTGATGACTTAATGAATCTAGAAATTATGGATTAGCAAGTGGTATGCTTTCATTGGAACACACCAAAATTCATGTGCCAATAATTCCTAAATTAACTGGTGCATTGTTCTTTATCTCGTATTCATTGCCATTTGCATGCTTGGTGTGATTTTGGGTAGAAAAACGTACCACGTTATTTGAAATGATTAGGATACCCATTCTTGTGAACAATTAAAGAATAGGAAGTTATCTTGCCAAGTTGTTTATGCACACACAAAAGAAGAAAAAAATGAGATGAATGAGAAAAAAATGATGAATAAATGTGCTATTAAAGAAATAACTTGGTTGGCTTGAGTAGTACAGTCCGAGGGGTCCTTCTTGGCCTAATGCCCTATTATCGTCTGATTTGGGAGCCATTGACCGGAACCTCAATTATTTGATGGAGCGATCCAAGTTATATACTTTTCTGCGAATGTTGCTTGATGCGCGTTACGCTGAACTATGGAGAAAAGTGAAAGAACATAGAGAATAAGTGTGCATGATTAGCGAGGCAAGAAAACTTCCAAAGCTTAAAGGAAACACAAGATGTGGTGTGAGTTCCTATGAATAGAGATTGACGTGTGTATGTCTTGATACCATCCTACTTTTGATGCTTGCTTTGCATGAACCATCTACGCTCCAAGTTAAAATATTTGATTGAACGGTGTGGGCCATTGATTTTGTGTACTATGAGCTATGAAGTAATTGATAGTGAATTTGAGTCTATTTTATAACCATTTGAGATGCTTGACTTTCATTTTTGAAAACTCACAAGTACCATTACTTGATGAGTTTGAAATATTGATATTAGTGTTTGGTTATCTCTTTTGTCATTGTAGTATGGTGGTGAATGCTTTGAGATCTGATAAGGTGATCTAGGCGTATTTTTAATCGCTCTTTTTGCTAGAGACTAGCAAAACGCTAGTTGGGGGGTGTGATTTGGGTTCAATATTGCTTATTTAACCCCCCATTTAGCCCTATTTTGTGCTCATGTGATGCTATATTGGTCTCTAGTACATACGTATTTTCTACACTTTTATTTATTAGAGAAAACACACTATTTGAGCACAAAACAGCATTTAACGATGCAATTCTGCACATTTTATATTTTTATTAGCATCGTCTCGATCTCACGATTCCAACGACTATTTATTTGTATTTTTCTGAGATCTGTGCTAATTACTATGAATTTTTGAATGCAGAATACCATTTAATTGAAGAAATACGGAAGAAATACATTGAAAATACAAATATACTGTCGCCGCACGAATTTTGGAGCGCCACGCGGCAGCATCGCAGCGACTCCCGCCCGCATCAGACGGCGATGAGACTGGGGCGACGTGGCCTTGATGTAGACCGTTCGATCTCGATCGAACGGTTGGCAGCGACAGGAAACGATTCAGCGGGCGCGCTTCTTGGAGGACACGCGGCATTCTGCGGAGCGTTCGATTCCGATCAAACGGTCCATATTCTCTCCCGCTCGAATCCCCGATCGATACGACGTGGCTGCCGCTGAAGCGTCGATCTATGATCCAACGGTCCGCGTCAACCCCGCATTCGAACTCAGAACGAGCGACGTGGACGAGCGATGCCCGTTCGATGGAAATCCAACGGCCACTCTCAAATCCGAATCGAATCAGCGGGGCGGCGACGTGGCTGAACGTGGACGCTCCGATGTGGATCCGACGGCTACAATGAGGCGGATGCGAAGCGGGTCTGCGCACGATTTTTGGCGAACACGCGTCGCTCCCTCAGGCGATCCCGCCTTGATCCAACGGCCCTCATTTGCCCCGCTTTAGATCAGCGGTCGAGATCTGTTCGGGTTTGATTACTGTGCGGGTTTAAACCCGTTAAGCCCAATAAACCCGCAATGCTATTATTTAAGCGTATTTCTAGGGTTTTTGGGCGTATAATTGGCGTATTGGAGCACTTAGAAGCCGTAATTTCTCCTGAAAAAAATTCTGTAAAATTCCAGAGCCTTGTTTCTAATTTCCAGAGAGTTTTGAAGACTTTTCAGAGAGATTTGGTGATATTCTCTTCAACTTTAGCTTGTATTTGGGTGTATTAGCTTGTATTTTGCCTCTAAACTTCCGTATTTTGCTATGAAACTTATGAATTTGAATCTGAAAATTGTGTATTTCTGCACCATGAGTAGCTAAATATTTTATGTGCATGGTATGGATTAATTAGGTGATGTTAATCGTATTCTTTGGTTGTGTTATTGCGCTTAATCGTTGTATTTGCTAAAGTTTTAATCGTCGCTCTTAAATCTACTAATTCGTATTCCAAAAGAATTGTTCTAGTAGATGATCACCCCACAAGGGTGAGATTTGATCTCTCCAAAAGAGAGCTTCATACTTTATATATACGTTTATAACTTTAGCAATATTCTATTAGAATTGATGCGTTAACTCCCAAAAGGATATCTTCCGACGATTCGCTCCCAAAAGGAGGTTTCGTTGTGTTATAATTGATCAACCAAAGCTTACGATTCGCTGATCCTAATGAACCCATGCCATGTACATGCCTGTTATATCTATTTTTCACGAATTAGACTTCGTTGTTTGCATTGATCACACGTGACAATTCCATCACCACACTTTTCATACCACCTTCACCATCACTATTAAAGTGCTTAGATTTTATTCGTAGTTACTCTATTTGATTTAGATTTGTGGTTTCAACAGATTTTCCCGAGGATTCGACATCTGGACTCCCAGATTTACTACTTGAACGGACTCTTGCGCTTGAGAGAAGCACCTTTCGGAGCCCACCAGACCCCTCGGACTGTACTACTCGAGCCAACCAAGTTATTTATTTTAGTGACACACTTATTCATTTTTTTCTTCATTCATTTTTTTCCTTTTTTTTTGCTTTTCTCTTTTTTTATGCATAAAAAACTTAGCAAGATAGCTTCCTTTTCTTTATTCTTTCACAAGAATGGGTTATCCTAATCATTTCAAAAGACACTGTATACTTTCTACCCAAAATCACACAAAGCGTGCAAATAGCAATGAATACGAGATTAAAAAAATGCTCCAGTTATTGTGAACTATTGGTGCATGAACCTTGGTGTGTTCCATTAAAAGTATACTATTTGCTAATTCATAATTTCTAGATTCATAAAGTCTTCAATCAATTCCACCATGGAGAAATATCAACAGAAATTTACCACGAGTACTACATTCATGTCAAATGAGCCTGAAATATTTTAACAATAGTGGCTGAGGAAAATAAATCACATGTGTACGGTGGTGAATAGATATCGAGAATTTTCATCACATGAGATTCATCTCTAGGTAAAATAAATTTTGGTGATAGATCTTGACTCAATTTTTTTTCAATGCAAACAGGGAACTAAAAAAATAAAATCCTAAAAGAAAAAGAAAACAAAGAAAAATCCTAAAAGTTTATACCCTCCCCCCAACTTAAAATAAACATTGTCCTCAATGTTAGGAAGAGGGAAGCATTGAAAGAACACACCTGATTAGTTGCCACCCGAAGGTGGGTCTGTGATGTCCATGGTGCTCGCTTCCTTGGTCCAAGGCTCGTGAAAATGCTTCAATCTTTGGCCATTTACCTTGAACTCACTCCCGTCTTTTTCATTAAGCAATAGCATTGCGCCATGTGGAAAAACTTCTTTAACTGTGAAAGGTCCAAACCACCTAGAGCGAAGCTTCCCATGTAATATATTGACGTGCGTTTATATTTCATATATTCACGCACGTTTTCTTTTGTGTTTCCCCGTGTTTTTCGCTGTCTTTTATTCGTTTTCTTGTATTTTCTCGTTTTCTTTCACTTTTTCTTTGTTTATCCATGTTTGCAGGAGGTTGACCACGTAGGGGACGTATAACGATGATATCCTAAGTCCCCGGAGCAACAGGAGGAGTCACGCGTGATCCAGGGGGTCATACGCCAAAGAATACATCTTTCAGCCCCTCACCCGGTCGGTTGGTCATCTCCAACCGATCGGGTGATGCACACGTGCACCACCCGGTCTCAGCCGGAGCTCACATGGAAGTCACCCGACCGGTTCGCAGACCGGTTCAGCGGGGGCTAACTCTCTGTCTTCTCGAGCCAAATTCCAACCGATCGGGTGACTCTCACCCGATCGGTTCATCTGTAGCTGATGATGAGGAGTCGAGACACGGGCACCCAACCGATCCCTTCACCCGATGACGCCAAGATCCAACCGGTCACTCCAAGAACTCAACCGACCGGTTCATATGACCGGGTGAAACTCCGCCATTTTCTGTTTATTATTTGTAACAGATCACCCGATCGGTTGACTTGTCAACCGATCGGGTGGCGTTTTTCCTGCGGGTTTGGACCCGAACCATTAGGGTTTCGAAGTGGGGCTATAAATACACGAGGCTGGCCGACTTGAAGGGGATCTCCTGGAGTTTTTAGGGCTTTTTACCCCCCCTTCTCTTGTGAGTTCTAGGTTAGTTTAGATTAGGGCTTTTGGTTAATAAATCTTGTATTGGATCGTTGGATTCAAACGGAGATAAGTATTTTCTTCTCTCTTTCTCCATTGTTTCGTATTGTGTTAAGTTCTCTTGATGATGAATGTTTGTATGTATTTTGTGTTGTTTGTTTATATGTTTTTCATCATGGAGTAGTATTGATGAACCCTAATACGTGTTAGAGTAGGATTGATTCTTGGGTTGTTACATTTGGCTTGGTTGCATGGCATGTTTTCGATGAAATGTGTCAATGGGGATTTCTAGCAATCTGGGTCCAATTCGTATGGCAACACACTAGATGTGTTGGGGATTGGGGTCTGGTGCTTGTCCTGTCAAGATCCGCTTCGATGTATTGCTAGAAATCACATTTGACCTATTTGGCCATTAGGGTTACGCGGGGGTGTTTCATTGTCATTGGCGGGAGAAAGACCGCCTCTGACCATCGGGCCAAGGGGGAATAAACTTGGCGGTTGACTCCATAGCCATATCTCACACCCTGAGCATTGACATCGAGTCCTTGCGTGCGGGAGCGGCTTGGACAAAGTGTTGGGAGATATCATTGTGGCCTTAATGCTCCCGGTTGCGGAAGGTGTTAATGGACATGGGAATGCCCACCGTCCGGAACCGGGTAGGCCTAGCGTGCTTGACACTGACCGGAATATCGGGCCATGGACGCTAGGTACCACCTTTTGGGGCAATGTCTCACCCTGGGTCAAGTCAAATGCCAAGTGTCATGAGTGCTCTAGCCCGTGTTAGCGGGGATTCATTTCGTGTCATTTTATTTCTTCTCTATATTTCTACACTTCACCCATATCATCCGCGTAGCTAGCACACAACCTAGGCGAGGCTAGTAGCCACTCAAGCCATCCACCTCCCTGAGTTCAATAAACCCGCACCCTACACTAACCATGCACTTGCGGTAAAACGACACCACGCCCAAACCGTAAACGGGGCACCGGTCAAGTTTTTGGCGCCGTTGCCGGGGAGGCGTTCGGTTTGATATTAGCTTAGCTTGGGTTCGTTAGACTACGCATAAAAACACAAAAAAAAATATTTTAAAAAAAAAATTCAATAACCAAGAAATTTTTCCCCCACCATTATATTATATTTTTGTTATTTTCTTGTACTATTGACGCTCCTCTCTAGTTTTCTTATTTTTGTTGTCCAGGTATATTTGGTGTAACCATGTGGAGATCAAATTTCGATGCTCAGATGGGAGGATACAATCCTTCTTCGGTTGTGGTTTGTGAGACTTGTGGGATGGCGGGGCATGTGTATTATGATTGCCCATTTACGCTTGAGAGCCTCCCCCACTCCAAGGCCAAACATTTTCCCACAACCTTAGCCCAAACACCTCCCATCCATTTCCTCAACCTTATACCCCTCCACAAACACAAGAAGAATCAAGCCTCGTGTCTCTCCTTGAAAGTGCCATGTTTAACCAAGGCCAAATATTACAAAACTTAATGGTACCAATCATCGAGCCGACACCGAGGAGAGGGGATGAAGGAGAGGATATACCCACTTTCATGGTTGAGACCACCATGCCATCGGCCACCATAGACACATCTCAAGCCGATACCCCATTTTTCCATCACTACCACTTGGATGACGAAGCATTTTTTGATGATGATAGTGAGGATGGGGAGATTTATCTAGGATCTGCGGGAGAGATTTCTTGTCTTGATTTGGATACCCCACATGAGTCCTATGAGAGCACCGAGGAGACCACAGAGTTTATGCATACCAGTGAGGAGGATGTGCGTGAGGACGACGACACCACGACCACATACGAGTGGTCCGCTCCACATCCACCTCCACAACCATCTCTGTCACAGCTTCCTCCTTGGTCGGTGGTCAACCATGATGATGTCATTCAGGACATCGAGCAGATGGTGGAGCATGAGCATATCGTCGAGGAGGATGTGCATGAGGGCTTGGATACGATGGTCCACTCCATGGAGCCCGAGTCACATCTACCTTTACCGTCACTCTCCACTTCTTCTGCGGCTGAGCATCTACTTGAGCATATTGCCCCTATTCAGGGAGATTTTCATACTCACTCTCACTCCACTTTTGAGTCTCGCTTTTCACTTCCTATTTCTTTAGACTCATATATTTTTGACACGCCATATCTCTCGCAGGACACAGGATCTACTTCCCTTGAGGTATGCTGCGGTGTGTCACTACCTGGAGAGCCACTTCTCATGGAGAGCGAGGATTTGGTCGTCGCTAGTACAGAGGATAGTGACCCATTCTCAGGGAGTATTCGTCACCCTTTTATTATTTTTCCATCTCATGTTGACGATTATCTCTGGGATACATTTATTTTGGGAAATAATTTCTTGCCATGGACTAATGCACCTCATCCTTTGCAGGTCACTGGTGGACACCTACGAGGGATGCTTGGAGGTGCATTGCTTTGGTCCATTGGCACACGTGGCACAGCGCTTCTAGCGGAGCCACAGAAGGAGCCGTTAGAGCAGCTACCTGCCCCACTTCAGATCTTGGATCCGCCTATGCTCAGGTGTATCCTAATCCAGTAGCGTAAAAATTTACCACTTTCTAGTTTAGATTTGAATAATCTCATCTCCTCTCATTAGCGAGGGGAGCGTATCTAGGATTTGCTTTTGCATCTTAATAACCCTTCATGTCGTGCCCTTCTATCATTTCACCCTCTTCCTCTTCCGAGGAGAATGAGCACACTGTCTCTCCTGCATTTTGATTTCTTTTTTTTCCGATTTTCCCCCTAGCATATCTCTACATCCCCATTGATCATATCATTTTGCTAGCATTGTCATGTTCAGTTTGGGGGAAATCGACTTTTGTGTGCATGTTTTTGCGTGTCGTTGTTGTGTGTCTGTGTCTATGTGTTCTTTTGTCGTATTTTATATCTTTTATTTGAGTGTTTCTTTTTCTTTATCTTTTTAGTTTCGCTCATGTGTTTTTCATGTTTTTCATTTTTTGTGTCGGTGCGTTACTCCCCCCCATTTTCATTGCCCTCCCGTATTCACTACTATTGCATTGAGGACAATGCAAGTTTTATCTTGGGGGAGTCGCACTTCGTGCGTCATTTGTCTCTTTTTCTTCGCTATTTGAGTCGTTTTTCTACGTCTTTTTCTTTTTCCTTTTCTTTTCTTCTTTTTGTCTCTTTTTCCTAGAGATGAACCCTATGATGAATTGCCACAAAATCACGCACACACCTAGCATGGCATCGATAATCACACTCACTAACCCTAGGATATCGAGTCTTCTTGCATTTCACGCATCGTGGGTCCACTTAGCTTTCTTGTGAGTCGTGCGTCGTGCCTATCTATTTGGTGTGCTTCTGCTTTGTGATTTTACATTATATACCTGTCCAGGAATGACCCCTAGATTATCATGCTTCGATTTGAATATGCGGTATTTGTTTCTACTATATGCATGCTATATTTATATCGTATATTTCAATTCGCATGCGTCGGGATTCCACAACTAAGGACTAGGATAACCCATTTAGCCTATGCTCTATTTAGCGAGAATAGTTTCCTTTGCCCGAGTGTTTAGATTTCGACTTCTTTTTTGTTTTACTTGGTGCAAATCCCCTCGTCGTGTACCGTTCTCCCACTTGGGAGAGTGCACATGTGTATAACCAAAAACCCAAAAATCCAAAAGAAAAATAGAAAAAAGGAAAAGAAAAACCCAAAAAGAGAAGAAAAGAAAAATTTTGTATAGCCGAAAAGCCAAAAAAATATACAAATGCACAAAACCCAAAAAAAATTCCCGTGTGAATATTTTTTCCTACTTGCCGAGAATAAAGGGAAGGCGAGAATTTGCACCGAGTGTTCTACTCCACATCATCTCAACCCCCATCGTTTTCGAAAACACTTGGCTTAGGAACTTTTTAGCTAGTATCTAGGCTATAGTGGCGTGATTTCCTTAACCCTAGTTGTGGAGTCCCTGACGCATGATATGTTTCGATTCTCTCTCTATTCTCATGCATGCTTGAACTATATATTCACCGCTTTATTCAATTCGAATCGATATTTGGGTCATATCTTGGATTTGTGTATATCGAGCCTCATAGCACATTGTAGAAAGCGACACCATTTGCTAGCACACGACCGCACTCACTCGCGCTTTACCGCGTGGGCCCACGACACTTATTTGGACTCGTTTTCCTAGGTTTAGTGGTGTGATTTGGCGTTTGCTTGCTTGGTGTGTCGTTTTTGATTTTGTTGGCTCTGACGGATGATCTAGGACATAGAGTTTTCTTTTTCTTTCTTCCTCTCTATTTTTCCCTTCCGAGCTCCTATTCTCACTCGTCTTCCTCGAGGACGAGGAAGAGTTCAGCTTGGGGGATTTTGACGTGCGCTTATATTTCATATATTCACGCACGTTTTCTTTTGTGTTTCCCCGTGTTTTTCGCCGTCTTTTATTCGTTTTCTTGTATTTTCTCGTTTTCTTTCACTTTTTCTTTGTTTATCCATGTTTGCAGGAGGTTGACCACGTAGGGGATGTTTAACGATGATATCCCAAGTCCCCGGAGCAACGGGAGGAGTCACGCGTGATCCAGGGGGTCATACGCCAAAGAATACATCTTTCAGCCCCTCACCCGGTCGGTTGGTCATCTCCAACCGATCGGGTGATGCACGCGTGCACCACCCGGTCTTAGCCGGAGCTCACATGGAAGTCACCCGACCGGTTCGCAGACCGGTTCAGCGGGGGCCAACTCTTTGTCTTCTCGAGCCAAATTCCAACCGATCGGGTGACTCTCACCCGATCGGTTCATCTGTAGCTGATGCTGAGGAGTCGAGACACGGGCACCCAACCGATCCCTTCACCCGATGGCGCCAAGATCCAACCGGTCACTCCAAGAACTCAACAGACCGGTTCATATGACCGGGTGAAACTCCGCCGTTTTCTGTTTATTATTTGTAACAGATCACTCGATGGGTTGACTTGTCAACCGATCGGGTGGCGTTTTTCCTGCGGGTTTGGACCCGAACCATTAGGGTTTCGAAGTGGGGCTATAAATACACGAGGCTGGCCGACTTGAAGGGGATCTCCTGGAGTTTTTAGGGCTTTTTGCCCCCCTTCTCTTGTGAGTTCTAGGTTAGTTTAGATTAGGGCTTTTGGTTAATAAATCTTGTATTGGATCGTTGGATTCAAACGGAGATAAGTATTTTCTTCTCTCTTTCTCCATTGTTTCGTATTGTGTTATGTTCTCTTGATGATGAATGTTTGTATGTCTTTTGTGTTGTTTGTTTATATGTTTTTCATCATGGAGTAGTATTGATGAACCCTAATACGTGTTAGAGTAGGATTGATGCTTGGGTTGTTACATTTGGCTTGGTTACATGGCATGTGTTCGATGAAATGTGTCAATGGGGATTTCTAGCAATCTGGGTCCAATTCGTACGGCAACACACTAGATGTGTTGGGGATTGGGGTCCGGTGCTTGTCCTGTCAAGATCCGCTTCGATGTATTGCTAGAAATCACATTTGACCTATTTGGCCATTAGGGTTACGCGGGGGTGTTTCATTGTCATTGGCGGGAGAAAGACCGCCTCTGACCGTCAGGCCAAGGGGGAATAAACTTGGCGGTTGACTCCCTAGCCATAGCTCACGCCCCGAGCGTTGACATCGAGTCCTCGCGCGCGGGAGCGGCTTGGACGAAGTGTTGGGAGATATCATTGTGGCCTTAATGCTCCCGGTTGCGGAAGGTGTTAATGGACATGGGAATGCCCACCGTCCAGAACCGGGTAGGCCTAGCGTGCTTGGCACCGACCGGAATATCGGGCCATGGACGCTAGGTACCACCTTTTGGGGCAATGTCTCACCCTGGGTCAAGTCAAATGCCAAGTGCCATGAGTTCTCTAGCCCGTGTTAGCGGGGATTCATTTCGTGTCATTTTATTTCTTCTCTATATTTCTACACTTCACCCATATCATCCGCGTAGCTAGCACACAACCTAGGCGAGGCTAGTAGCCACTCAAGCCATCCACCTCCCTGAGTTTGATAAACCCGCACTCTACACTAACCGTGCACTTGCGGTAAAACGACACCGCGCCGAAACCGTAAACGGGGCACCGGTCATATATGTAACCTGGAATTGTATAGAAGGACATTTTGGCCTGGGGTGAACTCCCTCCTTAAGATCATCATGTCATGGACAGATTTCATCCTTTCTTTTGATATTTTGGCGTTGTCATAAGCATTTCTCCTCAGCTCCTCTAACTCCAACAACTGTAACCTGCGAGAAGCAAAAGATGAATCAGTATCAAAATTCAATTTCTTAATAGCCCAATAGGATCTATGCTCCAATTCTACAGGTAAGTGACAAGACTTCCCAAATACAATGCGGTAAGGTGACATTCCCAAAATTGTCTTGTAGGCCGTCCTGTAGGCCCACAACGCTTCAGGTAAGCACAAGCTCCAATCTTTCCTTGAAGGATTCACCGTCTTCTGTAAAATGCCTTTGATCTCTCTATTCGCCAGCTCTGCTTGACCATTGGTTTGGGGGTGATATGGAGTAGACACTTTGTGCGTAACCCCAAACCTCTTCATTAGATTAGCGAACATGCGGTTGCAAAAATGGGACCCTCCATCACTGATCAAGGCTTTGGGCACTCCAAATCTAGAGAAAATGTTCTCTTTGAGAAACTTGAGCACAACTGAAGTGTCGTTCGACCTGTAAGAAATAGCTTCCACCCATTTAGAAACATAATCGATTGCAACCAAAATGTAAACATATCCAAATGAAGGTGGGAAAGGTCCCATGAAATCTATGCCCCAACAATCAAATATTTCAATTTCTAGAATGGGGTTTAATGGCATTACGTCTTGTAATACCCCCCTAACTGTTGGCATGCAGCACAAGTCTTGCAATAATGAAATGTATCATTAAACATAGTTGGCCAATAAAAGCCACATTGCAAGATTTTTGTCACAGTTTTATTCGCAGAAAAGTGTCCTCCACACACCTCATCATGGCAAAATCGTATCACACTGGTTATCTCATGGTCAGGAATGCACCTCCTAACAATTTGGTCACTACAATATTTATAGAGGTATATATCATCAAAGAAGAAATATTTTACCTCGTACTTGAACCTTTTAAAGTCTTGAAGTGACCAAGTTTCAGGAGTCTTACCAGTCACTAGATAATTTACTATATCAGCATACCATGGGGAGGTGGAAACACTGAAAAGATGCTCGTCAGGGAAGGAGTCCTTCAAAGGTACATCTGCTGAATCAAGGCCTACTGTCAATCGTGATAAGTGGTCAGCTACTAGATTCTCCACGCCTTTCTTGTCCTTGATTAGGACATTGAACTCCTACAACAATAAAATCCATCGTATCAATCGAGGTTTAGCATCTTTTTTCGACAATAAATATTTCAAAGCAGAGTGATCTGTATAAATAAAGATAGGTGATCCCAAAATATAGCTCCTGAATTTTTCCAAAGCAAATACTACAGTCAGCAACTCCTTCTCTGTGGTTGTATAATTCCTCTGAGCATCATTCAATGTTTTACTGGCGTAGTAAATAACTACTGGAGCTTTGTCTTTCTTTTAGCCTAGGACTGCGCCAACTGCGTAGTTGCTAGCGTCACACATGATTTCAAATGGTAAGGACCAATCTGGTACCTGCAAAATGGGAGTAGAAATCAGCAACTTCTTTAAAGTTTCAAAAGAATGTTGACCCTCAGGTGTCCAAATAAAATCCACATTCTGAGTCAGTAAGTTGCAAAGAGGGCGAGATATAGCGCTAAAATCTTTGATAAATCGCCTATAGAATCCTGCATGTCCCAAGAATGATCTGATGTCCCTCACACATTTGGGACTTGGTAGCTTCTCAATTACTGCTACATTGGCTCTGTCTACCTGAATACCATCTTTAGAGACCAAATGACCGAGGACAAGTCCTTCTGTGGTCATAAAATGACATTTCTCCTAGTTTAATAGGAGATTCTTCTCAATACACCTGTCAAGAACATGAGCCAAGTTAGCTAAACAATCATGAAAAGAGCTACCATATACATAGAAATCATCCATAAATACCTCCACAATTTTCTCAACCATATCATCAAAAATACTAAACATGCATCGCTGAAAAGTGGCGGGAGCATTACATAAACCAAACGGCATCCTCTTAAATGCAAAAGTACCAAAGGGACAGGTAAAAGTAGTCTTTTCCTGATCCTCTGGTGCAATCTCAATCTGATAGTAACCTGAATAACCGTCTAGGAAACAATAATACTCATGTCCAGCCACTCTCTCTAAAATCTGGTCAGGAAATGGTAGAGGAAAGTGGTCTCTCCTAGTTCTGGAGTTCAACTTCCGATAATCTATACACATCCTCCATCCTGTGGTGGCTCTAACAGGGATAAGTTCATTATTCTCATTTTTAACCACAGTGAGGCCAGACTTTTTAGGAACAACCTGTGTAGGACTGACCCATTTACTGTCAGAAATTGGGTATATAATACCTGCATCCAATAATTTTAGAACCTCGCCTTACACCACTTCTTTTAATGTGGGGTTTAACCTACGTTGTATTTCTCTAGTGGATTTGGCGTTATCTTCCAAGTAAATGTGATGCATGCATGCAATGGGACTCATACCTTTTATATCAGCAATGGACCAACCAATGGCCCCTCTATGCCTTTTCAACACTTCAAGTAAAGATCTTTCCTGTTCTAAAGAGAGTTTAGACGATATTACCACATGGAAGCTGTTTTCATTTCCAAGAAAGGCATACTTGAGATATTCAGGTAGTGGCTTTAATTCAGGCTTTGGATCTTCCACCTCAGATGATATTTGAGTTGGTGCATTTGGTGGCAAAGCCTCGAACTTAGGCTCCCATATCGCGTTGAGTTCCTCTACATTTTCCTGCACAAGAAAGATGTCATCAGTTTCATCCACAATTGTTTCAACAATATTAGCATCACCATAAAATTCAGAGCAAATATAATCATCCACCAATGAATCAATCATGTGTACTTTTTCAACCTCATCATCCACATTTGGCAACTTGCTAGTAGTAAATATATTCAAATCCAAAGTCATGTTGCCAAAAGTGATTTTAAGTTGGCCATCCCTACAATTTATTAAAGCATTGCATGATGCTAGGAATGGTCTACCTAGGATGATGGGAGTGGAATTGGCAGTTTGGGGTCCTTGGATGTCTAGAACTATAAAGTCTGCAGGGTAGTAAAATTTGTCCACTTGAACGAGGACATCCTCAATGCATCCCTTTGGTACTTTAATAGATCTATCAGCTAATTGCAATATAACAGATGTAGGTTTTAGCTGTCCTAACCCAAGTTGCACAAAGATGGGATATGACAAGATATTAACACTAGACCCCAAATCCAATAAAGCATTTCCAATCTTTTTAGTGCCAATAGTACAAGTAATGGTGGGTGATCCAGGATCTCTAAATTTAGGTGGGGCATTTTGTTGCACAATAGAGCTAACCTGTTCAGTTAAAAATGCTTTCTTTTTCACATTCAATTTTCTTTTAATGGTGCACAAGTCTTTCAAAAATTTAGCATATGCATGTATTTGATTTATGGCATCAAGCAGTGGAATATTTATCTGGCACTTCTGAAAAATTTCATGAATTTTGGATTGATACTTATCTTTGTTTTTCTGAAGTAGCCGATGAGGGTAAGGTGCTGCAGGTACATATGTTGCGGGCTCTTTCTCTTCAATGACTTTATTGTTCAGACCCGCATCCGTGCTCTCTTTCTGCACCTCCTCTTGCATTTGAATTTCCTCCTCTTGTTCAGCTTCTCTGCTCGATGGGTCAGGTTTCTGAATTTCTTTCACATTCCTCAGAGTGGACACGGCTTGGCAAGGCTTCATGTTATTACCTGCAGAAGAAGATGAGCTCATGTTAGGATTTGGAATTGATTGTGATGGAAGCTTACATTTCTCCAATGTTACCGTAAGCCTAGCTAAGCTTTCGCTCATCTGTTGATTTTTCATCTGTTGAGCTTGAAACTGAGCCTGTTGCTGTTGCATTTGGGCTTGCTGTAATTGAATAAGCTGCTGAAGTGCATCTCCAAATGGTTGCATCTGCTGTTGTTGCATTGGCTCTTGGTCCCTCCTTTGGTTCCCCCCTTGGTAGTTGTTGTTGTTGTATTGAGATTGTCTAAACAGAGGAGGAGCATGTTGCTGAGGTTGCTGATTGGGGCCCCAATTTAAGTTAGGATTATTGCGCCACCCATTGTTGTTGGAATTGAAGCCCTGGTAGTTTGTAGATACTTGGTTCACCCCCGTTGGATTGCCTAGCATGCTCTTCAAAGCTGGAAGTGTGGGGCAGGCACTGGTGTCATGGCCACCAACATCGCAGAGTGCACAACTCTGCTCTATCTCAACTGCTTTGGCCTCTTTCAAATTTAGAGCTTGAAGTTTGTGATCATTGCTTCCATCTTTTCCCCCAACGCATCCTCTGGCTTCAAATTGTATACCACTCCACGTGTTGGCTGAGAAGGTACAGAGTAGCCTCCTCTATCGTACTCTGAAGTAGTATCCCAAGTTTGCGCGTTCTCTGCTATGTCCTCCAAGTACGTCCATGCTTCATCTGGCTCCTTATCGAAGAATCCTCCATTGCACATCATTTCTACGAATTGTTTCATCTGAGGTTGCAGTCCATCGTAGAAGAAGCCAATAATCCTGCTTTTGTCGAAGCCATTATGTGGACATGCAAGCAATAGCTCATTGAACCTTTCAAATGCCTGGTAGAATGTTTCCTCGCTTTTCTGGGTAAAGTTCATGATCTGCCGCTTCAATCCATGTGTCCTGTGAATAGGAAAAAAATTCTTTAAGAATTCAGCCTGCAAATCAATCTATGTAGTAATAGAACGTGATGGTAATGCATTCAACCAGTTCTTAGCTTTATCTTTTAATGAGAATGGAAACAATTTCAGATATACCGTGTCTTCACTAGTTTTTCCATCAAAGCATGTCAGGCACACTTCCTCTAATCCTTTTATATGAAGATAAGTGTTTTCCTTGTCTAACCTATGAAAGGTGGGTAAGAGTTGGATTACCCCTGGTTTGAAATTAAAGAATTTGTATCAGTGGACAAGATAAAGCATGAAGCTGTGCTAGTCCTAGTGGGTCTGAGAAGATCTTTTAAGGTTCTAGGAACTCCAGGTTGCACATTATTTTCATTGTTGTTGCTAAAATTTTCATCCATGTTATTATTAGCAGTCATTTCAAAGCATCTAGTCAACCTCTTGTCCTAGGAGTCCTATGCCACATAAACTAGCACAATATATATATTTTTTGTTTTTTTTAAAAATAAGCAAAAATTTATATACAGTAAAGTGGAAAGATCTCACCGAAGGTCCTCTGAATTAAATAAATTGTGGTAACAAACCGTTCTCCCCGGCAACGGCGCCAAAAACTTGCTCAGCCCAAAAATGTGCTTCTCTCAAGCGAAAGAGTCCATGCAAGTAATATAGATCTGGGAGTCCAGATGTCGAATCCTCGGGAGAAAATCTGTTGCAACCACAAAGCTTAAATCAAATAGAAAGTCAACGTAAAGAAACTAACCACTTTTGATGACGATGGTTTAGATGGGTTTGATCGTGGATTTTGATTTGTGAACAATACGAGCAAAGAAAGTTTCGTGTATAAAAATATCTATGAGAATTATGCACATGGTATGGGTTCATTAGGATCCATGATTTGTATTAATTTGGTTGATTAAATATAACTCAATGAATTCTCTTTTTGAGAGTAATTCATCGGAGGATACCCTTGTGGGTATTAAATTACAATATTGAATACGATCGTTGCTAAAGTTATAATCTTTTAAAAATACGATATGAAACTCCCTTTTGGAGAGATCAAAACTCACCCTTGTGGGATGATCATCAACTCAATCACGTTCTTTTGGAAGATGAAAAAGATGATTTTAAAATAAAGATTACAACTTTATCAACGTTAACAATTTAGCACAAAGATTCAACCAAGCAAATACAAATCATATCTCCTAACTACACCATACCATGCACAATGAAAATTTAGCCACACATACTGAAAATAACTAAGAATTTCATCACATTAAACATGGTTCCAAGCAATACAAGTAAATAGAGTTCAAAATACGCAATAGAGTTCAAAAGATATCACCAAATACGCTCTCTTTAGCCTAAGAAAACCCTTCTTCTTCCTCTAAAAACTCTCTGAAAAATAGGCCAAGTTGCTCTCTGTAATCTCAGGGAATTGCTGCAAAAATCGGCTCCAAAATCGCCCAAATACGCCTGTTTAATCATCTAGACCCGATCCCCGACCGTCGCAAATGAGAGCCGCACATCCGTGCGGGATTGAACTTCAAGCCGCCACGTGGCTTCAAAAGTCGTGCGCGCAACGCTTCGTTCTTCTCCGATTCGAATACGCGTCGGATCATCTTGTAGCCATTGGATCACCATCGTATGGTCTGTAAGAGGCCACGTCGCGGGTTCATTTCGAAGCTTCGTTGCATTGGGCGGGAATGCTCTCCGTCGTTGAATCTTAGATCTGCAGCCCTAGGTACGCCACATCGCCCAATATTTTCACCCGCTCCGCGCTTCTTCTTCGCTCGATGTGGACCGTCCGATCGGGCGGGGGACCGCTACGATGTCGCCACGTGGCGCCACGAATTACTCATTCGATTTCGAGCGGCTGATGATCCGATCCGTTGGATCGTGATCCAACGATCATTAAAGCGCCGCGTCGCCCCGCTCGCTGTGACCGTAGGATGAAGCGTGAACCGTTGAGATCTGGCCACGTGGATGTCGCGTTTGGTGCGGGCGCGTACGGTTACACCGTATTTTCGTATTTTCAATCGTATTTCGGCCGTATTTCTTCATTTAAATGGTATTCTGCATTCAAAAATTCATAATAATTAGCACAGATCTCAGAAAATTACAAATAAATAGTCGTTGGAATCGTGAGATCGAGACCAAGCCATGAAAAATATAAAAAAGGCAGAAATACTCAATAAAATTCATACTTTGTGCACAAATCAAGTGATATCTTTAATAAATGATGGTATACAAAATACAAACGTATTAGAGACCAATTAAACATCATTTACACACAAAATATTGCTAGATGAGGGGTTAAATATGCAATATTCAACCCAAGTCACTGGGACCAAAATTAAACGTGAATTTGAATCTTTTTATTATTTTTGAACCACATGTATCTAGGGTTCATGAAGCAACTTGTGCATAATCGTGCACGTCCAGAAGGGCTAATATCTAAAATTATACATCAAACGAGGCCTTGATGTTCATATCTCGTTATTTGCGGGGTGTAGACACAAGGGTAAATCGTCTGGCAAGAGTTACTGATGGAGTATTCTATAATGATTATGGAGAGGACACACGATTTAGTAAAATTGAGCTTGAACAAGCACATTCATATATTCTAAATAATATATCGATATTTGACTCTTATCAGAGGTAATAAAGCTGAGTTATTCGCTTTTGTAAGTTGTTTTATTCCTAAGTTATAATAGTTTTCTTTAATTGTCCCTTAGTCTTAATATAGAAGTACTCCATGCCAAATTGTGCGTCAAACTCTTAACCAAACGGTTGCGGATGCACACTCTAAAGAATTTGTGGCATGGCTGAAACTAAAGCTACGCGCACCGAATTCTCACGATAGTGACATACCTATCACAAAATCAATTTCGAGAACATGCATTTATGAATGCGATTCTTATTTATCTTAAAGGTGGCAGAGCAATGTGTTCGCGGTGCACATCTATCCGAGGAGATCCAAAAATATGCCAGAGATCGTGACGGCACAGTACATCAATAAGGAGGTTATTCTATCAATGGTTACAGATTTAATACCAATGAAGTCGAAAAGGACCGTTGCACCCAAAATAGTGGAATCTTCTCATCCTTTACGCAGCTGTCATATGCAAGATCCAGACATCAACAACCAAAAAGGGCAAATATTCTATTATGGCCAGGTTGTAGACGTGGTTGCGATATTTTATGTCTTTCGGAAGGAAGTGAGACATGTTATGTTTAAGGTGTGGTGGCGTGATCAAGGAAAGAAGAAGGACGACTTGGGCTTCACGATCGTTAATATGAAGAAGGAAATCTATCCGCAGGAGAAGTTCATGTTTGTCTCGCAAGCAAAACAATGTTTTTGTGTTAAAGATATAATGGTAGACGATGATTGGGTGGTTCTTAGAAATTCGCCTAGAGCATATGCACTGGATGAAACAGGTTCTGAAGAGGGCAATGAAGATGACGAAGATGTTGTACTCGTAGCAGATGATGTCGTAGACGATTTTTCAATCGAGACAAATAATGAAACGACTGATGACATCACACCTTGCGTGTGGATATACCCGATTTGGCAATCATAGGCACATGTATTGTTGCAACGGAACACAATAACCAAAGTCATTTCATCTGCCGTTCGGACTCAGTCACAAAGGGCGTCAACATCAACATCAAATTGTTGAACTTTTTTCATTACTAAGTTATAAAAATATGTACATGTATAAAGACGTTCATTACGATGATTTCTCTTGGAATCAATAAAGAATGTGCATTACTGCATTTTGTTTACATCACTTTTATTTCATATAAATTATGCAAATATTTACAGCACATAAGCAACAATTTTTTTATTAATAAATATTATGAAGTGCAGATGAAGAGAGTTTTTACCACGATTTTTTCAGCAGATACAGGGACACCCCAGACCCCTGGCCATTTGGGTCAAGTACACATATTTTTTGGTTTTAGTACAGCTTTATAACGTGCACATTTTAATTTTTGAGGAAAAATTGGTAAAATGCTTCATACATTTTCAGGCCGTGCATGTCATGTCCCCCTTTCGTCACATACCACCCCGCTTCCTGGGTCAGATACACATAAGTTGTAGTTTTAGTACGGCTGTATAACATGCACATTTTTAATTTTTGAAAAAATAATTGGTAAAATACTTCATACATTTTTAGGTAGTGCAGGACATGGCTCCCATGTGCCACATACTACCCCGCCTACTGGGACAGGTACGCTTATTGTAGTTTTAGTATGTGTCTAAGTGTGGACCTTTTAATTGTTTGTATAACTAATTGCATAACATTCTTTATATATTTTTAAGCACATCAGAACATATCACATCTTCCCCACATACCCCACTGCCCACTGGGACATGTACGTATATTTTTATTTTAAATGTTCAGTCCTGTTGGTTAAACTAATTGAATTTGCAATTGTCTTATTGCGTATGGATGCAGGTGGCTAGAGGATATACATATTTAGACTCTCGGGTCGGCCAGGTCACATGCCGCCCCCACTTCTCAGACTGCCCCAACGCATGTCGTAGCAGAGCAGGTGTTGTACATTCTATATGACCCGGCAATAGAGTGTGTTGCCTTACCGATGGCCGCTAGGTACGACTAAACAAATAGGAGGCAGCCAAACGTGTTAAACATGCAACAGTATGTTATCGAGCAGTTGGTGGCCAAAGCTGCACCAAGGATGATGGAGGCCAAAGCTGAGTGCTTTCGACGACAGTGTATAATTAATGTACACATATTTATTTTAATCGTATACATTCATTTAGTATGATTGGTTTTTCGCAAGCACAAACCCTCCGCCAAAGGAGGGTCGAAGCGGCACGAAAATTTCGACCTTGATTCCTGGAAACGGGCTGCAGGTCGTTATACAGTGGAGCCATCAAGCTCCCATTGGCCAGTGTGCGGTAAAATTTAATTATTACCTTGCTGCCCAGGCTAAAAGGTCAGATTTCTTCAACCTCTGCCTGACGTGGACGGATCAACGGCACACGTCCTTGGTCACTTGTTGGCGGGAGATCAACGTAAGTTAGCTACCTTTTAATTTTAGGTTCTTAATATGTATTTACTGATATAATGTGTTTGTTATCTGTTATAGCGGTATTACGTCATGGACCACAACCCGGAGGCCTAGACCTACTGCATGGATAAGATTTAGGACAGACTTGTCCAGTGGCGGAAGGAATTGAAAAAGAAGTATTGGCAACGGTTCCATGCGGACTGGGAGCGGTACTGGCGTCTGGATAACCGTGCTGACCCAGTGCAGCTCTTTGGATATTTTTCATGTGGGAGTCTCCTGAAGAGATGGTATATTTCAGATTTTTGTTAACACATATTCTATATATGTGTTTTCTGACATATTGTATAATTATATAGAAAATATCGACAACAGCCACCGCCAACCGCAGTGCGCCTTGAGACTATGAGCATCATGGCGGCTCGAAGATCTTCAGCCAGATTGGGTACGAGTTGGCACATCAGGTAAAATGTTTTAATTAAATTTGGTAACAAAAATTTATGTTATGTTAGAATGTGTCTAAATTTTTTTCTTATTGATTGTAGGGCCGCCCGGGTACCGAGTCTTTGGTGGAGCATATACTTACTAAGGCCCACCCAAAGTACAACGATCCCAATAAGTTGGCAAAGAATCGGCCGCTGGCGGTTAGTAAAAGATTATGATTACATTATATTACGCAGTTTTAATGCATGGAGTATATAAATCTTTTTCTTTTCTATTTAAGACGCCGTCCATAAAGCTGTCGATGTGGTGAGGTCACAGTTCCAGGCAGGCTCGAGTGCCATGGGACCTCTCACTAGGGTTGACAAGGACTCTATCATTACGGGGACACTTGGAGGGAGGAGGAAGAACCGGTATCAGATGCGAGGCACAGAGAAGCGCGACTACGAGGACTCGGCTGGTTCTTCTTCATAGCAGGAGAGTGTCACACAGCCTCCCTAGTCCACCGAGGTTCCGGGCACAGCTCAGGTTTAGGCGACCTTGTGTCACGACCAGATCCCCAGAATACCCAGAATTATACAAAAAAATTTCCCAAGTATCCAGAAGAGTGAGGGTGATGTGAAAGGAAAAGAGAGAGAAGGGAGAAACTGAATATGAAGGCCACTGCGTACATGCTGGATAGTACAAGTAAGCTTCACTATAATAACAAACAGTCTCACAAAACAGCAACAAAATTTTATATATAACATGTTTCATTTATTTACATGGTCCAGGTGTAACCATACATATACACCACTCTCCATCTGCCAAGACAACCCAGTCACAATACAAACTACAACTCACACCAAGACTACCTCTAAAACCCAACTCCAAGTCACCACCAACCACGCTGTACCTGCTACCTGAAAAATAGGGGGAGCACGTCAAGCGTGCCCCAGTAGGAACCAACTTGGATTTGGAACACTAATTTAAGGTTATCAACCACAAAGCAAGATAAGATAAATAAGACGTGCTACTAAATAATGCGATGAAAAGTAAACAGCTAAGTAAGGAATCATACCTACGGTTTGATGTCGAGCTACTGCAAGAAAAAGCTCAGCACGAATAATAATACAAGTGTTCACACAACATATAGTAAAAGAGGAATCACAAGTGCCATGTGTAACCACAGTGTCACAAGCAAGCAGGCAAAGGGAAAGGGAGGCGTTGCAAACAGAAGAAGCAACATATATAACACTTGTCTGTTAATTTATTTAGTTGGGAACTTGGGTAAACTGTGTGATACCGGGACCTAGACTTCACCCAAAATTTGGGGTGAATATAGCACACGGCGCAGTGGACACGAGCACTGTATGACTCCGGGCCTCTCAGCTCCCCCGTCCCTGGCAGGAGTGAGGATCTCCACATAATAACACAACCTCCGTATGTCCCTTCCACTCCCGGTAAAGGCGAGTGGGTATAAATATCCCCTCCACTCCCGGTAAAGGCGAGTGGGTATAAACATCACATATCACATAATCATTTCCCCCAACTTCTCAGTCAAGGCCTCATATCCCCAATTTACTCAAATCCACCTAAAACCTGAGTTTTACTAATTCGCCCTCATTAGAGAGGATTGCGACTTATTCAATTTTTTTAAGTTAACATCATAAGTGACACGTTAGGGGTCATGATGGCATGGTGGACATATCACCTTAGCTGTCCACATTAAATATAGGGTCATGCACTCACGTGACATGCCCTCTATCACAACACATCATCCATTCACAATTACAGTGTATCCATGCCATTCAAGCCTCTAACTTCATCAATTATCAATGTGGCTCAAGGCCAGCACTAACACATGCACGTTACTCAAATTATCAGATATTTCCTTCATTGAGGCATTTCATCGAACACATGATGGAGTCATTAACATAGCCATTATAACATGAGTAAATCCAATAGAAATTATCACACTGAACCCCCTACTTCAAGCAATAACAATGCACATGCATAATAGAGGAAAATTTAACATCAAGTCATAGTTATAACATCTCTTAAACATTTCAGCTTGCTGGAAATTGTAAACAGTCACCACAAATGACCATAGATCATCCGTTGTCAGTGAGAATTTGACCAATTATACCAAATGAAAGTTATCGATATATTAGTTCTGGATTCACAGATAAAATTTCATGTAAAAATATTAAGTAGCTGATTTATGGTGAATTATTTGGTGAAGTGTGTCAAGTCTGTTTTCCAGACAGATTTCAAAGCCTATAAATATTTCTGTTTTGGGCACGTTTTAACCAGAATTACGAAATATAAGCACTATGATGAAATTATAGATAAACTTGTTAAGTTTTCAACGAAACCAAGAACACCAAATTCCATTACGTGTGCAGGTATTTAGATCAATTTTGCTAAACTGTGTCAAGATTGAAGATCAAACAGACATGTTGTAAAGATGGAATTTTTGCTAAACTGTGTCAAGATCAAACAGACATGTTGAACATATTTCATGTCCACGTATGCATCGTAGGTAGAAATACCACGCGTGTTCAGTAGAATACCTGTATAGTGCAAAATAGGGCTTGATATCCTACCCATCTTAAAATAAAGTCCGTCCTCGGACTTTCTAGGGTGTGAACCTTATCGAGGTCAGCTAGGTATGATGGTCTTACTACCCATGAAGTACAACGAAGAATACATATCTACACCACACGTATTTACACTATATGCTTCCCTATCATCCATACACATCCGCATCGCACACATGTCACAGATACATCCTATTACTCATCTAGTAGCACATCTATATCACTATATGCATCATTACATACACATACATATATGTTCTTCACATAAACATCTAGGCACACATATTCACACATTAACATATACATCACACACCACAAATAAGTCTCTATACGTACTATTACACGTATTTAGATCACTACTCATATCTATATGCATAGGACATCACACCATATCCATATCACGATACATAAGGTATTCATACATGGCATGCTTTCAGATACATCACAATACATTCAACAATAAACGATTTATATTATATCTCTTTATATATTTACATATACGTCTACATCCATGCACAGACACCCAGCAATACACATTAATCTACACATCATTGCTTGATAAACAGGGTCACTATCACGGTGTCACACCGTATGTACACCGGATCCCTATACTCCCAATACTTAGTTACATGGGCTCACTCACATTCATAGGCATATAAATATCTATATACACACGATATTTAGTCACACCCATACATACATTCACGTGCACGTACTAACACATGCAAGATCAGGTCACTTAGGTCAGCAATCATAACTATAGATAAATATACATATAATTTCTCATTCATAGTGATGCACCTACTGCCTCACACAGATAGGCACATATACCACACACAATACACACACGAGTTCAAAAACATAATACGTTTTCCTCGTATGATATATATGTGTGTGTGTGTGTGTGTGTGTGTGTGTGTGTGTGTGTGTGTGTGTGTGTGTGTGTGTGTGTGTGTGTGTGTGTGTATAACTACTTTTGCACATCCTACGCACATACTGCCACAATAGTCAAGTAAATATAAATATCCATCTACACTCCACACACACACACGTATACCTATAAAATATGCAACCAATTACACACAGTCCAATACACGCATATCAAACAGTTTCATGCACTCACGTTCATCAAATATATATATACACACCTATATTCCGTATCTATCATATTTACATCCACATTACACATGTATATACATGCACACGTGCTTTGGCACAGATCTATATATACATGCATACACGCAGAAATACATCTATCCAGGGCATACCGAGATACATCTGGATAGACAACCCTATAGGTTAGATCAGCAAGTAAACAACAAGATATGTATAAGTATATATACATATATATATATTCATTCATCCATTATACACATCATTACTTATACTCCTACTACACACTACATATACATGAACGCATTCCTACACTCCATTGCGACATGTATAATAGAAATCCATACAACTATGATACATATTCACGTATACGCAATAAGCAATACCCCACATAGATTTTCTACAAGCACATACTCATTATACACCCACAGATGTACAAGTATCAATACCATACATAGATTTCTGAATCTACATATAGCCAAATACACGTAGGGTTATACACACAAGATTATTATTCTAATAGTATGTACGGGCACAGACATGCATATATACTTATTAGGATTCATGCAACCATGCACATACATTCCCTTGTATGGACACACACGTCCATATACATATATTATACATATCCTACTATTACACACCCATACAATCAAGCTACTCAAAGTATACTCGTAGGAAGTCGGTAGCTACCAATACCATTATATACATAACATCCAATATATCCACAATTTTACTAGCATACTAGTACATACACAAATAAGTACATTTCAATATTCATACACATTCAATAGGTAGCCATATCCCATATATGTACACATCCATATACTGATACATGCATATCAGAATAGGGATCATTCACATACATATACATATAATCACTCATAATGCATACACCAATACACGTCCAATAATAACAACACATACACACAATCACATCACACTTGCTACAACACACCTACATACATATAAGTATCTCATATAGCAATACACAATCCTCCCGTATGCCAACGCACTACATATACATCACAATGGTCCTACAGGCACCATTCTACGGGTAAGTGTATACACACATATATACATATACCATAACTCCACTTAACCGTGCAAATCCATAACCATCCACTTATACATGCACTGTATAATCTCAAGTCTTCACATTCATCACATTCTACATATGATACACGTCACACTTATATCCCTATTCCATAATATGTACGATATAGGGCTAAGGGCCTAAACTTAGGGTGGACGGGTCTATCCCTACCCACTTTAGGATACATCTACTCCAAACATCCTGGAGCATTACTCATACTACCCGTGCATCCATTACTTATCTATATCGCTACATACACACCATATATGGCCATAGCACAACACCTATCTTCATGCAATGATACAACTCACAATCATAAACCAAATTAAGACAATATATGGTTCATATAAGCACATAGGCAATACATAGAGATACTCACAGTTATTTAAATTTAACACATTAGGAATTCATGCCCTAACAATGCAACACTAGCGATATATATATGTACCAGTATTCCACACCTATATCTACACCACCTGCCTATACAAATACACATATATTCACTCACATACACTTTCCCCCATGTCCAAAGACAATGTGGACACCACACTACTCTATCCATACAAGGATAGACACACACATTGGTACTTTCCCTACATGGGAACACAACTATAACACAATAGAGAGGAAAACGCATATATGCGCTCATATCACATATGTAGATATCCCCACTCACTCCTCTACAAGGTATATATATCCCCACTGGCTTATATGCACCCACCTGTATCACACAAGTATAACACATACCTACACACATATCTGTAGCATGTATCTATACATAGACATAGCATATACATATACTCAAGCACTCGCACACCTAGTATATACGCCGTACATACAACTTTCATGTCATTCAAATACTATATATATATATATCTATATTATAAAACAGGGATGTTATCATGGGTTTTTGGATAAGAGAAATTGGATAAGAGATATTGGTTATGTGTATTGTTGTATGTGGATATGTGTATTGTTGTATGTATAAGAGATTTTGGTTAAGAGATAATGGATAAGAGATATTGGTTAAGAGATATTGGTTATGTGTAATTGGGTGTGTTGTTTGTAGAGATTGGGTTATTTTTAATTGGGTTTGAGAAATTGAGATATGAGAAATTGTAATAAGAAATCAAATCATTGTATTTAAAATTTTGAACTCAAACACTTTACATCTTCTCAAATTGGGAGGGAAAGAATTTAGATCACATCACAGTTGAGAGGGAACCAATTTTGATCACATCACGGTTGAAGCACATATTTTCTTTGCGCGCCAAAAGGAAGCATTGCACAGGAGATCACCCTCAACGCCATCATCTTCTACCTCAGCTCAAGCCCCCTCTTCTACCTCAGCTCAACAACTCTCCTCCAGCTCAACAACACATCTACCTCATCTTCTACCTCAGCTCAAGCACCCTCTTATACCTTAGACTTTGAAGACTGAGGGGTGTTTCTGGACGAAGCCCACTTCCTTTTTGGACGAATCCCACTTCCTTTTCAAGGTCCCTGAGACCCAAACTACCGGCCGCTCTGAGACCTAAACTGCCGGCCATCTCAGCAGATCTCTCTCCCCCCATTAATTTTACTCATCTTGACCGATTTGTTTTTTGCTGTTGTTTTTGGCAGGAAGGTGATGCCTCATGAAGGAATGCTTAAAGGTCCATGCTCAAAGGAATGCACACCAACTGTTTGTAAAAATGCTCAAAGGTAAGTTCTTTTTTTGATTTGATACGTTCTGTTTTTTTGTGAATACATTCTATTTTTGAAATACTCAAAGGCAATAATCTTTGTTTTATTTTAATCTAGATTGCATCAAAATTCAAAATTTGTAATCTTTGTTTATGAATACCTAAACTGCTGGCAATAATCTTCTGTTTTTGAAAATGTTTGATTATGAAGTTGGATTTTGATTATGAATCCAGATTATCAAAATTCATAAAATTCATAATCAAACAATTATGAAGTTGCATTTAAAATTCATAAAATCCAATTGATAATTCATAATCCAGATTCATAATCAAACACTTCAAAATCAAAATTCTTAATCTTTTGAAGTTGCAATTCATAATCATTTGTTTTTGAATCAAAATTATCAGGATGCAATGATCAAAATGCAATAATCATGATAATATTTGTTTGAAAATTCTTAATGCAAAAATCTGGATGCAATAATCTTTGTTTCATTTTACCACAAAATTCATAATCTGGACGCAAAAATTCATTTATACACTTTTAGAATCAGTATCTCCAATACATGCTATCACATCTTACTCATGTGATTCAGTATTAATTTCAGTATATAGAATGGAAGAATTCAGCAATAACATCAAGTATCTGATAAACAAGCATCAAATATGTATATATAGATGGACATTGAATAGAATACGACCCTTTAAAAGCACAACAAATCTATACTTCACGCTGCTTTTGATCCCAAAAGCATTTGCTTTGGAGCTTTTTAATGCTTTGGGTAATCTTTAATCCGCTTTGTTTAATTTACTGATGCTAATGCTATCCTAATTCAATGAAGCCTATACCTTAGTCAGGTTATCATTTGATATCTCAGTCGTAGGCTGTTACTATTGTTTTTCATCATAATCATGTTATATCGCAGTTGGTTGAATTGCATAGGAGTCTCCTTGCCTGCAAATTTCTGTTTATTTTTCCATTATATTAGGATTTGCAAGGTTGAATTTCAGAAATTTTGTTCTTTCTGAAAGTTGGCAGCTATGTTCATGAAATATAGCTGAACATTCATGAAACATAGCTGCCAACTTTTGTGAAACATAGCTGCCAACTTTCATGAAACATAGCTGAACAATAAACATATTGAATTTCATGAACAATAAACAGATTGAATTTCATGAACAATAAACAGATTCAAACCTTGGAACATAATCAACCAACTGTCACAACTATGTCACAGCTATGTTCCAAGGTTGAATTTCAGAAAGAACAAAATATCGCAGTTAGTTCAGCTATATTTCCATGCTATAGTTTCAATCTGTTTATTCTTCGGCTATATTTCTAAAAGTTGGCAGCTATGTTTCATGAATGTTCAGCTATATTTTGTTCTAAGGTTAAATTTCATGAACAATTAACAGATTGAATTTCATGAGCTGCGATATTTTGTTCTTTCTGAAAGTTGGCAGAAGCTAAGTTCCAAGGTTGAATTTCATGAACCAGTTGGTTGATTATGTTATATCGCAATTGGATAAAATTCATGAATTCATTAAAAAGATTGGCAAAGCAAACCGATGTGCATATATTCAGTCCTTTACTTTTTCTTTGTAAAATGATGAACCTCTATTTGTTTCCTGCAATCCATTAAAAAGATTGGCAAAGTAATGCTGCTAAGAAATGTACTCTTTCATTCATTCATGAGGTTCAAGTGGATAAATGTTCACATAGGCCAGTGAAATACATGCAGTTCTATGTATTTGGCTTTAACTTTCCCCAAGCATTAATAAAAAGATTTTTTGCACTTCCCATTCCTTAGATTCAAATACAATAGTGATTGTTGGTTCTACATGCTTATAATGGTTCATTTTAGGGGAAGAAAATATGAACACCGATACTTTGTGCATACACAGAAGTAAACCTGGAAATTTCATTTTATTGTGATGGAAGTTTTTCTATAGGTTTTCTTATATTGGGATTATGATTTGTAGCAGAGTATCCAAGACTGAAGTTTATCCAATGTGGTAGATTTACCCTTGGGACATATTTTAGAGTATTATATCAACTTAATGTGACTGTCCTCCATTAAGTTGGTCAGAAGTCCCAGAATATGGGGTCTTCTTTAAGGACAATTGTAACGGCCGGTATTTTTAGGTATGTGTGTGCTAGTATTTTTACTTCCGAATTGTCCGAGTGTTTTTATCCGTAGAATCGACGCGAGCGCGTCCAAATTTTTACTATAGTTCAATAGTTACTATAGTTATTTTACTAACTACAAATTACGATTACTAATTTATTTCGCTAATTACCAATTTTACTCTGGTTAATTAAGTTAATTAGTTACTTAATTAGCTAATTAATTGGTTAATTACTCACCCATGTTTTTCTCATTCCGAGCCCGTTACCTTCCCCAAAACACGTTCAGATCTTTCCTCCTCAAACTTTAGTCAAATGATAACCTTCCCCATTAATACTAAGTTTGATTCGTTCTAACACGCCTCTTCCACATTCTAACATGTCTCTTCCACTTACAAAAATTCTCCCTCGCCTTAATGAGCAACCTAATCTGTTGACAAATTGTCTCCCTGTCTCTCCCTACTTCAAGGATCACCCACCCCCTCCTCCATACAACGACGATCAGCCACCACAACCCATCACCAACACCATCATCATCAACCCCTCACCCGTTCATCCACATCAGGCAACCGATTTCCTTCATCCCAAAAATCAGCCAAGCACAAACAAAATCCACACCCAAATCAAAGAAACCCAAATCCAAAATCCTAACATCAATTTCAGATCAGAAAAACAAATTGAGAGGGAGAAACAGAAAATCAAAACCCCAATTTAACTCCAGATCATCGCCCGCACGCGCCCAAGCCCGATCCGCCGCTCCACTACCACAAGCCTCTGCCTTTGCGTGCGCCGACCCCCCTACCCGACCCCCGCGGCCCACCACCACCGGCCCCGCCCTAGGCCGCCGCACACCCGCCCAGCTCCGCCCCCACGCTGCCGCACCATCCCCTCGCGCCCCCGCCTCGCGCGCCCTAGCCGCGTGCAGCCGCCCCAGGCCGCCCCGCCCTCGCCGGATCTCGCCCCCGGCCTCCCCTTGCGCCGCCTCGAGCTTCTTGGCCGCTGCCCCCTTGGCTCCCCTCCACCTGCAAGCATCGGTAGAAAAAAAAAGAAGAAGAAGAAAGAAGTAAGGAGAGAACGAAAGACAGAGAGAAAGAAAAGGGGTAAGGTGGTATTAAATATAAGTTTTAATACATAAGTTATAAGTTATATAAGTATATAAGAGTTAAGTAATATAATAAGTTAATTTATTTTATAAGTAAGTTAGTATTAAGTTATTATATCAGTTATTTTATAAATTAAGTTAATTGTTCATATCCCTATCTTTAGTTGGTGTTAGTTTAGTAATAGGTTACTAATAATAAGTTAGATGTTATTATTAATGCAATTATATTATGAAACTGACTCACTTGTGACTTGTGAAACCATGTAACACTACCACATTTCGAAACACGCCTTTTCCCGACAGGCAAACCGGTAACTCATCGTACCCTAGCTATGGGGTTTTAAAAGCAATATTGATGCATGCCAAAATTAGTTTCTTTTATTGACAAAGTGTTTCACTTGAACAGTTAGCTAAACTTGATAAATTGCACCGTACCGTAAATTGAATTGGACTCTGTGACATGCTTAACCGTTAACCGAAAGATGTAATTGGAAAAGTGAGAATGGTGATTGACTCGTAAATTGTAAGTACGGTAACCTGCACACACACACACTGGGTTTTTGGGGTAACTTATAATGGCGAGGGTACGGGAGCGACTAGTCCAGACTTTGTTGTCACTGTGCGGGTTCTAGCAACCCATAACAGTGCCGGTGACAACCATCACAGATCACAGATCACAGATTATTGCACAGTACTCAGAGAATTGGTTCGCCCGGGTAGCACCCGCGGCAAGAGTTGGCCTCTTGGTTGCTTATTGTACCCCGCATTATAAGTCATGTAGGCTCCGGCACAACTAAAAGTCTCGTAACTGGTCATTTTAAATATTGTTATTGCTGATAGAAGTAGACAGCTATGTTACTTTTCTGCTCTATGGCTCGCACTTTACTTTTTAGTTTGCCATGTTAATTTTGCCATGCTCATTTGTTGTTTTAAATAACATGCTAAAGATACTTTGAGTTACGTCTGATCCTGGCGACCCTTCTTTTGTGGTGGTCTCGCCAGATACAGCACAGGTTGAGGAAGTTGCACCATGACTGCAGACGCTGAGTTTGCTGTAGAATTTGACCAGGAGGGCGCTGGTTACTAAGTGTGAGTGTGAGTGTGTTTGTTTTTATTATATGTATCAGAGTGGCTTGCTTGGTGTGTATTTGTATTCTCGAGTTGTATTTTTCCTTTCATGTACGCTGCTGGTTTGTAATAAGGTTTACACCACTTTCAAGTATGAGTATTTTGGCGCATTTCTGCAACAGAGCCTGTATTGATCTCATCGGTGCCTAGCAGGACTTGTGCATTTCCAAACAGTAACGGGCCCCAATTGCGGGTCGTTACAACAATGCAATGTATACCTTTAAACAAATCATTTGTCCATTTAATTGTAGTTCATACATTTTAGATTGGATCTATTGAGTGGTTTGAGTAGAAACTTATTGTTGTTCGTTTAAAATTAGGGGATCTAAAATTTTGAATGTGATTAAAAATTTTGTTGGTGGGAATGTTTTGAAATGGCTACAAATTTTTTTTGGGGTGATTTTGTACAGGCTGCAATTTTTTCCGGACAGATTTTGAATTGGTTGAAATATTTTGGCGGAATATTTGAGTGCCCCGTGACCTTTGGTCACGGGTCATGACTATTCTATTATATAATGTTTAAGTTTATATTTTGTCAGACTTGAAACCCGTTCATCAATCATCTGCATTTGATTCCTCACAATCTTAACAGAGCCTGCTCAACAAATTGATTAAAATTTTTGTAAGTTCGTAAAAATCATTGGCTTTTGATTATAAAAAAACTTAAAGATCAAATATTAATATCTATAATATACATCTAGCTGATTTCCTTTCCTTTTTATTTTATATTTTCATTTTGGGTTGCTAAAAATGTTAACATTCTGATAAAGATTAAAGACATGGGATTACTTCTTACTGATTTTGTTAGCGGTTTTCATAAATATGAATTTTATGCTCCTTAATTTTTTTTTGGATAGGAGAACAAGAAGCCAATAATGGGGAACATCGATCAATCAGCGTCAAGAAATGGCAGCAGCCATAAAAGGACTTGAAAATCCGATGATGGCCAGGCATGATGCTAAAACAAATTTATAATTTTTGTTGCCAATTTGAAAGGATGCTCATATTTTTATCATTTTCTTTTCCAAATAGGAGATAATCAACAACCAACTAGAACAAAATGAAAGCTCTAATAATAGTGGTACATCAATGTGGAGCAGCATCCAGCTCATGACTCGAATGTCCGTAGTACGCTACGCGGGTGATTTTTTGGTAACAAAAATCAAATGATCACAGTTGAATTTATTGTATTGCCAACTAATTTTGCTTAATGATCGGAATTTAACAGGATAAATGATAGGGACCCCTGAGTAATACGAATAATAAGAAGAATGTGGAATTGTTTGGTGGTAATGTGTGAATACAGATGAAATTTCACATGATTTGAAGGACTTATTGCTAATTTTTGGGTTTCTAAGACCCTGGATGTAATGTGGAATGATTTGGAGTGGGTAGACTAATTTTCATCTCATTTTTCTATTTTTTGTATTCTTATAGTGAATTGTAATTTGATGAATTGCCTGCGTATTTGTTCAAACAAATTATAAATTGAAGAAACTGGCTATTTGCTAAGAAAATGTCTTAAGATTTAGTTCAACTTTCTTGAATTGTGATTTCATTTGATAAAGGTGAGACCTTTTAACTAATGGACGTGGGCTAATGCTTACTACATGTCAATATGTGCTAATGAATTTTCACTATTTATGTGGGCTTCATGTTTTTGTCAATTGTTTGTCAATTGCTGGAACAGTGCGATTTCCTTTTTTGTCAATTGTTTTTCAATCAACTGTTTGTGTGGGCTTCATGTTTTTGTGCTAAAAATCCGATTGCTAAATTGTTTGTCAATCGCAGACAAAATAGGAAAGCACATTATACCTAAATTGTTTGTCATTTTGAATTTTTTTATGTGGGCTTCTTTTTTTCGTGTTGAGCTGTTTAGGTTTTGATTCAAAAGATTGTCTCTTGGCGATTACTTTGATCTGGGTCCTAATTTTATCTATTTTGACTTGAGAATTATCTTCGATTAATTTTGGACTTGGTTCATTGGCTTTTGCAGATATGTTTGTTGTAGGAACCTCTTTGCTTACTTTTGGGATGGGGTTGTATGTCATGTTTGCCGCACCAAACAAAATGAAGCAGCAAAACAAAGGATGGCCTGCCATTAATATTGCTACCTCCAACATCTTTGAGCTGTTCAACATCCAGGTTAATTAGATTTCCAGCCTTTTTGTTGGTTTTCTCTTCAACGAATAACACTCTCTCAACTATCATTAAAGAGATTGGCATTAACAAATATCACAATTTTTTTTCGTTGTGCTACAATTTTCAGAGGCGCTCGGATGGTATGGGGTTGCACTCCATAGCACAGGTGAAGTCAAAAATTGGGCATGCAATTGTGCTAATGCTTCAAGCATGGCTGATGGAAAAAGTAAAGAATGTCTCTCTCCCAACAAGCTTCGACCTTGCTTGCTTTGCTGGAGCCGTCCTAATCTCTTCGGCTTCCGTGTTTTCCTCTACAAGCTCACAGTAACATGGGTCCTGATCTACTTGGCGACAAGTGAGTAAAGTGTAATCAGTCACTGCTTTAGGCCCGTGCCACTGTGACTTTTAATTGTCTCTGATACTTTTGGTGAATGGTGCATATTTTTATTACAGTTTTGAAGTCCGACACACTTTTATTACAGCGATGCATTTCCCATTTTTGATGGGAATCTTGGATTAAGTGTGATGTATATAATTGCACTATATTTTGGTTCCATAGCAAATTCTAAATAATACCTGCATTGGACCCTATTAGGGTAGTTGCTCATGTCCTCCATGGAAGGAACTCACGAGTTGTATTTGATAGTACCTCTAAGTTGCAAGCTAAAAAGGGTTGGGGGCATCCTATTGGTCATCATACAATAACTTATATGAATGAGGTTTTTTTCCTCCAAGAAGTTTTGGAGACAATTTCAAAGATTTGTTTGTTAATGATCACAATTTTTCATGTGTTTATTATTGTTGATTACATTGATGATGAAGTAGTTGTTTCGGGTGTTTCTATTCACTTTCCAGTTGCCATTCACATCTATAACCTGAATTAGTTTGGTCTTCCTATATATTGAATAGGATCAATGTGTCAATTTTGGTGTGGAGGCACATAGAATACATAGGCACATATATTGAATAGGTTCTTCCCCTCATGTTTGTGATATTGCTGAATTTTTGGTGAATTTGTGCATTCCATTAATTTCAAATCTGAAATTAAAAAAATCTGGGTTTTCTAATTGGTACTATTCTGGCATATTAGGATGCACGCAACATGTTTGTGATATTGCTTGAAAGAAAGTATATACCTTTTTTAGTAACATACGAATAATTGAAACAATTCCAAGCTAACTGCAAAGAAGACTCATGCTACATTTACAACCTCTCTTTCACCACTGCACCTAGAACATTGAAGATTTAAATTCCAATGATTGACTACATTTTTGATAATTTCCATTGTATAAGTTTGTATATAAATTTGTATATAAATTCGAATTGATTGACTCCAAAATTCTTCTTAATTGGTGCAATCGTTGTTGCTTTGCATAATATCATTCAGGATATTGAATTTCTATAGGAAGCTTTCTCCTAACGCGAGCAATGTAAACACCCAACTGTACATAAATGTCAGTGAGATTACTAAAGTCAAACTGAGGGTGCTAAATGTACTTTTTGTTTGGCATAGTGATTAATAGCTCTAATGTCACTTACATAAATTTCATCCCTATCAATTCTTTTCTTTTGTCTAGAGATGATGTCATGTGCTACTAATTTAGCAAGCAAAGCAATGAGTTCTCCATTAAAAGAGAAGCATGTTTGATAGAGAGATGTAAGATGAAACTGTGAAATTGGTGAGGCAACTTCTTAGGGGAAGGCCCCTTCAGTTTGCCCCGCACATGCTGCATATATGATGTGACCAGAAGATTGAAGCTAACATTGGGAGAAAATTAGGGAAGTTCTTTCCTATCAGGTTTGCATTTGGTAAGCACCTGCAGATTTGCATTTTGTTTCAGGTAAGCATTTCAGGTAAGCATTTCTATCAGGAAAATAGGGGAAGTTCTTTCCTATCAGGTTTGCATTTTGTTTCATGTAAGCATTTTCTATTTGGATTCAAGTCTATAGTTTTTATTTGGCATCATTTACTTAGTTTCTATTTGATGAGCACCTGCACATGCTTTTTTTGCAGTTTTCTATATGGTTTGTAGTTTTTTGCATTTCTATTTAGTTCCAGGTAAGCTTTTTTGCTTCATATTTCATGTTTGTTTCATGTTTCATTTGGGTATCTGAAATTTGGTGAGTACATGCACATGCACATGCATTTTTTGTTATGTAATTGGTGAGTGCATGCAGTCTTTGTGCATTTCATAGTTATACATGGATCTTTTTGGTTAGCAAGAAGAAAATCTCTCCCCCTCACTAGCTTATACTTATTTTTATGCATATGATAACTGCAAGTTATTGAGCACATTTTTGATGGTGGAATTGGTAGGAGAATCACTAACTATGATCGAAATTAGGAGAGATCATGTGGAGGTATTTTCTGATCTGTCCCACAAACAGACATACAACATTGATATATGTTTTCTTTAAACATGTTTAAGGTCTCCATTTTGTAAACTATTATTTGATGTAATCATAGACATATACAAACGTAGAATCAATGAAAGAAACAAGCAACAAAACCCATTCCCACAGAAAAATCTGAAAAGAAACTATGAATCAACAAAGTTTGAGCAGATGATTATGCAATCAATAACATCAGTAAAACTTTAAACCTTGGCTCATGCAACATCATCTTGAAATGAGAATGCACTTTACAATAATTATGTTACACCCTCAGAAAAGAATAATAGCTAAACATTCACAAGGCTACTAATTACATAAAGACAACTCTCCTACAATATCTTCATAATGAATAAACATAAATAAAGCATTTTTGATATCTCAAATGAATTACATATAAGTTCAAATTATAGAGTTTGGATTCATCATCCTCATCCAAATGTAACAGAAATAGTTTTCAGTTACAAATTATTAATTTAGGAACCTAAACAGAAGCAAAGGGAAAAATAAAATAACAATGTTTCCAACGATTCCATTCCAAGTGTTAAGTGAGAGGCTGAACCGCGCTCATATCATCAGGTATCAATTAAAAGGCCTTTTACATTGTAACTTCTCCAGTAGGGACATGCCTGATAGAATATGGATATTAAGCTTCATCACTCCATGTCAAATGGTCATCCTGTTTGTGCAACACCAAAGCGAAATGAAAATTTTACAAAACAAAGAATTTAAACATGTTTAAAGAAAACATATATCAATGTTGTATGTCTGTTTATGGGATGGATCAGAAAATACCTCAGAAGTTGATGGACGCTGATTATCAGCAAATTCTGTAAGCTGTGGCTCGCTAGATAGATAAGCATCAACAATATTTCCAGGACAAATGTTGCCAAGGCCATATGAATTGTATTTATAAACTGGTGCTGGGAGTCACCCGGATCAACCAACTCGACAGTATTCCCTTTGTTAGCAAACCCAATATCATTAAGCTCCACATAATGGCCATTTGAAAATTTATCAAATGCATGATGAACCTAGAATATGGTTTATGTTGTTATAGGAAACCGTGCTGTTAGTGAGCTCTGGTAATGGTTGTAAAGAGAGATCAACAAGATCTCTGTACGTACAATCAGCTTCCAATTCAGGCATTGGAATGACATTATCAACCTGGATTGTGGAATTAAACACCTATGGTGAAAGCAAATAGAGATGCATAAACCCCACGATGACAAAACCCAAAAAAATTAAACATCAATTATGGATCAATTAATACTCATAACCATCAACTGAATCATCATAATTATAAACAGTAAAGCTATCATGGCTAATTCAATTCACTTTTTAAGCTATTGAATGGTTAAATGATAGGGATGTCCATAAGCAAATTCTAGGAAATCAAGAAAATAATGGATACATGGAAAATGAATAATCTGTTACTTAACAGAAAAGGATGCATAAGACACCAATACAAGTTTTGAATCATAAAGCCGTTAATATTCATTGATGCGGCTTTTTAAGACCAAACTAAAAAAGAGAAGAGACCCACCTCTCTTTAATCATCTCTTGATTATTGGGCAAAGTTAATATTATGTATGAAGGATTGAATCAAATGTATCGTGAAGTTTGTTCATTATCAACATCAGCTAGAGCTGAGGACAAGGATGAGCTTGGAGATTATCATCTCTCTTTGTGGGTTCAGATAATGAAGCAGTGGCTGAGTCTCATCACAACAGCAAATATCCAACTGGTTCTTCTCATGTTAATTCATATGGCCTTTCCATTTATTGTCTTCCATTGTATCACAACTCCCCATCAAATAAGCATACAGTCATGGGACTTTTTTTTCTATAATTTGTGTTATTTTTTTTGATTTGTACTTAAATATTTTTTAAATGGTGGGATTTTTATTTTGGTAGGAAAGGGCTCACAAAATTCTACAAGGAAACGTCGTGGTCCATATTATCGTTTCCGAATGTTACAAGTGTTGAGGATCTTGCTAAGAGAGAGACGACCCTAATCAAGAGGAAGATGAAGCCATGCTGGAGCTATGCAGATGGATTAGATAAGGGGAATAATGAAGCCCACCACCAAAAAGCAAAAGGCACATGTAGGGGGGTTGAGTAGGGGAATCCTAAAGAAGGACCCAAGGGCTTCTTCCCGTGCTTCCGCAATTTCAAGAACTGCAAGTGGCCATATCTATTTTACTAGCAGCAAGCCATCGGCCATACCCATAAACAAGAACATGTAAATTTTTTTATTGGACAAAAATAGAAAT
This sequence comes from Scilla litardierei, assembly GCA_030789695.1. Taxonomy (NCBI): domain Eukaryota; kingdom Viridiplantae; phylum Streptophyta; class Magnoliopsida; order Asparagales; family Asparagaceae; genus Scilla; species Scilla litardierei. Next base: position 287,913,692 of record CM061141.1, read on the forward strand.
AACAAAAAAATCCCTCTCGGTATTCAATAGAGAAATTGTGTTAGAGGAATGTATCGGATGTTGATGCTTTTTTCGTTAGTGGTTGTTTTGATCAAGACATGTTTTTAGACGTTGATGCCCCCTCTTCTGTTATAATAAGGTTAGTGGATAGCGATTGTATATGATCTTTTTATCTTATCAGGTAAGAGTGAAGAAGTTGGGTTCTCTTAGTTTTGTATTACTACTGTATATTTTCTGTCAAATTTTTTAAAATGTGGACATGTGTGTTCTTGGTCAAATTTGATAAAACAAGATGTATTGTCGATTTTCATGGTATACAATGGGCTTGGGCAATTTCCATGGTTTTCCATCCCATTCTTTTTTAAAGCATCATGTGATATGATTTTTGGGAGGGCAAAATTCACTAACATTGTCTATAATATAACTGGGGCATCAATAATATTAGAATAAATTATTCTTAAAAGGAGAACCTATTAACACCCAGTGTTGAATGCATTACAACTTGATAGTTTGTGTTAATATTATAACTAAAGGATATTAATGACGTAATGATCATAGTATTAAAAGCGAGAGTGCTAAAAAAATTTCCATTTTTAATGTCGGCTCTGTTAGTTTGGCGAATGTTACTATGTAAACTAAATAAGGTTTCATTTGGATATCTATTATATAAATAAGGCATGTTTTTGAATGGGGTTGTTGACCAGAACAAACGAGAGGGTAGAAAGACAACTAGAATTGAATCTTGAAAATCAATGGATATGATTAGAGTTTGTGAAAATTATAGGAGGAAAACACTAAAATTATGGGGGAACTAAACATTGAGGGAACTCAATTTTTAGGTTTGAACTACATTTTTGGAGGGAACTAAGTTTGGGGAGAGAACAAAAATTTTTGAAATTTTTTAGGAGGAGTTAAAATTTCTGAAATTTTTTGGGGAAACTAAATTTTGGGGAAGCTAAAATTTTTGGGGAAACTAAATTCTTTGGGGAACTAAATTTTGGGGGACTAATGTTTTTAACTAAATAACAATTATTGTGTTTTAATTATTGTTGTTCATTTAAAATTTGGGGGTACAAGAGTTTAAATGGGGCATATTTTAAATGACACGTGCCCTTAGGGCACGGGTTATATACTATATATATATATACACATTTGATAGCGTTTTTTGAATTCTAGGGCTGACTAGGACAAGATAAAGAGTGGCTGAGAATTGAGCTTGGTAAATCAATGGTTGAGATTGGATTTTGTGAAATTTTTTGAGGGAAAATGCCTTGAAAACATAAACTTTGAAATTAGAAGTGCCTTGGAAAAGAGTGTGGAAATTAAATTTGGTGGAAAAGTACATTGGAAAAGATTGTGGAGATTATATTTGGGGAAAAAGTGTCTTGGAACTCTAAACTTTGAAATTAAAAGTGCCTTGGGAAATATTATGGAGAATCATAATGCATTAAATTAAACAAAATAAAAAATTTAGCGTAAAACAATTTAGCAGAACAACAAATTAGCGTAAAAATACCCTGATGTTTTTTGTTTCGGCGCACACGATAAATTTTTTTATGCTAATTTGTTGTCCCGTGCCGAATGCGCGTGCGCCAAATTTGTTATTCGACGTCGAATTTGTTGTTCCGCGCCGAAGGCGCCTGCGCCGAATTTGTTGTTCCGTGCCGAAGGTGACCGTGACACTAAATATTTTTACGCTAATTTATTGTTTTGTTAAATTTTGGCTGTGAAAATAATTTTCGGTGAACAAAGATTTCTCGGGGGAAATAACATGCGCCCGCGCCGCGCTAAATTTTTTTGCAAAGATTTTTTGCTCTGCGCCGAAGGCGCGGACGCCAAATTTATTGTTCAACGCCGAATTTGTTGTTCCACGACGAAGACGCTTACGTCGAAGGTGTCCGTGCCGCTAAATATTTTTACGCTAATATATTGTTCTGTTAAATTTTGGCTGTGTAACTAATTTTTCGGGGAACAAAGATTTCGCAGGGGAAATGTTAAATGAACCGTGCCCGCGGGCACGGGTTATGACTAGTATATATATATATATATATATATATATATATATATATATATATATATATATATATATATATATATATATATATGGGTAAAGTGTTCCCAGGGTGACTCTTTAGATTAAATCTAAGGAGTCGCCCCCATTTTCTCCCATCTCCCACAATTTTTTTGGATTTTATTTTTCATAGGATTGTTGCTCACATCATGTATGATCAACACACCAAAAATCAAGTCATTTCAATACTTTAAAAGCCCACATCTACCCCTTGCAACTTTATGGGGTTTTCAGCACGTTTTCAGACCGTTGAAGTTGCAAGGGATAGATGGGGGATTTTAAAGTATTGGAATGACTTGATTTTTGGTATGTTGATCATCCATGATGTGACCAACAATCCTATGAAAAATAAAATCCAAAAAAATTGTGGGAGATGGGAGAAAATGTGGGCGACTCCTTAGATTTAATCTACGGAGTCACCCTAGGAACACTTTACCATATATATATATATATATATATTTATATATATATTTACTGAATACAAGCATTCATGCGACGTATATGTTTCAATTATCCAAGCACAACAACTGCATTATTACACACAAATTTCTCATTAGCATATATATACACTAATACCAACTAATATACATCTATAGTCTACTATACTCTACGAAGTTCATCCTCTGACTTCCTAAGTTAGGGATTCAAGGGTGGGTCACTTAAAGCTCTAAGGTCACTAAGGTCGCTACCCACCTTAGGGCGAACCTATCCCAATCGCCTACTGAAGCATTACATGTACTATCCTTACGCATATCACCGTGCGGGGACCTGCATGGACCACCAAAAACTGTCACGCCTCGATCCCCAGAATACACGAAATTATACAAAAAAAATTTCCCCAGTATCCTGAAGAGTGAGGGTGATGTGAGAGGAAAAGAGAGAAGGGAGAAACTGAATATGCAGGCCACCGCTCACATGCTGGGATAGTTCAAGTAAGCTCCACTATAATAACAAACAGTCTCACAAAACAACAACAAAATTTTATATATAACATGTTTCATTTATATACATGGTCCAGGTGTAACCATACATATACACCACTCTCCATCTGCCAAGACAACCGAGTCACAATACAAACTACAACTCACACCAAGACTACCCCTGCAACCCAACACCAAGTCACCACCAACCACACTGTCCCTGCTACCTAAAAAATAGGGGGAGCACGTCAATGCGTGCCCCAGTAGGAACCAACTTGGATTTGGAACACTAATTTAAGGTTATCAACCACAAAGCAAGATAAGATAAATAAGGCGTGCAACTAAATAATGTGATGAAAAGTAAACAGCTAAGTAAGGAATCATACCTGCGGTTTGATGTCGAGCTACTGCAAGAAAAAGGTCAGCACGAATAATAATACAAGTGTTCACACAACATATAGTAAAGAGGAATCACAAGTGCCATGTGTAACCACAGTGTCACAAGCAAGCAGGCAAAGAGAAAGGGAGGCGTTGCAAACAGAAGAAGCAACATATAGAACACTTGTCTGTTAATTTATTTAGTTGGGAACTTGGGTAAAATGTGTGATACCAGGACCTGAACTTCACCCCAAATTTGGGGTGAATATAACATATGGCGTAGTGGACACGGGTACTGTACGACACCGGGCCTCTCAGCTCCCCCGTCCCTGGCAGGAGTGAGGATCTCCACATAATAACACAACCTCTGTATGTCCCCTCCACTCCCGGTAAAGGCGAGTGGGAATAAATATCCCCTCTACTGCCGGTAAAGGCGAGTGGGTATAAACATCACATATCACATAATCATTTCCCCCAACTTCTCAGTCCAGGCCTCATATCCCCAATTTACTCAAATCCCACCTAAAACCCGGTTTTACTAACTTACCCTCATTAGAGAGGATTGCGGCTTATTCAATTTTATAAGTTAACATCATAAGTGACACGTTATTGGTCATGATGGCATTGTGGACATATCACCTTAGCCGTCCACATTAAACATAGGGTCATGCACTCACGTGACATGCCCTCTATCACAACACATCATCCATTCACAATTACAATGTATCCATGCCATTCAAGCCTCTAACATCATCAATTATCAATGTGGCTCAAGGCCAGCACTAACACATGCACGTTACTCAAATTATCAGATATTGCCTTTATTGAGGCATTTCATCGAACACATGATGGAGTCATTAACATAGCCATTATAACATGAGTAAATCCAATAGAAATTATCACACTGAACCCCTACTTCAAGCAATAACAATGCACATGCATAATAGAGGAAAATTTAACATCAAGTCATAGTTATAACATCTCTTAAACATTTCAGCTTGCTGGAAATTGTAAACATTCACCACAAATGACCATACATCATCTGTTGTCAGTGAGAATTTGACCAATTATCCCAAATGACAGTTATAGATATATTAGTTCTGGATTCACTGATAAAATTTCATGCAAAAATATTAAGAAGGTGATTTATGGTGAATTATATGGTGAAGTGTGGCAAGTCTGTTTTCCAGACAGATTTCAGAGCCTATAAAGATTGCTGTTTTGGGCATCTTTTAGTCAGAATTACGAAATATAAGCACTCTGTTGAAATTATAGATAAACTTGTTAAGTTTTCAACGAGACCAAGAACACCAAATTCCATTGTGTGTGCAGGTATTTAGATCAATTTTTCTGAACTGTGTCAAGACTGAAGATCAAACAGACATGTTGTAAAGATGGAATATTTGCTCATAATTCCTGAATTGAACATATATCAAAATTTATATGATTTTCGAGTACTTCAAGAGCTATCAGAATATAATTTTTTCGAAACATGATTCAAGCTACAGTAACCGTAATTACATCAACAACACACAACAGAATTTCAGGATTTTAAAGAGATGGTTTTGCTTGGAAATTCTAGGGGGGTTTGCATGAAAATTGAATCATGGCACCTTAATTTTATTACCACTACTTCATATTGTTAAAACATGATATAAAAACATGATGGAAAGAAACCCTAAATAAATTTCCAAAGCCAAGTTGGATTCCTACCTCAAGAGAACTTTTCTTCTTCTCTCCTCTTCCTCTTCTTCTTCTTCTTCTTCTTCTTCTTCTTCTTCCCTTCTTTTTTTGTGCCATGGAAATTTCGGCCATGCCATGGGGGAGGGGATGGATAGGTCAAGGAGGAGGAGAACATGGGAAGTGTGTGGAAAAAGAATGAAAAGAAGAGAAGGAAAGAGTTAAGAATGAAGAAAGAGGGAGAAAACCCTAGAATTCTCTTAAAAAATCTCTCCATCCTTATCCTAGTCATCATGACAAACATAAAATGACCAAGGTGCCCTTGCCTAAATGCCCCTCAACTTCCAAGTAATTACAAGTTTGCCATTACTTTGTGCACACACCACTTTAGTATGTACGCACAGCACATTTGGTCCAAATGACCATTTTGCCCCTCGCCTTTCTAAAAATTTACTGGGATTGCCATTAATCCCTAACCCCTTTCACACTAGCATGGTTTCTCCTACACACATCCACGCACATCCATGCATGCATACATGCATCACACACACACGTCTAATACATTCTTGTTGTTTTACACCCATGACGTCATTTGCACTTCTCACGCATGCACATTTTGTATTCTCTTTCCTTAGCCATGTGTTACGGCCTAATCTCCCTTGCACTTCGTCACATACATCGATATCTACGCTTATACTATGCCCACGTATGCATCGTAGGTAGAAATACCATGCGTGTTCAGTAGAATACCCGTATAGTGCAAAATAGGGCTTGACACCTTGACACAGGTCGTGGAGGATATGAGGAATCTGAAGGAGGAGAATGCAATTTTTTGGTCCTGTATGGGCCTTAATCCAGCAGAGATGGAGGTTATCAGGCGCATGAGAGCGGCGCAGGTAATAATTTCATGTAACAATTCCTTTTATGATATGTGCTATGTGTTAATGTGTATGCGTCCGTGTTAGTCATTAGGTTTATGATTCGTAACACTAGCATGATAAAGAACAATCCTAACAAGTTTTAGGGTTATAAGTGATATTTGGATTTAGATTATAAGTCGCTTAGTATGAATTTGTTTATCTCCCTATATAATTTCTCAAGAGGGCAATTCATATGTGGTTTTAGATTAAATTGAATTATATGTAGATTTAAGACTATATGGTTTACGGTTATAGGTGAGATATATTAATGTATATATCATATAGATGATATATATGTGTATGTGTGTGAGGGAGGAAGGTGGTGAGTAAAGATAGATAATGCCCTATATATCTTAATTTTAATTATTCCAAGCACATCAAAGATTGGATATAATTAAGTTGTAAAATGGTATCATACATGAAGTCTATGGGGAGATAAACGAATTCATACTCAAAGAGCGGCTATCCTTTGGTCACAGTACTACTGTTCTATGTAGTGCAGTGCTGATCCAAAAAAGTAATAAACAAATCTAGAATACAACAAAAACTAGATTAAAATTAGATAGCCGTGCATGCATTAAGTGAGATATATTGGTTAAAGACTGGACTGGGATACAAATCAGAACTGGGCTTGTTGGGTATGATATTAGCCAAGACAGTTGTACGAAGTATAAAGTTACGGTAACAACTACTGATACCAAGCCCAACCCCCTCATGCCAGGTTACTACGACTACTACTCTCAGCCTCTATTACCTCACCTCAACCATACTAATAACCATCGCAACTTGGCAATGCCAGTCACTCACCTATCCCTCATTGCGGCTGCCACTGAGGTCGTGATCGGCGAAGTACTAGAGGAGCAGAGGCAAAGAGTGAAGATGAGCTCTCTCACCAACTACAGCATGGACATTGATGATTCCGAGGTGGGCGTTGAAATTCGGTCCCTTGTCATGAGCAAGAAAAGGGTTGGATAGTAATAAGAACTTTGCAGAGCTATTGCGACGATGGGTTGGATCAAAAGGAAACAGTATGCAGTAGGGTTGCGGTTGTAGCTGCAGTAGCAATAAATTTGGGGTCGAAAACAGCTAGTAGTTGGAGGAGGTGGATGGGGAGTGGCATGGTAGTAGTGGAGTGGTTGCTGAAATACTAATGGTTTCTCCACCAGACGATGGTGTGATGAAGGGGGAGGCTTAGGGTTAAGGTTAGAGTAATCCATGGATACTATGCCGGCAAAAGAATGAGAGTGTTATGGGTTTTCATGAAAGATGTAACCTGAGGAAGAACCAGGCAGCACGTATGTCATCTCGGGTCTCACATCAGGTACAGTGACTAAGGTTTTAGCCCATCAACACATCAACACTTGCGTCCTCGGCCATCCTACAGATTGACGTCATGGAACTATCTTGATTAACATACCAGTTTACTGATGCTGCAGCGAAGAAGGACGAAACTGCGTCAACTTTGGTAGACATGGGTTTACTTGTCGAGGAGGCATATGCAGCCATCGGTAGGTGCAGTATGTTGTGCAAAAATTGAAGGCCTTCCTCCTTCAATTTTTGCGCAACATACTGCACCTACCGATGGCTGCAGATGCCTCCTCGACAAGTAAACCCATGTCTACCAAAGTCGACACGGTATCGTCCTTCTCTGCTGCAGCATCAGCGATACTGGTATGATAATCAAGATAGTTCCATGACGTCGATCTGCAGGATGGCCAAGGACGTAAGTGTTGATGTGTTGTTGGGCTAGAACCTTAGTCACCGCGCCTGATGCGATGATGTGAGACTCGAGACGACATACATGACATCTGGTTCTTCCTCGGGATACATCTTCCATGAAACCCCATAACACACACATTCTTTTGCCAGCATAGTATCCATGGATTACTGTAATCTTTGCCCTAAGGCTCCACCTTCGTTATCCCATCGTCAGGTTGAGGACCCTTTAGTACTTCAACAACCACTGCACCACTACCATGTCACTCACCGCCCACCTCCTCCACCTACTAGCTGTTTTCGACCCCAAAGTTATTTCTACTGCACCAACAACCGCAACCCTACTGCACACTGTTTCCTTCTGATCCATTCCATCGTCACAATATCTCTGCAAAGTTATTTTTACTATTCAACCCTTTTCTTACTCATGACAGGGGACTGAATTTCAACGCCCACCTCGGAATCATCACTATCCATGCTGGGGTTGGTAAGAGAGCTCATCTTCACTCTTTGCCTCTGCTCCTCTAGTACTTCACCGATCACAACCTTAGTGGCGGCCGTAATGAGGGATAGATAAGTGACTGGCATTGCTAAGTCGCGATGGTGATTAGTATGGTTGAGGTGAGATAAGAGAGGCTGAGAGTAGTAGTCATAGTAACCTGGCATGTGGGAGTTGGGCTTGGTATCAATAGTTGTTAGTGTAGGTTTATGCTTCGTACAACTTTCTTGACTAATATAATACCCAACAAGCCCAGTTCTGATTTATATCACAGTCTAGTCTTTATACAATATATCTTACTTAATGCATACACGGCTATCTAATTTTGGTATAGTTTTTTGTTGTATTCTATATTTGTTTATTACTTTGTTGAATCAGCACTGCACTACATAGAACAGCAGTGCTACGACCGAAGGATAGACACTCTTTGAGAATGACTTAGTTTATTTGTCCATGTACTTCAAGTATGATACCATTTTACAACTTAATTATATCCAAACTTTGAGATATTTGGATTAATTAAGATTAATATATATATATATATATATATATATATATATATATATATATATATAAAATAAAACAGGGATGTTATCATGGGTTATTGGATAAGGGATATTGGATAAGAGAAATTGGACAAGAGAAATTGGACAAGAGATAGAAAGACGGCTGAGATTGAATTTAGATAAATCAACGGTTAAGATGATGGGCTGTGAAATTTTTTGGGGGGAACTTTTCTTGGGGAGGAACTCTTTTAGATGAATGTGTGCTTCAAAATGTGTTTGAAATTTGAATTAAGCTGAACTGAACATTGAAACTTGGAGCCGTGCATCGGTTCATATGAGCGACATTTAATGTGTTGGGTTGAAAATTTTTCTTCAGCCATTTCTCTCTCTCCCTCCTCTCTCTGTCTCTCAAAAACAACGAAATTTTTTGTCCCCAATTTCTCTGAGCCATTATTTTTTCTACAGATTCAATTTTTTGGATCGAAAGGAGGGTACCAATTGGAGGCCACACATGCTCATGGGCCTCTCGCCAAGAACACCCCGTCATTATTGGATGTCATGCCGCTGTCACAATCAGCAGTGACCACCATCAAGAGCGTCCTGAACATCGGCGACGACGAGGGCAAGGAGAATCTATTCTGCAGCCGTAGATAGAGGTGGTCTGGATGAGTAAGTGGGCACACAGAGGGTGGGGATTGAGTAGCAGAGTTTGGTGAAAGGGAAATGATCGGAAGGATGAATCGGGGAGGTACCATCAGCACAGCTCTTCAATACTCGACCATCTTCAGTAGGAGTTTTTGACCTTAACCATCACTGCAAGCGCTCTCTGATCTGTACAACTTGATCTTGATGCAGCTGATGTTTCATGGCCTGCCGTGGGGTCACAAAGGGGGTAAGGAGTTGCTCAAGGAGGGGTCTGATGTCCACAGTATCGATCTCGATGGCCAAACTGAACTTCACATCTCACGTGCGAAGGACATGTGCAATGGCCAATAACGATGGAGAAGCATTGTTTTTTGTGTGTTTTGGATAGTTTTTGCTTCTTAGGATAGCATGCTGTGGATGCAAAATACCGTGCAAACTATGAACCATGATCTCTTTAAGACTGAATTTGATCATTGAATGTTTTCAGTTATTTAAATTTTTGTGGTTTATAGCTTTTTCATGTTTTAATGTTTTTTAATTTTTTTATAGGTTTTCACTTTGCTGCAAGAGAATGGAGGGCTGAGGTGTGCAAGTACTTGATAGTGGAATTGAAGCATGATCACAATGTAAAAGATGAGGATGGTATGTGACTTCTTGGTATATGGTTTGATTTTGTTGGTTTGGTTACTTATTGATCAGATTATTACTTAATTTGACTAATCAATGTATTGGTGTTTGTAGCTTGAAAGCTATGATGATTTGGAGAGGAAGTTGAAGATGTTGCCCAAAAATATCAACATAAACTTTCTGCTAATGTTGGTTTATTGGATCCAAAAAATAATAGCATTTTGATTATGTTGCCCAAAAACTTCTACTAATGTGAAGATGCTAATGTGAAGCTGCTGGACGTGGTGAGGCAATTTCTACTAACGCCTAAAAATTGTATTACGGACTGCCGATCACTGATCTCGCGAAAATTAGTTTGCAGTAGCTATACAAAAATTGTGGTACAACATTAACCCCAGTAAGAAACTCTCTCCTCTTCTAACTGCTCACACGAAAAATTGTCCTTAAGTGATCGGTAGTGAGGGGTTAATGATGTGGCCTTCATGTCGTGCTGTCTCACTGTCCTCTAAGTGTTCGTAAAAATTCCTTAATGTAGAAAAGTTAATTTAACCCATTGTTTGTATTGATTTCAGTTTGCCTTTTTATGTATTTGGGTTTTTATTTGCTAGATATCAATAAAAATTGCATCTTTGTTTCATTGGATTGGGAAATTCTTTGATTCTTTTCAGCTAAGTTGGATTTTACTTTTGTTTGCTGATGCATTTAGTGATTTGTGTAATATGGCATGTAATTTGCAATGTAATTTAGTGGGCATAAAAAAAGCTCTCAATTTTCTGCATTATTTTGATTGATGATTGTGTAATCTATAATATTTCGAGTTTCAGGTGAACCCCATGTCACACTATCAATACAAAATTCTGGGTGAACAAAAGCTCTCATTGCACACTATCAATACATAATTTGGGGTGAACTTTACTCATTCTGAAATCTCAATGTTCTCTGCAATGAGGGATGGGTTTTCAAGGAATCCTGAATGTCGATCTTCTTCCCCGCTAAGTCCACATCGACCCAGACCTCGAATAATCAGAGAAGAACCCAGATGTTTGTTCTGTTCCTCTCAGATAAGCACATATACATGTGTTAAGCTTGAATGTTCATGTTCTTCCCTTTGTAGCTTCAGTTGCAAATATGTTGGTTTTAAATTATATCTGTAGATTCCTACTCGAATAGAACCCAATATTAGTGTCATTTTGTGCAGGTCCAACATTTTCTTAAATATATTTTAGTTTTACGTTTCGGCATGTGATTTTGTGTAGGTGATGATGTTGAATGATAGGATTCATAGTGTGTTGAGGCTTTAGTCAACACTGCCCAAGGCGAAGGTCTAGTTGCTCAAGCTTGCACATGATACACCATTCTCAAAATTTGCTTATGCATAAGGAGAATCCGTAATTTCTTTTTTCAGTTTTTTCAGGTCGCCATTTGACAGCATTCAATTGTTTAGACAAACAAACATCAATTGTTTAAACACCAACACCTCTAAGTAAAGAAATTATTAGCATTTAAGTGAAACCTGGCTTGAGAACATGGCGTTCTGTTAATTATATGGCAGGATATGGTATTTAGCTTCTTAGCAAAACCAAAATTTCAAAGTTAATTGAAGCTAAATTAACATATAGTCCTGATATAGTATTTAGCTTGAGTGCTACTTTTGGCAGGATATAGTATATGGTTACCTGAAGCTAAATACTATGTGAGGTTAACATAAGCTAACTACTATATCCTACCATATAAATCTATGCAAAATCATAGAACAAATATTATATATATCCTGCCATACATCCTGCCATATAAATACTATTTATTTCCTGTCATATAAATACTATTTTTATCCTACCATATATCCTGCCAAAACAAAAAGAAATTGTTTAAATCTATTTACATCCTGCCATATATATACAATATCTTAGCAAAGTTAAAGGTGTTTGGTGTTGATACCACTTATTTAGCTTGAGTGCTACTTTTGGCAGGAAATAGTATATACAAAGTGACGTTAGCAGAATCTAAATACTATATCCTACCATATAATTCTCTGCAAAATTGCAAAACAAATACTATATATATCCTACCATATATCCTGCCATATAACTACTATTTATATCATGCCATATAAATACTATTTATATCCTACCATATATCTTGCCATATATCCTGCCAAAAAAAAGAAATTGCTTAAATTTATTTACATCCTGCCATATAAAAACCATATCTTACCAAAATTACAGGTGTTCTATCTATACTCAATTGTTTATTAACTTGGCATATATAACACCCTTATTATGTCTATTAACATGTTTTTTGGCAGGATATACTTAATTGTTTAGATAGAACACCAAACCTCAATTGTTTAAAACCAACACCTATAAGCAAAGAAATTCTTATCATTTCAGTCAAAACTGGCTTGAGAGTATGGTGTTCTGTTAATTACATGGCAATATATGGCATTTAGCTTCTTAGCAAAACCAAAATTTCAAAATTAACAGAAGCTAAATTAACGCATACTCCCGATATAGTATTTAGCTTGAGTGCTACTTTTGGCAGGATATAGTATATGGTTACATGCAGCTAAATACTAAGTAAAGTTAACAGAAACTAAATACTATATCTTACCATATAAATCTATGCTAAATCACAGAACAAATTCTATATATATCCTGACATATATCCTGCCATATAAATACTATTTATATCCTACCATATATCCTGCCATATATCTTGCCAAAACAAAAAGAAATTATTTAAATCTATTTACATCCTGCCATATAAATATAATATCTTAGCAAAATTATAGGTGTTCTGTCTATACTCAATTGTTTATTAACTTTCCATATATAACACCATTATTATGTCTATTAACATGTTTTTTGGCAGGATATACTCAATTGTTTAGACAGAACACCAAACCTCATTTGTTTAAACACCAACACCTCTACGTAAAGAAATTGTTGGCATTTTAGTGAAACCTAGCTTGAGAGCATGGTGTTCTGTTAATTATATGGTAGGATATGGTATTTAGATTCTTAGCAAAACCAAAATTTCAAAAATTAACAGAAGCTAAATTAACACATTGTTCTGATATAGTATTTAGCTTGAGTGCTACTTTTGGTAGGATATAGTATATGGTTACTTGATACTAAATACTAAGTGAAGTTAACAGAAGCTAAATACTATATCCTATCATATAAATCTATGCAAAATCATAGAACAAATACTATATATATCCTGCCATATATCCTGCCATATAAATACTATTTATTTCATTCCATATAAACACTATTTATATCCTACCATATATCTTGCCATATATACTACCAAAACAAAAAGAAATTGTTTAAATCTATTTACATCCTGCCATATAAATACTATATCTTAGCAAAATTACAGGTGTTTGGTGTTGATATCACCAAAAAATCTGTGGAAAAAATTATACATGGCAGGACACTTTTGGCCGTGCTTGAGTGCTACTTTTGGTTATACTTATATATTCAAGGTTTTTAGGGGTTGAAGCTCACATAATTTTTTTTTGGTTTTGATGTTCTATATGGCTGGATCATGTTATTTAAAAATCTTTATTTTGGTTTTAAGGTTTTGGTCATACGCTCCCCCCACCCCACCCCAATTTAAAAATCTTTCTTTTTAACTTGAATATCAATATCGTCTATTTGAATATCGTATTGATCTTATTTTCAAAGATTCAAGCATTATGCCAGTGCACCAAAAAAATTTAGCTATGATGATTTTTTCCGAGTCTAAATGCGTGTTATATAATTTTATTAGTGCTTTGTTTTTATGAGCCTATGCTTCATATATATAACGATCTGAATTTTCTTTTAGTCTAACAGTTTTGATTTGGTATACCTATAAATTGTAGTTTGCAACAAAGAAATCAAATAGCAAATTAAAGATTCAAGCAATATGAACTCTTGTTATATAATCCTTAAGATTTGAAGCATCTTGTCTGTTGAATTTGATTCATATTTATGCTCAGGTTTTACAGAGATCATGACCAATAATTGAGATTTATTTCACGTAACCAACCTAATTTTGATAAAATTCCCAATTTTTAGAAACTGATATGTAGGTCTGTTATATGCCTAATTATCTTTAATGTCGCTGGAAGACTCAAATGTTTCCATCTTTATGGAATTTATTGCCTTTTCTACAGCCAACATTCTCAATTTAATTGCATTGTCAACTGCTACTAATTGTTCACTGAATCCATTATATTCATGGTACCAGCAGTGGAACATAGACAATCAGCAGCAGCAGGAAAACGAATTCCTGCGTATAAGCAGGATATGAGATCCATGCATTGGGCACAAAATGAAGCTACAAGCCTTCTCTGATAACAAGGTTATGATTAAAAAAAGGTAAGAAGGTTCTCATAATACTGGGTGCCTTCAGAACCTAGAAAATTTTGATTTTGTAAGGGTTTGTTTCTTTCCCCTTGAAAATTTTGTTTCATATTTTATAAATTTTGCAAATGGTTCAGTTGTAGAGTGATGTATATATTTAACAGGTGTGATGCATATATTTTACACCCCATCTTTTGATTTTTCTCATTTTAGTTTGTATGTGATCAAAATATTCAGGACCTTGCAAAATATTGTATGCTTCTTTGGGGAGGAAAATCTTAATTTTTGGTGGGGAAATGTGTAGGGGAATCCAAAAGTTTGAAACTTTGAAAACAATTTGCTTTCGGAACCGGGAGACGTCCTGTCTTCTTTTGTTACATTGAGCGAGTCTTGCTGCTGATTATTTCTAGGGGTTTATGTGAGTTTTAATACCATCGTTTTAAGGAATGTGCGAGCCGCCTTTTTTCATGACAATGAACCGTAAGTTTTTTTAGTTTTTTATTTTACTTGGCAATTTTTTCTTGAGCTCATCAAACAGCTCGATTGATATCACAACCTCGCTTAATCCCTCCAGGTGACCTACTCTATTGATCACATGATGGTATGAACTACCTCTCAAGCTTTGTGGCATCTTTGGTTCGTTGGACAAAGTTGACACTTCTGTAATGTTTGTAATGTTTGTGGCAATTAGAAGAAGAAGAAGAAGAAGAAGAGGGTGGAGCTTGATACTCGGTTTCCCATTGTAAGTTCGTTTGTCTCTCTCTCCCCATGAAAGTGGGGGTGTTGGCATAAGTTGAGTTTATTGGTGTATGTTAATTCTGAAATGAAATTGTAATCAACAAACATGCATCTGAACTGTATTAGCCTCGCACTGAAAATGCATGACCCTGAAGTTTATTAACATCTCTCTCTTTGGTCTTTTTTGTTTGTATATTTGGGCCTGCAAATCAAGGAGTTATTATATACGTATATTTGGGTCATGTTTGTTATTTGGCAGAAACATTTGCATAGTGTGATTTGTCTCAAACTTCTCATTATATTTCAAGTCAGAATTTTTGATGGTGGCGAACAGTCTATCAAGTAAATCATGTTGTTTTAATTTAAAACTTAGTAATTTTCTTGACATCGTCTCACATTCAAGTAGGCATAAAGTTTATTAACCTCATCATAACAATGATATTAAGAGCATAGATTTCTCGAATTCAAAATAATCATGATTTCTAAAATTCTATACATTTCCTGTTGAAGTACAAAAAGAGATTTGTTGATCATCCTTGGATGCTCTGAAATGAAACATACTCCGCATGTTAGAGAAAAAAAGCAAAAGGTTAAGGTCTAAATAGTTAGGCAAATTAATTTGTAAAGGATATTTGTCAACATGTAAACTCTATTCCAAAATAAATATATCTCAATACTAAGCAATTAGTTTGCTTAATAAAAGATGAATGGGAAAGTTAATTGTAAATACGTTCCCACCTAGGTGGCTCTTTTGATTATACTTCTTACTGCCTGCCAGATGAATGTTAGTTATTAGTAAAATATGATCATTGTTATAAACGGGCTTCTTGGTGGGCCTACCCGTTAGTGGGTATCCACCCATTATGTAACCCTACCACTATAAATATAGGGCTATGGTCTCCATAGCCGCTAAGTTTACAACACGTTATCAGCACGCTCAAAGCTAAGCCGAACCCCTGCCGACGGACGGACGCGACGCGAACGGGCTTCCTTCACCGAACGTCGCTAGATCCGACGGGTAGGATCTAGAGGTAACTTTCTCCCTCGATCTAAATTTTACATATGCGCATATGTGGCGATTCAATCTTTTTTGGATCAATCGATCAAAAATATACCGTTTTTATTGATAAAAATCACACCTTTTTCAATAAAAAAACGTATTTTTGAAAGAAAAAAATTGGTTTTTCCACTAAAAATCGGATTTTTACCCGTTGTTTTTCTCCAAAAATCACCCAAACCCTAGGGTTCACCCACGCCCCCCCCCGTCGCCGGCAGCGGCGGGGCCTTCCCGCCGTCGCTGCGGCGGCGGGAACCCCCCCGCCACTGCAGGAGGGGGTTTCCCCGCCGCCTGCAGCGGCGGGCAACCCCCGCCGCCGCCGGCGGGGGCACCCCCCGCCGCTGCAGGCGGCGGCTCCCCGCCGCCTGCAGCGGCGGGGCACCCCCGCCGCCGCCGGCGGGGGCACCCCCCGCCGCCTGCAGAGGCGGGGGCAACCCCCGCCGCCGCAGGCGGGGGCCCCCCGCCGCCTGCAGCGGTGGGCAACCCCCGCCGCCGCAGGCGGGGGCTCCCCCGCCGCCTGCAGAGGCGGGGGCAACCCCCGCCGCCGCAGGCGGGGGCTCCCCGCCGCCTGCAGCGGCGGGCAACCCCCGCCGCCGCAGGCGGGGGCTCCCCCGCCGCCTCCAGCGGCGGGGGCAACCCCCGCCGCCGCAGGCGGGGGCCCCCCGCCGCCTGCAGAGGCGGGCAACCCCCGCCGCCGCAGGCGGGGGCTCCCCGCCGCCTGCAGCGGCGGGGGCAACCCCCGCCGCCTGCAGCGGCGGCCCCTCCCATCCCCGCCGCCTGCTGCGGCAAACGGGCCCGCCCGCCAGTAGCGGGTACGGGCCCGGCGTGCGTACCCCAAAACCCTAACTAGGGTTTCTGACCCAGAAAATTTTTCGAATTTTTCAAAAAATTTTCAGATTTCATTGCGATTCTTTTTCGTTAAAATCTGGACCAAATTGCATGTAATTTTTACTCATCACAATTATATTGGGATTTATGATTTTCTTTAAAAACCGTTTAAAAATTAAAAAGATCCTGCGACCGCTCTGCCGTTAGTCAACTAACCTAACGGTGCATGACGTTGCCTAGTAGTCCAATAATTTTTAAACGTTAGATTTCATTTTCCATTATAAACTGCCTGTGATGAATAAATAAATTGCATGTGATGTATAAACTGCCTGTGATGATGCCTGCTACATTATAACTGCCTGCGACGAATGATTAATATTTGCTGTGGTTTTGGATCGGCTAGTGATCACCATTTTACTTTTCATGCATTATTTTCTTTTTGAGAGAAAATGTAGTGAGGATAATTTTGTAAAATTACAAGCCCGGCGGACGCCTCAAGAAGATGAAGGACTATTCCAGAAGAATAGGGGCCCCACGGGGGTTCCCGAGTTGTACTTTCTTTCTTTTTGGGACTGTAATGGACTGTAATTAATTATGGTGATTAGCCGATCCACGCAGCAAATATTTATGTCTGATGTGCTTGATTTTCCTACAAAATATCTAATTAATGCTATCTTTTTACATGCTAGAGTGATAAATGGCCAAAATTGCGAGCGTCGATTTCGACGTTTTGGATGCTTCAGGAAAGAATTACTTAAGCTGGCAGCTGGATATAAAATTCCATCTGCGAGTACAGGTTTTGAGTCACGCCATCGCCTTAGGCGATAAGGTTTCTGATATAGATAAAGCGAAAGCAATTATCTATATCAGACGCCATATCGATCAGACCTTGAAGGCCGAGTACCTAACGGTGGAAGACTCGTATGAGTTGTGGACCGCCCTCGAGGACAGGTATAAACATCAAAGGGATGTTATCCTACCTCGAGTGTGATATGAATGGGAGAACCTCCGTCTCCAAGACTTCAAGTCTATTGCCGAGTACAACTCGGCACTTTTTAGCATCACCTCACGCCTGAAGTTGTGTGGTGAAAAGGTGACGGAGGAACGCATGTTAGAGAAGACGTATACATCATTCCATGAGAAGGATGTCATACTGATGCAACAGTATCGTGAACGAAAGTTCACAAAATACTCTGAGCTTCTCTCATGCCTTCTGATGGCAGAGCAGAATCGTGACCTCCTTCTGGCCACCCACAACTCACGCCCTACCGACACTGCTCCTGCGCCTGAAGCACACCACAGCTCCTTCCAGAAGAAAAAGGGCAACTTCAAAGGCAAACCCCAGAAGGGCAAGACCATGAAGAAGCAGGCTCGAGGACCCCCTCCAAGAAACAACCAAGAGGGAAAGAAGAAAAATGTGTGAAAAAGAAAAGACGACGGCCAGACTTCTGCCCCCAGAAAGGACTGGGAAGATAAATGCCACAGGTGTGGCATGACTGGACACTGGTCCAGAAATTGTCGTACTCCATGCCACCTTCAGGAGTTGTACAAAGCGAGCCAGAAGCAAGCTGAGACAAACCTGGCGGTTCAAGAAAACCTGGCACCAATCAGGTTCATCGCTGAGGACTTCTCCAATGATGACCTGCTCGACTGAGGACATTTATCTACTTCATATGCATTGTAGTTTTTCCTTTTGAGAAACAATTTATCTGCTTATCTCTGGCATGTTTAAGTACTTTTCAAACATCAACTTAATTTTCGTAGTATATTCCTTTGTGTTTTTGCCTTATACTGCGACATTTTTCTTTTAAAATAGATGGACTTTAAATGCCTAGTGAACAGTGCCTCTACGCACACGATCCTCCAAGACATCTGCTTTTTTCAAAGCATTAATAAATACGATGGCACCGTAAATACGATTTCCGGTCCATCAAGTATCATTGAAGGATCAGGGGAAGCACATTTTATGCTCCCCAATAGTACAAAACTACTTATAAAAGATGCCCTTCTCTCCCCTAGCTCGCATAGAAACCTGTTAAGCTTTAAAGATATCCGCTTAAACGGATACCACCTAGAAACGGTGAGCAAAGGAAACAGTGAATACCTTGATGTAACGTTTCATAAAAACGGTGCTAAAAACACCGTCGAACGTTTTAAGGGACTCCCGTCGGGTCTCTACCACACAAGGATCAGAGCAATGGAAGCAAACACATTGGAGCACCAGAAGTGCCAAAACCAACCAGAATTCAAACTCTGGCACGATAGACTAGGACACCCTGGAAGGAATATGATGCATCGCATCATATCCCAATCCCGTGGAATTAATCCGAAAAGCCTGACGCTACTTCGGAAGGGTGCAAATCCTTGTCCCCCTTGTTACAAAGGGAAATTGATTACGAGACCATCCACCCTGAAGGTGGACTCTGAGTCTCCAAGCTTCCTAGAGAGAATACATGGTGACATTTGCGGGCCTATTCACCCCGCAAGTGGACCATTTCGGTACTACATGGTACTAATCGACGCATCTTCAAAATGGTTATATGTGTGCCTCTTGTCCACCCGCAACGTAGCCTTTGCAAAGCTACTTGCACAAATTATAAAATTGCGGGCACATTTCCCAGACAACCAGATCAAGAAATTGCGTCTGGACAATGCTGGGGAATTCACCTCACAAGTCTTCATAGACTACTGCCAAGCAACCGGCATAGAAGTTGAACATCCTGTAGCTCATGTTCACACCCAGAACGGGTTAGCCGAATCTCTCATAAAGAGACTACAATGGATCGCTAGACCATTGTTAATGCAATGCCAGTTGCCGGTATGTGCATGGGGACATGCCATACTGCACGCTGCATCGCTGATAAGATTACGACCGTCAGGTAGTCAATCTTATTCTCCGATGAAACTTGCATATGGGAACCCGCCCGATATCTCTCACTTGAGGATATTCGGATGTGCTGTCTATGTCCCCATAGCACCACCGCAGAGAACCAAGATGGGTCCTCAACGGCGTCTTGGTATCTATATTGGTTTCGACTCACCATCGATCATTAGATACCTCGAACCCCTTACAGGGGATGCCTTTAAAGCGCGTCTAGCAGATTGTGAGTTTGATGAAAGCATTTTTCCAAAACTAGGCATTAACACACAGAAGCCAGAAGCTTCAAAGACCATTACATGGGACACAAAGACCTTATCCCATTTTGATCCGCGCACAAATCAATGTGAAGAAGAGATCCTGAAGATCCTTCAAATTCAGAACACAGTTCACATTTTACCGGATAAATTCACTGACAACCAGAAGATTGTCAGATCACACGTCCCTGCTGCAAATACGCCAGCTAGGATTGACATACCCAAAGATGGATGCAATCCACCTGCAGCAGAAGCGGCCGTACCTCAAAGAGGACGACCCCCAGGTTCCAAAGATAAGAATCCTCGAAAGAGGAAAAATCCTGGAGCAACAATTACGATACCACCACAGGATGCTGAGCTCAGCCCAGCTACCTCTCCACTCCTAACAACCCCTGAAGAGGAAAATATAGGAGAAATTTCATTAAACTATGTACGTACCGGGGAGGTACTGGACAGAAAAAGCACAATCATCGATGATAACTTCGCGCTCATTATTGCCACTCACGTCACTGAATACGACGATGAGACCGATCCACGCTCTCTAGCAGAATGTAAACGCAGAGAGGATTGGCCAAAGTAGAACGAGGCAATAGGAGTAGAGCTGGACTCACTCTCGAAGCGCAAAGTTTTTGGACCTGTAGTCCTAACACCAAAAGGTGTTAAACCTGTGGGATATAAATGGGTATTCGTGAGAAAAAGAAACGAGAATAATGAGATCGTGCGCTATAAAGCGCGCCTTGTTGCACAAGGTTTTTCCCAACGACCAGGAATAGACTATGACGATACCTATTCCCTGGTCATGGACGCGATCACTTTCCGTTTCATTATCGGCCTATCCACGAAGGAAGGTCTTGATATGCAGCTCATGGACGTTGTGACTGCATACCTATACAGAAATATAGATAAGGACATCTATATGAAAATCCCAGACGGATACAAACTACCGACAAAAATGACAGAAAGACCTCGGGACATCTATTCCGTCAAACTCGAGAGATCACTGTATGGTCTCAAACAGTCAGGTAGAATGTGGTACAACAGACTGAGTGAATTCCTAGTGCAACAAGGATTCACAACAAATGAAGTCTGCCCTTGCATCTTCATAAGAGCAAAGGGAACAGGATTCGTAATTATCGCCGTCTACGTAGACGACTTAAACATCATCAGATCTCCCGCAGAGATAGATGAGATATCCAAAAGTCTCACACAGACTTTTGAGATGAAAGACCTCGGCAAAACGAAGTTTTGCCTAGGACTACAAATTGAACATTTAAGCGGAGGAATCCTGTTGCACCAATCGACATATACAAAGAAAGTGCTGAAGAACTTTCTTATGGACAAATGTCATCCGCTTAGCACACCAATGGTCGTCAGATCATTGGACGTTGAGACAGACCCCTTCCGACCGCTGGAAGAGGTGGAGGAAACACTGGGTCCTGAAGTACCCTACTTAAGTGCAATTGGAGCACTCCTATACCTGGCAAACTGCACGTGTCCCGATATAGCGTTCGCAGTAAATCTACTAGCCAGATACAGTTCAGCGCCCTCAAAGCTCCACTGGAACGGAGTGAAACAACTTCTGTGCTACCTCCAAGGGTCTGTAGACATGGGACTATACTTCAAGAAAGGTGTATCCACCGACCTGGTCGGTTACGCAGATGCGGGATACAGGTCCGACCCACATACCGCAAAGTCCCAGACCGGTTTCGTATTCACATACGGTGGGACGGCCATCTCATGGAGATCTGTGAAGCAGACATCCACAGCGACCTCATCCAACCACTCCGAGCTCATCGCGATCCACGAAGCTAGCAGAGAATGCTTCTGGCTTTGATCAGTCATCAACCACATCCTCAAGACCACCGGCCTGAAGACGGGAGATCTTGGGCCTACCACCATGTACGAAGACAATGCTGCCTGCATCGCTCAACTACGAGGTGGCTACATCAAAGGTGACAGGACGAAGCACATTTCCCCCAAGCTCTTCTGGACGCATGAACAGCAAGTGGACAACCAGATCGACATCCAGCAGATCCAGTCCTGCAACAACCTGGCTGACCTATTCACTAAAGCTTTGCCTCGCAGTACCTTTAGAAAACTTGTACTAGGAATTGGGATGAGACAGCTGAGAGATGTACAAGCCTGAAGCTTGTACTTATCAGGGGGAGTTAACGTAGTGATGTACTCTTTTTCCTTGGCTGTTGGTTTTTTCCACTGGGTTTTCCACAGTCAAAGGTTTTAACGAGGCAGCCACATTAACTTAGGATCCAGAAGTATCCACCACTGATGTTATCCATCGATCAGGGGAAGTTACAGAGACTTGTACTCTTTTCCCTTAGCCACTGGTTTTTCCCACTGGGTTTTCCTTGGCAAAGGTTTTAATGAGGCAAGCACTCTTAAACTTAGAGATCCAGAAGTATCTCCAACCCCATGATCAAATAAGCTTCATGAACCCTGAAGCGTTCACCATGGCTTACAACAATGGATGGATAAGGGGAAGTGTTATAAACGGGCTTCTTGGTGGGCCTACCCGTTAGTGGGTATCCACACATTATGTAACCCTACCACTATAAATATAGGGCTATGGTCTCCATAGCCGCTAAGTTTACAACAATCATATTTTACATTACAATAAAAAATTAGCTTAAATTTTTGTTCATACTTAGACCTTCCAGCCACGTTGTATCACAAACACGAAAATAAGCTCTTAAATGACCTCTTTCTGACCATTGGAAAAATTGGAGAATTGTTCTCAGCATATACCGAATAAGGCAGATGTCTGCCTGCTGCAACTGGCCTTCAGGGTATGCCTATACCTTACCCATAATATTCTAAGCAGAAGCCGGCCATCCAAGCTATCACATCTGGCTGGTTTTCGACTTTATCCTTTGATACGACTTAACCAGGATGAGTCAAACATACATATATCCAAACCCCAATAATAAAAAAACAAAAGCATAAGGCATTCCCAAAAGAAAGATTTGATGCATATGGAAAAACAAAACTATATAATGCGATATGAATCCATTACTGGCAATTCATGCATCATCCTTTCAGATCTTCCAGGCATTGATGCCATACTTTATATTTTTAGAGTTCAAATGCTTTGTTCCATGATAACATTAACACAAGTTCTGTTCAACTGTTCAAAATATACAGAATAATGTCCATTTTCAACGATTGAAGATGAAGAAGTAAACTGAAAATGCAATTTTTACACAGCATCACAGAAAACAAGAAATATAATTAGTTGTAAAACATGGAAAAGGTAGGATATAGATGCTAGCGCAATGACACGGTTACAAAAAAACTAGCCATTTGAACTTTTGAAAATCTTTCACATTATTTACATTATGTACATTTTGTCTCAGTGTCAAGGTATAACTATTAGAACAAACATATCAAAATTTTAAAGATGCATTTATTTCCGTGCAACAAGTGACATTTGGAACATCGCTGGCAAGAATGAGAAGGTCGTGCAGAATAAGAATATGACAAAATTTGACAGTGAGGCAAATTTTGAAACGAATCAAATATCAAATATCTAGCCTTAAATCCTTTAATTTCTGAAATCTTTGAAATATGTATCCACATGCTATTGAAAATTTTGAAATCTTGCAATGTGTGGTTACTTTGATTGGTTTACTTGATATTTGATGTTAGTACTGATATATATGGCAAGTCTACATCCACATCACTGCTTACCATATTATTTGAAATCAATAATTGCCATATTTTTTGTCTTATTATTGCCATATTTGAAATCACTGGTTGCCATATTATTTGAAATCATTGATTTCCATCTTTGATTGCTTTATGTAAGGGGTTCAAATCCACATCACTAAGTTTCACTGTTGCCATATTATTTGAAATCACTAATTGCCATATTAGTTGTCTCATTATTGCCATATTATTTGAAATCATTGATTGCCATCATTGTTTGGTTTATGTAGGGGGTTCAAATCCACTTCACTAATTTCCATTGTTGCCATATTTTTTGAAATCACTAATTTCCATATTATTTTTCTCATTATTTCCATATTATTTGATATCAATGATTGCCATCTTTGATTGGTTTATGTAGGGGGTTCAAATCCACATCTTTGATTGGTTTAGGTAACTTGCACCCCTTGCTGAAGCTCTATCATGGACGATGACCTTGGGGTACTCTAGGGGGAAGACACTTTCTACTCTTGCTGCTACATATGACGTTAGCAGATAGGATGGAGCAGAATCAAATGATACTGACAACGAGATACCATTGGTAATATTGGCAACGTTATTGACAAGAGCAAAGGAGGAGGATTGAAGTAGGCCTTGCAGATTCAGCCATTTCATGCTTCGAATGATTTTAAGCTCATCATCCTCATTTTCTACTGAATGTGTTGTTCTATCCAACAACTGTCCTATCGTTTTCGGTTGTGTGACATTATTTTTGCATGAACTAAATATGTGGGTCTGGGGTTTTTGGTAGCTTCATATGTAATATGGGTATGATTCTAAGCTTATGATCACACCTTTTAGTTGGGGGAATGGGAGTAGGGGTGATTTTGTAACAGTTTATCATATGAATGCAAATCAGGAAATGGGCTCGAGTTTGAGACCCAATCCTATTTTTTGTAAAAATGTCGACACACTTTTTAAAATTCCTAAATACTTTATGCAAAATCACCCGCGATTAGAATTTAACATGTTTGGTGTTCTTTCAATTTAACGGGTTTGGTGTTTTGTTAATTTAACATTTTGGTGTGTGTTCCTAAGAGTACTTAGCACTAAAAGGGTTTTATGCAAAATTACGGGTGTTTGGTGTTGATATCACCAACAAATTTATGAGCTTGATTTATGCAAGCTCATGTTGATATAGAGTTCATGTTATTATTCAAGTTCATATTCAAGTTAATATAAAGTCACGTTAATATCAGGTTAATATAATATTCAAGTTGATATAAAGTTTTTCTGTTAATATCATGTTAATATATCAGGTCAATATCAAGTTGATATTCAAGTTCAGGTCTCCCATATCAACTTTTTGAAACGTTATATCAACATGCCATATATTGTTAATATAAAGTTTATGTTGATATTATCAGAAAAACTTTTGACAGGACTATTGCATATAACATTCAATTGCAAAAATGCTATAAAAGTAGTCATATAATATTAGTCCTGATATAACTGATATTAGTCCTGATATTAGTGATGTGGATTATTTTAGTTTTTAGACCTGATATTAGTGATGTTGATATTGGTGATGGGGATTATGTTATATGGCATAATCATGATATCATGTTACTATTATATGTAATAGTTATACCAAAACTACTATTTTAGTGTTCATGATAATATTATATGACTACTATGCCAAAAGTAGTTTTTCTGCCAAAGATGATTATATCATGTTACTAAATTTTTTGGCAGAACTATGCCATTATATGACTATATATGGCTATTTTATTTATGACATTAGTTATATCATTACCAATATCTTTAAAGACTATATATGCCATTATATCAAGACTATATATCGCAGTCCTGATATAAAATTTCTTGATACATATGGCAGTCTTGATATAAAATTATCCTGATATATATGGCAGTCCTGATACAATTTTGAGTTATGTTAGCCTGATATAAAATTATCACGAAAAAGGTAACACCGAAAAAGATATAAAAGTCTTTAAAGATAACTACATATGGCAGTCTTTAAGTATATATTTAAGGACTGAATAAATTTATATATTGCAGTCCTAATATAATGTCTTTAAAGATAACTATAGGGCAGTCCCCATATATATGGCATTCCTAATATATATGGCAGTCCTGATATAAAGTTTTGATTATAGCGTCATGTTTTCAATCTTTAGTCCTTGAGTGCTGCTCTTGGTATAATGTTTGTTTTTTCTATTGATTCTTTTGGTGTTGATATTCAAGTTCATGTTGATATAAAGTTTTTATGTTGATATAAAGTTTGGCTTCAAGTTCATGTTGATGTACATTATTGTTTAGTGCTACACTACTGATATAAAGTTGTGGCAGTCCTTGAGTGCTACACTATTGTTGCCATCATTATAGTCTCTTTCACAATCTACATACATGCAAATAGATGAATTAGCAGGAAATCAAACTTGGAAATCAAATTACAAATACAAAACTTGGAAGTTTGATTTGCAAACATGTTCCAAAACTTAAACAAATACGGTCAAAGGAATTAGCAGTAAATCAACTTAGAATCTTTTGATCTTAAATTTAACTAACTGAAAATTTTTAGACACCAAAAATTATAAATTTAAAAATCTAAAATTTTTATAATGATATATATATATATATATATATATATACTGGTATTGTTGCAATGATATAATTATAATTATTGTTGTTCGTTTAAAATTATTGGATCCAAGATTTTGAGGGGGGAGTATTTTAAATTAACATGTGCCCTAAGGGTACATGTTAAATCGGGAAGAAAATAAATTTGGAGAGAACTAAATTTTTTGGGGGGAACTAAATTCCATGGGGAAAGTAAATTTTGGTAGCACTAAATTTTTTATGTGAACTAAATAACAATTATTGTGCTTTAATTTTGGGCGAACTAAGATTTTGAGGGGGTGGATTATCTTAAATGAACCGTGCCCTACAGGCACGGGTTATATACTAGTGTATATATATATATATATATATATATATATGAAATTATCTATCTTTAATCACCCACACCCCACCACACACACACACACACACACACACACAAATATATATATATGGGGAAAAGGGATCTAGGGTGCCTCCATAGATTAAATCTAAGGAGGCACCCCCATTTCCCTCCAATTTCCATAATTTTTTTCGTAATTTTTTTCATTGAATTGTTGTTCACATCATGGATGATCAACATACCAAATTTCAAGGTATTCCAATACTTTTTGAGCCCCCATCTACCACCAACAACTTCAATGGTCTGAAAACGTGTTGAAAACCCCATGAAGTTGCAAGGTGTAGATGATGGCTCAAAAAATATTGGAATCTCTTGAAATTTGGTATGTTGATCATCCATGAGGTGAACAACAACCCCGTGGAAAAAAATTTCAAAAAAACTATAGGAGATGTTGGGAAATGGGGGTGCCTCTTTAGATTAAATCTAAGGAGGCACCTTAGGATCCTTTTACCATATATGTATGTATGTATGTATGTTTGCAAATCTTCCTACCTTAAAGACACTTAAAAAGATTTGTTTGGATCCACCTAGACGGAAAAGCTCAAGGAGTAACCGGAATCCTAATTATCGTTAGGATTCCTTGCTCTCTTTTAGAGTTGAAGGATTATTTATGTTTTGCTTCATTGAGTTATATGTTTGGTTCTATTTGTAGACCAATATTGTAATTTGTTGAGTATATGAATAAAGTTACTTATCCTTTTATATATATATATATATATATATATATATATATATATATATATATATATATATATATATATATATATATATATATATATATATATATATCTTCCGTTGCGAAAAAGCGGTGCGAAAGCCCGTGCAAAAAAACTTTTTTTTATTTTTTTGAATTTTTTTTCAAATTTTTTTTTGATGTTTAATCCATACAATTATATACCACATGAAAAATAATAGGTGAACCCTAAAGGGATTAGAGCACACATCTACCCGTTACAAATTTAACGGTCTCAAAACGTGTGAATTTATTGAAATGCCTTGATTGAAGGCCAAATGACATTATTTCTCAATGATTATTTTTTGAGAGGGTGTATAACAACATAAGATGAAGGTAGAAAAAAAATTTTGAAAAAAAATTTCAAAATAAAACTAAAAACATTTTTGCACCGTACGAAATGTTTGCATTTGAAGATTTACACACACACACACATCTCTCTCACCTATAACCATATAGCCTATCACCTATAACACTTTGTGTTTGGGTCTGCATATATATATATATATATATACACACTAGTCATAACCCATGCCCGCGGGCACGGTTCATTTAAGATTTTCCACGCAAAATCTTTGTTCCCCCAAAAATTATTTCCACAGCAAAAATTTAAAAGAATAACAAATTAGCGTAAAAATATTTATCAACACGGCCGACTTCGACGTGGGCGCCTTTAGCGTAGAACAACAAATATAGCGTAGGCCTATTCGACACAGAACAACAAATTCGGTGCTGGTGCCTTTAGCGCGGAACAAAAAATTTTCCTAGAACAACAAATTCGACGCGGAACTTTGGCGGGCGCTTTCAGTGAGGAAAAACAAATTAGCTTAAAAAATTTAGCAGCACAGGCGCCTTTAGCACGGACCAATAAATTCGACATCGGCACCTTCGACACAGAACAATAAATTTACCGGGGTGCCTTTGGCGCAAAGCAACAAATTATCGTAGAACAACAAATTCGATGCAGAACAATAAATTAGCGTAAAAATATTTAGCGGCACGAGCGCCTTCGGTGCAGTACAACAAATTCGGTGCTGATGCGGAACAACAAATTCGACGCATAACAACAAATTCGGTGCGGACGCCTTCGGCGCAGAACAACAAATTAGCGTAAAAATGTTTGTTGTTTCCTTTTGTTAAGGACAATGGCATATGCTCCAAGCTGAAATATAAAAATCATTTTGATACATGGATATAACATTCATTTTGCCAGAAAATGGATATAACAATAAATTTGATACATGGATTTATATGAAAATCATTTTGTAAACTGATTCAGTTACTTTGATACATGTATATAATTTGATTCACTAACTTGATTCCTTGAACTATGATTCCAAAATATATTCCAGCACTACGATTCCAAAATACATTATCATAATTATAATATTGATACATTGCCAGAACTATGATTCCAACATACATTCTCATAATTATGGTATTGATACATTGCCAGAAATTGATTTTGATACAATACCAAATCCTTGGTCTAAATTTACATTGCCAAATATACTTTGCCAGAACTTGATATTGATATCGCCAGAACTTGATACATTGCCAAATCCTTATTCTAAACATACATTGACAGAACTTGAAATTGATACAATGACATATCTCCTTGTATTTTTCTTTATTATGGCTCTAAACATCCATTGACAAAACATACACTGATGATGCCCCACCTCACTCTCTTTTACGTTTCTCTGATATGGTCTTCTAGTTGTTGCTTTGCTCCTCATGCTATGAATCTGATGACGATGAGAAATTTGCAACTGGACTGCCCATGTACAAAATATTGAAGCTACATTGGACATTAGACAAACCAATACCCGAAAGGAAATCTGATGATGAGGGCACCCTATTCACATCCCAGAGTAAGAAGGGGACACATTATACCAACAAAATTTAATAAGCCTAAGAAGTTATACATAAACATACAGATACTTACAAATACTTGACATAACTTTAATTGCTCACAAATACTTGCTCCGAAAATACTTTCCATAACTGATACCTGTTGCAATTGAAAATAAAGATAGCAATTCCCATGATACATATATGATACATTGCTCCAACAATACTTACCAAATTTGCTTATTGACACTAAGCCATAAGCTCCAGAACACTGCCATAAGCCAGACCACGCCAAAAATACTTGCTCTAGTAATACTTGTGGCAATTGCACATAAATACTTGCTCCAAAAATACTTGACATAACTAATTCATGTTGCATTGAAATAAAGATAGCAATTCCCATGATACTTATACGATACATTACTCCAGCAATACTTGCCATATTTTCTCATTGACAAACATGGGCTTGATGGTGGTGTAGGAGGCGATTCCTCCCGGTGATGGCCCAAAGATGAAAAAAATGAACATGAAGTCTGTATACAACTCTAAACATGAACATGAACTTTATGAACATGAACATTTTTGAGCATTAAGTCTGCATCCATAGGAACTTTTGTGAACATGAAATGAAAATATCAGTTAATAATTTGTGACCATTTGAAATTTTCACCTGTTACTTTCCCAATCAGGTCATATGATGCATTGGGGTACAAACAAATCAAATACAACTGTGATCAGCTCCACTTCAGTGGAGCATGAAAACAGGATGACATGATACATGAAGATTTTCATGTTTGGTATAAATTAGATCCACAATGTTTGATATAAATGTTCATATTTCAGATTAGCTCCATAATGTTTCCAGTAGTTTTAGTCAATTATCTGATATTTTCAGGTTTGATATAAATTAGGTCCATTTCAGTTCATATAAATTAGATCCACTTCAGTTTGATATTTTCATGTTCACAAAATATGAAATCAGTTGACTTAATACTCTCACATCACAGAGTACAAATTATCCTGTTATCAAACATGCAAATCAGTTTTGCATGTAAGCAAATTCACAAATCTAGCTAAAACATCATAATTTGCTTATCATGCAAATCAATTGAGAAATCAGATTGATGTTTTATCAATTGTGCCTGAAAGCAAACATGGGATTCACTCACTAAAATCTTTGTGATCTTGATCTTGCTAACTAACAACATCAAAATGAACCAATCTTAAAGCTGAGATCAAACTTGAACCATGAAACTTGAACATGCCTTTTAACTACATGGGTTCATGTTTGCTTACAAGCACTAAAATACATGTTTAAATAAAATTGGATGTTAACCATGAAACTTGAACAAACTTAGATGTTTTAAATTTGTGAACATGAAATTTCTGAACAGAATATGAAAACTTGGATACAACTCTGAACATGAAGTCTGCATACAATCAAGTTTGTTACAAAGTTTAAACTTTGAACATGAAGTCTGTATGCAGAGTTATAAACTTTTAGACTTCATGTTTCATGTGGATCAAGAAAACTTGGATACAACTCTGAACATGAAAACTTGGATACAATTTTCATGTTCACAAAATTACGTCAATTTTACACAGGTTTGTTCACAAATTTGTTCACAAATTTAAATAATCCAAGTTATTAAACATGTTATCAAAATTTATGAACAGAAAAATTTGTGAACTGATTTATTAAACAGGTTTGTTCACATGATAAGCAAGTTAGCCCGGATCTTTGATGTTTTAAATTTGGAAAAATTAAACTAAGAACCGAACTTTGGTGTTTTAAATTTGCATGTTTTCAGTTGATTATCATATTTGCTTCCATGCACAATTTTTCTGTATGAAGACCATGTGTATTACGTGGAACCGAAATTAAATTAAACTAATTAATTAATACAATAGTGAGGATTAAGCCTAAATCAAAAACACACACAGAGCTTTAGGCAAATTGATGTTAAGAGTGTTGGAACTTATCCAATAAGTTGGATATTAATCCAACGTTGGGCTAATATGCGGTGAATAATTATATAAGTGCTACGCTGTCATATTAAGCCCAATATATTAGTGATCTGGTTTTAATTAATTAAATGGGCTAAATGAGTTAAACAGGTTGTGGGGCCTTTATGTGTAGAGACTATTGGGCTTCAACTCGTTGATGGGCCGAGTTGGAAACCCTAGGGTTATGGAGGCTAGCCTATAAATATTAGCGGTCGTGGTCCCCGGAATACACGAACAAAGTTGAGCCGTCTTTTCTACGTCCCGTCGCTAGGAGAGAAACCGGGAGAAAACTAAAGGGATTCTCCAACCGGTTGATTCGTGCTATTCTGGAAGATCGACCGTTGCGCTATCGTCAGGATCTTTCAGATTATTAGCGATGGACTCAGGTACGCTTCCGCTAAATCCGAGTAGGTTAATGATTTAAGATTCCGCATGTTATATACATCTAGATTATTTTTGCATGGTCTTGCTTAATGATTAATCTAGATCTTTAGTTTCTACAAGTGGTATCAGAGCCCACATGATGTGGATCTTAAATTTTTTTGTCTGCTCGTGGTAGATCTATTAAAAATCAGATTTTTAATCTGTTTTAAGTTTCGGATCTGATAAAAATTAGATTTTTATCAGTTTTAAGTTTCAGATCAATGAAAATTGGGTTTTTTTGTTGTATTTTTTTTCCCTGTAAAAAAAATAATTTTTTTTGATCGGGGACGACCTCTCAGTCGCCGCTCGACGCAGATCAGAGGGGGCGGCATTCACCGCCCCAATCAGGCTCAGGGGGCGGCCTGGCCGCCCCCAATCAGCATCGGAGGGGGCGGCCTCCCGCCCCTTCCGTCGGAGGAGCACCCCCCCCGATTCGGGGGGGTTGCCGCAGTATTTCCGGGGGGCATTGCCGCCCCCCGTCGGCGATCTGGCACCGGCCTAATGGCCGGCGCCCTAACTGAAAGGGGGCGGCCCAGCCGCCCCCAGTCGGGAACAGGGGGCGGTTTCCGCCGCCCCTGAGCGGGATAAAGGGGGGGCTCTGTCGCCCCCCCATCGGAAAGATCGAGCGCCGGCATCCGCCAGCGCCCGACGAGGATCTGGGAAGGGGGCGACGGCCGATGGCCGCCGGCCCCTCAGAGGAGCGGCGGCCATCGGCCGCCGGCCCCCACAGCCGGCGGTAAAAGGATGGGGGGCCGCGGCACAGCCGCCGCCGCCCCCAGATCACAGTAAACCCTAGCTTTTTTTTTTGGGCTCTCAGCCCCGTGGGCCGGTCTCTCTTGGGCCGGCCCACAATCAGGTAAATAAAAAAAAATAACTCTGTTTATTTTTTTTAAAAGGGGCCTGGGCTTACGATTTGGGCTATTAACATTTGGGCCTGTTTGGGTGTCTTTTGGGCCTCTTGTAAGAATTATTGCAAATCAGTTTTGGGCCCTTTTTTAGGCTTATTGCAAACCAGTTTTGGGCACCCTCATGGTTAATTTTGGACCCACTTTTTGGGTAATTTGGACACGAATTTGGGCCTATTTTAGGATGTTTAACACAAGTTAAGGAGGAAATAAAGGGCAATTTGTATATTTCCATTAAGTGTAATTTTTTGTGTGTTAAAATTCACATTTTAATTCAATTTTAGGCGTAATTAATTATATATATATCTCGAAATAATTTTATTTAAAAGAACAACCCACCAAAGTGGTCTCGATCGTGGCAATTAATTTTATTTCGATATATATAAAAGGCTACGTACATGCTTGGCATGAAAATTTATCGCCTAAAGTTTTGAATTGAAATTCGTGAAATGCGAATATACATGGTTAACTGTATATATATATATGTATATATCATTTAAGCCCAAATTTTGTGCGTTAAATTTAAGGTCATTCCGTTTTTTTTAAATTCTTTAGGCAAAATTCAGTTATATATACATTTCGAAATAATTCTAATTTTTTGTGAAATTCCACCAAAGTGGGTTCCACTATTATATTTTTTATTATTTCGGAATGTAAACGGATTAAAAAATACATACTTAGTATGATCAGTTGCCTGGATGAATTTTAAACGGATCGAATAAGTAAATAAAAGGCTTTCTTGTATATTTACATTTAAGTTCAGTTTCATTTGAATTCAATTTTTTGGGCACTTTAGATTATATGTTTCAAAAATAATTTTAATTATTACGGGATCCCACCAAAGTGGGCTTTCCTGTTAAATTATTATTATTTCGTAACATAAACGGTAAAATACATACTATCGTATGATTGGTTGTCCAAAATTGAATTTAATTTGGATTGAAGGAGGAAATAAGACTTTTATATATTCCTCCTCAAAGATAAAATTTTGTGTTAAATGTGCAAAATAAATTTAAATTCTAAGTTTAAGGCTTAAAACTATATATATATACTTCGGTATATAACAAGTCGACTTCATACGTTGGTATGAAAATTCAGTTTGCCTAAAATTAGATTTAAATTAAAACACAAAATTCAAGTGTTTTCTTCAGGAGCAAATAAAGGGTTTAACACATATTTCTCCTCAAGAATCAGTTTAAAAGGCCTTAAAGAATTTTTTGTGCACTAACCATCAAGCAAATGGCCTTAAGGAATTTTGACACATTTAAAGTTATATCTAAAATGGGATAGGGTGTATATTTATATATATAACTTTACAATGTATGTTCATATACACATTAGTATACCTATATACCCCTTTCTGAAGAAGAAAATTTGTGTTGAAGTTATGGATTTTATTTAACTCAATATAAATGATTAGAAAAGTGGAATAAAAGGTTCTTATATATATTTCCACTTAGTGTAATCATTTTTTGTTAAATTCGGTTTAGTTTCAATTTAAATTTTTGGCACAATAAATTATATATTTCGAATATAGAATGATTATATCATCAACTCACCAAAGTGGGTTTTCTTGTGAAGATCAGTTCTAATCTCGAAATATAACAAGTTGAATACATACTTTTGTATGAAAATTTTGGTGGCCTTAAATTTGATTTTGAAGAAAAGTTGACTTGAATATCTCCACTTAAAGTATATTCATGTATTAAATTGCGACTTAGATTCAAATTCTGCAAAGGTATATATTTTTTGAAATGATTTCATGCGATCATCACCTCGCCAAAGTGGGCTCTGTTGATTTGCATTATTTCATTTCATGAATATAAAAATAATCTACTGTGCCCGTGATTTACGTAAGAATGCTAAATCGGCCCAAAGGAAGATTACCGTTCTCTACCATTTCATGCGCACCTGTGGCAATAGACAAGGTGATGATTAGTGAGTTCAATGCATGCAAATTTAATTCGGCCCAAAGGAAGTTTTATTTTTGGCATGTTATTATTTTCATTGTCTGATTAATACAACAAGATGTCAGTGACTAGTCAACAGATTATCCAAAGATAAATATTGGACTAGTGGGGGATGTCTTGAGATGGGAAAATAGCATTCATTTGAATTTGTTGTTGTATTTAATACTCATATGAACATGTTATAAATTGTTTTTTTGTTCTCTTTTCAGCTAATATTCCTGAAATTTTTTCTGCCAACCTAAAATCAATTCCAGTCCTTAATGGCACTAACTTCAAGGCATGGAAGGAGAATCTTTTGATAATCCTCGGAGTCATGGATCTTGATCTGGCATTAAGGACTCATTGTCCTCCACCACTCACTGATGAGAGTACCTCTGTTGAACAGAGGGAGATGGAGGAGTGGAAGAGATCAAATCGCATGAGCCTAATGCTTATAAAGAATGTCATTCCAGAATATCTCAGGGGTTCTCTTTCAGAGAAAATTTCCACAGCTAAATGGTTCCTTATTGAGCTTGAAAAGAAGTTTGTCAAGAATGAAAAGGGTGAAATTAATACACTCTTGACAAACCTATCTTCAATGAAATATGAAGGTAAAGGAAACATCAGAGAGCATATAATGAAGATGTCTAATATTGCTTCAAGGTTGAAAGCACTTGAGCTAGACCTCTCTGAGGCTCTGCTAGTGCATTTTGTTATGATATCTCTTCCATCTCAGTTTGACCAGTTTAAGATGAGCTTCAATCTGAAGGATGAGACTTGGTCTCTGGATGAGCTCATCTCAAACTGTGTAAAGGAAGATGAAAGGCTTGAGCAAGAAATGACAGAAAGCCCTCTTTTGCCATCCACCTTCAACAAAAGGAAGAAGGATACTGAAGCTGCAGATACAGCTTCTCAAAAGAAACAACAAAAGGGAACTGAAAAGTTCAGAAGGTCATGGTTGTTTCTTCTGTGGAGCTGAAGGGCATGTAAAGAAGAATTGCTCAAATTATCACGCTTGGCGTGCTAAAAAGGGTATGTTTCTTTAATTCGGTTTGATTCTAAGTTAATATCTTTTCATGCAACCTTTGGTACTTATAGGCACGTGATGGAAAGATTTGGTATAACCATTCACATCATTGTGTCTATGCAGGATTGCCTAAGATGCCAAGAGCCAAATGATGGTGAAAGATACATCGATATGGGCAATGGCAAGATGGTTCAAGTAGAAGCAAATTAAATTTAGATTATTTCTTTTAAATGCTAGATTGTATTTGAATTTTATGAGACTATTATGTACCGGTTTTAACGGAATTTGGATTTCCATTTCTATTTTGAACAAATTTGGTTATAAGTGTTCAATTTTGAATGGAAAAGTTGGTTGTCTCTTAATTCAAAATTAGTTTATTCTAGTTCTTTAAAAGATCATTATAATCTTCATTTATTTGGAAATGTTGCTTTATTTCTAAGATTCCTACAGTTTAAGTACATGTGTTGTAATGAAAGAATTAACAGTTTAGAATTCAGTTATATTTTGATTGCAGCTTATATCCTCAATAAAGTTTCAACAATTAAATCAATTGCATGTTTGGATATGTCCAACTAAAGTAAGGCTTTATAAGCCTAATAAAGTAATAGGACATAATGCTAATGATTTTCTAATTTTGTTGAATAGTTTTAAAGTTGATATTATTTTGTATGATTTTACATAATCCCACTATTAAGTTAATTAACGAATTAGGAAATGCACACCTATTTGAGGATGCTGAGTTTGAGGGGGGAAATTTAGTTAGTGACATTACTCTTGAAGAGGATTATATCCACACAGGTGTTGTTGGCATTGTTCGGGATGGTATTCCTGACATTGTTCAAGACACAATAAATTCAAGATAATGTTGCAATTCCTCCTACTCGGGAAATTGTTCATAAGGACAAACTCTAGCACCCTCAAAGCACTAATTGCCATTCAGGAAATCCATTAAAGAGATGACAAGCTCACTGTTGACATTAGAATGATGGAAGTTTGACTTACATCAAGTCATAAAAGTTCTACATCTCTAAAATTGATTATTGCATTAATTAAGAAAGTCATTAAATGATACTTAAAATTTTTTTCTCATTGCCATAAGGTTTGAAACCTATTGATTGTAAATAGTCTTTTACAATCAAAAGGGAATTCAAAAGGGTATTAAGAAAAGATTTAAAGCGTATCACTCAAAGACTTTATACGGAAAAGAATGCATTAATGTGTAAAGAGACTTTCTACTGGGCTTTTCATGAAAGACTCTATAAGGTTTATAATGGCATTAGTAGAGCATTTCAATATCGTTACTGATACATTAAATTTCATTAAGTGATCACCTCGTTCGGTTTTGAGATGATATTTAATGATGTTATCTAAGTTCTGTGGGAGCATGTAATTTATATAATATCTATGTGGTAATGAATGCTAAGTTCTGTGGGAGACAAGTTTAGTCTCAAAAATTGCCATGAGAATAATCTTCAGAAGATTTCCTATATCTCACCAATAGGGAGTCTAAAGTATGCTCAGTTTTATATGCATTTGGTTATTGCATATATTACAGGTGTGTTGGGCAGATTGTTAAGTTCAGAAGTTGACCATTTGACAGCAGCTAAATGTGTCATACGGTATTTATGGAGAACAAAAGGGTTACATGTTCAATGATCAGTAGTCAAAAGAGTTTGAGATCATTTTGGTATACTGACTCTGATTATTTATTGGATGCAAAGAATGTATGAAAATCTATGTTAGGTGCCATCTACTAGAAGAGATCTAAATGGTCCCTTTATATAGTCTCTTCTGACATGGCTTTAGATTTCATATCACATTATGTGACATCCAAATCATGAAATATATCTGCATATTTTGTCACTATGCTGCAAATTAGGGATGGTGTTGAAACACCACACAGTTTATTTAGTGACAATGAAGTCTGCAGTTTTATATTCCAGCAACAACAGGAACTCGACAAAGTTTAGATATTCAGAGATCAAGTTCCTAGATTGTTGATTAATAGGAGTGTATAATTGTCTAATGAGCACATCGGAACAAACCATGTAATTACAGATCCGTTATAGTAAGGAAATGTCATCCAAAAGGTTTTATGAGCTAGCTACTCATATGGATGTCATTTCATTAAGAACATTCAGTTTTGTGGGAGTTTGTTCGTTTGGGTGCTCATATGATAGACAAAATTAAGTCTCCAGCTTAAGCTTGAGATTATTTTCTGATCAGAAATAAAGTTTTTGGTTTCAGTTCGGCTTCACTCCGATTTTGTTTTGTTTATGATCTCACTAAGGTTAAGGAGGATTAGTTGGAAATAGACATGTTAGATCACATTACATGTAATTTCCACGCTACGCATCCACTTCATAATCCATGTCATTCTTTTGTATTAGCACGGTGACCACTGATGGGTCGAGCTGCAATTGCTGCGGCGAAGATCTCTTTGATCCCTTGCTAATATAATTGATGGACCGGCTTGTTCTTAACTCATTAAAGAAATGATAGTAAGTTAAGATCTTATTTGGTTGTATGCACTATGAAATATAATTATAAAGTTTAAGCATATAGCCCAAGTGGGAGATTGTTGGAACTTATCCAATAAGTTGGATCTTAATCCAACGTTGGGCTAATATGCGGTGAATAATTATATAAGTGCTACGCTGTCATATTAAGCCCAATATATTAGTGATCTGGTTTTAATTAATTAAATGGGCTAAATGAGTTAAACAGGTTGTGGGGCCTTTATGTGTAGAGACTATTGGGCTTCAACTCGTTGATGGGCCGAGTTGGAAACCCTAGGGTTATGGAGGCTAGCCTATAAATATTAGCGGTCGTGGTCCCCGGAATACACGAACAAAGTTGAGCCGTCTTTTCTACGTCCCGTCGCTAGGAGAGAAACCGGGAGAAAACTAAAGGGATTCTCCAACCGGTTGATTCGTGCTATTCTGGAAGATCGACCGTTGCGCTATCGTCAGGATCTTTCAGATTATTAGCGATGGACTCAGGTACGCTTCCGCTAAATCCGAGTAGGTTAATGATTTAAGATTCCGCATGTTATATACATCTAGATTATTTTTGCATGGTCTTGCTTAATGATTAATCTAGATCTTTAGTTTCTACAAAGAGAACCTGAAAAAATTACATGAGATACAACAAACACTAATAATTCAAAAAACAAAGAGCTTTAGCCCAAATCAAAAAAACATATCCTGAAAAACAGAAAAAATCCAACTATTCAATGATTCCGGGCATAAAAAACAGAAAACAACATGGCTTAGAGAAACTTTGGTGTTCCTGGCATAAAAAATCAGAGAATTACCTGAGAGAATTGAAAACCACCGAAATTTGATGTATTTCTGCAAAAAATAGAAATTGGAACTTAAAAACTTTGAATTACGGATGAAAACTTTGAATAGAAAAACTTTGAATTGCAGATTTGAACCACCGAGTAACAACCAAACTAAGTGAGAAAAGGAACTGAGCTTTGCTGGTGATTGAGCGAGCAAGGAACGCCTGAACAAATGTTAAGAGAGGATTTGAAAACCTTTGTGGACCTGTCAAATCAAAGGTCAAATTCAACTCAGAGAAACGTCAATTTTTTCCCCACGACGATTTTTGCCGCCAATGGGTTCAGAACTCACAAAATTCTGTGCATGGCTTTATTATCAATATTAAATGGTGTTACTAAAAATTAATGGATACCCACCAATTGTAAACAAATTAGATGATTTTACAATCACCAGAAATATTTTAAAGCCTAAACAATGTAAACAAATATTGTGAGTAAACCACTCACATTGTCCATTTGGTGAATATTAACAATATAACATTTTAACAATAAGCATGGTATCAGATAGCCCTAAATCAGTATGGCATAAGGCATTTCAATTCACACATAAAGTTAGCATAGCATGCGAGAGATATCCAATTTATTTGGCTGTCAGATCTATGACCTTCATGGGGTCATGCACATGCATGGTGGGCATGAATTATCATCTTGCCTGGCAACTGGTATTATAGGCAATCCCTGTGGGCCATATACGATGACGACACATGTTCAGGCCATGGCTTCTATGCTTCTTTGTACATGAAGGAAAGCCGATGACATGAGTAATAAGAAATTCAAGATGGAAACATGATGCCAACGCAAGCAGAAATGCAATAGATACAGCAGACAATACTCTATTTGAATAAAGGATTCAATGATAAATTCTATTTTCTGATCCTCCCTATGATTTCAGAAAAAATGAAGGCACATCCTAATACATGTCATTTGAGCTTCTTGATTCCATGGGAGGCAGGCACATCCTCAAATATGAAATGCCTGGAAAATATAGCGATCTTAACTTGTTTCATCCCCTACAGATGATCTCCCCATACTAATCATGCTGCAACTCAAGGCAACAACACTAAGCCTGAACTGCAAGCCATCTTTGTCAAAGGTTTATGAAGAAATCATTATCGACAATGATTAACTATGAAAATCCATTTCAAAATTTTAGAAAAAGAAAACATGTTTAGTTAACAACCCACTTAGGCTAAGAATATATTAATCCATGTGCTTGTGTTGGAAATAGAATGAAAGAAGGTTTAGGGATCTACTACTG
This sequence comes from Scilla litardierei, assembly GCA_030789695.1. Taxonomy (NCBI): domain Eukaryota; kingdom Viridiplantae; phylum Streptophyta; class Magnoliopsida; order Asparagales; family Asparagaceae; genus Scilla; species Scilla litardierei. The sequence goes on from CM061141.1 coordinate 287,953,978, forward strand.
GAGGTTGATGGCAACATGACATGGTATCAGATACTCCTTCATGCCAAATAAATAAGGAGAACCAAACTCTTACAGAGATATCTAACACATAAGATAAATAAAAGAGGAAATAAAATGGAAGAAGTAAAGCACTAAGCCAGTCAAATATTCCTTTTAACAATTGGCGTGAGCAACCTGATGCTAGTGAAGTGTCAATATCATCGGATTAAGAATATAGCTAGATAAGCATTAAGCATTAAGAAGCCAACAATGACCACAAAGAAGCCATTACAAATATATGAATTAACTCCAGAAAAGGAAAATTATAACAGTAATGTAGATTGATACTGAATTGTGCAAAAAAATGTTGTAACAACATAAAACATTAAAAACTAAAAGGCAACAAAACAAAACAGACCACTGGACGAGGAGCCCAAATCACTGCTTGATGAGCTTAAACTGCTGCATTTGCTACCTCTATGAGTTGCATCCTTCTCTATCTCCACCGGCGGGTAGCTTGATTTAGGAGGATCATTACCACCGATATCCACATCCTCGTCCACATGTTCATTTCCTATCATAGCCACCACCAAGTAGTCACGTGCTATTCTCTGCTTCACTCAATACAACTAAAAAGATTTAGTTATTGGAACAATGAAGATGGAATCAGAGTACACACATTCAGACATTTGAGTTTCCTTACATCCATAATACTTTCTCTTAGCACGGCACCTTCTGGCCAATTCAGTCGTGTCCCTTGCCCGAAAAACTTTGAGGTAGAGCTACTACATTCAACACTGAAAAAATCTATATATAATCAGAAATACTGAATGAAACATAGAAATTAACCAAACACCAATCAACATGGAATTGTAAATTGTAAGTTGTAGACAAATTTCTGGTCAATTTTTTAATTCATGGTACTATTAAGATAAAACTTCAACTAATAATTTTCCATTTCACTTGAAGCAAACATTGTGTTGCCTCGACGAAAGTTATGAAGAAACTCCAAAATATTAAATTGAACTGCAAGAAATCTAGAAATTTTAAAATTGAACTGCAAAGTAGATTTTACTATGAGAGCTTACAAATAACAGCAACAGCAGTCAGATGGATCAAAGTTGCTACTTCTCTTCTTTTAAACACATCGAAAATTAGGGCCAAAAAGATAAAATCGGTCGGGGGCCTACAAAAAGAAAATCAAAGGTGACCTCACCCCCATAACGATGATCACCATTGGAGCTTTCCATTGCCATTGTGCCGATCTCTGATCAAATTCACAATCCTTTGATCTTAACAAATTCTAGCAAAAAAAACGCGACTAATGCCTTCGATTACATGAAACCTCCATATCTGCACAACATGAGTTAATAGAATTCTTTTCAAAATAATAGAATTTTTTAATTAAACGAATCCAATGAAACAACCCAATTTAGAGTCGTTGCACAATAAAGAGCAAGAAATTCAAAACCTCTGCATTGACATGTAAGTAGTTCAACATCATTCTAGAGGAACTTGATTAATATGGTGCAGTGGTAGGAGCAAAAATGTCTCACAATTTAAAGAAGGGAATATAATTCCTGGAACCGGGCCAAGCTTTATCCTGGAGGAGGATGAATATGATTGTTGCTTTCTTGGGCTATCACCTTCAGTTGCTGTGGTTAACAATGTTGAAGGGGACTATGTTGATATTTTTCAGGATGAGGAAGATGTCCTGAAAGTATTTAGAAGGTTTAAGTATAAGGAAGCTATCACCATGGCATAAACTGCACACTGACATGCAATATCACTTTCAGCAAAAAAATGAACAACTAAATTTTTCTTTTTGAATGTGAGCATGAAATCAAATTTTGAGCATGAAATCAAAGTTTTGAAGATGAGATGGGAAAATGACACAAAACTGACTGTGATATGAACACAAAATTTTGCTGCTAAGTGGGATGTTGCTGCTAGGAAGCCTCTTGGGATGTCTTGGCTGTGAAATACATAAAGAGCATTCAGCATCCCTCCTGCTAGAATCTGCAAAGAAAATTGAAGATCTGAAGTATATTGTATGTCTGTAACCGCAATACATGAAAAAATCTGTGACTTGTTGGGCATGTAGCTTACAAAGTTTCCATAGGCCCAAAAACCACCGATTTCTATGGGGAATAAGCACATGACAATAAGAAGATATGCAACCTTGGCTCCTCTCCACATTGGAACATGAGCATGATGCTTAAATATTGACGGCATTGTTGCCAACAATATGAATTTTGGGAATACTTCATTAGCATATAGAAAACGGAGAAGATAAAAGCTATTAATACTTGAAACCTGAATTTAAAGGCTACAACATGTACATGGAGAAGAAAAGAAGGATTCTTCAATGGCCCAAAGTACATACCTTAATTTCCAATGCTAGATTGTGCCCCCTGAAAGCAAATGCAGTAATGCCAAATGCATTCAGTATTGAGAAAATAGAATAACAGAAGAAATGTGAGCATACGAGTCTTTTTTGTGTCATAAACACCCATCAAAAAATCAAAAAAAAAAACCAAACACTGACTTAATTTTGCTCACTTTCAACAAATAGATACACAGGACAAATATAGATAATTAACATTCAGATAAAATTATCTTGAATATGCCTATAAAATGATAAACTTGTAATGTCTTAGGCAATGTTTGATTTTTCTCAAACTATAAATGATAAAACTGTATCCTCAAAGGCTTCACTACATTCCACTTCTAATTTAAGCACAAAACTTGGTGAAAACTTTTCATCTAGTTGGTTCTAGTTGGTTGACGTTTTTCTTCAAGATAAAGCATATATTTATTCATAGTTTAAAACAACATCTCCATCTTCCAGTTGTCCTCCATTAGACCGTAAAAGCAACCAAAATCCCCCGATGATATTAAGAATTGGCTTGCAAATCATCAACCAACACTACTGAACCCGATCTACAACATTAAAATATAAAAAACGAAAAATATATATTTTAAGGTTCCCCTAAATATCCATCCAAATGGATGGCTTGTATTTTGAATAGCAAGTTGACTGGACCAGTAGTAATGGCATATATGTTGATAATTCTATTTATCCAGGACAAATATTAGATTTCTACGTTGCAAATGATGGGGGAATCAATATGGCGTCACTCCCTATCTGCATGTGAGCAATCAACTTTAAATGCATGTGAGCAATCAATTTATACAGAATTTTCCAATCCCAATTAGCCAGCCTTCTACAGTTTAGAAGGTAAGAATGAAAGAGTAAGTAAAGTGGGGCAGTAGTAGTAATTACCATGCTACATAAAAACGATACAGTGCATGGATAAGATGTTTGTTTCAAAAAAAACTTCTAAAATGGATAAGCAATATTAAAATGGCAATCTTCATTATTTGGATGTTAATTAGATTCTTACCATCAGTCAAACTCTTCGCGTGAACTTGCAACCCCGAAATGGATGACAAAACTGCAATGAACCATAATTGGATTTAAGTAGAAAAAAGGGCAATATGCACACGATCACGTCCTAAAATAAAGAGCAAATGTTACCAGAAATTGTTGGTGTCAGAATACCATCACCAATCATCATTCAAGCAACAAATAGAACTGCAAGCAGCAAAGCAGTTCTCAGCTTCTTGTGCTTCTCTAGAAACCTTTTCAATGAAGAAGGGACTGTGTTGCGACCCATGTTCCCATTCATGTAATATGTTGAGAGCTCCTCATCTGCTACCTGTTGATTGGGAAGTAAACTGAACTTTGCATGTCTATGTAACGAACGGTTTTTACCGCTACTGTCATCTGTATTTATCTAGTGTACTATTTTTGTCCCGTAGCCGTAGTTAGACATTCCTATCTCCGTACCCATACACATTTCCGTACCCGTATCCTTTCTGTCCGTCACACGAATTTTTATTATTACTATTACTATTCCTTCCAGTAAATTATTTCAGATGCCTTTCTTAAAATTTGTTTAAAATTTTATTTATTCAAAATTCAAATTTCGAACTTTAAAACCTTTTTAAACATTTGAAAATTTTGCCTTATTAGACCTATTTAAACTTTCTGATTTGCTTTTAATCCCTTGATTAAATCCATTAAATATCATGATTGGTATTTCAAACCTTCCTGATATATTCATTCCTATTAAACCCCAGCCCACTTTTTGAACCTATCACTAGGCCGCACACCCAGCTATCAATCTTCAGCACACTAGGCGAGAACCCTAAGCTAAAACAATGCTAGAATCGTCAGCACACAATCCCTAACCATTATATTTTTATATATAAACCCTTGCTTACTTCAACCACACTTTAATATATATAACCCTAAGGCTAATAGGCCATCACGTGCTGGCATTGTACAATCCTCAACAACCCTACTTTTCCTCATCTAAAGGGAACCTAGGCCACCCTACTTCTGTGTATATAAACATAAAAACCCTATATCATTTTCTCAAACCCTAGTACAGCAGCCTATTCCTCCCATATACAATTTTATAACCCTAGGAATAAAACTTATAGCAGCCGCCCAGGTTTCTCTTTCCAATCTCCACGGCAACAACAGACCACGGCCCCCTCTTCCTCCATTCACACGGCCACCAGCGCCCACCAACGCCTCGCAACCCCCTTCCGTTGGCGTCTACTTCCCACCACCACCCAGGCCTCCACGCAACACAGGCAACCCCGGACACCCCGCCATCCGTCTGCTCTTCTGAGCCGTAGCCCGCGCCCGCCATCTCCTCATCCCGCAGACAAATCCGGTGAAACCCCCCTAGGAGCTGTCACGGCCACAGCGCCGCCATGCCGCGGTGGCCATCTCCCCGGAGCCCCCTCCTCCTTCTCGAGCAGCCTCCCGATTGAACGCCGACCATGTCCCCTGTTTTCCCTCAATTCCCCTGCTCGGAACAGAGTTCCGATCCGACCATCCCCTCGCCGACAGCCTCCAGATCCGCCAACCCTTCTGAGGATTCCAACGACCCGCCTCGACCTCGTCGCAAGCTCCTTTCCCCCTTCAACTCAACCGATCAGCCCATGCATCTCACCTCGCAGCCCATTCACCGCTCCACCGCCAGTCGACCTTCGCCAATTCGCCAAACCGTACGACGCTCCGACTACAAATCACCTCGCTCAGCTCCCCAGTCCGCGTCACCTCCCTCGACAGCCTGCATCCCTCCCGTCGCCCACGAGTCTCCGACCAGGGCAGCGCCTCACGCCACAACTTTCTGCCTGCATACTCTAGCATTCCATTCGTCGCTGCCATCTACCACCCACTCACCGCCGTACGGACCTCGCCAATCACCAGTTGTCGGCCAACTGCAGCCGCTCTTTGCCTCGCCTGCAAGAGTAGCGAAGGGAAACGAACACGTAAGTTGTTAATAGAACATTGATCACTCCTCATTTTACACCTTTTTTCCGCATGTTTGCATGCCATTTTGATCGCCCAAATCGTGTTTTTCACGATATATCGACGATATTGCGATGCTTTTCACGATTTGTTGTTTTTGTCGCATTTCAGGTGATTTGGAGCGATTTGGAGTGATCTCGAGATGCGCCTACTCCAGAGTGTCACCGACGACCTCCCCAAGGGGTATTTTGCTGTTGGAGAGGAGCGGAAGAAGAACGGACGTCGCAGGAGCGACGAGGAGGCCAAAACAAGCTGTTTGGGCATTTTTAGTGTCCCACTCGGCCGAGTGACTCCTTCACTCGGCCGACCAGCGAGACACCGCTCGGCCGACCAGATCAGACACGATTTATATGTGCACTTGATTCGGGTTGAATATTGCGTATTTAACCCCCTAATTAGTCCTATGATGTGCCTATATAATACTTAATTGCTCTCTAATATGTGCGTATTTTGTACACCATTATTTATTAGAGAAATCACATTATTTGTGCACAAAACAAGAATTAAACTGAGTATTTCTGCATTTTTATATTTTTCTTAGCATCTTCTCGATCTCACGATTCCAACGACTATTTATTTGTATTTTTCTGAGATCTGTGCTAATTACTATGAATTTTTGAATGCAGAATACTATTTAAAAGGAGAAATACGCATCCAAATACGCAAATACGGCCGTCAGACAATCAATGGCCGCCACGTGGCACGATCCTCGCCGTCCCGCCTTCATCCTACGGTCGCAGCACTGTATAATTGGGATAAACTGTCGACCGTTCGATCACGATCGAACGGTCGACATCGTCATTTCAGCGAAGCATCCGAGCGCGCGATACTGGCCACGTGGCGTGAATCCAGACGACGACCGTGCGAACGAACGGTCGGGATGATCTTCAATTCGAAAATATTTTTCGAACGAGCGGAGCGACGTGGCGCTCTCTGGTCCGCTGATCTCGAATCCAACGGTTCACAGCTCCCCCGCATCGACCTCAGCTCGCGATGAATTGAGCGGAAAATTGAGGACACGCGGCAGCATCGCAGCTTCCCCGCTCGAATCGACGGCTGTGGGCGACTCCGAGCTGATCTCGGATGCGGGCGCGAAATCGCAATTGAGGACACGTGGCCTCCATCCAGGCCATCCCGCCTTTTGATGAGCGGCGGAGATTTAATCTGCTTCATGATGATGGGTTCGGGTGCGAAAAAATAGCGGGTTTAGACCCGTTAAGCCCCCAAACCCGCAATGCTAATATATAAGCGTATTCTAGGGTTTTTGGGGGTATTCTGGCGTATTTTGGGACTTTTGGAGCGGCTACTGTGCGTATTTCTCCAGGAGAAAATTCTGAAAATTTCCAGAGACTATTCTTCTTATTCTCAGAGAGTTTTGGGTTCTAAGGAGGAGATTTGGTGATAATTTCTTGAACTTATACCCCGTATTTGGTGTATTTCTTTGTATTTTGCTATCTAAACGATGTATTTTGCTATCAAATCTGATTTTTATTGCACCATGCGTGGCTAATCTCTTTGTGCTATGGTTGTGATGTAGTTAGGAGTATGTAGTTGCTAAATCTCATGTCTTTAGCCCTATTATCATGTCCAAATTGCTAGTTTTGTTGATTTCTACAACGTATTTGATGGGTATTTGCTTACTATCGATATTGTTGATGTGCCATATGGCTAGGCCCTGATAAGGCTAGCCAATTTGTGTTCTCTAATCTGAACTTATCGCTGTGATTATTGTTTAATGAAATCAACATTGCTAGTAATACGTTTAAGGCTATTTTGACTAGTTTTCATTGATTTATCTTCCGACGCCTTCACGCCTTGACCGGGTGAAGCGTCGTGTGACATTGAAAGACGTGAAATTTCAGCGACTATAAACTCCTAATGAACTCACAACCGTAGCATACTTGTCTCATCGAATTCCAAACTTTCGTGATACCGTAATACTTGTAGGAACCACTTTCTTAGCTACAAATCCTTACACTATTCTTCACCTTCACAAAGGTGGTTGTTTTCTTAACCGTATATTTTATTTGATTAGTTGAATTTGTGTTATCTCAGGTCGACTTGTCCCGAGGATTCGACTCTAGACTCTCCAGATACTACTTGCACGATCTCCTGCGCTTGGGAGTAAAGCTCACATTGTTTTGAGAGAGGCAAGTCCGCCAAAAACTTGCCTCTCTCAAAACAATGTGAGCTTCACTCCCAAGCGCAGGAGATCATGCAAGTAGTATCTGGAGAGTCCAGAGTCGAATCCTCGGGGTATTTTTACCGACCTGTCTGCTAACTGTAAAACCACAGGTGTCGTCTTCAGCTCCCCCAATCCAAGCTGCACATAAACAGAGTAAGGTAAAATATTAACACTAGATCCCAAATCAAGTAAAGCATCTCCAAATTTCTTAGTTCCTATAATGCATGGGATAGTAGGAGAACCTGGATCCTTATATTTAGGAGGAGTGTCATGTTGTACCATTGCACTTACCTGTTGTGTTAAGAATGCTTTCTTTTTCACATTTAGACTCCGCTTTACAGTGCATAGCTCCTTCAGAAATTTAGCGTATGCAGGCACTTGGTTGATTGCCTCTCTCAAAACAATGTGAGCTTTACTCCCAAGCGCAGGAGATCGTGCAAGTAGTATCTGGAGAGTCCAGAGTCGAATCCTCAGGACAAGTCGACCTGAGATAACACAAATTCAACTAATCAAATAAAATATACGGTTAAGAAAACAACCACCTTTGTGAAGGTGAAGAATAGTGTAAGGATTTGTAGCTAAGAAAGTGGTTCCTACAAGTATTACGGTATCACGAAAGTTTGGAATTCGATGAGACAAGTATGCTACGGTTGTGAGTTCATTAGGAGTTTATAGTCGCTGAAATTTCACGTCTTTCAATGTCACACGACGCTTCACCCGGTCAAGGCGTGAAGGCGTCGAAAGATAAATCAATGAAAACTAGTCAAAATAGCCTTAAACGTATTACTAGCAATGTTGATTTCATTAAACAATAATCGCAGCGATAAGTTCAGATTAGAGAACACAAATTGGCTAGCCTTATCAGGGCCTAGCCATAGGGCACATCAACAATATCGATAGTAAGCAAATACCCATCAAATACGTTGTAGAAATCAACAAAACTAGCAATTTGGACATGATAATAGGGCTAAAGACATGAGATTTAGTAACTACATACTCCTAACTACATCACAACCATAGCACAAAGAGATTAGCCACGCATGGTGCAATAAAAATCAGATTTGATAGCAAAATACATCGTTTAGATAGCAAAATACAAAGAAATACACCAAATACGGGGTATAAGTTCAAGAAATTATCACCAAATCTCCTCCTTAGAACCCAAAACTCTCTGAGAATAGGAAGAATAGTCTCTGGAAATTTTCAGAATTTTCTCCTGGAGAAATACGCACAGTAGCCGCTCCAAAAGTCCCAAAATACGCCAGAATACCCCCAAAACCCCTAGAATACGCTTATATATTAGCATTGCGGGTTTGGGGGCTTAACGGGTCTAAACCCGCTATTTTTTCGCACCCGAACCCATCATCACGAAGCGGATTAAATCTTCGCCGCTCATCAAAAGGCGGGATGGCCTGGATGGAGGCCACGTGTCCTCAATTGCGGTTTCGCGCCCGCATCCGAGATCAGCTCGGAGTCGCCCACAGCCGTCGATTCGAGCGGGGAAGCTGCGATGCTGCCGCGTGTCCTCAATTTTCTGCTCAATTCATCGCGAGCTGAGGTCGATGCGGGGGAGCTGTGAACCGTTGGATTCGAGATTAGCGGACCAGAGAGCGCCACGTCGCTCCGCTCGTTCGAAAAATATTTTCGAATTGAAGTTCATCCCGACCGTTCGTTCGCGCGGTCGTCGTCTGGATTCACGCCACGTGGCCAGTATCGCGCGCTCGGATGCTTCGCTGAAATGACGATCTCGACCGTTCGATCGTGATCGAACGGTCGACAGTTTATCCCAATTATACAGCGCTGCGACCGTAGGATGAAGGCGGGACGGCGAGGATCGTGCCACGTGGCGGCCATTGATTGGCTGACGGCCGTATTTGCGTATTTGGATGCGTATTTCTCCTTTTAAATAGTATTCTGCATTCAAAAATTCATAGTAATTAGCACAGATCTCAGAAAAATACAAATAAATAGTCGTTGGAATCGTGAGATCGAGAAGATGCTAAGAAAAATATAAAAATGCAGAAATACTCAGTTTAATTCTTGTTTTGTGCACAAATAATGTGATTTCTCTAATAAATAATGGTGTACAAAATACGCACATATTAGAGAGCAATTAAGTATTATATAGGCACATCATAGGACTAATTAGGGGGTTAAATACGCAATATTCAACCCGAATCACACCCCCCAACTAGCGTTTTGCTAGTCTCTAGCAAAATGAGCGAAATACGATATCAAGTATACACCTAGATCACCTTATCAGGTCTCAAATCATTCATCACCATACTACAAAGACGAAAGAAAGTGTCCACACACTAATGCCAAGATTTCATGCTCATTATATAATGGTACTCATGGGTTTACAATGAAAAGCAAGTATCTCTAAAATGGTCATTAAATCAACTTAACTTCACTTTACATTACTTCATAGCGAATGGTATGCAAAATCAATGGCTCACCCTTTCGATCAAAGTTTATAACTTGGAGCGTAGATGTATCATGCAAAGCAAGCAAAAATAGATTGGCATCAAGACATACACACGTCAATTTTCATTCATAGGAAATCACACCATATCTTGTGTTTTCTTTAAGCTTTGGAAGTTCTCTTGCCTTGCTAATGATGCACACTTTTTCTTGCTCTTCTTTTCTCATTTTATTAGTTCTGCGTAACGCGCATCAAGCAACATTTGCAGAAAAAATGTATAACTTGGATCGCTCTATCAAATGATTGAGGTTCCAGTCAATGGCTCCCAAATCAGACGATAATAGGGCATTAGGCCAAGAAGGACCCCTCGGACTGTACTAATCGAGCCAACCAAGTTATTTCTTTAATGACACATTTTTTCGTTCATTCATTTTTCTTCATTCATCTAATTTCATTCTTTCTTTTGTGCGTGCATAAGTAACTTAGCAAGATAGCTTCCTTTTCTTTATTCTTTCACAAGAATGGGTTATCCTAATCATTTCAAAAGACAGTGTAGACTTTCACCCAACATTACACAAGGCATGCAAATAGCACTGAATATGAGATAAAAAGTATTGCTCCAGTCATTTTGTGATGGTGTGTTCCATTGAAAACATACGACTTGCTAATTCATAATTTCAAGTTTCATTAAGTCATCATTCAATCCTACCATAGAGATATGTCAAAAGAGATTCACCATGAGTACTAGCATTCATATCGAATGAGAATGAAATATTTAACAATAGCGGTGGATGAAAATAAATCATATGTGAATAGTGGTGAATAGACTTCGAGAATTGTCATCACATGAGGTTCATTTCTAGGTGTAATAAGCATTGGTGATAATTCTTGACTCAACCCCATTTTTTTTAAAAAAAATTTTTTTGAAAAGGGAACTACTAAAATGAAAAAAAAATAAAATAAAAATAAAAATCCTAAAATTTTATACCCTCCCCCCAACTTAAGATAAGCATTGTCCGCAATGTTAAGGAGAGTGAATCATGGAAAGAACACACCTGATTAGTGTCCACCCGAAGGTGGATCTGTGAGATCAATGGTGGTATCCTCTCTGGCCCAAAGCTCTTGAAAATGTTTCAGACGTTGTCCATTGACTTTGAATTCATGGCCATCCTTCTCATTCACTAAGACCACCGCTCCATGTGAGAAGACTTCTTTGACAAAGTATGGTCCCGTCCATTTTGAGCGCAGCTTTCCTGGAAATATATGGAGTCTTGAATTGTACAACAGAACCTTGTCTCCACTTTTGAATTCCTTTCGAAGGATCATCTTGTCGTGCACAGCTTTCATCCTTTCTTTTGCGAGCTTTGCATTTTCATATGCCTCACGTCGTATCTCATCAAGCTCCATGATCTGCAATTTACGAGAAACATTTGATGAGTCATCAAGAAAATTAAGTGTTTTAATTGCCCAAAAAGATTTATGCTCTAATTCAACAGGAAGATGGCAATTTTTTCCATAAACCAAACGAAACGGTGACATCCCTAAGATAGTCTTGTATGCTGTCCTGTAGGCCCATAGAGCTTCAGGCAAGCGAAGACTCCAATCTTTGCGTGTTGGATTCACTATTTTCTGAAGAATGTTCTTGATTTCCTTGTTCGCCAATTCCGCTTGCCCATTTGTTTGAGGATGGTAAGGTGTTGAAACTTTATGTGTCACCCCAAATTTCTTCATTAGATTTGCAAAGAGCCTATTGCAGAAATGAGAACCTCCATCACTGATAATGGCCTTTGGCACTCCAAAGCGCGAGAAGATGTTCTCTTTCAAAAATTTCAGCACAATGGAAGCGTCATTGGACCTGCAAGGAATAGCTTCCACCCATTTAGAAACATAATCAATGGCAACCAATACAAATATATACCCAAAAGATGGTGGAAAAGGCCCCATGAAATCAATATCCCAACAATCAAATAATTCTATTTCTAACATGGGATTCAACGGCATCATATTTCTTTTTGTAATTCCCCCCAACTGTTGACAACGCACACATGATTTACAATAAGCATATGCATCTTTAAACATTGTAGGCCAATAAAAACCACTCTGTAAAATTTTTGCAACAGTCTTATGAGCTGAAAAGTGCCCCCCACATACCCCATCATGGCAAAAATGTAAAACACTATCAAACTCATGGTCGGGTACACATCTCCTTACAATTTGGTCTCCACAGTATTTAAAAAGATAAGGATCATCAAAATAGAATGATTTTACCTCATGCTTGAAGCGTTTGAAATCTAAAGAGGACCAATGTGGAGGGGTTCTACCTGTCACCAAATAATTAGCTATATCTGCATACCATGGTAGGGTAGAAATGGCGAAAAGCTGCTCATCTGGGAAGGAATCTCGCAATGGAATGGTAGGCGACTCTGTTCCCACCGTCAATCTAGAAAGGTGATTTGCGACATTGTTCTCAACTCCTTTTTTATCCTTGATCTGAATATTGAATTCCTGCAAAAGGAGAATCCATCGTATAAGTCTAGGTTTCGCATCCTTTTTAGATAAAAGATATTTAAGTGCAGAATGATCTGTAAAGATGAGAATAGGAGAGCCCAATATATAGCTTCTGAATTTCTCCAATGCAAACACCACCGCCAGCAACTCCTTCTCCGTAGTAGTATAGTTCCGTTGTGCTTCATTCAAAGTTTTACTGGCATAATAGATAACACAAGGAACTTTCTCTTTCTTTTGCCCAAGCACTGCCCCCATCGCATAGTCACTTGCATCACACATAATTTCAAATGGCATGCTCCAGTCTGGAACCTGCAAAATAGGGGAGGAAACAAGTGAGTTCTTCAATTTATCAAATGAAACTTGACACTCTTGTGTCCATATGAAATCAGCATTTAAAGTTAATAAGTGGCAGAGGGGGCGGGAGATGGCGCTGAAATCCTTTATGAATCTTCGATAAAATCCTGCATGGCCTAGAAAGGATCGTATGTCCTTGACGCATTTTGGTGTAGGCAACTTCTCAATCACCTCAACTTTTGCTCTGTCTACCTGAATACCTGCTTTGGAGACTAGGTGTCCAAGAACCAAACCCTCAGTTGTCATGAAATGACACTTTTCCCAGTTTAACAACAGGTTCTTTTCCTGACACCTGTGCAAGACAAGAGCTAAGTTAGATAAACAATTTTCAAATGAAGTGCCATATACAGAAAAGTCATCCATAAACACTTCCATAATCCTCTCAACCATATAGCTAAAGATACTCAACATGCAACGCTGAAAAGTAGCAGGTGCATTGCATAATCCAAAAGGCATTCTCCTAAAAGCGAAAGTTCCAAAGGGGCAAGTGAAGGTAGTCTTCTCTTGATCCTCTGGAGCAATCTCTATCTGATAATAGCCAGAATAACCATCTAGAAAACAATAAAATTCGTTACCTGCTACTCTTTCCAAGATTTGGTCAATAAAAGGTAATGGAAAGTGATCTTTTCGTGTTTTAGCATTTAATTTTTTGTAATCAACACACATCCTCCAACCTGTGGTGGTCCGCATCGGTATAAGTTCATTACTCTCATTTCTTACCACTGTGAGGCCTGATTTCTTCGGAACCACCTGTATGGGGCTAACCCATCTGCTGTCTGAAATAGGATATATTATACCTGCAGCAAGTAGCTTAAGAATCTCCCCCTTAACAACCTCTTTCAAAGTAGGATTTAATCGACGTTGCATCTCACATGTTGGTTTGGCATCATCCTCAAGATAAATATGATGAGTGCAAATTAAGGGATTTATACCTGTAATGTCCGCAATAGACCATCCAATGGCCCCTTTGTGTTCCCTAAGCACATCGAGCAAAGCACTTTCTTGTTCAGGTGTGAGTTTAGAGGATATTACCACGGGGAAGGTCTCCTCCTTTCCAAGGAAAGCGTATTTCAAATAGTCTGGCAGAGGCTTCAATTCCAACTTTGGATGCTCAATCTCCGAAGGTTGTTGTGGTGGCAATTCCACTGGAAATGTCTCGAACTTTGGCACCCATGCATCCCTCGATCTTTCATTTTTGCCCTGCACACAATACGATTCATTAATATCGTCGAAATTATAATCAATAAAATTTGACGGGCATTCATACTTAGCCTCAAAATAATCTTCAATTAAACTCTCAATAAAACATACCTCTTTCACGTCATCAACATTCGCAGGTAACTTACATGATTTAAAAATGTTTAGCTCAAGTTTCATGTTACCAAAGCTTATCTTCAATTGTCCATCCCTACAATTTATCATAGCATTGCAAGTTGCTAGGAATGGACGTCCTAATATAATCGGAGTGCAATTACCTGATTGTGGCCCATGAATATCAAGGACGATAAAGTCCACGGGATAATAGAATTTGTCAACCTGGACTAGCACATCCTCCAGCACTCGGCCTTGGCTTGGGTTCTGTAGAGGGCTTTTCTTTCCCTTGGCTAGCAACATCGAGCCTCCGCTAAGCGAGACAAGAGGAGATGGGTGGTTGGTGAAAACCAACAAGTCTCTCAATCCAGTGCAAGATATCATCGAGCAGGCCTTGTGCCGCCCCTGGCTCTTCTTTTCTTCACCCGAGCGACGGAGACCACATCGGCCGAGTGACGAGATCCCGTCCGCCCGAGTGGCGCCCAGACGAAGCCATTCAAAAATCGCCAACTTACTGTTTTTCGGCTGCCTGAGCTTCAGAAGACCCACTCGGCCGAGTGGATAATCCCGACCGCCCGAGTACTAAGAAGCCATTGGCCGAGTGACGACAACTCACTCGGCCGAGCCGACCCCGAAGTGAAGACCCCTGAAGATCGAGACTTACTGGAAACTTACAGGGTTTCTCACTCGGCCGAGCGACTTTTGTCACTCGGCCGAGTGCGACGCGCTGCCTGTAGCGAAAATTGCGGATTTCAGGCTGCGCAGGGGTATTTTGGTCACAGTTTTTGGACGATTTTGGGGGGTATTTAACCCCTGTTTTTACCCTAGTTTTGGGGAGAGCTTTTCTCTTAGATTTTTGCAGCTTTTTAGATTAACTTTTAGCTTTATTCTTGTGATTCGAGAGGAGACAAAAGTTGATTTTTGTTGAATTATTTGAAGAACTCAATTGGTTTGTCTCTCTCTTCTCTAAAAATTCTATTTTTATTGCTTATCTCAATATTGTGATGAATTCTCTTGTTTATTTCATTGATTATTTTTGTGTTTGTGCTATGAATTGTGAGTAGTCTCCACGTCTTGGGGCGTGGGGATGAACCCTACAAGCCCAATTTCATATTTGTGATGAATTGGTAGAAATTTTGCTAGAATCGTTGTTAGGGATTAGTTTGGGAGCGATTTACTACGGATAGCTAGGAGTTCATACCGATTGCGATTTGCAAGAGATTGGATCCCAATTCGATATGAAACCCTAGAAATCCGAATTGGGTTGGAATCGAATTTCCGTAGTATCGGTTTGCAAGAGATTGGACCGATACTAGGGTTTCCGGTTGCAATTCCGTGCCGATACCTGTTTGCAAGAGATTGGACGGGTAGGAACTATCCCAACCTAGGTCGTGGGCCGAGTTTGCAAGAGATTGGGCTCGGTGCGCGATTGAACGATGATGTTGATCCTAATGCTAGCTTCCCTAGGCTAGGGTTTGCAAGAGATTGGACCCGAACCTAGGATAGCTATAGACCGGTAACAGTGCGAGAGCGTGAGCTCAGTTCTACATTCAGTTGCAACTAGTTCATCCAAAATCTTATTCTAGCAATTTTGATACCGATTAACCACATTTACGAAATACGGTGAGTAGCGGGAATTCCCCATTCCCTAGACGTTCTTTATTTGATTTGATATTTCTGTACTTTGTCTGACGATTGTGACAGGATCGCCAAAGGCAAATTTCTCTCTTCTTAAATAGCCAGGTTGATTGGAACAAGCACGGTCATTCGTCCTCCCTGTGTTCGATAACCCGCTCGCCGCTATACCGTGCCCTTGCGGTAAAACTACAACCGTTTTCTGGGTGTATATCCGGGGTCGACCAAGTTTTTGGCGCCGTTGCCGGGGAAGGTATTTTGACGGTGTTCGGCATCGACCACCCGGTTATTTCTTCTTTCTCTCTTTCTTTACTTTCTTCTATATCTTGTTGTAACTTTGTTCGCAGCCCTATTTGCATATTCTCCCCGTATTTTGCATAAGATCTTAACAGGGAGAATGAAGGATGCAATGTCAACAATAGGACTCAGTCAGGAAGACTATGACTCCTTCACAGACCTCCTTAGGGAGCTTGTCGACGAGGTCCACGCTACCGGAGCTTTTGCTATCGATATCAAGGACCCCGACGAACAGCTGTTTGCTAGTTTTGTGATGGACCAAGTCTCCCCAGATGGGACTATCGGAGGCAATGTCAGAGTTGATGTGATCGACGACAAATTATATTTCGAAGACGGTAGAACAAGCGTCGAAAAACACTATACTCCTGAAGAATCCTTCGAGCAAACCGACATTCAGGGAGTTACACTCTATGACGCTCACTCTTGCTTTTATGAATCGTCTGATGCGTTTCTTGATTCCAGGCACGAACCAGAGCAGAGTGAAGGTTTTGGCGATGCTAGCACAGAATCGGAGAGCGCATATTTCGATGCCTCGTCTTCACTAAGTAGTGAGTCTGACTCGTCACAAGAGAGCGCACCACCTGAGCATGAGCTAAACCCGGATGACAAGGAAAAAGCAAAACTCATGCGAGCTGATGAAGTGGAAGGAGCAGCGCCTCTTGAGGTAGAACTTAAACAATTACCTCCGAATCTAAGGTATGCCTTTTTGGGTAATAAATTAACTTTCCCGGTGATAGTCAATTCCCACCTCACACAAGATCAACTTGAAAAACTCCTAGACGTTCTTAGGAGCCACAAAGATGTTCTGGGCTACACTATCTCCGATCTAAAAGGGATAAGCCCTAGGCTTTGCACGCATAGGATCCATTTGGAGGATACCGACGCCACCTCCATAGAGCCTCAAAGGCGGTTAAACCTGAACATGAAGGAGGTGGTTAAAAAGGAAATCCTAAAATTGCTAGACGCCGGTATTATTTATCCTATCTCAGACAGTAGGTGGGTTAGCCCCGTTCACGTCGTCCCCAAGAAAGGGGGATGACAGTCATAAAAAATGAAAAAGGTGAGCCCATATCTACGCGCACCGTCACGAGATGGCGAATGTGCATTGACTATAGGAAACTCAATAAAGCCACCCGAAAGAACCATTACCCATTGCCCTTCATTGATCAAATGCTTGAACGCCTAGCAAAACATAAATACTTTTGCTATCTAGACGGGTATTCGGGATTCTTCCAAATGCCTTTGCACGAAGACGACCAAGAAAAGACCACTTTTACTTGTCCCTACGGTACCTATGCCTACCGAAGGATGCCGGTTGGTCTTTGTAATGCTCCCGCCACTTTTCAGATGTGTATGACATCCATATTTTCCGATTACATTGAAAATATTATGGAAGTTTTTATGGATGACTTTTCGGTTTATGGGAGTGAGTTTGACTCTTGTTTGGCCAATCTTACTAAAGTCCTTAAAAGGTGCCAACAGAATAATCTCACTCTAAATTGGGAGAAGTGTCACTTCATGGTCACGGAAGGTATAGTCCTCGGGCACCTTGTTTCCTCGAGAGGAATTGAGGTAGATAAAGCAAAGATTGAGGTAATCGAAAAACTTCCTCCTCCTATTAATGTCAAGGGAATTAGAGGCTTCCTTGGTCATGCGGGGTTTTACCGCCACTTCATCAAGGATTTTTCCTCGATTGCCCGACCACTTACTTCCTTGCTTGCTAAAGACACTCCTTTTATTTTTTCAGGGGAATGCTTGCAAGCCTTCAACACCTTGAGGGAAGCACTAGTTTCCGCGCCCATCATACAACCACCAGATTAGAGCCTTACCTTTGAGCTAATGTGTGATGCTAGTGACCAAGCCATTGGAGCAGTATTGGGACAAAGAAAAGATAGGAAGCTTCATGCGATATACTACGCGAGCAAGACATTGGATGACGCGCAGAAAAACTACACAACTACCGAAAAAGAGCTTCTAGCGGTCGTCTATTTCATCGAGAAGTTTCGCTCCTACCTCCTTGGTTCCAAGGTGATTGTCCACACCGACCATGCGGCGTTGAAGTATCTTTTGAACAAGAAGGAAGCCAAACCTCGGTTGATTAGGTGGATACTCTTGTTGCAAGAATTTGATTTGGAGATCAGAGACAAGAAAGGTACGGACAATTTCGTAGCGGACCATTTGTCTAGGCTCATTCGCGACAAGGAGGATGAGAGTTTACCTATCGACGACACATTCGTGGATGAGAGGCTATATGCCATAAGGACCGGAGAAGTACCTTGGTACGCGGACTTCGTCAACTACTTGGCTTGTGGGATTAAACCGCATGGGATGCCCACGCATCAAAAGAGGAGATTTCTGCATGAGGTCCGTAGCTATTTTTGGGAAGATCCATACCTCTTCAAGATATGCAAAGATGACGTCATTCGGAGGTGCGTTTCTAAAGAGGAAGCAACGTCTATCATTTTGCATTGCCACGGTCTACCATGCGGAGGACATCATGCCGCCTCTAAAACAACCGCTAAGATCTTGCAGAGCGGATTCTTCTGGCCAACAATGTTTAGGGACACCCACGCTTTTGTGAAGGGGTGCGATAGATGCCAACGGACCGGTAATATCTCTAAGCGCAATGAGATGCCGATGAGACCCATCCAAGAAATTGAGCTTTTTGATTGTTGGGGAGTAGACTACATGGGGCCATTTCCGTCGAGTAACGGTAACAAATACATCCTATTGGCCGTTGACTATGTCTCCAAATGGGTGGAAACAATCGCCACCCCTACTAATGATGCAAGGGTCGTCTCCAAGTTCTTTAAGCAAAATATCTTCCCGCGCTTCGGAGTGCCTCGTACCTTGATAAGCGACGGGGGAAGCCACTTCATAGAGAACAATTTTGAAGCCATGCTAAAGAAGTACGGGGTAAACCATAGAGTTGGCATGGCATATCACCCCCAGACAAGCGGCCAAGTGGAAGTCTCAAATAGAGAAATTAAGCAAATTCTTGAAAAGACGGTGGATCGATCTAGAAAGGATTGGTCAATGAAGCTAAATGATGCTCTATGGGCATATCGCACGGCCTTTCGCACTCCCATCGGCACCACACCGTTCCGACTTGTTTATGGAAAAGCTTGCCACTTGCCGGTAGAATTGGAACACCGCGCATATTGGGCCATTAAGACCTTTAATTATGATTACAAGAGTGCGGCGGTAAGGCGACTCTTAGACATCAACGAGCTTGATGAGATAAGAAGGGACGCCTACGAGAGCTCGAGAATTTACAAAGAAAGGACCAAGATTCTCCACGATGCCCGCATAACCGTCACAGACTTCAAGGTGGGAGACAAGGTCTTGCTCTATAATTCCCGGCTCCGACTATTTCCCGGTAAGTTGAGGTCACGTTGGTCCGGACCTTTCACCATCAAGCACATACAACCGGGAGGAGCTTTCGAGTTGGAAAGCAAGGACGGTTCCACATTCAAAGTAAATGGTCAGAGGCTCAAACACTATTCCGAGGGAGTCCCGACGGGCGAAACCAATAGAATATATTTGCTTAAGGGACGGCCGGATGATCTTTCGGACCTCCTTGATGAGGTAATTGAAGAGGCGATCCCCCACTCCATTGGCGCTCTATTCGATGAGGATTTCGAGGAAGGCCCGAATTTAGGCCAAGATGAGAAGAAAATTGATTCCCCCGACCTCTCCGCTGAAAATGATGAAGGCGACGCTGATGTCGCAAGGATTCGAGAGCTCTGCAAACTCTCGAAATTGAAGTCTCTGAAGAAAGCTCCGCCGATACGGAAATCGGCGTCACCGGTGAAGCCGTTGACCGGAGCAAACGCTAGCTTGGGGGAGCCTCCCCCAAACACTATTTGAGACGGGAGACCACCGAGGGAGAACACGCCGCCGCAACTCCCGAATCCAAGCGTTCTCCCCGGAAAGTTTGATGGGTGCATCTCATATGCACCAAACATCCCGCATTAATTGAAAATCATAGGGGGTCGAGCTCACGACCTTAAACGAGCGCTTGTCGGGAGGCAACCCGACGGTTATTGCTTTATTTTTACTTTTTCTTTATTTTTGTTTTAGAAATTTTTAGTGTTTTGAGTCGTTCGCCCAAAAATTTTGTGATAACTGGTCCTATTTTTCTTGACAGGAGAGGAGATAGGTAGATCCATCATGAGGAGGATGAACGAGACGACGAGGAGTGCCCCAGGAAGGCGCTCGATGCTTATGAGGAAGATGAAATCGACTGGAGGAAGAAAGACGGAGTTTAGAGCCAAAACGAAGACAAACAGCAGAACACAAGGCTCACTCGGCCGAGTATACTAGTCACTCGGCCGAGTACACAAGTTCGTCCGACCGAGCCGCTCACGAACGAGGGAAGTCTGTTGTACCCAACTCTCTGTTTATTTTCCTGATTTCAGTATAACTGCCACTCGGCCGAGTATATAACTTCACTCGGCCGAGCAGAACTGATACACTCCTAGGGCGAGTCTTGCCGAGTAGCTCGAGCCACTCGGCCGAATGGACTTACTCCACTCGGCCGAGGTTGACAAGGCCACTCGGCCGAGTCATTAGCGGGGGAAAATTTCCCAACACCTTTTGCTGAGTTCACTCGGCCGAGCGACATTGTCCCTCGGCCGAGCCGTAACTTTTGTTATATAAAGGGTCGGGGGGACGCATTTTTCGAAACGACACAAACGCCCGACCCTTCGTATTCCCCTCGCCCGCTCGCCTCGCTCGCGCCCCCACTCGCCCGACCGCCCACCTCGCGCCGCCGCTCGGCCAGCCCCCGCCGGCCGAGCCCCCGCCGCGCCTCGCCCGAGTCGCCGCCGGCGGCCACCACTCCGGCCACCTCAGGTATCGCCTATTTCGCCTTTTTCTCCTCTTTTTGTGTATTTTTCGAGGATCCATGCGTTAAACAAACCCCAAACCCAAATTGATTTCTATATCTATCTATTATACCCCTAATGCTCCAAACGTTTTGAATATTACTCGCTGATATCTCCATTTCATGCGCAGGTTGTTTTTGGGAGCTTAGGGGAGCCCAGGGGAGCTTCTCGGGACTGATTTAGGCTGCGTGGAGGCGTCGTCTTCGCACGCTTCCATTGCTTTGCACTTGCGGCGTGTTGTGGTACACTCTTTCCTTTATTTTACGCACGCCGCACTTTTTACGTTTTTCGGCGCGCGCTCGGGGCCGATATGCCGCCCCGGACACGGCCGCGGTCGAAGAGAGCTTCCGCCAAACGGAAGCGGTCGGATGATGCCGGCCCCTCCCACGAGCTAGAGGACTCTCCTCCGCCTTCTCCCACACACCCCGCACACCCAGCACAGCCTGCAGGCCCCGCACACCCCGCACAGCCTGCAGCGCCCGCACAGCCCGCACAGCCACTCCCTGCCGCTCCACAGCCACCACCTCCGGCTCCACTTATCGGGCCGCTCGGGATCACGTTCCGAGACGACGCACACCGCGTCACTTTCGAGCGTATCTCCCAGCGCTCGATCGTACCCTCCAGGTTTGCACACCTTGCCGACCTAGGACGCCTGGGGGTACTAGAGGGGATGCTCACATTGTACGACAACGTGGGCTGGCGAGATTTCTTTCAGGTGTCGGCGGACACGTTTATCCGTCCGACACTTGAGGTACTCAGTTCGATCGCCCGGACCGACGAGGGATGCTCGTTTCGGTTCAAGGACCGGGAGTGCCAGGTCACTCTCTGTATGATGAGAGCATTTTTCTCGTGGCCCGATGTCTCCGGGGCCGATAGAGGTTACGCCCCCACCCATATCCCCCCACCTTCCTTCGACGCCGGTGCCTTCTGGGCCCGGATTACGGGTCTTCACGCTGCCTTTGACCCTAGTAGGGCCAAGGCCTCGGCCATTGTCCACCCCTGCCTCCGTATAGCTCAGCGCCTTATGGCAACGACCTTTTTGGCCAGATATGAGCCGGGCACAATGTCCACGCCAGAGCTCTACATGCTCTACGCGATGACACGGCCCAGAGCTCTATCTAGGGATGGCGATGAGCTGGTCTCCACCGTCGTTATTGATACCGCGGCTTGGTTTTTGGACCGCATCATTGTATCGGTGGGCGCTCGCTCACCGATATGCTGCGACGGCCTGATCACCTTGCTTGCCCTTATGACCGGCGAGGACTTCCCGGACGACCTGCGACGAGCACCGGGCCCCACTTCTCTGTCTATTGATGTTATGGCCCGGATGAAGATGCTTCGTCCGCACGGTGAGCGACACTGGGTCTGGTTGCACGGCCCTTACGGTGCTGATTACATGATTCTCCCGAGCCCAGCTCAGACTCAGATTGCACCGGCCCATGTGGACTGGCTCCCTGCGATGGATGTTCTGATCCCCGCTGCATACGTGCTCGAGGCCGAGGAGGCCGAGCAGGCCCACGCTGCCCACGCTGCCCCCGCAGCCCCTGTTGCACCTGCCGCGCCTGCTGCCCCTGTTGACCCCGTGGCCCCTCAGCCTATCCCCGATGTTTCCGATGCTCCTGACACCTCTATCCACACCTCTGTCTGTGTCGGGAGTACCTTAGCTGAGCCCACTTCCACTGCTTCTGAGTCTGTCACCACCACCACTGGCCCTCTGTCTGCCGAGCCCGTTTCCTATGCCCCACCCGAGTGCCCGCCGACCATAGTTGAGTATGGAGAGCCCTCTGTCCCCACTGCTGCTGTATTTTCCGAGAGTGTCGTGGTGTCTGTCCACACTTCTGTGCCACCGACCTCTCTGGCCGCCTCGCTGCCACTTTTGTACTCTTCTTTCGCTGCTGCTGCCTCCACTTCCCACCAGCCGGTGCCCCGGCCTCACACTGAGGCCAGGCCCACATTTGCGAGCGCAGCACCTTTCGTTCCCCTACCCGCTGAGCCCGTCACCTACGCCACCAGAGTACGCCAGCCCCGACCTGCCCAGCCCCGACCGGTGCATCCCTCTGCACCACCTCCCCCTAACACTGTACTTCAGAGCATTCGTGCTCTCGAGGGGGCGGTGAGTGGCCTCAGAGGCGACCTTAGGACCCTGTCATCCACCGTCTCCGCGATGGCCGGCCCCTTTGACATGCTCCCGCAGATTCACTACTGCCTTACCCAGGTCCTGGAGCGTCTCCCCCGCGTACCCGTACCCACCCAGCAGGTTCCCACCCACACTTCCACACACACTTAGCCTGCTCCCACTTCCACACCCACCCCCGCTCAGCAGCTACCACCACCTCCGCCTCCTCCGCTTCAGGACGGAGCCGACGCAGCCCCACCTTCTTAGGCACTCTTGATGCCATCGCTTCTTTTTTCCGTTGTGCTGCCCGTCTCTGCTGGGTCCTGATGCACTTTTGCCCACCCCCCTCCCCTCACTATTTCTCTGATACGCATTTTCTATATATATCTTTTTATATCTTTTTTGGGAGAGAGGGAGAGTTTTGGTGCCACATCTTTATATCTGTATCACTCCTATTTCTGCATGCATCATGTCCGCATCATCTTTTACGTTTCATTATTTTCTTATTTTTCATCATGCATACATCCTCACTTACCCCTCACATTACTTGTCTCTCGGTGTGCCACACTTTGCACATTGAGGACACTGTGCCATTTAGCTTGGGGGAGTGAGTTCTCACGTTCTTTTTCGATTTGCCACCTTTATTTTTAGTTTTTCACACCATTTTCCGCTTTTGCACTTATTTTCATCATTTTTCTTTTTATTTTACCATGCATCATGTTTTTCTTATTTTTTTCTGTGTGCCGCATTGTAATTAGTTCTATTTTCCCTTTATCTTTATTTCTTTCTTTTTCATCTCATGCTAGAGATGATTTTTCTATGATGATGATGACGTGGAGTTAGCTTACCCTATTTGCATGCTTTATTTGTCATGTCTTGGACTTTATTTCAGATATCATATGCTATGACTTGCCTTGCATATAGAGATAGTAACCCATACTTTTTCCACATGAAAATGGATGAAATTTTATTATTAACTGAGTCTGAATATTCATATGTATGCTATCACAGAAAACACACCAAGATTCACGCATTGAATGCTTATATCTGGAGTACCGATTTCTTTTCCTATATCACTTCTATATGCATGAATTGTACATTTCACTTCAGGATGATTGAATGATGTTAGCTATGATAAATCAGGATTAGTTAGATTTTTTGTGATCGAAACTGAGTAGATTAGATTACCCTACTGAAGTTATCGTGCATGTCTTATAGAGTGAACCGAGAGATATGTTTATTTCTTTCTCCACAAATCTTGAACATCATTTCTTTACTTTTAAAATCATTGGTGAATCTCCCCTTAGCGATTCTATTATATGGCATTTCCCCCGCTATTAATTCCTAGCTCCAAATTTCCCGAAAAAAAGAGGAAATATTCTTGTATATCATTATCTCTCTTTGAGTTGGGATCATTGTATATATGCTTCTCAAAAAAAAAACAAAAGAAAAAAAGAGCAAAAAGAAAAAGAAAAGAGGAAAAATCCTCAATAAAAGATCCCATCTCACTTTCTTTCTTTCTTCTCTCTTTTCGTGTTCATTTTTATTACTTTTGGAGCTTTATAGAAATGGGGATGTAAATATTTTTTATGCCACCACGCTTATAGATAAGCTTGGGGGAGAGAATCCATTGATGTGTGAGAGAGTGACTACTTGACGTTGCACGACAACCTAGGCTAAGTAATATTCTATACTCGGTGAGATTATTTTTAGCTTTATGAAATCCAGAAATCTAAGCCTAGCACTCATATCATGAAATCCACACTTTTCTATTCTCTCTATTTCTATTGTGTGATACTCTTATACTCCTCATAGAAAGCATTCAATTGAAAAGTGTGTAATCTGCGATTTGTATACCGCTTTAAATGATTCAGACGATGCTAATCCTAAAATTATTCCGTTTTTCATGATTATATCGTTGTTCGTGGGTTTTCTATTTCTATTTGCATTATTATACTATGATATCAAAATAAAACTCTTTGACATGTATTTTTCATTCAGTGCATGCTATATGAGTAAGCGAAACCCACGTCCTGAGAAAATGATCTAGCAGCTTACCTCTTCGCTTCTTTCTTTCTTCTTTACTTTTATTTCGTTTTTCATTCTTCTCCGTTTTTCGTTTTTCATTTTTCGCCATTTTCGTTTTTCGAATCCACCGGGTTCGCCTTTTACTTATCTTCCTCGAGGACGAGTAAGAGGTAAGCTTGGGGGATTTTGATCACTCCTCATTTTACACCTTTTTTTCGCATGTTTGCATGCCATTTTGATCGCCCAAATCGTGTTTTTCACGATATATCGATGATATTGCGATGCTTTTCACGATTTGTTGTTTTTGTCGCATTTCAGGTGATTTGGAGCGATTTGGAGTGATCTCGAGATGCGCCTACTCCAGAGTGTCACCGACGACCTCCCCAAGGGGTATTTTGCTGTTGGAGAGGAGCGGAAGAAGAACGGACGTCGCAGGAGCGACGAGGAGGCCAAAACAAGCTGTTTGGGCATTTTTAGTGTCCCACTCGGTCGAGTGAAGGAGTCACTCGGCCGACCAGCGAGACACCGCTCGGCCGACCAGATCAGACACGATTTATATGTGCACTCGGCCGAGCGACGGAGACCACATCGGCCGAGTGACGAGATCCCGTCCGCCCGAGTGGCGCCCAGACGAAGCCATTCAAAAATCGCCAACTTACTGTTTTTCGGCTGCCTGAGCTTCAGAAGACCCACTCGGCCGAGTGGATAATCCCGACCGCCCGAGTA
Organism: Scilla litardierei; assembly: GCA_030789695.1. NCBI lineage: Eukaryota > Viridiplantae > Streptophyta > Magnoliopsida > Asparagales > Asparagaceae > Scilla > Scilla litardierei. Next base: position 287,979,826 of record CM061141.1, read on the forward strand.
CCAAGAAGCCATCGACCGAGTGACGACAACTCACTCGGCCGAGCCGCCCCCGAAGTGAAGACCCCTGAAGATCGAGACTTACTGGAAAATTACAGGGTTTCTCACTCGGCCGAGCGACTTTTGTCACTCGGCCGAGTGCGACGCGCTGCCTGTAGCGAAAATTGCGGATTTCAGGCTACGCAGGGGTATTTTGGTCACAGTTTTTGGACGATTTTGGGGGGTATTTAACCCCTATTTTTACCCTAGTTTTGGGGAGAGCTTTTCTTTTAGATTTTTGCAGCTTTTTAGATTAACTTTTAGCTTTATTCTTGTGATTGGAGAGGAGACAAAAGTTGATTTTTGTTGAATTATTTGAAGAACTCAATTGGTTTGTCTCTCTCTTCTCTAAAAATTCTATTTTTATTGCTTATCTCAATATTGTGATGAATTCTCTTGTTTATTTCATTGATTATTTTTGTGTTTGTGCTATGAATTGTGAGTAGTCTCCACGTCTTGGGGCGTGGGGATGAACTCTACAAGCCCAATTTCATATTTGTGATGAATTGGTAGAAATTTTGCTAGAATCGTTGTTAGGGATTAGTTTGGGAGCGATTTACTACGGATAGCTAGGAGTTCATACCGATTGGGATTTGCAAGAGATTGGATCCCAATTCGATAGGAAACCCTATAAATCCGAATTGGGTTGGAATCGAATTTCCGTAGTATCGGTTTGCAAGAGATTGGACCGATACTAGGGTTTCCGGTTGTAATTCCGTGCCGATACCCGTTTGCAAGAGATTGGACGGGTAGGAACTATCCCAACCTAGGTCGTGGGCCGAGTTTGCAAGAGATTGGGCTCGGTGCGCGATTGAACGATGATGTTGATCCTAATGCTAGCTTCCCTAGGCTAGGGTTTGCAAGAGATTGGACCCGAACCTAGGATAGCTATAGACCGGCAACAGCGCGAGAGCGTGAGCTCGGTTCTACATTCAGTTGCAACTAGTTCATCCAAAATCTTATTCTAGCAATTTTGATACCGATGAACCACATTTACGAAATACGGTGAGTAGCGGGAATTCCCCATTCCCTAGACGTTCTTTATTTGATTTGATATTTCCGTACTTTGTCTGACGATTGTGACAGGATCACCAAAGGCAAATTTCTCTCTTCTTAAATAGCCAGGTTGATTGGAACAAGCACGGTCATTCGTCCTCCCTGTGTTCGATAACCCGCTCGCCGCTATACCGTGCGCTTTGCGGTAAAACTACAACCGTTCTTTGGGTTACATCCCGGAGCGACCAAACATGGTATATACTTTACCATTTTGGGAGATTAACTTCAAGAGCATTAATTAACTCAAATGGCAAGAAGCCTACACTGAAGGATCTCACATTGGAGAAACACCTTTGCATCGAACTAAAACAGAGAACCCCTCTCTCTCAACCGTTATATACTTTATACATTATATTATGAGATAATTAGTAGTGTAAATAATATGTGTTAGTGACTTCATACATTGTTATCTTTACTATACTGGGGTTAGTTGGTAGGGTATAAGTTGTTTGCTGCATGTATAATGCGCCAGCCCTACAAAATAGTATATAGGTATCATTATATGCAGGTGATGTGTTAACTTAGTTCTTTTCTATATACTATGTTATTGGCTGAGCACTTTGAGCCTGATACGGGAAATCCGTTAACGCAGATGTGATACGTTTTCCTCGCGACCCATTACTGTTCCCGAGTCGACGCTGTTACCTTACACGCTACCGGAATCCAACCCCTGACGTCGCTACCCGACGTCAGAGTAGCTCTCACGTCGTGTTGAGGTTCCGTAGATCCGTTGGTTGACCCAGACCCTGCTGGACTACATCCTTGCCGGAATCTTTCAGGCAAGGAATGAGACTTTAGTTACTGCTTTTATGCATTTCTAGAATTGATGTTAGAACTGCTAGATTTATTTCTGCAAAGTACTTGAAAATGATCACATGTTACTTTCTGCTCGAACCCACTTTTAAAATGCAACTTGAACCTCACATGCTAATTAATAAATCAGACATTATAATTGTGTGGATCTTTGTAGAGATTCACAGGCGTGGGCCTCTCCTATACGGAGGATGGCACTACTCTTGTAGAGCGTCTGCTGGCTAGCCCAGAGACGTCTTGCTTACGGACTTGTGGAACATTTGCTGGCTCGTCCAGGAATGTCTCGCTTTCGGATAATTAATCGATGACGGGGGTGACCATTGAGAACTGGTGCTCCCCAGCTTTGGCTCACCCGTGACCGGTGCGCTCTGGTATGATACATATTATCATTCATGATTAATGATTTGTTTCGGATCGACGACAGGGGTGACCATTGAGAACTGGTGCTCCCCAGCTTTGGCTCACCCGTGACTGGTGCGCTCCGGTATGATACGCAGTATCATTCGTGATCCTCGTCTTGTCTCGTGTCTAGATGGATCGTTTGTTGGCTCGTGTCCATAACACAAACGACTCGTGGGTGGGGTAGGACAAAAGAGTCTAGCTGGGCCTGGGGGGTAGCTCCCATCCGCCTACGCAGCTTGAGTCCTTAGGATTTGTCTTTGTATCGCAGTTGGTGCACTCCTGTTTGCTTCGCAGGGATGCATTTCCGGTCGTTTGACCTTTCTAGACTTGGACAATCTGACCAGATGTACACCCCTGGCAGATTGATAGAACTACGTGAACAACTCTTAGACGATCTGACTAGATGGACACCCCTAGCAGATCGATTAGAATAACCATTACTTATTTCCTGCTTTCTAGGACTGCCTGTGTAGTTGTCTTTTAAATTCCATTTAGAACTGCAAGAATTGTATAACTGCATTAACTTTTGGTCTCATTAGTTCGTTGCTGACATGTGTTTTGCACATGTCTCAGGCTTGACCGAGCTGCCACCTGAGGCTCCCGGCAGACTCTTTCCTTTTAGTTGCCTCCGGTACGTACAGTTTTAGTCTTTATGTTAAACTCTTTGTTGGTTACCTTCTGCGTTTGAATAATATCTTCTTATTGCTATTTCTATTGATTCATGCTAAATCACTCGATCGGACCTTCCCCTCTGCATCATAACTTGCCATGGACGCTTATTGGACCCCGAGCCTCAACGGCCCTTGTCCATGCGGGCTGGCCATGCCTCGTTGCTCAATCTTTGGGAAGCGGGGCGTGACAGTCTACAAAGGAGTGAATACAAAGTAAATGTCCCTCCTGCACAACATTTCAGATATATATAACTATCCAAGTGACATGGCCCATGGGGATGTCTCCCAAGCTGGAAGACACGTAGGACTCACGTTCACTATTGTCATCAGCACTCAACACAATGAAGACATATTTTAGTATCGGGATCAGAATAAGCGTCCAAAAGATCAAGGATACCCCACCAAATATCGTTCGTTCATCTTGATAATCGTGCAACCTCCCTGAAAATGTACTATTATACACGTACAAAGGAGAAGTGCTCAGATTACCATAAACTACACCGAAGATTTGATATGCCAAAACAAACAGCCTCTTATAGTATTCCTTCCTGCGAGCCTACACAAATAGAAAGTAAAAATGTATGATCAGTTCAAAGAATCAGTAAATACTTGATTACATCATTTCTTCCCTTTTAACGTATCTCAATAGAAACACAATGACTATTCCTAGTTCAAGATTGACCACCATAGTAAGATTTTTAGAAACAATAGAAAAGCTACATCATTTAATGTTATGGACTATGAGACCGTGCTAGCGCAATTTTAGCTCCAACAAATCTAACCAGGCATATGTTTAATTTGCAATAAATAATAAACTAAAATCTTCATCTTCCTAATAGACAATAGACAATTCTGATTCTTGAAAAAATAATAATGAAAGCAGCTATAAAAATCTATGTATAAGCAACTAACTAATGATCAAACTTCTCTGCCGATCACTAACTTTACTCAGATATCTCAAAAAATCTCAAGTGCATTTCGTTAAAGCACAAAACTTTTTCTCATCTCAGCCTTAATCCAAGTAGAATGAATCAAAAGAAACGAAAATTGAGAATCTTTTCCCAATTATTAATCCTAAAAGGTCTTTACCCATGGGTCATCAGAGGTGGTCCATCTCTCTTGATCCATTAATCGATGGAGCTCCAGATCATAGGGGAAAATATCATTTACAGTATAGATGCTGGGCAAAGAAGACATACTGATAAAATAGCAGAACAATACACAATCCACTCAACAAAACAATAATAAAGCCTTTCACCAACTACTCTGGAGTCAGATATAAGAATCTTTTTTCATTCGGTGCATGTCATGGCTGCTACATCTCATGTAGTCTTCTACCCTGGAGTCAAAAATGAAAATGAAAAAAGATCAAACATGCCAAAAATGACCATGTCTAAAAAGACATGGCTGAAAAGAATAAAAACAATGTTGTGAACGGCTATTTTACCGTAGTTGGGTGAGATTCTGGGCTATCCTAGAGATAGGCCCATATCATTGTAAGCCCATATTTGTATTCTCCCAATTGCCTATAAATAAAGAGCTGGGGGCTCCTCCCCCAGTAGTTGATTCATAACACGTTACCAGCACGAGCCTCTAAATTTTTCCTCTCCACAAATTTTTCTTTCCGTTCGTTGCGAAGGCGAAGGCGAAGGCGAGACGAGTGATCCACGAGCGCGGTGCAAGGCTTCCTCCATCAAGGGTCGTCATCTGCGTAGGGCTTCGAGCAACCGTCGCTATATCCGGAGGACGGATATAGAGGTAAAAACACTAAAAACGATACTTTTAATCATACGTATGATTACCCCTCCCCTAGATCTCGTAAGATCGATATGGGGATTATTTGTCTCCTTGAAAACGATGGACCGTTCATCCCAAAAACTCAATTTTTAGGGTAAAAACCCCAATCTTGAACCCTCCGGCGGCTAGCCATCGCCGGAACCCCCAAACCTCGCCAGAAAAAACCCCCCACCTCTCCGGCCGCTCCCCCCGCAGGGGGGGCGGCCGTTGCCGCTCCCCCCCTGCAGGAGGGCGGCGGCCCCCTTGGCCGCTCCCCCCCTGCCGGGGGCAGCCCATGCCTGAGGCCGCCGCCCCCTGCGGGGGGTGACCCCCGTCGCCCCCCCCCCCGCAGGAGGAGGAGGCCCCCCGAGGCCGCTTCCCCCTGCGGGGGGCCGGCCCCCGCCGCCCCTCCCCCCCCGCAGGGGGCGGAGGCCCCCGAGGCCGCCCCCCCCCCCCCCCCCCCCCCCGCAGGGGGGGGCGGCCCCCGAGGCCGCTCCCCCTGCAGGGGGGGAGGCCCCACCCCCGCCGCTTCCCTGCAGGGGGCGGCGGCCCCGGCGACCGCGCCCCCTGCAGGGGGCGGCGGCGGCGCCGTCCCCCCCAAACCCTAATCTGTTTTCCAAAAAAAACAGAGAAAGCCTGTGGGCATGAAGCCCACAGGCCGGCTGTGGGCTTCAGGCCCACATGCCAATTCTTTCTTCAAAAAAAAAGAAAAAAAAAGCTTGTGGGCCTGAAGCCCACAGGCCGGCTGTGGGCTTCAGGCCCACAAGCCGATTTTTCTTTAAAAAAAATTGGGGGGCCATAGGCTGAAAACAAGCCTGAAAAGGCAACTGTTTGGCCTAAAGATCAATCTAAAAAGGGGATTTAAGGGAAAAATATTCGTGAAAAATCACGGCAAATTACGGGACAAATATCGGGCAAGCGAGGAATTTTTGGGGATTTTTGGGGGGCTTTTGGGATGATGAGGGAACCTGCTTTCCTCATACAAAAGAAAATGTTAATTTTGGGCTCTTATTCAATTTTATTAATTAAACCCATTCATTTAACCCCTTGCATCGTAATGATTTTTCTGTACAAATCATCTTTAGATGCTTTACATCACTAGGCTTATTCTGTGGATATTATATGCGTGGTTGTGCATTATATTTAAAAATTAATAATTAGGAAGATCCTGCGACCACTCTGCCGTTAGTATCCTAACAGTGCATGACGTTGCCCAATGGTCCAATAATTATTAAGTGATTAAATTATTTATCCATCTCTGCGAATATTAAATGCCTGTAATGCCTGTGATGAAAATGTCTGCTGAAAATGTTGATGAGCACAATATTTCTGCATGAATTGCTAAATGTGGTTTTTGGATCAACCGTTTAGTCCCACAGTTTATTTCCCGCATTTTTATTTTATCTTTGAGAGAAATTGTAGTGAGGAATTTATGTAAATGTCAAAGAAAGAAGACCAACTTCCATGAAGACGGAGGCCACGCTTGAAGATGGAGATATCATATGGGACCCACGGGGTTTCCAAAGTTGTATTTTCATTTTGAAAGCTACAAATTTGTATAATTTGGACTGTGGACTTTTGGACTCTTTCTTGTGGGACTGGCCGATCCACACATTTAGCTTTTCGTTAAATATTGCCTCCGCATGAAAATGTTTTCTCTTATTAATTATTAATTCATGCATGTTTGTGCTCTGCTAGATATATGGCTAATATTGCAAGCATTGATTTCGAAGTACTGGAAGCATCAGGTAGAAACTATCTAAGCCGGCAGCTAGATGTAAAGTTTCACCTGCGGGCAAAGTCCCTCATCGTTGCTGTGACTGAAAAAGAAAATGTTAGCGATATAGAGAAGGCGCAAGCCATCATCTATATTCGCTGCCATGTGGACAAGACCTTAAAGGCTGAATACCTTACGGTCGAAGATCCACTTGAGCTATGGACTGCCCTTGAGGACAGGTATAAACATCAGAAAGATGTTATACTCCCAAGGGCATGATACGAGTGGGAGAACCTGAGACTGCAGGACTTTAAGTCCATTGCTGATTACAACTCAGCACTTTTTAGCATCACCTCACGCCTGAAGTTGTGTGGTGAGAAAGTCTCAGAAAATCGCATGCTGGAAAAGACGTATACGTCCTTCCATGAAAAAGATGCGATACTCATGCAGCAATACCGTGAACGCAAGTTCATCAAGTATTCTGAGCTGCTGTCATGTTTACTCATGGCCGAGCAAAACAGAGAGCTTCTCCTTGCCACTCGCAATATGGGCCCCCCGGCACTACCTCCTACCAGAAGCTCACCATTCCTCTCCCTTCAAAAAGAAGAGAGATAATAAAAGAAAAGAAAGACCACAGAAGGGGGGTCAACAGAAAAATGCCAAGGGCCATGTACAGCAGCAGCGAAATAATGAAAGTAAGCGGAAGTTCACGTGGCACAGAAATAACAAAAATTATGCACCCCCACCCAAGAGGGAATGGGAAGACCAGTGCCATAATTGTGTCATAAAAGGCCACTGGTCCAGAGTGTTTCCGAACTCCGCAGCATCTCCAGGATTTACATAAAGAGAACAAGAGAAATAAAGCTAAAAGAAACCTGATAACCTCTGATGCTCCAGTCAAGTTTTCAGTTGATAACTTCGAAAATGATGACATGCTTGATTAGCCTTTACTTTTATCTTAGCAAGTTGTTTTAAGAATAATTTATGAGAGCATTTGAATTATGTGTTTTTATTTTAGAATGAAAATGTTTTTCTGAATATGCATGTGCCTATACGTTTCATCTTTTGAAACTGCTCTCATAAATGATTAGTAGACAATAAACACGTACGTTTTTTTTTTCAATACAAAGCCCAATATCAGTGCCATATTGAAGATCCAGGGAATGCAACACTGTTTCCCCCAAACGACACAAAAATAAAGGATGCACTAATCTCTCCGAATTCCAAAAGAAACTTTCTAAGTTTCAAGGACATCTGTTTTCAACGGATTCCATTTGGAAACAGCAAATGTAAATGAAAAAAAATTATTACCGTATGCAACGTCTCAAGAAAAGGGAGTAAAATCCATACTTGAACGTCTTGAGAGCCTTATAGGCCTCTATCATACGAACATTCGGAGAAAGGAAGCGGAATTAAACGGAGCACCTGAAGTGCCCGACATCAGCCAAGTTTTTACTCTGGCATGATGGACTTGGCCACCCTGGATTTGTGATGATGCACCGCATCTTATCCTATGGGTATGACTTGAAGAACCAGAAGATTCTTCAGAAGGTAGAATTCCCTCGCATCCCTTACTATAAGGGAAAACTAATTGCAAGGCCATCTCCATGAAAAGTCGAAAAAGAATCTCCACGCTTCCTCAAAAAGAATACAAGGAGATATATGTGGATAAAATCCACCCCCTTAGTGGGCTATTTCAGTACTTCACTGTACTGATAAATGCATCCTCAAAATATTCGTACGTGTGTCTACTACAGACCCGCAACTTAGCTTTTTCAAAGCTATTGGCACAAAAATAAAAATGTTGCGGGCACATTTCCCAGACAATAAAATAAAGAAAATAAGTCTGGTTAATGTTGGGAAATATACCTCCCAGTCATTTCAAGAGAACTGCCAAGCAACGGGAATAGAAAATGAACATACAAGTGCCGCATGTTCATACCCAAAATGGGTCGGCAGAGTCACTGAAAAGTAGACTCCAATGGATTGAACGTCCATTAAATCCCGATTGCAAATGGATGCATGGGGACATGCAAATTCTGCATGCTGCATCGTAAATGAAAATAAGACCCTCTGGAGGTCAGAG